>JBAWJV010000004.1:0-735432 GCA_037356075.1 Neofusicoccum sp. Z40
AGCGCGGCGGCGTCGGTGTGGCCGGCGCACATGCGCGCGCGAAGCTACCGGCGCAGGCAGCGCCAATCACGCGCGCCGCAGCAGAGCCGCCGCCCGCCGTGCCTGTGCGCCTGCTATATCAGGCCGCGCCCGCCCGTCGCGCTGCAGCTTGCCCGCCTCGCAGCCTCGCGTGCCGCGGCTAGCGCCCCTCGAGTCAGCCCGCTGCCTGCTCCGCCCGCGCTGCTGCGGCCAATGCGTGCGCGCTTCCCCGGCCAGCAGTCGCTCGCACTCGCTCGCCCAGCCGCCCGCTCACTAAGCGCGCAACGCCGCCGCCTGCCGTGCTCCCTGCGCGCCCGCCCGCCTGCTGATCATCCGAGCGCCTGCGCTCCACTGTCCGCCGCGCGCCTTTTTCCTTGCTTCCCTTCCTCCCAGCGCATGAACTCGCCTCGCCGCGCCGCGCTGGCCCCCGGCTCTGTGCCACGCCCCCAGCCCTGGAAAAATTCCTCACGTTCTGAAAAGGCCCCGTACGTCCGGCCGCGCTGCTGCTCGTACTACGCGCCTGGAATTCCTGGCCGCCCTCTGCCTGCCCGCCGCACCACCGCCCAGCTCCACCGCGCCCCAGCTCGCCGCCATGACGCCCTCTGTCCGCGACCCCGTCGTGCACAATGGCGTCAGGCTGGACGAGAAGGACCGCATCCCCGACACCCCCGTGTCCGGCTTTACTGCCGTCAACGGCCGCTCCCCGCCGCTCGCCCTGAAGCTGGGCGCAAACGGCACCGAGCGCCGCCCCTCGCGCGCAGACGCCAGCCCTGACGCCGACCGCCCGCTCGAGAGGAGACCCGTCTCGCAGCTTCCGGACCGCCCAGACAGGCCGCCGTCTCCCCCGCTGCGGGAGCGGGAGCCGCACCTGCCCAGCCCGGGCAAGCGCAAGCGCTCCCTGTCCGATGAGGACGAAGACGACGACGACAACGACGACGACGACGACGATGACGACGTTGAGGTGTATTCACGGCGTCCGCCCGGCGCGCCGCGGACCGGCTCCTCCAGTCCAGAGACTTCCGGGTCCGAAGACGAGGAACCCCTGGACAACGACAATGGAGACCCGTCACTCCAGAGTAGAGAGTTTGGCGACGCATCCGAAGCCCAGGCACGAGCGCATGGCGTCGACGGCGGCAAGGACCGCGCATGGTACGAGAGGCCGCGCCTTGAACCCTCGGCTTCAGGCGGCCAGTACGCCGACGTCCTCCAGCGCGAACCCCAAAGCATGGACCCGTCGCAAAGAGAAGGCAACCACGCCCAAGGCGGGGCTCCCTCCCATGCGAACAGCGAGTACGGCAGGACCGAGGTGACGAGGGCCGGCGTGCAGGTGGATGTCAAAAAGAGGAAACGGATGTTCAGCAACAGGACCAAAACCGGCTGCCAGACTTGTCGGCGGCGCAAAAAGAAATGCGACGAAGGGAAGCCCGAATGCAACAACTGTACGCGCGGTGGCTTCGTGTGCGAGGGATACTTGTCCAAGTCGACCTGGACGAAGCCAGGAATGGCCAAGAGCCATGTTCCGCTGCAATCGAAACACGGCTATCCCGAGCACCACGGCATCTACCCAAGACCAGCGGGTGATGCCTACACCGAGCCCCGGCCGCCGCAGTCGCTTGGCGGCGCGCGCGCGAGACCGATTGTCGTCGAGGACGAGCAGAGCCGCGCAAGCGCGCGGAATCTGTGGGCAGCTTGGCACACACCACAACAAGAACGCGTCATTAACAACGAATACCCCAGAACAGCACCTCCTTCCGAAAGCCTGAGACGAGACTACAGCGAGCCTGTCGCGTACAGCCACGGGCAATTGGCACCTCTTCACGCGATGGCGCATCCGGTGCACCAGCCCCAACACATCAGCAGCTCCCAATCAGCCATGACGGCCCAGCTCGCGCTCCAGCACCAGTCGTCGACGATGCCGCGCCCCCCGCAACCGCAAACGCAACCGCCGCTTTCGGAGAAGGAGAAGATGCTGTCGGGCGACTACTACCTCCCATTCTCGCCGCAGCTGATGGAAGAGCGCGAACAATGCAAAGCGGCGCTGTGGCGGTTCAACAATGCGACGAACCCGACGTTTGGCGCGAGCCGAGAAGAGCGGATCCGACTGTTTCGGGCGATCCTCGAGCCGCCGCAGTCGCGGCCGCCCAGAGGCCCACCCAACCCGTCGGGAAGCCTGGGCAAGGACGTGTGCATCGAGGCGCCGTTCCACTGCGATTACGGTTACAACATCGTCATCGGCGACGACGTCGTCATCGGGCCCATGTGCACGATTCTGGACGCGGCGCGGGTCGTCATCGGCCCGCGATGCATCCTGGGGCCCAACGTGAACATATACACGATCGACTACAGCAGCGTCCCGTTCGACAGGAAGGGAAGCAAGGCGGCAGCGTCGGCGAGGGAAGTCGTGATCGAGGAGGAGGTATACATCGGCGGCAACGTCACGATCCTGCCGGGCGCGTGGATTGGGAAAGGCTCGACGATAGCAGCGGGCGCGGTGGTGAGGAAGGGGGTAAGTCGCTCCGCTAGGCTCCCCGCGACGGTGTGCTCGGCAACTGACCAAGATTCAGCAACGCATCCAGAGATCGACGATGGCTGCCGGGGTCCCTGCGATATGCAAGACGGGCATTTATGCACAGACGTCGTATGCGCGCCCGCAAAAGTGAGGCGCGGCGCAAAAGAGAAAGAGCGCGAAAAGCTAGAGGGCCGGCGGGCGGCCATAGACATGTACATGATAGCGGCGACATAGGGGCATCGGCGGGCGGGCGGCGCAGCGCGGGGTTCGAGAGGCGGGCGGGCAACTGCATGGGCACGGGGAGTTAGTGTGTGACGATAGCAAGGAGTCCGCGCAGGATCTCAGAGTGCCGGAGCCCGCCGTGCGATTGGCCGTGTCTCGCGGGCGGCGACAAGGTTTCCGGAAGCTCTGGAGGCTGAGGGCTGCGGCTAAGAGCAGTCGTCGTTCTCATAAGGTGCGCCCGCCGCTGGCAGGGATATCCCGGCGCGCGCAGATGATTTTCCCTCGGGACCCCGCGACGCGCTCGAGCTCGCCCGCGCTGCGTCACCGCCCTCCGCCCTCGTCCTCACTCCCTCCCTCCGCCAGACCTCGCCATGCCCGTCCGCCGCCCCGTCGCCCGCCAGCTCGCGCGCGGCCGCCTGCTGTCCGCCGCCGCCGCCCCGCGCCGCCCCAAGACCGCCCTGTTCTTCCCAGGCAAGCCGCCCGCCGCCCCCGCGCGCCCCGGCCGCCGTGATGCTGACGCTGCCTCGCAGGCCAGGGCGTGCAGCGCGTCGGCATGGTCCAGCCGTGGCTCGACGCCTTCCCGCGCACCGTCGCGCCCATCGTCGACGAGATCGACGCCACCCTCGGCCTGCCGCTGTCGCGCATCATCGCCGACGGGCCCAACGCGACCCTGACGGCCACCGAGAACGCCCAGCCCGCCATCATGGCCACCTCCGTCCTGATCCTGCGCGTGCTCGAGGCCGAGTTCGGCTTCCGCCCGCCCGCCCGCGTCGACTTCACCCTCGGCCACTCGCTGGGCGAGTTCGCCGCCCTGGTCGCCGGCGGCTACCTGTCCTTCACCGACGCCCTGCGCATGGTGCGCCGCCGCGCCGAGGTCATGGCCCGATGCTCCAAGGACGCCTCCGCTGCCATTGGCGGCGGCGAGGTCGGCATGGTCGCCATCGTGTGCGAGAACGAGGACCGCATGCGCGCCCTCGTCGACATGGTCTACGACTTCCTGGGCATGAGCTCCGACGGCTCCAAGACCGACTCGGCCGAGGACGTGCCCGCCGTCGACAAGGTCCTGATCGCCAACATCAACAGCAAGAATCAGATTGTGCTCAGCGGGAGCATCGAGCGCATCCACACCCTGCTGACCCACCTGCGCCAGTTTGGCGGCCACGATCCGCGCGCCGTCCGCCTGAAAGCCGACAGCCCCTTCCATTCGCCGCTGATGAAGCCTGCCGAAGACGAGATGAAACGCATCTTGGCCGCCCCGTCAAAGAGCGCCGCGGGCGGCGACATTGTCACCTGGCCCGGCTGCATGCCCTGCATTTCCAACGTTTCCGCCCGTCCCTTCCAGAGCCGCGCCGATCTCAAGGATTTGCTGGCCCGGCAGTGTGTTGAGACGATCGATTGGTGGGGTTCGATCAAGTACTTGGATAAAGAGGAGAAGGTGCGCAGGTGGATCGGCGTGGGTCCCGGCAAGGTTGGACGTAACTTGGTTGGCAAAGAGGTCGGGATGAAAGGCACCGTAAAGGGCGGCGGCGTCTGGGGTATCGATGATCCCCGTAACGTCGAGGAAATAATGAAGGCCCTCGATCAGACCGAGCTGGCAGACGAGGATTGATGGTGAGCAAACCGAGTCCGAGATCCAGCGTTTCCGTAACGCTGTCGCGGATATCCGACCGGTACGCTATCACCGCTGTGGGACGGACGATCGTGAGGAGGAGCGCGGGATGAACACGAGAACCTTGGTGGGCACGCCATTACCTTGAAGGTCGCATCCTTTCGAGGAAAGGCTAGAAAGTGGGCCTTCAGCAACGGTGACCCCAGCCATGACTGCTTCTATATTTCCACGATGAGATGGACAGCCACTTTTGACGGAGATGCTGGGGGAACACGATGATCATATACGGTTGACAGCCGGAGACCATTCCAAGGGCAATCCGGCTGTTGCACTTGGATGACCAAGAAAACCGGAAATCCTCAATGAGCCCCTCACGGAGCTCATATAAACCCCTTGTAATGTCACATCTCCCTGTTCTCCATTGACTAGAGGCTGCTGGAACGCCCTCATGGATTATCTTAGCTTACACAGCAACGATCTAAAGCATTTCTGGCGATTGGTTCACAGAGCCAGCCATATTCATGGACTTGCGAATGAGCGACCGTTCTGCGCCTCTGCGCCTCCCATCCATCTATGGCGCTGCAATGTAAAGACCGGCATCTAGATCAAGATACGTCGGTTACTTTTTGTTCTTTGCATATCAAATATCCCAGAGGCCACAGGGGACTCACCAACTTGTACTTTGGCGCCGGTAATGGAGGTGTTCTTGGCGAGCATGACGAACGCGTTAGCGCAGTCCTGGAGGTCCGTCTCTTTCTTCAATGCAGCCTTTTCCTTGAGGAATTTGATGCGCTCTTCGCCATATAGATTTCCCTGGAAGTGATCAGTGATGGAGGCCGATAGGGGGGAGATTTTGTGAAGAGTGAAGGAAAGAAAGACAATATGCAGTGCTTGTTTGAAGGGTACCAGCGACTCACCCAATCGGTCAACAACAGACCGGGCAACACGGCGTTGATACGGATTTTCTCGCCTTGCGATGTGGCCAGGCACTTCATCAGGTGAAGCTGTGCGGCTTTGGTCACGGAGTACCTGTGCCAGCGAGGAGACGCGATCAGCCAAACCCATCGCTGGAAAATTTGTGGTCAAACATGACGTTTCAACTTACGCCATGGAGCTTCCGCCTTGCGAGACGCCCTGCCGAGATGGTCAATCATTACTGCGCTCTTATTGGTTCATTCAGATGCCAAAGAACTCACGGCTATGGATGATGTAATGAGGAAGACCCCTCCTTCTGGGTTGGCACGGAAAGTGGGGAGGGCAGCACGCATGAGAGCAAGCTTTCCCTTAACATTGACTGCCCAGCACTGCGCAAGACATAAGTCCGATGTCAGTCAAGTGCAATCTAGCTTTGAGAATTAAAGATGTCTGGACTAGTAAGTGCAAGAGGGGGATGTTACCTTGTCCCAATCATCCTCGCCAAGAGCGTCGAGGTCTCCCCAGTCTGCGGTAAATTTCGTGTAGCCCTACAACAGCGAAGTATTATCTCAATGCTCAGAAAATGAAAGAAACAGCCCGGAGTGGTGACCTACCGCATTTCCGATGAGAATATCCAGGCCCCCTAAAGCTGTGATGGTCTCCTGCACACAACGCTCACACTCAGACGTGATGCCGACATCCTGTGCAGAAAAGCCGAATCAGCTTGGGTATTATTCCAAACTTCCAACGCGATCCATCTTTGCCGCTGCAAACCGGCCTCAGGGGATCGTCTATAAAGATTTGGTCGCGCCTAAGACTATTCGCTGATATGAAACTTGTGTGAGCATAGCGTGAGCACCACGCCCATTCGTTATTCCTTCGCCTCAGACCCTACAGTTCGTCCAAGCTTCAAATTTCGCCTTCCATTCTTCTCACTACGCCCTAAAATAGCTTGAACCTTCTCTCCTTGTGGCTTTTTGGTCACTTGAGTCCTGACACCCCAGCATCCAAACCTATCCTCAGTCCGGCATAATGCATCCGCGGCGGCCGAGCAAGCGCTTGAAGACAAGAGGGAAAAATCTCACTTACTGCCTTGATAACCGTAGTCTTGACAGCGTATGTTCCTTCAATCTCCTTGGCCAGCTCCTTTGCAGGGGCCTCCGAAGCCTGGAAGTTGATGGCAATATTGCAGCCCTCTGCGGCGAAAGTGCGGGCGAGGACAGCTCCGAGGCCTCTGTGAGGATGGACGTTTAGTGGGAAGGCATCGACTTGCAAGAGAGTATACACTGCGTGACATGCATGAGCTGGCTGTTGTGTACATACCTCGAACCGCCGGTGATCAAGACGTTCCGTCCCTTGAGCTCGTACGGCATGTTGATGGCTGCTATGACCCGGACTCTCGCGTCAACGCTCTAGTTTCTGCGGCAAGGATGCCAGAAGCGCGGCTGCTTCAGATGAGTGGCTGGAGAGAGGGAAACTGAGAACCAGAGCAAGAAACGGGATGCAGCGGACGGAGAAGCAGAGATGAGATGGCGAAGAGTGGGATGTCGTCCGAACCGCGGGCGGGCCGGCCGACCCCTCCCGTCGGATCCCACGCGTGCTTACGATGCTGAGCGATCGACAGGGTCCGGCGGTCTTACCCCGCGCAGGGCTGTTGGCCAAGTCCGCCGCACTCGAGCACGAGCCTCGGTTCTGCCATTCGATTGCCGCGGACCTGACAAGAGCCTTCGGCTACCTCGACTGCATCATCTCCATCTTGTCCCCTTGCGTGCGTGATCCTGCGTGGTTTGTCCTCAGTAATGGGAGCTTGTCCGATGCCGTCGGACACTCGGAGCAATCGAGTCTTGTCATGGGTCTACCACTCAATTGAGCTCAAGATGCATACAACTGATTAGAATCTCTAATTAACGGCGGCAGCCATCGCCAAGCATTAGGCATGCGGAGTCCTATTCAACTCAATCTTCCTCCAGCCTTCAACCGCACCAGCTGCGGAGCGGGTCCAACGCTAGTATTATACAACCCAGTAGTTCCTCTATCCGGCCGTCCACACGCAACCGGCGGACTGCTCCGCCGTGTCCATTTCCTCTGTCCGAGAGGAGAAAGTGAGCAGACTCACAATATTTCTACAAAGCCCACCCGTCCAAGAGTAAGCACGCTGATACCACCCAAGTACCGATGCGCGTGTCCCAACCGCACCTCTGCACTTGATCTATGCCCAACAGATCATGTTGCACCAGATGACCAGAGATCCAAAAGAGATGACGACAGTTAATCAGCAGAGAAACGACGCGCTCTATCCCACGAAAAGATAAGCAAGAGTAGCGAGCAGGGCAGACGATAGAAGAACATGCGGGAATAAACCTTGAACCGAAACATGCTGTAAGTGCAGAATGAGCAAGCAATAATCCCCGAGGTATGGTGACGACAATCCAAATGAACAAACGCAAAACGAAATCGGTGCAGTGCAGCTGGCAAGAAACGGAGCGATCCAACAAGATGAAGATGTAACCCCCCGCTTTATTCCACCGTATCCAGAAACATTTTTTTCTCTAGCTTGACGCCCAAATGCTCCAACGCTCAATGATAGACAAGAAGTACATCGGCCCGGATGTCGCAGGATTCAGGGGCACTGAGTATTAAAAACAAGGAAAAGATTTTTTTTGTGCGATGAAGGCTCGTCCGCTGCGTGCTGGATCGGTTGACCTTCGATGAGAGAGCTGTCGCCATTCCCGACGGTGTTCGTAAAGACAATCGTTGAGGAGCAGACGCCCCCATTTTCGAGGAAGTTGGATGCGGAAACGAGCAGCGGTGACAGCGACAGTCGGCATGCTCGACCAAGAGATCTCTCTCTTCGGCTCAAATGACGCCCAAGCTCGCTAATGTCAAAGCTGTCTGGAAGGAGATATCGATGTGTAATGATTGTAGTCAGTGAGAGTAAAGGGAGATGTTCGTGACGATCGTCTCATTTGCCCATCATGGACGGGATGGGCTTCCGCTTCGCCTTTTGCTGAGCAATCCGCGGAACGCCCTGAATGACTCTTGGCTCCTTCATCAACGTCGGGTCGAGCTTGGCCGGCTGGCGGCTCACAATAGACCGGTAGTCTCCCGGAAAGCGCGCAGACGGCGGCGTCGCAACCGCCGAGCGCCACACGTGGTCCGAGGTGTCGTTGAGGAAGTCGGTCGACGACTTCGAGAAGAAGGACGTACGGCCGCGGTTCTTCTTGGAAAGGATGATTTGGTCAAAGAGCTTGATGGACGGGTCGTCCGGGCGAGTGGTTTCCCGCTCGTGGATGAACTCGTTGAAGCCTACATCGTGACTTAATTAGCGGCTGAATTGGCCATACGGAACGGAGCACCCACCTTGTGTCTCCCGCAACATGGCAAAATACTCTTGGTTCTCGCTCGGCATGCTTCGCAAGAATGCATCCATGTTGAACGAGTAGAGCAAGCCCGACTTCTTCTGCTCCGAGCTCGGAGACCCGAGATATCGCCTATACGTGTAGAAGAGGCTGGCGAAACAACGAACAAAGGCAGCCCGCACCTGGTCAACCTGGAAGACGGAAGGGCACACGATGCAAATTTGGTTTAGGCACCTAGGGTGAGCGATCACGCTGCAGCCTAGCCGAACGTTAGGATCATGAAAGAGAAAGTGAAAGTGGCCGAACTTACCAGTACACCTGTAGATTCCGTCCTCGGCCTTTTCGTCACAGATCGAACAGGTCGCCTTTTCATCGTTCGGCCTCCATTGCATGCAGTGACCCTCGCACCATTGGGTCGTGTCTGTGTTGCGTACGGGAGCCGAAAAAGCGTTGGGCATGACGGTTGACGCGGCGATGGTGGACTGCGCATAAACGGAGGGGGCGTAGGAAGAACCTGGAGCGCGGTAGTCGGTACCAAGGGTGGACGTGGACAGGTTGGACGAATGGCCAAGGAACGGCTGGCTCGGGCGGCGTAATGTGTTCATCCTCTCCGGACCAAACTGCGGTAGTGAGTTAGTACTTTTAACGGACACAAGTTTATGGACGGCGTTCTGAAGTACCGAAGAGCTCCGTCGCGAGGCCGCGTCGAAATGGCCGGAGCGCTTCTCGCGGAGGCTTGCTTGGAGGGCGTAACCGGAATCGCTGCGGGAAATTGGCGTGGAGGGCAAGGGAGGGAATACCGTAGAAGTAGGTGACCTGCTAGGCGACGGGGGCGAGGTGTTGGTTCTGCTTGTGGAGCTCGTCGATGGTCGGTCTGCACCACCTCGGCTTGCGCCTCGACTTGCACCTCGACTTTCGGCTCGGGCTTGGAGAAACGCGTTGTGCACGCAGTGCCGCGGAGCAGTCACAGCCCCAGCAGCCCCGAAAGACGCCGAGTTGAGGCTGACGTAGTGTGCGAGTGTTGCACGAGGTGCTCTGTGAGTGAAGATGGAGGTATTCTCGGAAGAGAAGGCATCGTAAGGGAACGCTTCGACGGCGTAGGCCGGAGGACCAGTTGAGACGCCGTACTTGATATGATGAGGTGCAGCCAGTTGCAGCAGTGAGACCAACTTTCTCCGTTGCTGGCGAGGTAGCGCGACTGGAGGAGCCGTGCTCTCAATGACATCTTGGTCGAGGTCGACAAGGACAAAATCGTCCTCGGGAAGCTCAACATTCTCGTAGCGGCGCTCGATTCCCACGATATAGGGGCACGGAGCCTCCAAGGCTTGGATCAATCGAACCGGAAGGACGGGAATGAAGACGCCTGCCCACTTGAGCGGGTATAGCAGATGTGTTATTGCCGCACTCGCGAGGTGCAGCATGCTGGTGTGGGACGAGAGAAGAATGATGCGGCCTTCGGACAGCACGTATTCGAACAGCGTGACGATGTTCTGGATGGAGAGGGAACGGAATAGGGCGTAGATATCCGTGTTCCTGGAGCCGGGCAGTTCATTCGCCGCCTCCTTCCGCGCATACATGCGCAGTTCTCGCACGGCAAGTTCGACTTGGGTGATGGACGACATCGGACTCAGCGCTTCGGCGCAGAGGTTGACCACGTAGCGCTCGAGCGGCTGCCACATGCCAATCCGAGGCGAGCTTGCCGGAACCCGGAGGATAGTACCGCTCATCATCGGCACGACCACGGCCCTCAACCACTCCTTCCAGAAGCTCGTCATGCCGGCATCCCGTCCAAGAACACCGTATGCGCGAGGAATCCAGAGACCAGTTTCTCCATCGGTCAGACCGTCAATCTTGGATGCAGCACCGTGTCTTACGGGGCGCAACAGGTCGTTCATCAAGCCTATCTTCTCCTCGACGGCACTGATGTCATCTTCCAGCCGTTCTCTCTCCTCCGATCCGGATGGGACCGTCGGTAGCTGTGCCAACAATCTCGAGAGTTTCGCTCTCTCGGCTGCCAGACGCTCTCCTAGACTCCCTGCCAGCTCTCGCTCCTCAGGACTCATGTTGGCCTTCCTCCACTCCTCGCACTGGCGTTCCAACTCCTCGGCCGCCACGGGGTTCAGCGGCACCCAAATCGTCAGGCAGATACCGTGAAGCTTGGAGCCGTCGCCGTTGGTCATGGCGAAGCCGTGCCATGTTGATCTCGGGCGCTCGTCCGAGGAGACCACGTTCACATCGTTGGGGAAGGCGAACATGGGGACGTAGTCCGGGAAGGGGTTCCTCCTCTTGAGCTCGTCGACCATGGCCTTGGGCGGATATCTATCGAGCAGCACCGGCTCGTACCTCCTCTTCAGGGGGTGCATGTTCGGGGTATGGAGGAAGGGCCGTGGTGCAGGGATGACGGAGTTGTAGCCGCTCATTCTCCTCGACGTGCGGATGGAAGCTGCAAAGGCGAGGTTAGCAGGTGCGCATGTATGCGCCGCCGGGAGCCACGGACTTACAGTTACGCATGACGCTGGAATTCCGCTGGCTTCTGCCAATTGTGCTGATCCTCCTCCTGATGCTCCCGATGCCGGCGCCCAGACTGCTCGCATCCTCGCTCACTATCCTCTGCGTCTTGGGCCTGGGCCGCGGGCGATTCTCCTGCTTGAGCGTGCCGGCACTGAACTGGATTTCCTCGAGGAAGGTCTCGCGTTCGGCGGCGAACTTGCGCAGGGCCTGATCGAAGTCGAAGTCGCTCAGGCCGGAACCGCCGATCTGGGGGAGACCCTTGATGGTGGCGCTGCTGCGGTTGCTCGCGGTGGGGCCGGGGCCGGTGTCGGGCCCTATGACGCTGTTTATCGACTGGCGAGTCTCGCGGCTGGAGCGCTTGGAGAGCGACAGGCCGTCGGACGATGTGGGCCGAGGCGGCGTCGACTCCTCCTCTTCGACCTCGAGCGCGGCATCTTCTTCGATGGTGGACTCGACGGGGGCGACGGCGGCGCCGTTGACGCGCTGGGCGTCGTAGACCTGGGAGGACTCGATGCCGGATATGAAGAAGTAGTCGGCGAGGGGCACGTTGGCCGGGTCGACGGGGGGCGGGGCGGGGGCCATGGTTCAGGACTAGGAGCGGCGCATAGAAATGGAGGACACAGAAAGGGAAGGGCAGCGCTGGCGCAACGAGCGGCGTGGGCAGCGGCGGGGAAAGGAGTGGCGGCGCGCGCGAGGGAGGGCGCGGAGAGCGAGCGAGAGAGACAGCAGCGGTGGGCTGGGGCGGCGTCAAGTCATGTACGGGCAACGGTTGTGTAGCTGCATGGACGTTTTGCTGCAGGCGGGCGCGCGGGAGCTTGCTTGTGCGACGCGGACGGAGGGTGTTGGGTTTCGAGTGGGCCGGACGCTGTCTCGTCAGGACGCCGCTGGGCGGGCGGGCAGCGGCTGGGGGGCAGGCGGCCGGGGCGCGCTCGGGGGGGTCAAGTGACGGCAGCGATAGGGCGCTGGGGCGGGTCAGGAGCGGTTCTGGTGGTATAATATTAAGAAGGTCGCGAGCAGCGATCCTGGCTTGCCTCGGGCGCATCGCGCAGCGCGGCCTGTCAAGCTTCGCGCGCTGTTATCTCTCCAGGATGGCCGGGCGGGCACTGATCGCCCAGGGACCGCCAGGGACCGGCCTGCCAGCGCCGCCAGGAGCACAGGAGCGCCGGCCAGACACCACACCACGCGCCACGACGCCCGCCGCCGGCCCTCGCAACGGCCGCGCGATATATTGCGCGCGCCGCTTGCGCAGGCACTCGCGCACATCAGCATTTGACCCGCCCCGCGGCGGCCAATGGCGCCGGCGCGAGGGTCCTGTAGCGCGGCGCGCTGTTCGCCCGCTGCTCGTACACATGGCCCAACGCGGTCCAACGCCCGAGTAAAATACGGCGCGCGATAGCACGCCTCCCCCTCGCCGCGCCGCCATTGGCCGCGCGCCGCGAACGATACGCGCTGCGCTTGGCGGCGATCATTGGGGCTGCCCGCGCGCTGCCAGGTCCGGCGCCGTCCCTGGGAACGGCGGCGGCGAGGCAGCGCGCGACACGTCGGGCGAGCTGGCGTGCGGCGGCAGCGCACCTCGAGCCATCACCGCCGCCCGCGCGACGACGTCGACCTCCAGGGGCCCCTTTTCGCGGCGCTGCAGGGTCCACGCGGGCACGGCGCAGGCGCTGCAAATTCCGGGCAACTGATGCGCGCACATCCTGCGCGGCGAAAAGGGGCGGCCGGCGCCGCACCACCGGCCTCCCCACACGCGCCTATATTTATCGCGCATCCGTGTGTCGTGTGCGAGCGCGCGTGTGAAGAGCGCGGCGTCCGTGCCTGGCGCCCAAAAGCTAATCTTGGGATTGACGCAATCCGCCCCGGGCAGAGATCTCCCAAGCCACGGTGCACCACGTTTCGCGCTGCCAGCGCGGGCTGTTTGGGCATGCCGTGTTTGAGCTTGAGTGCCGCCCCGGTCGCGCGGGCCCCGCGCAGCCGCCAGGCACACGCTCGTTTGTTTGGTCTTGCATTTAGCCTTCGGCCTCGCCAGCGGCCGTCGTCAGGCACAGGAACATGCCTGCCGCATGAACGCTTCTGCGCGCACTCCTGTTCTATTTGCCACGCCTGTCCGCTCCGCAGCCCGCGCCCCGCCCGCCGCCATCCCCTTCTCGTCCGGCCTGCGCCTGTGCTTGCTTCCTTCAAACTCTGTGCGTGCCGCCGGTCCGCCCTCCGACGCACGCCTTTCCGCTCGAGGCTTTGGTCGGACACTTGTGGGTGCGCATTGACTGCTCCAGCATGCTTGACGCTGCTCCGGCCAAGACCCCTCAGCGCGTCCGCGTGAACAAGGGCCCGATCTTCAGCGATCCGCGCCCGCCCAGAGGGCTGCGCCATTGCACCCAGAGGTTGCGGACGAGCATGCGTCTTCCTGCTGCTTTGGCAGCCGGAGCCGCATCGCCCTCTGCAGCGCCGTCCTGCTGCTCGAGGACGAAGGCGACCTGTGAGACATCCCCAGGGCCTAGAACCGGGAGGTGCGCCGGCTCTTCCGCGGTAGCGTTGAGAGGCATGTTCAGGGAGCTAGCCTTGAACGGTGCTTCAGCATTGACAATTACCGGCTATGAAACGGTTTCAGCGATCGACTATTTGCACCTTGTTCATGCGTTTGGCACCTACCTCAAGGCTCAAGCTCCCTTCGCCAAGGTTCTCCAGCTGTGCCTCCAGCACGAACCTGCTCAGAGCCCCCTTGGCCGGAAGCTCGCTGGTCTTGGTCTTGACGCTGATGAGCTGCTGCGCGACAAACTGGTATAGCTTTCTGAAGGTCCTGACGCGTCCGCTCGCCGCCTTGCCCTCGCTGGCCATCTGCGTCTCGGTGTAGGTGACGGTCACAGCCAGCGTGTGCGAGCCTTCCTCCTTCAGATCGAACGTGAGGATCTTCTGCACCGAATGCCCCGCGCCGACGGTAGCTTGTGCAGCTTCGCCGTCCTCCTTCGGCTCCAGCTCCAGCGGTATGCCGCTGGGAGCCGACGGGGTCTGCATGTCGGCGGCGATCCTCACCCCGCTGACCGTCTTGCTCTCATCGCCGTGCAGCAGCTCGTTGTTGGCGCACAGCGTGCACGAGAAGGCCTCTCCGACGTAGGCGCTCCCGAACGCTTCGGGCAGCTTCAGCAGCGGCGATACGAGGAAGGGGTCCTTGGGGTCGGCCGTAGGATAGGCGAGCGAGGCTTTCGGCGATATGCTGAACTCGTCGGGCTCGGTGGGCTGCGGGAGCGCGAAGCTGTGCGCCAGCGAGGGTCGCGAGAGGCTGGTGCAGGACGTTGGTTACTCAGGCAGCAAGGCGGCGCGGGGCGCAGGGAGCATTACCGCAGGACCTTGAGGCTGGCCGAGTGCGGGCCCTTGAGGCCTTCGCTGGTCGAGAGCGAGCGCTGGTGGGCCATGGCGGGCGTGGTGCGGGCGGCGTGGAGGTTCGGGAGGAACGAGGCTCCCGACAGCCGGGCTTTGCATGCGAGACCAAGGCGAGGGGCCTGATCCGGCGGCGAGGTTCCTGAGCAGCTGGGACCCCGGAGGAACGCTGACGTGCAGGGCTCTGCGGGAGCTCGACAAGCGAGCTGGCGGATGCTGCCGCGTGCGCCCCCCGCCACCGCGCTGCCCCCAAACCCCAAGCCGTCGCGCTCGGAGAAATTTCTCTGCCCAAGCCCACGTCAACCACCCGGCTCGCTGCCGCCCGTGTATCGTCGCACAGCGCTGACGCTCCCTCCGCCGCATCGGTTGGCTGAAGAAGAGATGAGCGGTTCCACCAAGGACCATGTCGCCCTGCGCCGATCTGCGGATCTTGTGTTGATTCTCAACACTCCCAAAGGTTGTTCCCGTCTCAGCCCGACCGGTCCCGCGCTCTAAGCTGCCGTCCTGGGACAGTGCTGTCTGACCTGCTGTCGCACAGGCCGAGGAGTCTTTGCTGCTCGGGACATTCCGGCGCGCACCACCATTGACGTGTGTCCCGTGCTGCCGCTCGGCCAGGAGGAAAACGAGCAGCACATCAGGCATACTTCTCTGTACCATTACACCTAGTAGGTCTAAGTTGAATGCTAGACCCGCTGCCGCCCCTTGGTAACCGAAAATGGCAGCAACTGGCCGGTGCATACTGCCGACGGAAAGCAGCAGATGACTCAAGCCGTCATCTTTGGGCTTGGATCAATGTTTAACCACGCTAGAGACCAGAACGTGGGTTGGGAGAGGGACGTCCAGCGCCTTCTTGTGAAATACCAGACCCTTCGCGACGTGAAAGCTGGAGAAGAGCTCTGTACGTGCGCCCGCAACTTGGTTCGCCACCAGGGATGCTGATGACGCGCAGGCATATCGTATGGCGATAGATTAACCTTCCAGGATGCGGACGCCCCAAAAGCGTTTGACGAAGGTGATGGTCTGGATATATTAGATAAAATACAAATCGATTCGTGAAGCCGCCACAGCGGTTAATCCCATTGGTGAGTGCAGCAAACGCAGAAAATGAAGCAGCCCCCTTCCCTTCGTCCCAACATTCGTCATATTACATGGCCCTCGTAGCCGATGCGTCCTTGATGCAACCCTCCTAGATAGGGTCCCCAACACGCGGAATTCTCATGTCTCCCAGTCCCGACCCTGACTTCGTAATTACTGTGCCTCGACAATCGCAGGCTCCGGGTCCTGTTGCACAGGTTCGCTCTCTTCTTCAGACTCCTCTTCTGCAGCAGTCCTCAATTCATACGCCAAGTCAAAGCACTCTGCCAGCAGATGATTTACGGCCCCTTGGCCGTCTGGGATGTCGTCGCCAATCATAAATTTCCCGTCTTGGCGCATGTTGTCAATAGAGTTGAGCTGGAACATGTCAGATAGCTTCGGAGGTGATGCGGGCAGGAGTGTTACCTTCATGCTGTAGGGATAGAGGTCGCGAGGAGAAGAAACACCACCAGACTTCCTGACTTCTTCCAAGCATTTCTTCAGCGTGTTGAGTTGATTATAGATAGGTAGAAGGGCCTCTGAGACTGGTTCCGAAGAGATTATGAGGAAGTATATCAATGAATAGCTTTTGCGGAGAAGGTAAAGCAGCGTCTGCGCAAATGGTCAGCTACGTACTCGGTCGACAGCCTGGATCACTCACCCTTTGCGTGTGGAGATCGGCCGGCTTTCCTTGTGCGTCCAGGAAGTTACCGTCCACCCGGCTTTCGTCAATTCTGTCAAGTTGACGCTGGAAGCTATAGAGATCCGTCTCCCGGAGAGACCATGCTTGGGTAAGCTGCAGCTTTTCAAGCTGGGTTCGTATGGTGAGAAGTTTCCTGTATGTGTCCTCGAACTTCTCATCAACCTTCCCTTGCCTGAAGGGGTATGTCAGCCAACTCTTTATTGGGCTAGCGAATCTTGACTGGATCCACCGACCTTTGCTCTATGATGTCGTGCCAGAGGAAGCACCGTGTAAGCAGATCCTTGACTAGCTCATCGCCTTCGGGTGCAGCATCTGTTGGCCTGATCTGCATATGCTCGATTACCTGTGCATAGTGTTTCTGTCCGGAGATGTTGATGTCCAGTTTATTCTCGGCTTGAAGCTGTTCCGCGACCTGCTTCAGCTCCTCATGGAGCTGCTTGACTTCAGACGCAGGGAACTGCACGATGAGTCAGTCAGAACTTAGCGTGCAACTTCGTGGGAGAAGTGATTTGATGCAGCCGCAGAGGAAGGTTTGACAAGTTTCCAGAAATAAAAGTGTATTGGAGATAGGAGATCCATCGTCGGGAAGCCGACTTTTAGGGGCTGATCCGATGCGACTTACCTTGGACCGGGTGTTGCATGCTGAGAGAGATCGTAATATTGACACCAGCTTCTCGTAGGTTGGCTTCAGCTCAGGGCTTAGCTTCTCCAGTAAGTGTTGCAGCTTTCCAAGGAGCCCCTGGCAGACGTCCATTCGTGCCTCGAGGAGGGTGATAAGGTGCGGGCTATACGTCTCTCTGCCCCGCTCGACTGACGCGCGGTACTCTTGCAGGCGGTGCTCGATGGAATCCAAATCCTTCGGGGAGAAGAAGGCCGCTTCGTAAAGGTGGTCCAGCAGGCGCTAAACCGGGTTAGGAATTTGACATGCGAAGGAAGAGCGACCAGATGCTACCTTCATGGTTGAGACGGCGGAATAGGTGGCCGGGGCCTCGTGGTTCTTGCCAATGGCCATGTACGCCAGCGAGATGAGTTGAAAGCAGTCATCGAGGACGGTGTCGACTGGCGAGCGAGTTAGTTGCGAGCGCGGTCACGCATGTGTTGGAAGACAAAAGTTTATCGCAGGCGCAGGGGCGGTGATTGGGCCCCAGGAAGGCTGGGAGGCCTCGCGAAGGGTGCGGAGGGGCAAATGACAGACCTCTGTTCTGCTCGAGACGCTTGTGGGTGCGAATCTTGTTCAGGACTTCAACCTGCTCGATGACGAGGCCGTACAGGCGGATCACGTCCTCGGACTTGACATAGGTGGACTTGTCGGCGCGCAGCAGCTCCAGCTGGGTGCGGATGCCGAGCAGTTGGTCCAGGATAGGCTGCTCCGGGGGGTCCAGCGGCAGGCGCACGGCGGGCGAGTCGGTCATGGTGGCTCTGTCTCAGGCGTCCGGCGGTTCCGGGGCGGGCAGCAGGCACAGGCGGGCGTTGGGGGGCGCGTGTGTCGAGCTGAGGCGAGAGGTCCAGCTTGACGTAACAGACGCCTGGATCGCCGAAGTGCAGGATGCGGGGCCCGTGCCA
Organism: Neofusicoccum sp. Z40; assembly: GCA_037356075.1. NCBI lineage: Eukaryota > Fungi > Ascomycota > Dothideomycetes > Botryosphaeriales > Botryosphaeriaceae > Neofusicoccum > Neofusicoccum sp. Z40. The sequence goes on from JBAWJV010000004.1 coordinate 17,856, forward strand.
AGGCCTCGCTACGCTGGAACAACACTTTCGCCGCGCGCCGGCCCGGGCACACATGGTGCCCTCAACGCCGCCCAAAAAGATCGCGACGCTCGACCTCGACAGCAACGACGACAACCAGTCCTCCCGCGACTTCCCTCACCCACCGACACACTCTTCACCATGTCGACCTCCGAGCTTGCTGCTTCCTACGCCGCCCTCATCCTCGCCGATGACGGCGTTGAGATCACCGTCAGTCGCCGCCGCGCCGTGCTCGCCGCCTCTGCTAACCTCGCCGCAGGCCGACAAGCTCCAGACTCTGATCTCTGCCGCCAAGGTCCCCGATGTCGAGCCGATCTGGACGTCGCTGTTCGCCAAGGTACGCTGCGCGCAATTCCGCGGACGCGCTGGTTCTAACGTGGGCACAGGCGCTTGAGGGCAAGGACGTGAAGGAGCTCCTGCTGAACGTTGGCTCGGGCGGCCCTGCTGCCGCCGCGCCTGGCGGCGCCGCCGCCGCTGCTGGCGGTGAGGCTGCTCCCGCGGCCGCCGAGGAGGCCAAGGAGGAGGGTACGTTTGCTTCCCCCGCGCTCGCGCCAATCTGCGCCGGACGGTCACTGACATATTGGCTTTGCAGAGAAGGAGGAGTCCGACGAGGACATGGGCTTCGGTCTGTTCGACTAAGCGCCTTCTCCTTTCGTCTTCGGGTTTTGCATGTAGCCAGGGCTGGCGTTTGTCGATGCAGCAGGTTTAGCTGGAGCCTCCAAATCAAAATACCACATCCCGGCACAACCTTTCGACCACTGCGACCTCATCGTGAATCGGTTCGGCTGTGGCTTGCAGTGCGCTTTTTACATCGGAGCAAGGGTTTGGTTCCGGGGATTCGGCGGGAGAAAATGTCGTGGCACGGGAATGGGAATTCTTCATGAGGGCTAGCATCGTCAAGGCTAGGCAATGGATTTCAGTCTCTTGCTTGGCCACTTCTTTGCACCATGCTCATGTTGCATGCTATTCGGCCCCGGTTCCGCGATGACTCGTACGACCTGCTTGGCGCCGAGATGGAGCTGAAGGCGGTATCGATGCTGCGAGAGATTGGTGTGCTGCAGCCAATCGGAAAGTTGCCGTGTTTGAAAAATGGTAAGTCGGGCTGGAAGGTTTCATCATTTGCTTTTCTGTGCGCACTTTTGGCGCATGGGGAAGACATCCATGTTACAGAGGAACAGCACATCGGATGGTTGGTTCGAAGAATACGGAGCCTCTGAACAGGGGCTGACCGGGCTTGTTTCAACGATACGATAGGTCGGACTGCTCCTCTTACACAGAAAAGCAACTCCGCGCTAACTAACGCATGTGCTACCCCTCTGTAAACTTTCCTCGCCACAGCCGTCGCCTTCCGCAGCATGTTCCACCTCGACACGTCGGAGAGCTGTGCAACCTCCGGCCAACGTCAAATATAGCCAGCACTTCCCCATTTCTGAACAACTCACTTGTCGAGCTCCAGTACTAAACTAACATGTGGTCTTTTTCATCTCTCCTGGGCGCCGGCTTCCTCCAGGCCGCATATGCCGCGCTTCTCCTTTGGTTCATTATCACCACATTGAAGCGTCTGGTGTTCCACCCGCTCGCCGACTTCCCAGGGCCAAAGCTAGCCGCGCTCAGCAAGTGGTACGAGTTTTACTACGACGTGATATTGAAGGGTCAATTTACGTTTCATATCCAAGAGCTACACAAGAGATACGGTCTGCGAATCATCACACCATCCAATACCGGCCCCATGGGCTGAGTTCTATCTAGGTCCCATTGTCCGCATCACCCCTGAAGAAATCCACATTCGGGACAGCGACTTCTGGGATAAGCTATACGCGCGCAACTTAAGGTCCGATAAGTACGACTGGATGTCTGGGAGATTTGGCGGGCGGGCTGAACCAAGAACTCACATGAGTACTATGGAATACGACGTCCATAGGGTTCGGCGTGCAGCTCTTAACCCCATGTTAGCTTCCCCACCAGTGTCACAAAGAAAAAAAACCAACTGTGGCGTACAGGTGAAGCTGATTGGCTACCAGTTTCTCGAAGCGCGCCATCTACGACGTGGAACCTCTCCTGCTGAGCAAATTAGACCTTGCATGCCAGCATCTTGCCCGGCATGCGAAGTCTTTGTTGCCTATCAATCTTGTGGACGTCTGGACTGCTTTCACGTGCGATATCATCACAGAGTTTTCCTGGGGTATTTGCCAAAACTCACTGCAATCAGAAGACTGCAAGGACAATTTCCACTCTGCCGTCTTGGGAGTAGGCCAGTTTTCGCATTTTGGTCTGCATTTTCCTTCGATACACTATGTGAGTGCATCCACCACGACCTTTCGCTGGCGAGCGTACCATTGCTGAGAGGCCCAAGATTATCAGAAGAATTCCATACAAGTGGATGGTGAGATTATGGCCCAGCCAGGAGCCTCTGCTCAAATACAGGATGGTACGTAACCAGCCATTGCAAAACTTAGTCTTTCGTGCTTTTCCCTAAAAGTTCCGCTGCAGCATGTCCGTGAACAATTACCTCGTCTTGTAAAAGAAGGCGCTGGGTCCGAGGCAAAGCCTCCCCATCCTATCATTTTCCAAGAACTTCTCCAAAGCAGTCTCCCTTCCGCTCATAAGACTATCCCGCGCGTCGCCGCCGAAGCCGGTAACCTTGTCGGCGCTGGCGTTGAGACGGTTGCATGGGCGCTCAGTGTCGCAAGCTTCCACATAATCAACAATCCGCTCGTATACCGCCGCCTGAAACAAGAGCTGTGCGAGCTGGTGCCAGAGACTAGCGCGCCACCAGATTTGCGGGCGCTGGAGCGAGGTGCATATCTGGCTGCGTGCGTTCGCGAAGGAGTGCGTCTTTCCGGAGGGCTACCGGGAAGGTCGCCGCGGCTAGTGGATAAGGAGATGGAGTATGGGCGCTGGAAGATTCCGCCACGCACGCCTGTCAGCATGAGCGTTTGGGATATGCATACCGATGAGGATATTTTTCCGGATAGCAAGCGCTTCCTTCCGGAGCGCTGGCTTTCGAATTCTAAGACATCAAATGAAAGTCCGTTAGAGCGGTATTTTGTAGGATTTGGGAAAGGGGACCGAAGCTGTCTCGGAATCAAGTGAGCTGCCAACCCCCACATCACATTCGCTTCGTATGAGCTCTGCTCTGACTATTCTTTCAAGCCTGGCACAAGCTGAGCTGGTCCTGGGATTGGGGACAATGTTCCGCCGATATGACTTCGAACTGTTCGAGACTGATGAGACGGACGTTGAGCTGGCACATGACTTTGCGCTGGCCAGCCCTAAATTGGATTCAAAAGGTGTCAGGGTGATGGTTAGAACGGCCAACAAAGGATGACTCTCGTCGCCTTGGTGAGGAGAAGAAGGCGGGTAGCAAGATATGTTAGAAGAGATTGTTTGGTGCCTTTTCATGATGGAGTTGCACGCGCGGTAATGTCGTGGTTAACTCAGTAAAACCCCCGCGGCAAGATAGAGTGGACTATTTCTTTCTATTTGGCAAGCAAGTCGTCAACCCCTTGTGTTTATCTTCGTAGGATCTTCCTCAAAGTATACGTATCCAAGTAACTAAGCGGCGAGCCTCCATGCAAAACTAGCGATCAGTGTTTTCCGCGGGAGAGAAGTTGAGACATGCGCTCTTCATCATCTTTCTCCTGCCTTATCGTGGAGTGGCTTCTTCAGTTAAATACCCACCAAGAGGCCGAGATTGAGTTGCCGTCTCGGATTTACTTCAAGATGCTGGGGCCAGAATCTACGCGTGTAATACTAACACGAGCAGACGCTTCTACTTCCGGCGTGATGTGGCAGTATTTATGGACGGCGTTGCGGCCGAAGCCGAGCGCTGATTGGCCGGGCGGCTAAGCGAGCGGCGGCCCTTCTTGTCGATGTCAGCACGCCAACCTCATCCCCCAAACCGCCCAACTCCAGCAACAACCGCAACCTTCCCCGCCTGGCGCGGTCCTCCCCCGAAGCAAACTTACCGAGCGAGCTGCAATTGATCCCGGCCCGATACAGGGAGCAAGATGGACGTCCGCGTGCTCAGGCCGTCCGACATCCCGCATGTCCAAACGGCCAACATCACCAATCTGCCCGAAAACTACTTCTGCAAGTACTACCTTTACCACGCCCTGTCCTGGCCGCAGCTATCCTACGTCGCTGTTGATGTGAGTTGCCTCCTGTCCATGCTCTGTGTTTGCCCTTCTCGATTTTTTCCTCTTGCCGCTTCCGCCGTCTCCTTTTCCGTCGTAAGGCCACATTTTCTCTTCCCGCGACGGGTGGTTATATCCCTCAGCAATACAATATCATCATGCACTAAGCGAGCTTGCTTCTACTTCTCAATAACTATGACCGTGGCACCGCCTATTGGGACGCGATGATCCGTCAACGCGGCTGCCAGCCGCACAAACCAATCGCTGACGTATATTCGCAGGTCTCGCGCCCGCCAAAGTCGCCTTACGATCCTCCCAAGATCGTAGGCTACGTGCTTGCAAAGATGGAGGAGGACCCCGCGGACGGCATTCAGCACGGCCACATCACCAGCTTGAGTGTGATGCGCACACACCGGCGGTTGGGTCTGGCTGAGAAGCTTATGAGACAGAGCCGTAAGTGGTTACTTTTCTTCCTTCTTGTCCGCTCGAGAAACCAAAGAGCTTTGTCCCTGTCTATCTCTGTGAAGTGCACACATGCACGCATTTCATTTTGTTCACCTCTGTCCTCTTGGACATTGCCAGTGAGAAAACTCGTCCCTTTCTGATTCCACCCAATTCATCTTCGCCTTTAACGCCACTACTAGATGGCTTGAAGCTGACTATTCCGCAGAACGCGCCATGGCTGAGACGTTTGGAGCGCATTATGTCTCGCTGCACGTGCGTGTCTCTAACAACGCGGCGCTGCGTCTGTACCGCGACACGCTCGGCTTCGTGGTGGATAAGGTTGAGGCCAAGTACTACGCAGATGGCGAGGATGCGTATAGCATGCGCATGGATCTTTCGGACATTCGACAGGCCATGATCGACGAGAGCATCAGCGATGGCGAGGACGAGGGCGATCCGGTCGGCAGCATGGGCAAGAAGGGCGAGGAGGCCGCCGACGGCAAGGGCGAGAAGAAGAAGAAGGTCAAGGTTGGAAGAGGCCTGGGTGTGGGCGACTTGGTGGAGAGGAACGAGAGCGCGCAGCAGGCAGCTTGAGCGCAGAACCTTCCTATCCTCGCAATGCCCGATGAGCAGCCCCCAAAATAAACATTGATTCGTACAGACTGCTTCACGTGTTGAATGTGCCATTGGCTCTAGGCGGGTATTTATAGTCCCCTTGAAGCTAAAGCTGCCCATCCGAGATATCCCACATGTTTTTCTTACGAGCATGGTGCTGTGCCCTGTGCCGAAAGCCAGTCCGTAAATCACCCAAACGCCTATCGCTATGCCGACCAGAGCCCACGTATTCGATGCTCCTCATGCAAAACTTTTATTCCGCGTGACCTGTTTGTTTCCTTGCCCGAGAGCATTGCTCGCCGTAGAGTGCCTTCAGAACCGGCAAAGGATTTGTCGCCAGATAAACCACCAAAACGGGCACATTTCTGACCTTCTTGCCAGTTGAGCCAGCCCGGAACCATTGCAGCGGTTCGAACGCTTCTTCTTCTTCTTCTCCGTCGTCCGCCTGCTCGTACCCGTCGGCTGGCTTCTTGTCGCCTTCTCCGTCTCCGCCGCTGCCTGCCGCCGATTGCTTCGGATCTTGCAGCTCTTCCAGCACGGCTTTCACTCCTGCATATGCCCACCAAGCCTTTCCTTCGTCGTCCAGTGCGCGTTTGGCGATCTCGGCCACGGTGATCAGCTTGCCGGCGGCCGGGGCGCGGGCCTCGAGCAGGACGACGCCGGTGGCCTCGGCAGCTGGCTCTGCGGCAGTGGAGGGCGACGAGGCGCGGGTCGCGTCCGGGCTGAGAGCGGCGAGGGCGGCACGGACTTTGGCCTGGATTTTGGAGCCTGCAGCGACGTGGATCGTCGGGGCTGCGATCGGGGCTGCGGCGACGGCTGCGGCGTCAGAGGCAGCGGCATCACACGGCTTGGCGGGCGCGTCCTCGTCGGCAGGCGTGATGCGTCGGCGCTTGCTCGAGACGGGCGCGGCGGGGCTGGAGGGCGGGTGGTGCTTGTTCTTCTTCGCCATGGCGGTGATGACGCGCGGTTGCGTGACATGGGGCGCGAAAAAACGGCGGCTCCCATTAGCTGGCGGTGACGCGGTCCCGTAGGCCAATCTCCCTCGCGCCGCCGCCGATCGACTGCCCCCCGCACCGCAGCCCACCGTCAATCGCCATGCAGCGGGGCGGCAGGCGGGCGGAGGCGCGCGGGATGGGCGGCGAGCGCGGCGAGCGCAGGCGTGGGCGGACGCGCCTGAGGCGGCGGTTCTGCAGGCACCAGGCCCCGGGCTGGGCCGGCGGCGCGGTCCAACGAAGCAGCAGCAGAAGTCAGCACAGCACATCAGACCACCACGACGCGACCAGCGCAGCGCCTCGTGCCTCATGCCTCGCGCCGCTCACCTGAGCGCCGCCGCGCGCACTCTATATAGACACCCGCGGGGCCGCCGCCATGCTCCCGGAAGGAAGTCTCTCTCCCCAATCCGTACGGCGTGCTGCACTCGTACTCACCGCCCACAGCAACCTGAAACCCGCGCCATCGCTCCGTGAAGCTCCCGCCTCGGATAACGAGCCTCCTGGCCTTATTGCCTCTGAATCAGCATACCTGCGGCCCTGCATACTAAACCCGTCGCCCAGCTCCCCCGCTGCCTTTCCAGAATCTCTTTCTCCTCTCTCCCCTCGCGCGCCCGCTCTCCACCATGGCCCCGTCCGGCGTGTACCAGCGCCCAATCCAGCATGTTGATCGCAAAGACCTCTACACCAACCTCGAGGCGCGGATACAGTATCTCCACACCTTCCTCGACTTCAGCTCCAGTACGTACCATCTCCCGAGCCGTTCCGGCCACACTGTCCCTCGCCCTTCTCCACACTATCCTGGCGCCCGCAAGCCCCTCAAAACCGAGCCGCCCGGCGGCCCAATCCGGCAAGACCCATGCCCAATGGACTGACTTGCGCGTTTGTGCCGAACAACAAAAGGCGACATCGAGGCCCTGCAGACCGGCCACAAGTACATCAAGGCCCTGATTCCGGCCATCGTCAACATCGTGTACAAGAAGCTGCTGCAGTATGACATTACCGCCCGCGCCTTCGAGACGCGCAGCACCAGTTTCGAGGGCCCCATGGACGCCGTGCCCGACGAGAACAGCCCGCAGATCATCCACCGCAAGATGTTCCTGCGCGCCTACCTCGTCAGGCTGTGCTCCGACCCCAGCAAGATGGAGTTCTGGGAGTATCTGGACAAGGTTGGGTATGTGGGCCCCGTTCTTCGTTGTTCCGTTTTTGGGGGGAGTCGTCGCGTTATTTTTGGATGCCTCGCATCCTCGTTGTGCACACTACCGTGGAACGGCCCGCGAGCGTTGCTCTTCTGGCTCGGCTGTCTCAAAGCGACAGGCCAGCTTGGGCAGCCTGTACGAGCTCGCGAATTGCTCCACTCCTGCCTCTCAATAAAGCCGAGAGTTCGCATTCGTATGCTAACACGGCACATAGCATGATGCACGTTGGCCGTGGCCGCCAGCACCCGCTGCACGTCGAATACGTGCACATCGGCGCGCTGCTCTCTTTCATCCAGGACGTGCTGAACGAGGCCATCCTATCGCACCCGCGCCTGCACATGAACCGCAAAATCGCGCTCGTAAAGGCGCTCGGCAAGGTCATCTGGATCCAGAATGACCTGTTTGCCAAATGGTACGTGCGCGATGGCGACGAGTTCGCCGACCAGATCGAGGACATCATCATCGAGCGTGAGGGCTGGTTGAATGGCAAGAAGATCCTGGGCACCTCGGATGAGAGTGATGTCGAGTCTACCACGTCCGGGAGCACTCAGGCCACCGGCCAAGCCGCTGCACCTGCCGGTGTTTGTCCGTTCACTGGCGTGTCGAGAGGGATGGAGGGACTGAGGGTCAGTGATGGGCCATCGGCGTCCAAGCCGAGTGGTGGTGAGGCGGGACCGGCACCGCCGCAGTAGACTTTGCGGAGGTGGAGCTGGTGATTCTGGCTATCATGTGTCCAGGCCAACGTTGGGGGACGGTGCGAGCGCCTGGAATATTATGTTTTTGGCGTTTAGGCGGTTGCGTGTATTCTAGGGGAACATCTAGAGAGCAAGGACCTGAGCAGGTCGACATAGCCATGTACGACACGAAAGCGAATATACCGCTCTCTCATTCTCAGCGATCAATACGGTTCCCTTCCTCTCTCGTCTCGATTCGAAAGCCCGAGATTCTAGACTATTCGTCACCGCAACGGTGATAGCTTCCAAGGCAAAGGGTGACGAGTACGAGAGCGTGGCGGGAGGGCCCCGAGCGCAGAGCGGTCTCTACGATAAGATCTGCGGACCGCCTCCGCCAACGAGTGCTTCATCGGTCCCTATGGTCGCGGAGTCGAGTGGCTTATATAGGGCTCGGCGGTGATGTGCTCGGGGTCTCCTTTCCATTCCAAGAAGCTTCGCTGAACAGAGCATATCAGCAGAATCGCCCATGTCGACGCCGACGATAGCGTATCGGATATAGAGGCGGACGACAAGGTAGAGCGGACGGGTTTATGCCGCCAGAGACGCATGCTTAAATCCACGGGTGGTCCCGTGAGACGTGGGGGTTATGCCATAAATATGCCACGCAATTCTCGACGGATAGAGTGATTCATCGAGGGTCTCGACATGCGTCAGCCCCGACAGCGGCACTCGTCATCGGCCATTCCCGACCGAGCCACAGCCCGTTTGTGGCGGGGGTTCATGCTCTGCGAAACAGACCGCTCGCACACGAGTAGCTGGTCTCCGCACCTCATTCATCTGAAGCAGCTAGGCGCCGCCTCATCAATCACGGCGGCTTGGGGAGGTGGGAGGCCCGCACGTGAGCGTCATGTGAGGCGATAAGCCGGCCTCCTGAACGGGCGCATCGCAGGTTCGCGACGGCGGGAGGCTCTATCTTTGAGGCTGGAAATGGCGCAGCAGATTGGTTAATATCGGCAGGCGGGCCTCGCCACGGCCAGCGCCCGCCATTTTCGCAGCGCCCATCAGCTCGAGACCGCAGCTCGATCCTCGTGCACGGCAGATCCCCCTTGGCCAGAGCGGCGACTGATTGGCGGAGCAGGGGGCAGGCGCAGGCAATTCCGGGAGGGGGCGACGGCGGAACGGCGCTGCGAGGGCGATGCGGCTCGAGAAGACGCGCTCTCAGCATGCGCCGCCCACGCTGGGCAGCAGCGCTTGTGCGGCAGGGCGGCCGGGAGCAGGCGGGCTGGACTGCATGTCGTGGCCGGCGACTCATGGGGCCAGGCGAAATTGCGAGCGGACGTGCGCGCGGTCGGCGGAGCGCCAGCGGGCGCGGTGCAGCAGCAGTGCGCCAGCGGGCCGTTAGCGTGCCAGCGTCCCCGGCGGCTCAATCTCACGCAGCAGCGCTCGAAACGCGCGCGGGCGGCAGGTGGCGCCGCGCCGGAGATGGCAGCGGCAGCGGGGGGCGGCGTGTTATGCAGGCGCAGCTGTTTGGTTTGGCGCGGCGGGCCGGCTGTTTGGTTTGGCGGTGCGCGGGAGCGGCGCCCCTGACCACGCACCACGCCCGCCCGCCATCGCGTGCGGCGATGCGAGGGCGCGCTTCTCGAAGGCGCGGCGGCCCACCGTCTGGGGCGCGCGTGGGCTCGCCCGGCGCGCCATTTCGGCCTGGCAGCCCCCTGGCGCTCGCGCGCCCCGATGCGGCTAGCCAGGCACCGCGCACTGAGCTTGTCGCATCGCGTGCAGCCAATCGCCCCCGGCGCTCCCCCGGCGCCAGATGCGAGCGCCGCCATACCTGCAGCCCACGCCCGCTCGCTCTCCTCTTCACCTCCGACTGCTCCATCGGCGGCCTGCCTCGCTCGCTCTCCCCTCGCCCTCCCCCTCACTCTTTTACCGCACCTTACCCAAGTCATTCTTTTGCAAGGGCCTAATCCAGCGTTGCCCCGGTCCTGAAGTCGCTCCTTGTCCTGTACAGCCAAGCCCGCATCACGACCGCTCTTACGACCTTACGCTGTTAATCCGTAATCAATTCGCCTGCACCAAGACGAGGTCCCCCGCGCCATCCGTCCCGCGCCTCGTCGCCATCGTGGAGCTCCCAACCGCCGCCGCACGCGCTGTCGCATGACCAGCAGCCTCGCCGCATCATGAACCGCAACCGCCACGCCTCGCACCTCGCATACCACCATGCGCGAAGAGCTGCTGCTGCCGCCGCCGACGATGCCGCCGAACTGGACATCAACGTCCTGATCCCCATCGAGAAGGACGTCTCTCACGGCTCGCCGTCGCTCCAGCAGAGAGATGCCAGCCCCGTCCTTGCTGCGCGCTCTGCCGCCACCACCTCCAAGGGCTGCAGCTCCAGTCGCGAGTCGGATACGTGCCAGAAGCCCACTGACGGCAGCACCGGTATCATTCTCGCCGCAGTGTATGCATGATTCTCGCTTCCATTCCCCCTTTGCCGCTGACTGATCCCCTGCAGCGTCCCTATCGCCGTTGCCATCATCGTGCTCGTCATCCTCCACAGGAGGCACATGAAGAAGCAGGCGCTTGAGGACCTCAATGACAAGCACAAGTCGCTTGACTTCGGCCTGGACGACCCGCCGAGAACTGCCAAGGGCAAGACTCCCGAGATGTCTATAGTAGATACCGAGAAGGAGATCCGCAGGGGCGGCCGTGGCCTGTCCATGGACATGGAGAGCAGCCCGTACTTGATGCCCGGCGGCCTGCAGGAATCCCGCGAGTCGTTCCACTCAATGTCCCGTATCAGCGACAACCACGATCCCTACCGCCCGGTTACCTTCGTCAAGGACGACGCCATGTCGATGCGCTCCGCTTCCAAGTTCAATGACGGCATGTCCACGTACAGCAAGTCCAGCGTCGGCACCGACCGCATGGGTCTGCTCAAGAACGCCCAGAGGATGTCCCGCTCTTCCCCGCTGTCTCCCGAGGACAGGACCATTCCCGAGATCCAGTTCCCTGAGCCCAGCCACGTCAAGCCTCCGCCAAGCCCGTCTTCTGCTTCGCCCATTTCGCCGGATTCTGCCTCCCCTGACCTCACCCGCGACTCTTACTACGAGAACAACGAGAAACGCCGTTCGTTGAACGGCGACGCTTCGAAGCGCACTTCCGTCCAGGAGCCTTCTCTCCCGCAAATCGTAGAGCACCACGATTTTGAACCTCAGGGCGCCGAACACAAGTCGAACCCCAGGCTCGAGTCCATGGTCGCTACCGTCCACAACCCGCAAACCGACAGCATCATCAGCAGGTCAAGCGATTACGGCGATGGATTCAAGATCACCCCTCCTTCCCCTGGTCAAGAGAACAAGGCTGCCAACCGTATGTCCATCGATGTCCCCAAGGCTCCCTCTACGCCGCCGCAAGGCTTGGCCGTCCAAGCTCCCAAGCCCAACCGTATTTCAATGAGCTTGCGCCCACTGCCGGTTGACGACCCGACCGAGAATCCCGAGGAGCGTGCGAACAGGATCAGATCGTTCTACAAGGAGTACTTCGACGACTCGAAGCCCGAACCGGTTGGTCGTTACGGCGAAGACGAGGACTACGGCCAAGAGTACATGGAAGGCGCCATCTTTGATCCCGACAAGGGCCACTTCGTCGTCGGTGGACAGCCTTTTGCCGAACCCATCACTCGTCGTGCCATGACGCCTCCTCCTCGTGCTCCTCCGCGGTTCCGCGGTCACGGTCCTCCCGGTGGTTCTATCGGTGGCGGTCGTCCTATGACTCCTGGGTCCATGTCTAGAAGCGGAACGCCCTTGTCGATGCCCCGTGGTAACTCTGCCATGAGCTTCCGTAACGCTCCTCCGAAGAAGCCTCTGCCTCCCCCGTCTGCCTTGTCGTCGCTTCCCACGCCCGCTGCTCTGAAGGAGGACGCCCACATCTTCAACCCGATTGACTTTGCGCCGCCGCCATCGTTCAGAGACATGCAGGCTGGCCGTCGTCCCGACAGCCCCATGGGTGTTGAAAGGCCCTACTCGCCTAGCGTGCGCTCCCACACACCGCTTGCTACGCCATTCGATGAGCTCGCCGTTATTCCTAGCCCGTGAGTACTCCAATTTACTACTTTGTTCCTTCAAGCTCAGCAACTGACCGTCTTTATAGGCACGCCCTCAGGAAATCCGGCACGTTCACTTCGCTCGACTTCATGGCGCCGCCCCGCTTCAGGGGCGTCGACGCTGGTAGCGACGCCGCCTCGATCCGCAGCGGCGGTAGTGGCATCTCGGCCGCGCAGCTCCACGCTGTCCGCGCCGGCGCTTACCGCGTCAGCCGCATTCCCAAGGAGATGGTTGGCACCCGGGACGATCTCATGACATCGCTCAGGCCCACTTGGGATCTCCGCGACGGTGCCGGTCCCCAGCAGGTTAAACCTGGAATGTAAGCTCCAGCCTATCACGACTGGCGGTGAGCATTCTCGTACTGTTTCAATCAAAATGCTCCCTGGCGGACCTACAAGAGCGTGTGGATTTTCTGGTTTTCCTTTGGCATTTTATTGTTGATGATGGCACATCGCAATCCAAAAGCAACAATCGCGGCAAGGCACGCGGCAGGGCGCAAATCAATAACGATTTTTTTCGTGGGACGGCCTCCCGGCAAAAAGACTCCTCAACGCATCCCATCCATCCTGTTAACACCATCTTCTCCCGCACATATCTTATCGTTGTCGCATGGTTAGCCTGTACAAACCGAGGCCGCTGTTGATGATGACACGACTACCGCGCCATTCATCTATCCATTCGGCCTTATACCCCTGCGGACACGCCAAACGTAAAGACTTCGGGAACATAGACTTCTTTGTGTAGCTGCTGGGAGTCATTTCTGGTGCTTGCTTTTCTGATTTCTCTTCACCTCCTTGTGCTATAGTCAGTGAACCGCTACTGGTCCTATTGTCTAATCGAAGGAGGAATCTTGTTTTTGCGTCTTGCTCTTTTTGCTTGCTCAATACCTGTATGATGGCGTGCGTGGAGTCGAACAAATACTATTAGCGGGACTCGGGAAACACTTTGTAGTACTTTTGTTGTTGTGGAAAACCCTACCACTTCTTTCTTCATTTTATCTTTTATCCCTCGCAGAACAACCGAGCGAGAAAGAGGGGAGCAGAAAGCAGGAGCAAAGCGGCGGAACCTTTTGTAGCGGTCTTCAATCTCATTTTGTTCTTTCTTTTCCCCCTCTTTCTTCGCTTCTCCGTCTCCTCTCTTTCCGTCATGCACACTCAAATGAGTATGTGTGTCGGGAACGAAGTGGGAAGGCTTGGTGGTTGGTCATGGCTTGGCTGATTGATACATATATCTATAGAATAGGGAAGGCCGGTGCTTGCGGATGGTCTTTGTCAAACCGACAGGGCTGTTTTTTGTTTTTATCGATTGCAATATTATCACCTTTTTCCTTGCGTAAAAACACATGGAGAGAGATGAAATGGTTTCTTGCAATACGTTTCGCGTGACAATACATTGCGAGCGTGACTTGGAAGCGGTGAACACCCTTCTTCGCCTTTGTCGCGTTTGTACCGCTTGAGCTGGGAGATCAGGTCACGGGCGACTGATCGTTTGAGAGATATTGAAATGCCGGGCAATGCGGCAAAGACCGCATACCACCGCTTAGTGACGCTTTTGAAGGGGTGGCTCAATTGAACGGTCAGCAGGCAAATGCCCTCCAACTTCGAACACCCGGTCGCCATTGGCGAGCCCTTCCAGACCCCAATGAAATGCTGAATCGTTGGCCAGCCAGGTCTTTCTTCTCCTCGCCGTTTTCTCCGACCTGACCCGGATACGAAAGGTGGGCGATCGGAGCCTGACGGCGTTCTCTCCCCCCTTCTTTAGTCCCTGCTCTTTCATGCTGATCATCACAGCCGATACTTTATCGGTGTTCGAACACGAAAATCACTGGTTTTCTTTTTATAGAACTTGAATGTCTTAAGTCCGCCCGAGTGTCTGTTCCGTGTCGCAAAGCTTCCGAAGATCGCGGAAAGCTTTGTTCTCAATGTATCTCCCTGTGACAATCCTGGTGGACCCGGCGGTGCCCGGGAAAGGGATGGATGGGTTTGACCTCGCAGGGACGCCCTTAAGTAGCTTTACTTTTTCCGTTTTTGACTAGAGTCAATACCAATGAAAAGGAGAGAGGTGCGACAGAGACATCCTTGTTTTGTATCTTGTTCGCTTCCTTTGACCTTCTCACCTCCCACTCCGCCTCATTTCTCCACCGTCTTGATAACAAATCCAAAGTTGTGCGTACTGTTTACAGACCGACCAGGCATGTAACTCTGAGATATCCGAACAACGCAAAAACAAACCGGAGAACAACTCCTGGTAGCTCTCTTGTCTTATGGTGAAGACTCGCGCCAACTCAGGCGAGAGCGCAAAAAAAAAAAAAAGACGGGGTGGGGACATGCGCTTATCCCAAAAGGAAGCAGAAAAATCAAAGACCATAATATACATACAAACACTAGAAAGTAAGAAAGTAAGTTGCTCTCAGAGCTCGTCGCAAATCAAATCAAAATCTGGGAACGCCGGATCCGGCCCGATATTAATCGTTCCCGTGACTGTGGGTTGTGCCACGGTGGTTTCCTCCGCCGAAGTGGCTGCCGCCGCTGTTGTGGTCTCTTGTGCCGACGTGGCAACGGCGGTCGTTGCTGGTGGTTGCACGCTTTGGATGGTGGGGTTGGAGTTGGCGGCTGCGGTGGTGGTGGAGGAGGATGGGGCTGCAGGCGGTGGGGCGGCCGTGGTGGTGGTTTCAGCTTCAGTGGTAGAGGTCGAGGTTGACGAGCTAGAGGAAGAGCTGGAAGAAGACGAGCTCGAGGACGACGAAGAAGAGGAGGATGACGATGATGAGGAGGAGGAAGAGGAGGACGTGGAGGTTGAGGTACTGCTCGTTTCGAGGATGGCGCCGAATGTTGTTATTGAGGCGGATTTTTGGACGGAGTTGCATTGCGCTGTAGCACGAATTAGTGTGAGTTGGGAGGCCGGGTATAGGGCAAAGAGGAAAAGCTTTCTCTGTCATGGGAGAGTAGCGGGTTGCTCATTGCAGACAGGTAAAAACAAAGGTGCCTACATTTCTGTTTTTCGCAATCCTGGACGGTAAAATCGCCCTTATTCCCTTGAGCATTGGCCTTCTATCGTGGGCAAAGAGGATTCCGTTAGCATGCCGCCCGTGGCTAAGGCCAGGTTTGAGCAATGAATGACAGGTAAATGATGGTTCAAGCAAAAGAAACGGATTGAACAACGCAGACGAAATGGCAAAAAGGGTGTAGGTTCAACGAGTATTCACATGATACCATGGCAGCAGTTGAGATAGCTGGGCAACAATCAAGCCAAGAGGATGGGTGGGCACTTACATCAGCACATTCGTTGAATTGGTTGTCGCACGTCCTTTGCGCAGCATCGGCGAACGAGGTCTGCAGTCCAACATCAGCAGGATTGTTCTCTCAATCCTCACAAAATCCGCATCTCCTTAATTCATCGTATCGCCAGCTCTTGATCGCGGCCACTTGACAACAATGCCGTAAATTTCCAGCCTTCAAATGCCCGCGCGCTTTCTTTCCTCCCTTTTCCTTCTTGCCTCTTCTTCATGCACCGTCGGCTGTCCCTCCCAGATCTTAAGGTTCTTAACCACGATTTCTTGCAGCATGCGTCCAGAGCCATCCACTGCCTTGTAAAGCTTACTTCACACAGACGGGACGAAAACAAGAGATAGCAAACACTTACAAAAGTATCGCCGTCCACCTCAAAAATCCTCTCGTCATTCCCCGACGACACAATGGCGGCGGCGCTCTTTCCGCCCAGCGAGCCGCCAAAGGTTTGCAAATCGTCGGACGTCGCCTGCCTGACCAAGAGGCGGAAGCCGTCGGCTACGGCTCGGGCGTCGATGGGGTTGGCGCTGCACGACGCGACTCGTGACGACGAGGAGAACAGGAGCAGCAAGAGCGCGAGACCAGCGGTGCCGCTTGCGCGGGCGGATATCGCTGGCGTCCTGGGAGTGGGTATGCGCATTTTGTCCTTTCCTTGGGGATTCCTTTAGTTGGCTGACGGCTGGGTTGCTATCTGGTTGAGGAGCGCATTGTATGTATAAGCGGTGGGGCTTCCGTGCGCTTCGGTTGGCAGGCGGAGGGCTGGCGATGAGACACGATCGGCAGGGCGTGACGTGCCAGCTGCAGGTGCCGTACGTGCCGCAGGAAGCACGACGTCGAAGATGCGCGCCGGCAAATCTCGAGAGATGGCAAAGAAGAGGAGCGGCAGAGCGACGTGGCGGAGAGGCGGGTGGAAGACACTGCAGAAGGCGGACCTGCAGGCCCGGGGGTTGCGTGCCGAGCGCGTCGCAGCCGCTGCAGCTGCCATCTGTCATCCGCCCCGAGACAGTCTTGAAACCGCGTACGCGACCCCGTCGGTCAGACCGCAATCTCTCCCGCAGCCCGGCGCGCAAACGGGGCACTGTCATCCGCATGCAGGGAGCGCCGTCGTGGTGTTGAGCATTAGGGAATTGGCGCGTGTATTCGCCGCTAGCTACGACTATCTGAGAGACTGTACACTTCGTGCAATTTGACCGCCCGTGTTCCGTCTACCAAAGCAATCAATCCGCCCAAGGAAACATGAACCGGTGCGAATCGAAAGACGAACGAGGAAAGGGGGGTATGCTGTGTTGTGCGGTGACTTCTAGCGCTTCTCATACTCGCCGGTATCAACATCTTTCTTTTCTCAGCAATGCCCGCTCTCCCGGCGCGCCGTATGCAACTCGTCAAGGCAGAAAGCAAACAATAAAGAGATCCCGTGACTCGGCCGATCGGATATCTTCGGATCGGCGTAATTACCAGAATAATAGGACTGCGTGTGTATGGCGCTCCAAGGAAATTCAAACTCCGCTGCAATGCAAGACTAACTCAATCGTAATGCTCGTGACGCCGAAACAGCTGCTGCGCTTAGAAGTTTGCTGCGGCGTTGACGCGGCCACCGGGCGTGTGGTGCTGCTCGAGCGTGCGGTTGAAGAGGTCGTTGGGCGAGCTGCTGTTGCGCTTCTCGCCGTTCAGCGGCTGGTGCGCGTTGCTGCCGGCCAGGTAGTCGTCGTCGTCGTCGGCGGTGCGCTTCTTGCGGCCCCAGATGCGCCATGCGACGATGGCGAGACCACCCAGCACAATGGCGCCGCCGACGCCGCCGACGACGCCGCCGATGATCTTCTTGGTGGAGTCGGACATGCCGGAATCGCCGGAACTGCCGCTGCCGTTGTTCAGGGACGCCGCGCTAGTGACGGTAGCGAAGCCGGTAGTCGAGACCCTGACGCTGCTGCCAGTGCTGACCACGCTCTGCGTCTCGCCGTTGGTGACGGTGACAATCGTGGTCGTGAAGGCCTCGGTCGAGCTGGCTACGAGGGCAGACGTGATGGTGGTCCTGGAGCTGGTCCGCGAGCTAGTCCTGGTGGCAGAAGACGATGACGCACTCGTCGCGGCGGAGCCCGAGGTAGCGGTGGTGCCGGCCGCGGCGGATGTCGCAGCCGCGGAGCTCGAGGTCGTGGCATCGGCGGTGGTGGTGGCCTCGTTGCTGGTGGGCGAGGTGGTTGGCTGCGAGGACGTCGTGGCCGCCGAGGTGGTCTCCTCAGACGAGGTTGAGGTGGACGACGACGAAGTCGTCTCGTCGGCAGAAGTGGCCTGGGACGTGGAGGCTACTGCCGTGGCGTCGGGCGTGCTGGGCGCCGAGGTGGCTCCAGAGGCGGCTTGTCGGCGGTGGAAGAAGCCTAGGGCGTAGTCCTCGGCGTCGACCGGGAAGTTGGCGGCGGCGAAGGTAAACAGCAGGCACAGGGCCAGGGCGAGGGCCGAAAAGCCTCTCATGGTCGGAACGGGCGATGGATGGCGATGGGGTGTGTGTCGGGCGCAATGGGACGATTGACGCTGCGAGGTACCGCGTGCGCAGCGCCCAAGCGTCGAAAAGGGTGAGCCTGACGGGGGACGGTGCGATGGGCCGACTGGGCGGATGTGTCGTGGACACAGGGCGATGGGAGCGGTGCGGTGCTGAGCGAGCGGGCGGAGCGTGCGGAAAGGACAGCGCAGGCAGCAAACGAAGGGAGGGACGGTCAGCGATGGCAACAATAAGAGCGAGTGAGAGCAGGTGGTGCGGGAGGAAAAGGCGCGGCAACACGAGACCGGCTGGCAGGAGGGTGTAGGGCTAGGCCAGAAATAGCGCGCGCCAGCCGGAGCGGGCGACGCGCTGCCGGAGGCACAGAGAGGGCACAGGCAGACAGGGCCGGGCGGCCTGGGCGGCGCGTGGTTTGCCTGCAGCTCAACGCGGCAGCGATCGCAGCGCGCCGCCCTGCTGCAAATGTCCGGCCGCGCTCCCCAGGCGCTCCCCCGACGAGGATCGCGGGCTTCCAGGCCGGCGGGAGGCCCTCGCTGCGCCGCGCTGGCGCTCCGCTAGCGCCGCCCGCTTATGCGCGCCGCATGCAGGTGGCGCTGCGTCATCGCTGCGGCCGCTGCAAAATTCTGCCAGCGCGTGTGAAACGCAATGCGCGCCGCTGGCCGATTACACAACCTCCACGCGACACCGCCGACAGTATGGCCGCGACGACGCTCGACGCCGTGCTCACCCCCAAAGAGGCGCTGAGCGGCGTCTTCGGCTCCATCTCCCTGGCCGCCTGGATCTTCCTGCTGGTATGCGCGCCGCCGATGCGTGCTCCTGCCATTTTTATGCGCCCCATTCCTCGAGCTAATCGCCACCCCCAGGTTCCCCAACTGATCGAGAACTACAAGCAACGCTCCGCCGACGGCATTTCCATCGCCTTCCTCGCCGTCTGGTTCGTCGGCGACATCGCCAACCTCGCCGGCGCCGTCTGGGCCCGCCTCGTCCCTACCGTCATCGCCCTCGCCGTGTACTTCTGCTTCGCCGATCTGGTCCTGATTGCCCAGTGCCTCTACTACAACGTCCGAAACGCCCGACGCGCGCGCAAGGTGACGGAGTTTCCCTCGCGAGATGGCGTCGAGCAGCCGCTCCTGGGCCGCCGCGACAGCGACAATCTCGGTCTCCCCGGCTCGCGCCGCAGGTCGAGCGGCACCTCCTCCCGCCGCCACGACAGCATCAGCCACCGCGACTCGCTGGCGGGCATTGCCGAAGAGGAGAACAAGGCCAGCCAGTGGGGGAAGAACACCCTGAGCATTTTGGGCGTCTGCCTGGCGGGCGCCGCCGGTTGGGCTGTCGCTTGGGCTACAGGAGTCTGGCGACCCACGCCCGTTGACTCGGGCGCCGGCTCCGACGTCGTTGCTCCAGGCGCTCAGGTCCTGGGCTACGCCAGCGCCATCTGCTACCTCGGCGCCCGCCTGCCGCAGATCTACAAGAACTGGCGTGAGCAGTCGTGCGAGGGCCTGTCGCTGCTGTTCTTCCTCCTGTCTCTCCTGGGCAACCTGACGTACGGCATGGGCGTAAGTCTCCACCGCGCGCGCCTCCAATTTCTCTCGCTGACGTTTGCCAGATTTTGTTCCATTCGGTCGAGAGGGATTACTTCCTGACCAACCTGCCGTGGCTGATTGGCTCGCTCGGGACCATGGTCGAGGATGTGACCATCTTCTTCCAGTTTCGCATCTACGGTGACAAGTCGCAGTCAGCCGCCGTGTAATGATTTTCACTCATACTATGTTCGGGTAAATGGTAAGGGCTAACCGGCAACGGACTAAAAACAAAAGAACGGCACGATACCCTCCTGTAGATGAAGAAAAAAGGTCATGAGCTTTCGCCGCATCCGCTAGAGCCGCTAGAGCGGTTTGATGTATTATACGTAGGGTGGGGATTTGTGGAGTTGAGATTTCCTTTTGGGCGGTCGTCAAAAGTGTTTTGTTTCTCACGAATGGGCCCGTTGAGCTTTATGCCATAAGACGGATTATTGAACAAACTATAATAAAATGCTCGCATCCTGCTTGTCCAATCATGCAAAGTGCTAGGCTCAAGGAGGACTGGAGCAACTGCACGTCGCGCCGACGCCGTATAAAATCTCACATAAGAGCGGTACGACCAGATAGATCATATCATGTAGCTTTAAAGGTCGCGGCATGCCTGCTAGCCTCACCAGCCACATTCTTCACTCGAATCCACCAAGGAGGATGATCGGGTTGGTGGTGCGCTACCATGGTACGTACATGCAGACCGGTAAGTAGACCCCGCGTCCCAACCAAACCAAATGCCCCTCGCAGCGTGCTTGCACAAGCTTCAACATTTCCACCGTCCAGACACGCGGGCTGCCAGGCCATTGTTGGTGAGAGAGGACGCTCCAACCCACCGGCCAAGAGCAGGAGTCAATTGAACGGAGGCACGGAGGGCAAGCAAGACCCACCTTGCCCACACTGCGGACGTCATGCGGAGACCCACGCGCCACGCTGTGCGGGAGAAGAACACTACGCCACGCTGGGGCTTGCTCTCTACTGCGAGGACGTTGAGCTGCGTTTGGTGGAGCTGCAGACTACTTCTTGGCTGTGCCTCCGAAGCAACAGCACCTCTGGAGCCTCCCTCGCCCCCTTCGTCTCTGCAACGCGATCGGGGGAGCGAGCGGCGTGAAGGGAGGCTAGAGGCAGACGGAGGATATGTACGGCTCGGCTAGATGCGGGCTTAAGCTGTGGTTCCGAGGTACCGCTCGGAAGCGCGGGCGCGCACGACGTCGGTGGCCGCCAGCAGCGCGGCGCCACCCGCAGCCCGGCGGCAAGGACTATATAGTGCTGGCCCAGCATGCGCCGCGCCGCGAACAATTTTCTGGTGGCGGCTGTCCGCCGTTGCAGCTCTGCAGTGCTGGCCATTGAGCCGCACCCGCACTCCGACCGCCCAGTCACAGGCACAATGGACCGGCCGCCGGCCGGCTCAAGCGCTCCCGGTCTCGCTGTTTGTCAAAAAGTGTTGGCGCGCCCTATGCGCGCCCTACTTGGGCTGTCCACTCGCCGCTCAGATAAGAGTCACCACTCCCCAGCACCGACGTAGCTATAAATCCTTCTCTCCTGCTTCGTCTCTCGTCCCTCCCTCTGCAATTGACCAATTGGCCCTCCGGCACGCGGCTGATCTCTCCCTTTTCTTTCCTGCTCTCCATCCGGACCACCGATACCGCAGAGCGCCCAAACAGGCAGGCCGCGTACTACCCTGTCGTCTCTGTCGTTTTCCCGACCATGTCTCCCTTCGCCATCCCGCCCACCACCGTCTCCGGTCTGACCGAGGCCGGCGTCAAGACCAAGGTCGCCGAGACCAGCGCCAATGGCACGCACCTGGCCGAGCTCGACGCCTCTCTGCTCAAGACCGCCTTCACCACCTCGCCGCGCGCCGTGCCGGAGCCCGAGTCGGCAGAGGTCCTCGCGCAGAAGGCATGCACCGACCACATGATCACGGCGTCGTGGACGGCGGACCACGGCTGGCACGCCCCCGAGCTGAAGCCGTACGGCCCGCTGTCGCTGATGCCGACGGCGTCGTGCCTGCACTACGCGACTGAGTGCTTCGAGGGCATGAAGCTGTACCGCGGCTGGGACGGCAAGCTGCGTCTCTTCCGCCCGGACTGCAACGCCCAGCGCATGCTGACCTCGGCCACGCGCATCTCCCTCCCTCGCTTCGACCCGGCCGAGCTCGAGAAGCTGGTGGCCAAGCTGTGCGCGGTCGACGGCCCCAAGTTCCTCCCCAAGGAGCGGGCAGGCCAGTTCCTGTACATCCGCCCCACCTTCATCGCCGACGACGAGGCCCTCGGCGTCAACGTCCCCAAGCGCGCCCTCCTGTACGTCATCATCTGCTTCTTCCCGAACCTCGACAAGCCCACGGGCTCGCTGGAGAAGCCGGGCCTCAAGCTGCTGGCCTCGCGCGACGACATGGTGCGCGCCTGGCCCGGCGGCTTCGGGTACGCCAAGCTGGGCGCCAACTACGGCCCCAGCCTGATCGCGCAGGGCGAGGCGAGGGCGCGCGGCTTCGACCAGATCCTCTGGCTGCTCGGGCCGGACTGCTTGGTCACCGAGGCGGGCGCCAGCAACTTCTTCGTGGTGTGGCGGGTGCCGGAGACGGGCAAGCTGCAGATGGTCACGGCGCCGCTGGACGACCGCATCATCCTCGACGGCGTGACGCGGCGCTCGGTGCTCGGGCTGGCGCGCTCGCGCCTGGCCGGCGGCTGGGCGGGCGCCGACGCCGCCGAGGAGACGCTGGAGCCCATCGAGATTGTCGAGCGCAAGTTCACCATGGCCGAGGTGGTCGAGGCTGCCGCCGAGGGCCGCCTGGTCGAGGCCTTCGCGGCTGGCACCGCCTTCTTCATCGCCCCCGTCGGCATGATTCACTTCAGAGGCAAGGACATCGAGATCCCGCTCGCGGCGGGCGAGTCGGGCAAGTACGCCCATGTCATCAAGACGTGGCTGCGCAACATCATGTACGGCAAGGAGAGCCACGAGTGGGCGCGTGTCATCGAGGAGGAGGGCGTCCAGGCCTGAGCGTGAGGTGTGATGTCGGACGTGGTCGTGGATTGGAAAAATGTGCGAGCTCTGGGATTCCAGGGCGCAACTGGACGAAGAGTGTGGTTATGATAACCTAATGTTTCAAGAACGGCGTTATGGGTTAGAGTCAACTAGAGGGCCGGGTAGCGAAAAAGAAAACATCATGTCGTTTCTGCAGCTAGCACCTTCCCGCTTTCTCAATTGGGCAATTTGCATGAGTCGACCTGAGATAGCCGTCAGTCAGCCTGGCCAGCACGGCAGTAGGAAACCCCCAGGCGCAGCAGCCGAGAAAGTACTTACAACTGCACGTCGAGCCGCAAGCTCAAGGGGTGAAACACCGTAGCTTACCAGAGCCACTCGCTCCAGAGAAATACACCAACATAAGTGCAAGACGCGGCAGGAGGACCCGATGCAGGCAGACGCAGCCCTAAGGACGAGAGTTCAAAGCCACCCACACGGGGCGCCCACCACCACATGCGTGCATCTATAATCCCACCAGTGAGGCGGCGGCGCGGGCGCAACTTCGAACGTCGCAAAGCAGCCTTCGGTAGACCTTCAGGCATCGGAACCACGGTCCGGAAGCTGCGGGTTAATATTAAATGTTATTTTCGGTGGCGGAGTGGTGTGTGCGTGCATGCGTGGGGTGGGCGGCGGGTGCGTGCGTGAGCTGGTGGATGGCGCGGGGCGGGACGGCGGCTTTCGCTGTGGAAATTAAAGAACCGAACGAGAGGGCCGGCGTGCAGCAGCCGGGCGATAACGTGCAATCAGCGGCCGCCAGCGAACGACTGTCTTGTCCGCGCTGGTTGCTCGCATGCAGGCGAACGGCGGTACGGCACACAGGTGGCTGTGGCACCGGGACAGCAGAGCGTGGGTGGCGCGCGGGGAAGCAGCAGCACGACGGGCTGTCATGCCATCGGACGGACGGCAGTGCCTCGTGGGACAAGCCGTCGTCAGGCCGGCGTGGCAGGCCGCAGGAGAAATGCAGCCTGCCTCGGTACCAGGCTTGGGCTGCTGCACGGCGTCAACCGTGGCGCGCGCGTGGCCTCGTCGGCCGTGTGCCTAGCGTGCCTTCGTCCCATGGTTCGCGCGGCCGAGATGGGTTGCAGCATGCAGCAGGGCTGGAGCTACGCTTGCATCCATTGCCCGATGCGGCCTTCCGACGGCGGGATCCGCAACGCCCGCGCCGGGAGATCGAGGCTTGCTGCGTGGCTAAACCTTAATTTGCGTCAGACGAAGCCTATACGCGACAGGGGAGAGATCGGAAGAGACTTGTCGGGAGTGGCCCTCGGCGCTGACACGACCTGCCGGCTGCCGCTCCTGTTTCTTGGTCTGCCATCCGTCAGTGGCTCGAGTATTTTCCTCGCCGTTTTCCGTTCTTTGAGCACGGGGAGGTTCTGGCACCGTTTTCTGGATGATTGCTTGCACATACATTAGGTAACCTACCCGTCCAATTCGGTCATCCAGTCCGCGCATTCACTGGGGAACGTCATCTCAGAAATCAGACCCAGTGAAGACTGTCCGAGGCGTCAAGTCCTTGACTGACGAGAAGGTCACCGTCCTCCAGCTTGCTGCGCCGAACACCTTGCGCTCCATCACGCTATTTTGGGGTTCTGTCTTTCCCCCGAAAGACGCATCACTTCCCCTCAACCCACCAACGACAGTCTCTCAAAGCCCTTCACGACCGGCGGCTCCTTCTTCTTTCTTTCCGCCATGACCGCATCCCAATACACCCCATCCGCACCCACCGTCGGCACCTCCACGCCCTCCTGGCCCTGCCCCTCCGCGCCTAGCGACAGCACCTGCTCCTTCTTCTCGACCTGGAACACCTCGTCCACGCAGCCCTTGCATGCCTCCACCACCTCCCCCATCATCAGCTCCACAGCAGCCGCCCGCTCGCGCATGCCCCTCCTCACCAGGCCTTCTACGAGCCGCTGCACCTCTTCGTTGATGGTGTTGACGCGGTCGATCAGCCGCTCGATCGAGTTGACGAGGTACTCCTCCTCGTACACCGACCCCTTCTTGCCGCGCGCTCGCTTGCGTTCTTCGCGTCGCCGGTTCTTGGACGTGCGCCGCGTCGTTGCCGTGTTGACAGTGCCGGTGCGGTTGGTGTAGCGCGTCATGAAGGTGCCCGCCGAGGTCGTGGCGTCAGTTGCGGCCACCGACACGTTGTCTGGGATGTCGGTGGATTCGATGCCATCGAAGAAGGCCACTGCAGTATCATGTTAGTCCCGTGTTCGTCTCTCCTCACAGGGAAAGTAGATCCATTAGACATCGGGTACTTACATGGGTCTTCGGCTTTCTTCACACGAAGCTCCCTCAACCGGGGGACTTGCGCACCGATTTGGCCCTTGCAGTCGGCTAGGAGCTCTGTCATTGATGCGGAGCCCTCAACCAAACCTGGATCGATGATAGACTCGACCAGGTCGAGTCGTCGACGCAAACCGACGACCCGCATGGCTTCTGCGAAGAAGTAGCCTTTGCAGAAAGTTCGCGCGGCCGCCTCGAGGTCGTCGAGGTAGTCAAGCTGCACCGTGGCTGCGGCATAGAAGTCTTTCGTCTCGGAAAGGCCTTCCGCGAGTGCCTCTGCCAGCGAGACGATCTCAGCCTCAGGTAGTGGCACAGCAGTTGCTGACGCCAACGATTCACGCCACATGTTTGCAGAACGGTAAGCTTCCGTGGCAGAAGCATAGTTGGAGAGGTATTCAAATGCTAGCAAAATCTGTTAGTCATGAAATCCGCGTGGGTTTCGATCCTGCGTTGCTCACCTATGCCTGCTTCCTTGAACCTGTTTCGGCTGTTGAGGTACTCGGCATACAGTTTCATGATCTCCTTGAGCTTCTCCGGCTGATATTTGTGTAGTGCAATAGCATCGCTGTAAAGCTCGTGCTTCCCTGCGTAAGACTTGAGCTCATCGAAGGCGTCCATTTCGTGCAGGTGAGATATTGCTTTCGAACGTCTGCCGAGGTTGTCGTCGATTGTAAACTGGCGGCGAAGATGCTCCATCTCTTGAAGGCTTTGGAGGTACGGAAGGTATTCCCTGGGATCCTTTTGCGATTGCTGCGCTATGAGGAGTGCGACCTCGAGGTTGTACATCCCCAAGGCATGGTCATAAAGTTGGTTGACGTCCGCGAGGAAGCAAATGTGCTCGGCAGCCTTCTCCGCAAGCATGGTGTCCTGCTCTCTGAGCTTTGCGACGACCTTCAACCCACCCTCAAGATCCGGGGGAGTCTTGCAAACATTGGCAGTAACGATGTTCTGCAGATTTGTCTCGGTTCGATTTTGGAGCACCTCGAGAAAGGCGTCGCAAATCCGGTTGACTTTGGTGGCGATATCAAAACTCGAACTTTCGTTTGACGCGCCGTTCAAGGCTGCCCCAGTGTTTGGCTTCTTGGACGTCTCCTTGTACATTGTCTGTGTTACGTCTTCATTCCTGTTGCAAGATTAATATGAAGCCTTTCCGTGGTGTTGCATGTTCTCACCTCAACTGAGAAAGGAAAAGATCGATGTGCGTAGCTTTCTTGAGCTGATTGATGAAAAGCTGGACGCTTGCCATGAACTGCTCTGGCATGTGGTCGTGAAGGATGTTCATGTCCACTCGCTGATTACGGCATGCCAGGAACGCGGTCTTGTACTTCTTGTCCGCAATGCTCTTTCGAATTCCTGCCACGACCAGGGCCCTAGGATAGATCGTCTCAAGGTTGCCTCTGGGCATCTGCAAGACGACAGAGTAAGAGGATGGCATGACCGAAACCAGGCGGGCGCCACGTTCAATGCTTCGACACCGCTCATCCTTTTCCGGCTCATCCAGAGGAACCTCAAGTTCTGTGGATTGATCAGCGCAGCCTCGTCAGACCTGGAATCGGAAACCTACCTTCAACTGAAGCAAGATGCACAAACTTGAGAAGATGTTGAGTTGTAGTAAAGACCAAATGAGCAGGTGTCACTTGGAAAGAGGTGCAGTTCTTCACAAGCAGCCTACCATTTGCGTACAAGGTGCCACTGCCTGCGAGGCCAAACACAATATCCTAGATGCGCCATTAGCTCAGAACATCTATATGCTTTCAATGGGAATTGCTTACTTGCCCACCATGGGGAATTAGTTCCGTCCAGGCGGGTCTGATTGGGAACTTGCAAACAGACGACTGCTCACTCGGATCGTTTGAAGAGATTGTGCATGTCGAGCCGTCATCGTCCTGGACGTAAAGCTTGCTGTAGTCAACGGAAGTGGAAATAGTGTGGACCCGCGAGGTATTGAGTGGAATCATGGAAAACTCCGGCTCCTCGAGAGACTTGCGGCAAACTATGCTTTCGCTGATGTCCTCAGAATCGAGAAGAACGAACATCTCCGAGTCACCGCAGAATGTGATCTGACGAGGTCTGGCAGCCGGGATTCCGAGGGCGTGTCGCGAATCCAGTACGGGATCTGGTACTGGCTTGGTAGAAATGTCGTACCGGTAAACACAGACCTCTGAATTGAGGAGAACGGCAACGAGCGTGCTCGAGGAGTTGATGGCTACATCCACTGCATTGCTATCGAGCAGCACTTCGTGCAAAGCCATTGGTGGCGGAACATTTGCGAGCCGTAGCGGTGTTACCCTCAGTGTTCCTGACACACAGTAAGTTTGCGTTCATCCATTTCGCAGTGTTGCCACTTACTGCCATCGATGACAGCTACGGTACCGAAGTCGTTGGGCTGAACGGTAGAGGAGCCTGCCACCGAGAAGACATACTCAAGACTGTCCAACGCGTCTGCAAGCTCATTAGTAACGGTTTGCAAGATTTGGTAGAAAAGGCAATTACAGAAAGTAGAGAGCGCCAGTTTCAACGCTTTCTCCGGATTCCATCGTGGTTCAGCCACAGAAGCCGGGCACTGAACGTCTGTGCACTTGATCTCTTGTTTCAGGTAGTAATGATAGTTGCCCATAGTCCACAGTTGAATTCGATCATTGAAGCACACTGCGAGGACTGTAGAGTCGGTGTTCCACGCCAAAGTGATGTTGCTGCCCCAGCTCTTCATCTCATCAGGGGTCAGGCGGAGGCTGAATTCTCCATGGCGCAGACCGTTCCGCTCGAAGAACACTACATCAATGCGGGCATCGAGTCTCTGGATACCGGCAATGATGTTGCCTGCGGGTCGCCAGCTCAGGGCACCTTCGAGGTAGTCGACGGGCTCGCTCACACTGTCGAGCGCGCCTTCTCTTGAGTAAACGCGAATCATGCGTCGCCTGCCATCCTCGACCGAGTTGACAGCGAGAAAGGCACCGTCGCCTCTCCAAGTGATGCTAACTCTGCCATCATCGAGGGAGCTTAGCAGACCTTCATCGACCTTCTCGGGCATGGTAGGGTCTCGGAGGGCCTTGGCGCGTTTTCCCTTGAATTGCGTCTCGGCCTTTCCCCATCCGACGGACACGTGGTTGGAGGCTTTGATATCATCAGGAGTAAAGGAGATGCTGGTGACATTTTCGAAGTCGCGGGTCATGTAGAGAAGCGTATTGGCGCGGGTGGTGATGGCCAGCAGCTCTTCGTCCGGGGACCACGACGCAGCCGTGATGCCCGCGTCTACTGAGCCCACGATCTCGATCAAGTCCTCGCCCGGCAGAGGCTCTTCCCGGACAATCACGATGTCGCCACCGGCGAGGACCAGACATGATGTCAAAGTGTCCGGGAAAAACTGCAGACTTAACACCTTGTCGCAGGCCAAATCTGGAAGCGGGCACGGGGCATCCCATGACGCTATCAAGCCGAAGGCATCTGGCGCGGCGCTGCTCTGGTCGACCAGGCGCTTGAGCTCGATGACAGCACTTGACTCAGACGGGCCAAAGGTGCAGATTAGCGAGTCGGCGGAGGTGTCCCATGCGGTTGCAGTGAGCGGGAGGGCATGCTCTGGAAATTTGCGGAGAGTGCTCCGCACACACCTCAGGTTGCGCATGGCGAACGGCGGGCAGAGGAGACAAGCGTTAAGGCTGGGCGGGCATGTCTGGTGGACGACGCAAGGCTGCTGGGCGCCGGCGAATCAAAAATTCGAGGTTACGCTAGTCAGCCAGCCGAAGCCTCGCATGCCAAGACCGCTCGCTCATGCGGCGCTGCATCCTCGTCGCGCCAGCCCATCCGCGCGGGGCTGTGGTGGTTTGACTTCACGAACATTGATTCATCTAGACGCAGCCTGAGAGCATGTTCTTTTGTACAATTGCGATCTCCACGCAAGCTGCCTTGCGCTGGGATGCTCCAGACCTCCGCAAAGACCCCCTCTATTGGACACCCCCGGCAATCACGATTTACTGGTCCTTCTTGAGCTGCCAGACTGTTTGCAGTGACGCGGGTCAGCATCATATCCTCTTGCGTGCACGAACGCAGGGTTGGCTTACCCGCAATGCCGAAGGGCGCGCCGAAGCCGACAGCTGCTCCACCGTTAGCTTCCCTTTCCGTCGCGACCCGGTGTCACAGCTCACCCATGAAGGTCCAGTAGCGCACGGCGAAGAACTTGGTCAGCGGGTTGAAGGGGATGTTGCTCTGTCGGACGGTCAGCCGGTGCAGGTCGGGGCATTGGGGCGCGCAGGGAGACGAACGCGAGGACCCTGCCGGCTCAGTCAGCACAATGCATCAGTATCAGCGAAGCTGGAGCTCCGACGCACCTCGGGGTAGTGGTAGGGCGAGGAGAGCCTAGCGCGGGTGGCGGAGAAGGCCCTCTTCTGGACGTGCGAGGCGACGCGGACGGTGGAGCGGGACAGCATCTGGGCACGTCAGTCGCGGCTGGGCGACAGCCAATGCCATCTACGGGGTGTCTGGCACGCACTGTGGCGACGTGGGTACTGCCGGGTAGGAAGGGTGAGTGGAGATGGGTGGTAAAGCAAGCAGAGAGTGAGCTTGGCCGCATCGCATGATCCCGCGAAGTTGCGGCCGCGCGGCGAAACTCCGGCCCCCGAATCATCTCCTCGCGTCCGCCGCCTCCTCACTACCACACCTCACCCTTCGCTATCACACTTCTCGCTCATTCCGCACGGGATCTTTGAGACTATGCGACTATCTACTGCCTGCCATATCCATCCAGCTGGGCCTACACTATGGTGTACCTCACACTGCAATAGATAACGTGTCTCCACATCCGCGAACCATGCCTTTGGCCGTGAACAGTCCCGCGCATCTATCATCGTCCACCGGCTCCACCATCCACGATACACTCGAACTTTAAATACCGGATCTTGAATTGATTCATAGATCTCCTGATACGATGTGACGACCAAAACCTCCTCAGACGTGCTTCCTTCCATGCCAATCACCGTACGACGCTCGCCGAAGTACGCTGCCTTTGGTGAGAACATTGGCGTTAATATTAGTAAAGTCGCTATGGCTGATGGCTACTAAACTAGAAAAGCGGTTGTTTTAAATTCAGCATCATCCGTTTCACGTTCCTCAGCTTTAGTGTTACTAACGGCTTGCCTCTTTTCCATCGCTGTCGAGCGGAGGAAAAGTCTCTGGCTGTGCTTTTTCTGCCCCATGAGCAAACTCTGACCTTCCGGACTTAGCTCTGGCTGATAGTCCGAAGTATTAGAGTAGGACTTGTTAGGTTTCGCTTCAGGGGAACCGGTCGTAGGGGTCAACCAGACAGATACGTGGGAACCAAAGGTGATTTCGTCGTCACGTCCAAGGGAAGGACCGGCTGGCTGTTCAAGCTGGTCTGGAGATGGCTGGAGTAGACGCCCAAGCCAACGACCACCTTTTTCGAGAACCTGTCGATCGGCCACTCTTGGTAGGATCCACCATCGGGACGACGAGCCACATGAAACATTCCCTTTCGGTTCTCCACTCTCAGCCGCTCCGGACATTCATCGACAGACTCGACGTGCTCCTCGCCTTCTCTATTCCTCCACCTGAATCCGAGTCGGAGTTGAGGGCTACATGGGTGACTTCTTCCGATAGTGTGCGCGAAGAAACACGAGGGTCTCGACCAGGATATGAGTAGTTGCGACCTGCCCGATTCTGGACCTCTCCGTTCTGCCAGCCCACTTGCAGCCGGAGATCAAGTCGATTCAGCAGAAGCCAGCCACGAGGGGAAAGAAATTCGAGTCGTTGAACAGAATGCACCCAAAGGCTGCTTCGGATTTTGGAATCATGAATCGCAGCTTCTCTGGCGGGGCCCCGAACCGCAACGTGAGTGTTTCTTGAGGGTCGCCTGCAGGGACGGCGACGAGCGAGGATGTTCCCGTAGATATACATGAATAATGAGCCTCGCAATCTCGATGTGCCTTTGCGCCCGTTGACCGGTGAGGCCCATTCGGGCACAGTGCCGATGCATGGCCGGGCGGTGCGGGCGAATGAGGGCGGCGAAGCTTGATCAACGGCGTGCCTGATACGCAGGGTGGCAGGGCTGAAGCTGGTGGCGACGTCACACCCGCAGGCGACGGTCGGCAGCCGGCAGCTGCGGGCGATTCGTTGTTCCGGGCGCGCGCCGATCGATCGCGCGGCTGGCGGGCGGCGTCCAAGCGCAAAAGTTGGTTGCTGGGCACATTTCTGGCCCTCGACACCTCCGCTCTGTGGTGCCCGCCAACCACCACCGCCATGGACGAGCTCTTCGACGTCTTCGACGGCGAGCCGCAGCCTCAGCGGGACCAGCCGTCCAGGCTCCCCAAAAAACCCAAGAAGCGCCAGGCCAACGGCGACGTCAAGTCCCCGAATGGCGACGCCGACACCCCCCAGGATGCCTCCATGACCGACGCGCCTCCGCCGCCCCACGACGATGCCGCCGACCTTGCTGCCAACGGCGCCGACGACCAGCAGCTGATCGCGAAGCGCATGCGCCGCGATGAGCCCGACCCAGTCGTCACCGATACCTTCGAGACGGAGCAGTCGCGCGAGGTCGCCGCTGCCGCCGGTCTGCAGGCCCAGAAGGACGGAACCGCCGTCGTCCTGTCGCACCAGGTTAGGCATCAGGTCGCTCTGCCGCCGGACTACGACTACGTCCCGATCTCCGAGCACAAGCCCCCGGAGAAGCCTGCCCGCGAGTACCCTTTCACTCTGGATCCCTTCCAGCAGGTCTCCGTCTACTCCATACAGAGGAATGAGAGTGTGCTGGTGTCTGCCCACACGTCTGCCGGTAAAACAGTGGTCGCTGAGTACGCCATTGCCCACTGTCTGAAAAACAACCAGAGAGTCATCTACACCAGTCCGATCAAGGCCCTCAGCAACCAGAAGTACAGAGAATTTATGGCCGACTTTGGCGACGTTGGCCTAATGACCGGAGATGTCACCATCAACCCCACTGCTACCTGCTTGGTCATGACAACGGAGGTATGCAACCCAAGATTTCTTTCCACCCCGCCGTGGCTGATTGTTTGCAGATTCTGCGCTCTATGCTTTACAGAGGTTCGGAAATCATGCGTGAAGTCGCCTGGGTCATCTTCGACGAGGTGCATTATATGCGCGACAAGTGTATGTGGCCCCGCGTGCCTGAGATGCGACAATTGCTAACGACGAGCAGCCCGTGGTGTAGTTTGGGAGGAGACTATCATTCTCCTGCCTGATAAAGTTCGCTATGTCTTCCTTTCCGCTACCATCCCTAACGCCATGCAATTCGCCGAATGGATCACCAAGACCCATAACCAGCCGTGCCACGTTGTATATACGGACTTCCGACCTACTCCGCTACAGCACTATTTCTTCCCCGCTGGCGCCGACGGTATACATCTCATTGTGGACGAGAAGGGTGTGTTCAGAGAAGAAAACTTCCAAAAGGCCATGCAGTCCATCGCGGACAAACAAGGCGACGACCCGGCCGATGCCATGGCCAAGCGCAAGGGCAAGGGGAAGGATAAGAAGCTCAACAAGGGTGGCCAGAAGGGTCCTTCGGACATCTACAAGATTGTCAAGATGATCATGATGAAGAACTACAACCCGGTCATCGTCTTCAGCTTCAGCAAGAGGGAGTGCGAGAATCTGGCGCTGCAGATGAGCTCCCTGGCTTTCAACGACGAGTCGGAGAAGCAGCTGGTCACGAAGGTCTTCAACAGCGCAATCGAGTCGCTGAGCGAGCAGGACCGAGAGCTTCCGCAGATTCAACATCTTCTGCCGTTGCTCAAGCGCGGCATCGGTGTCCACCATTCCGGCTTGCTGCCTATCCTTAAGGAAACGATTGAGATTCTCTTCCAGGAGGGTCTGATCAAGGTTCTGTTCGCAACGGAGACGTTCTCGATCGGTCTCAACATGCCTGCCAAGACGGTCGTTTTCACCAGCGTTCGCAAGTTCGACGGTGTGACCCAACGTTGGGTCACTCCGTCGGAATTCATTCAGATGTCTGGTCGTGCTGGAAGACGTGGTCTCGATGACAGGGGTATTGTTATCATGATGATTGACGAGAAGATGGAGCCGACCGTGGCGAAGGAGATCGTACGAGGCGAGCAGGACAAGCTCAACTCCGCTTTCTACCTGAGCTACAACATGATTCTGAACCTGATGCGTGTTGAGGGCATCTCTCCAGAGTTCATGCTCGAGCGCTGCTTTTTCCAGTTCCAGAACACCGCCAGCGTTTCTGGCCTCGAGAAGCGTAAGTTCTTCAAAGCAAAATCCGCGTAGTGCTCATCTAACTGATGTGACAGAGTTGAATAAGCTGGAGTATGAGAAGGCGACCTTGGAAATTCCGGACGAGGGCACTATCCGCGAATACTACGACTTGCGACAGCAGCTTGAACAGTACACGAAGGATATGCGCGATGTCATCACTCATCCCAATTACTGCCTGCAATTCATGCAGGCGGGTCGACTGGTGCGCATAAAGCATAAGGACTATGATTTCGGTTGGGGCGCCGTGGTTAATTTCACGCACCGCAAGCCCGGCAAGGGTCAGAAACCGAGCGACATCTCGCCACAGCAGTCGTACGTCGTCGACGTTCTCATTCAGGTAGCGAGCGATGTGACGTTCGCCCCGCAGCCTAACCAGGATTTGCCCCAGGGAGTGCGCCCACCGGCACCGGGTGAGAAGGGTAAGATGGAGGTTGTGCCGGTCTTGCTGTCCTGCATTGATTCGATCGGACATCTCCGGATCTTCCTTCCGACCGATCTCAAGTCTGCCGACCAGAGGAACAGTGTCCGCAAGGCGCTCGAAGAAGTCAAGAAGAGGTTCCCTGATGGCATCGCCATCCTTGACCCGATTGAGAATATGGGAATCACGGATGAGAGCTTCAAGAAACTCCTCCGGGTAAGGAGACGCCTGCGACACTAGCAATTGCCGCTCGCTAACATTGTTTAGAAAATCGAAGTACTCGAGTCTCGACTGCTGTCCAACCCGCTGCACAATTCGCCAAGGCTACCGGACCTGTACAACCAGTATGCGACTAAGGTGGAGCTCAACAACAAGATCAAGGAGGTGAAGAAGCAAATCAACAGCGCGCTCTCGATCATGCAGCTTGACGAGCTCAAGTGCCGCAAGCGTGTACTGCGGCGTCTTGGTTTCATCAACGAAGCCGACGTGGTGCAGCTAAAGGCCAGAGTGGCGTGCGAGATCAGTACGGGAGACGAGCTCGTGCTCAGCGAGCTCCTCTTCAACGGATTCTTCAACGAACTCACTCCCGAGCAGTGCGCTGCGGCGCTGAGCTGCTTCATCTTCGAGGAGAAGAGCAACGAGACGCCGGCTTTGAAGGAGGAGCTGGCAAAGCCTTTCCGGGACATTCAGGCGCAAGCGCGCATCATCGCGAAGGTGTCCCAGGAGAGCAAGCTGGCAATCAACGAGGACGAGTATGTCAACGGCTTCAAGTACCAGCTCATGGAGGTTGTCTTCGCGTGGTCGAAGGGAGCATCGTTCGCAGACATCTGGTGAGTGGCTCGGCGCCGACTGATGCATACATGGCACGCTAACGCAGATGACAGCAAAATGACGGACGTCTACGAAGGCAGCCTAATCCGGCTCTTCCGCCGCCTGGAGGAGCTTCTGCGGCAGATTGCACAGGGCGCAAAGGTGATGGGCAGCAGCGACCTGGAGCAGAAGTTCGAGAAGGCGCTCGCAGCGATCAGGAGGGACCTGGTGGCAGCGCAGTCGCTGTACCTGTAGGGTGGATGCGGGGGCTGGGGTAGGATGCGCGTTCAGCGGATGGCATTTGCGGCGGCGTCAGGTGTTTAGGACCAGCACAGGCGGGAGTTTGTTTGTAAAAAGTAGTTTTGGGCATAGTAACGGCGCAAGTGCTGGAGGCCGTGGGCGGCCGCGGACTCAGCGACAACGTGACAGCACAGCGGGCTCACCGTATGTTTGGGCGACCCACGCATGGAACAGGCTGTATAGACGGCGGCGGCTTCACTGGCCTCGGGCGGCGCTGGCCCGGGCGCGGCTTGGCGCGGCTAGCCTGGTTGCTCTGCCCATGGCAGCCGCAGCCCTTGTGCCAGGCCTGCAGCTAAACATCCACGCCAGACGCCCGCCAGCTGTCCCACCTCTTCTTTCATCACCACCTCGCCCGCCTGCCACTGGCCGCCCGCCACATTGCCCTCCCTCTGGCCTCTCCGTCTCCCGCTGCACCGCGCCCGGGCCGCCAGCCATGAACAGCGTGCTCGCCACTTCTCCCTTCTCCGCTCCGCACCTCCTCCAGAACACCCGCCTCTCGCCAAGCCGCTCCAGTGCGTGTCCGCCCGCCCTGCATGCCGCCCGCCGCGTGCTGACCCCGTGCTCTGCAGTGCCGTCCGCCCCGTCTGCCATGTCCTCGCGGAAGCGCAAAGCCGACGACGATCACGCCGACCAAGACGAGCGCATGTCCGCCTCCCCCGAGCGCTCGCCGTCGATGCAGCAGCGCACCCTGATCCAGCCGAATGCTCGCCACAGCAGCAAGCGCATGCGGACCAACATCAGCGGCCGCCCGCTCGGCCTCTCCCGCCTGCTCGAGACGCTGGGCCCTGACGACATGCGGAGCCTGCTTCAGTCCATTTGCGAGCGACACCCAGACATCGGCGCCGAGGTCGTCAATAGCGCTCCGCGACCCAGTGTCCCATCCGCCCTGCAAGTCCTGAGCAACTACGAATCCGCCCTGCAGGCTGCCTTCCCCTTTGGCAACCGCAACTCGTCCGACTACGCCTACAACCGCGTCAAACAGCCTCTCTACGCCCTCCTCGAAGCCCTGAAAGACTACACCCCGCACTTCCTCCCGCCCAACGAGAACCAACCGGCCACCTCGCTCAGCTTCCTCGACGGCGCCACCGAGATCCTGCACCGGCTACCCAACTGGGACACCTTCCAGCACAACCGGCACAAGCAGGATGCATACGAAGAGATGGCCAAGGCCTGGGCCATGGTTGTCAGGGAAGCAGCAAAGAGGGGTGGAGGCATCCAACTTGGGTACGGCGGCTGGGACCAGAAGATTTCGAAGCACAACGACATGTCGGGCGGCAGGATGCAGGAGGCCGTCAACGAGCTGCGCTCGCACCTGCGCTGGATGGGCGGCAGCGATGCTGCCGGTCCTGAAGCAGGTGTAGGCCCCAACGATCCAGCTTCGATAAGGCAACAGCTGCTCAACGGCACATACGGCTTAGGCGCTCCCGTCCGCGTCGGACCCTGGTGATCAAACAAACGGCGTGGATCAAAGATTTTGTTTCCCGTCATCAGCACCGGCAACCTTGGCCGACGGCCGGGTTTCTGCTTTCTTGTTGATATCAATTAGTGCAAGGCGTCCTTTGTTCGATTTGGCGGTTAGCCCTCTTTTTCCTCCTTTCTATCACGGCCTCTCGGAAAGTTCTTTATCTCTTAGCTCATCACCGGCGTTTCTGGCGCATCATCGAAAGACTGGCGGGTTTACATGCGGGCATTGATTCTTGTTCCTTTGTCTTTTTTTTTCTGGGATGCAACACTCATCCGTCGTTTGAGCACCGCATCATGATATCAAATGGCGCTTGTCTTTTTGTGCGCACGCACACAACAGCATTCGTAGCCTTTAGGGTAATGGGAATCTCGTTGAATCGTCGACCAGGTTAGGTTTTCTGATGCGATGTGCCATGATGTGGGCTTTGCTGACGTCAGCTCACGTATTCCGATTCGCGGTAGATCTGTGATGCTAGTATCGTGTTCGTCACATCTCCTCGCTTTCATCTGGGTTTTGCTGTGTCCATGAGATCTCAATTCACTTTTTGTCCTTGATAGAGAAGAGTAAGTAAGTCCAAGTTGAGGTGTGCACAATGCAGGCAAATTGTCCGCGTGGACGACCTCTCCGCCGCTTCCATCAGCGCGCTGGCAAGCATCAGTATTGTCGTGCTCTTACCTCCTTTCACTTCATTCGCAAAACCATTATTCTTCGGAGCTTGGGATGCTCTGCATTTTTGTTCGTTGCTCCACAAAAGAAATGCATTTCAAACCAGCCAGACATGCTATCACGCATTCCATCAATCAACCGCGTCAGTCATGTTGCAGGCAAGAAGCCGTATGAGCTAGACAGCGTTACAGAATTAGCTAAGCCTTAATTCACTAGAAGCAACCCCGTCATTGACATCGCAGTGAGCAACGAGGAAGCTAGGACAGTGCTGGTGCTGCCGTCGGGAATCTCTGTTTGCGGAAGATCTGCAACAATCCAAAGAAGAGGCGTTGAGATACCTTGCAGCCTCGCCCTCGGCACTCGCGTCACGCTTTTCTGACAGAAGAATTGACGCAAAAGCCAAGCGGAAGGCAGCGGGCCGAGCGATGGCGGATATAAGCCGGACATCAGCAGCGGGTGCGGGGATGGGAGGGGCGCTGCACCTCGGCCTGTCGGTTGTCTCCACAACCGCAGCTGGGGTAAAGGGCCAAGCTCCAAGCTCCCGGCCGCGGCCCAGAGAGCATGTTTAAATGCACCGCAGGCGATCCTCCTCGCCATTGAGCTGCTTTGCGGATTGCTCCAACCCGACCCGTCGAGCTTGCGCGTTGCTCCAACCATCACCACCACTCTGTTCGACACCGCCACCATGGGCAAGAAGCAAGGAACCAAGGAGGCGTGCTACGTGCTGGGCGTGGGCATGACCAAGTTCGTGAAGCCGCGCGGCAAGGTCGACTACAACGAGATGGGCTTCGAGGCGGGCATCAAGGCGCTGCTGGACGCCGGCATCAACTACGACGACGTCGACGTGGGCGTGGCGTGCTACTGCTACGGCGACAGCACGTGCGGCCAGCGCGTCTTCTACCAGTTCGGCATGACCCAGATCCCCATCTACAACGTCAACAACAACTGCAGCACCGGCAGCACCGGCCTGCACATGGGCCGCACCATGGTCTCGCACGGCGCCGCCGACGTCGCCATGGTCGTTGGCTTCGAGAAGATGTTCCCGGGCAGCCTGAGCACCTTCTTCCAGGACCGCTCCAATCCGACACTGACGACGAACCTGGTCATGAAGGAGACGCGCGGCGTCACGAATGCGCCGGGTGCGGCCCAGCTGTTCGGGAATGCGGGGAGGGAGTATATGGAGAAGTGAGTAGCAGTCTCCTCCCACCCTCTCTCTCCTTTATCTCGATATATATAAAAGGATATATCTGACAATTCCCCCCAGATACGGCGCCAAAAAAGAAGACTTCGCCGAAATCGCCCGTGTCAACCACGAGCACAGCAAACGCAACCCCTACTCCCAATTCCAGGACGAATACACGCTCGACCAAGTCCTAACCTCACCCACCATCCACGAGCCCCTCACCAAGCTCCAATGCTGCCCCACCTCGGACGGCGCCGCCGCCGCCATCCTCGTCTCCCAATCCTTCCTGGACGCGCACCCCTCCCTCAAGCCCCGCGCCATCCTCATCGCCGGCCAAGCCCTCGCCACCGACTCCCCCGCCCTCTTCAACAAATCCTCCATCGAGCTGATCGGCTACAGCATGGCTGCCGAAGCGGCGCGGCTTGCCCTCGCCGAGGCGAACGTCCGCGCAAGCGACATCCGCCTCTGCGAGCTGCACGACTGCTTCTCTGCCAACGAGATGGTCACGCTGGACGCGCTGGGCCTGTCGGGCGGCGAGGGCCGCGCCCACGAGATGGTGCGGCGCGGCGACATTACGTACGGTGGCCGGTGCGTCGTCAATCCGTCGGGCGGCCTGATTAGTAAGGGCCATCCGCTGGGCGCGACGGGCATCGCGCAGTGCGCGGAGCTGGTGTGGCATCTGCGCGGGTGGGCCAACAATCGCCTCGTGCCGCCGGAGGCCGCCATGAAGGGTGGAGAGAAGGGCGTGGACGTGGCGCTGCAGCACAATTTGGGGCTGGGGGGCGCGTGCGTGTGTACGGTGTATAAGCGGCCGGATGGGAGGGTGGGGACGGAGGTGTCGAGCGAGGAGGTGGGGAGGCTGAATGGGTTGGGCTATAATCCGGCGGTGGAGGCGAAGGGGTTTACGCGCGAGCAGGCGGATAAGGTGAGGAGTAAGAAGAATAGGAGTGAGTGGGCGTTGCAGGATACGCACCAGAAGGTTGAGGCGAGGTTTTAGGGGAGGGGAGGGGAAGGAGGTTGGAGATTGAACGAGCCGATGGACGGGTGAACGAAAGATTCATGATCAGACGGTAAAGCTAGCAGTTAGTAAGTGAAGCCAACGTGTTGAGCGAAGGCCTCGTGCCTGCACTGGACTCTCTTTACATCTGGATTGTCTGGAAGTATCTGTTTTTGGAGCTCCGCGAAGTGCAAAAAGGGATGTGGCGCTATACCATATCTATCAAAATATTAGTGGCCGTGAGTGGCACATTCTTCCCTAAGCTTACCTTGCTTTTCACCCAAGTGCTCCCATTGTAAAGCCTGTGTGCATCCCAAAGTCAACAGCCTTATGGTTTATTTGATACACCGCTCTGGTCGTACCTCCACTTTCTCCTCTCCCGGGCTTGTCTTCCGTGACAGCAGACATCACAACCGACCGTTCAGGCACCACCTTTTGGGTATTATTTTCAATTTCATATCCTATAGCTAACCACAACAAGTATCCTCGCAAAAAGCACAAGACGATCTTTCTTAACACAAGCCAAACGCAGCAGCAACACAAAAGCAAGTTGGGGCATCCAGACAAGAGACATGAAAAATGCAAGGGCAACAAGAAGAAGACGCCGCCAGATACAACAAGAACAACCCAGACGCCCCCCAGTCAAGCCTTGTTCCCGGAGAATAGAACCGTGTACAAAGAAGAGAGATAATAAACAGGTACTTAGAAACGCTTAATCCGGGTATACGATGCCGCTAAAAACACAAAAACACGCATGGTCGCAGAGTGACAGAGTAGAGAGGACGCCGAGCAAAGGGGAACGTTGAACAGGAAAAAGGGCGAAGAAAGGACTGGTACCCGCCGTGATAAACCGCAAGAAACAATCGACGCGCGCATTACAATAGACAATTTAGAGGCCCACCGATGCATGGGATACAAGAGAGAAATAGGAAGGCGGTGACGGGGAGAGGTGCGAAATAGAAGACGTACAAAGTCTTTTACAGAAACATGAAAAAGAAGAATCACTGCTTCCGAAGCAGCGACTTCAAGAGAAGGGCGAAAGCCCGGATGACTTCGACTCGCAAAGCGGAATCAAGTCCGCTGCTAAGAGAAAAGCACTCTCAAGCAAAAGAGAGGGAGACAACGAGGTGTCTCAGTGATGGGGCTTTTTGATACGTCAAAAAACCCGGTTAAAGATTCACGGGTTACTCCGTGATCATTCATACGTATTTGTATGCTTTTTTTTTCTCCTCATCGCTGTCGGTACACCAATCTCTCCAATCCGCCCCCGCCACTACCACCTCCACTTCCGGGATCGTCTGGCTGGTCGCCTGGCGCCCCCTGGTGACTCGGAGGTGCTGAGAGGGAGGCGGCTGCTGGGTCGGCGGAGCTGGTTGTCGCGGGACGTCTCTCATTGGCACTGCTCCATCTTCTCGCGCGCTGCTGTTGGGGCTGGTGGAATTGCTGTTCCGGACCAGGGCTGCTGCTGGTGCTGGTGGCACCGCAGCCATCGTCGGTCCAGGAAGCTGCGGTTGCGGTGGCATCTAGGACAGTTGGGGTGGAGGAAAGGGATGAGGGGGCGGAGGATTCGGTGGCATAGCGCATCAGAGCGGAGAAGGCGGGGGTTTGGGAGTACACGATGGGACCCCAGATGCGCCAGTGGAGAACGGAGATGTGGGTGATGCGGCGGGCGATGTCGTCAAGGTATTCCGACTCAGGGCCTTCTGGCTCTTCCTGGGATCTTGTTGAATCAGAAGGTGTGGAGGTGTTTGCTGCACTGGTGCCGTGGGAGTTGATCAGAGTGTTGAAGATGTCGACTGGTGAAGAGGACACGAGGGATTCGGTGCTCTTCATCACGCGGGCTGTGAGGGACTCGCGCATAGCGCTGGCTTGCTCGTGGAATACCATGCCAAACTCTGGGCGGACAAGGTGCCTCAGTCGTTCGGCCGTAGCTCCCACGAGGTTGGCGTCGTAATTTGCCTCGGCTCCGCACAGGGAGAGGGCATGACGGACAATTTCGACAGCGATGTTATCTATGTTGACAAGCCAATGCTGGTTGTTGTTCGTGCCCGCGACCTCATTGACGACGACAATGGCAGAGACGGCTTCTCTCAATGCCTGCACATGGTGACCAGGCACCGATCTAGTAAAGCCAATCCTTCGAAGAAGCGATTTGAAAGTCTCAGTGCACGCGCCAAGATACACCTGGTCGCGGAACTCGGCCCTCAAGACACGCAAGCGGTCGAAGTCCAAGTAGAACGTCTCCGGAAACGAGCCTTGGCGATCTGAAGAAGTCAGCAACGACAGCAAGCCGCGGACAATGACTCGCAAGCCCCTGTCCTTGGCGTTGCGATCGGCAGCTATGCTGCGGCACGTGATTGCGTGTTGGGCGAACCAGCATTGCGATCTCTCGACAAGGATCCGCCGCCTCGCTATCCTGTCTAGATGATACTTCTGCTCGAAGTTGATGGTGTCCTCGATAAGCAAGGCACGGAGATGTCGGATTTGATGGTTCGCGACGTCCTAGTTGATGAAGTGTTAGACCGCGCTTGCTGACGTGTCAGCAGGATTTTCATTACACGACGACGTACCAGTTTCATGGCTTCAAGGATACCCAAGAGTTCCCTCAAGCCGTTCACCAGGGATCTTCCGCTCCCGCCACGGGTACCCAGATCGATCTGCTCCACCATCTTGTCCACCCATTCGTCGCGCACTGGTGCACAGTGAGCTTTCAGCAGATGCGAGAGCCACTTCGCCACGCTGACCAAGTCGCAGACTCCCTTCTCAATCTGCTGCATGAGCATATTCGTGTCCAGCTGCTCGTCGACTCTTGACTGATCCCGCTCTGGCACCAAGCTCTTGATAATTTCCCTGATGGTGTCGAACATGGGCGGGATCCTCCTCTGAGCAATCTGGATGACGCGCGTCCACGATGCCCCCTTGCGCAGCTCCAGCGAGGGCGCGCCATTGAAGAGGAAGGTGTAGAGCTCCAGCTCGGCGGCCAACGCGTTCCAATACTCCTCCGCCGTCTTCAGCTTGAACTTGCCCTTGGCACCGTCGAAGTTCGGTCTGAAGTGGAGCTCGCGATCAAAGTTGACGTCGTGTCGGAGCTTCGGGTTGTTGATGATGGCGCCAATGTCGAGCTCGCTCAGCGAGTGCTTCGTGATGGGCGGGTAGGAGCTGGCGTGGGCGAAGCTGTGGGCGAGACGGGCACCTTTGCTTCCGGGCGACGTCTTCTCTATCCACTGGCACAGATCCGACAGGATGTCGGCGTCGGTGACGTGAGCCTTGCCGGCCTCCAGCGCTACTGCCTTCCGTGCGTCCGTGTCCAGCTCTTCGTCGCAGAAGCCTTCCTCGCGGAACTCGGAGCCGCTTCTCTTGCGCCTGACATTCATGAGCTCTGGGCGTCGGTGGTACGTCTCGCCGCTCGGGGTGGAGGCGGCGGCGGGCTGCTGTACGACGCGTGCTGTGCGATCGGCGGCGGCGCCGGACACGGAGGAGTAGCGCAGCGAGCTCTGGTCTGCGGAGTCGCCGGCGTAGCTCATGGACGAGCCGCGGCGCGACTTGTCCTGGGTCTGCGAGGCCATGTTGTTCTTGCTTCGTTGCCGTTCTAGCCCCTTCCGGCAGTTCGCAGTCATTCGCCGAAGACGGAAGCGGGTGGTCGTCGGAGAGGGAGGGCGGCGGACGGTGTGGCGAGCGGTGCCGGGCGCAATAAAGGACGGGGCGGGCTCGACTGGGTGGACGGGTCAGCGGTGGGCTCACACAGGTGACTAAAAGGCGGTTTGCCGAACACAGGCGGGCTTGAGACTCCAGGGACGCGGGAGTACGTGTTCGTCGATGGGCGGTCACGGCAGGCTGCATGAACGCAGGCAAACCCGTCTTGGGGCGCGTGCTCCGAGTCAGGACTGATGGATACCTTCACATGTACGGCAGCCCGCTGGTCGGGCCCGGGGCGGACATGGCTTGGGGTCAAAGGAATGATGCAGGTACCACGGCGATCGGCGGCTGGTTGCGGCCGGGCGCAGTCGAGGAGGGCGCGGGTTTTGTGTCGGGGCGGGCAGAAAGGAGCGGAGCGGGCGGATGCACCTCAGTTGTTGTGCTGCGCGGCGGCGCGTGGAATTCGCAGAGATGACTCGTTCCGTGAGCGGTGCGATGCAAGGATCCCAGGCATCCGGCCGGGCAGGCGCCGCACCCTCGAATGCCGGCGGGCGCGAGACGGGAGCAGGGCGACGTTCAGGGCGGCCAGCGGGCGGCCGGCCTGAGAGCCCAGACACGATGTTGGTCTGGCGGCTCGTTTCGCCGCCAGCGCTCACCGCCTCACTCTGCCGCCGCTGCGTGCCTGGCCGCGCCTTGCATGGCCGCCTCATTTTTGCGCGCCGCGCCCGTTCCTCAGTCGTCGTGCGTGCGGCCGCCGGCGATCACGCTGCTCGCGCGGCCGATCCGATCTCCGTATAGCGAGGCTGTCACCGGCGC
The DNA here is from genome assembly GCA_037356075.1 of Neofusicoccum sp. Z40. Classification (NCBI taxonomy): domain Eukaryota; kingdom Fungi; phylum Ascomycota; class Dothideomycetes; order Botryosphaeriales; family Botryosphaeriaceae; genus Neofusicoccum; species Neofusicoccum sp. Z40. Next base: position 61,225 of record JBAWJV010000004.1, read on the forward strand.
ACCGCTCTATCTCGCGCAGTCCTCATTGGCGCTGCTAGCTTCCATATACACGCCCGCGCTGCACCACAAGCCGGACTCGTCCTAGGGCTGAGCCCCCGCGCCCGCAACACCAGCCTTCCGTGTCATCCGCCGCGCCGGGGCTGCTGTTGACCCCATCCTTGCCTCCTCAACCGGACGCGCGCCGTCATGCACACTGCCTGCTGCCGCCCCATTCCTCAGTTGCCACCGCCGGCACAATGCAACCTCACAATGCCATTGCCTGCGCTGTGTCGCCTCAACTCGGGTGCAGCGCCCGCTGCAGCTCCACCAGCCGGCCCATGTGCACGAGCCACTTGCGCGCAAACACCTCTTCCGTGAAACGCTCTGCGCTGCGCCGCGCCCGCTGCCGCATCTCCAGCGTCTCCTGCCCCGACAGCGCCAGCGCCTGCCGGAACCCCTGCGCGAATTGCGCTGCCGTCGTCGCGTGGAACCCTGCCGCCCGTCAGCAAACAAGATTCCTATATCATAGTGCCACACGCAGGAGTCAAGCTGCAGCGGACGGAATGAAAACCCACCGGTCGGCTTGCCGTCAATCTCCACCACGATGTCCAGCTTGGGGCCGCCGCTGTCGTTGACCACGCTAATGAGGCCGGCCGCCTGGTACTCGACCACCCCGATGCCGAAATGCTCATTCCACATGCCGTTGACCCCGACGCTGGCGCGCCGCAACCACGAGAGAATCTGCGGCCATGTGGCATCGCAAATGAACTCGACCGATTCCTTGACCCGCAGCTCGTGCGCCAGGAGACGGAGGTTGTAGACGCGTGTGGCATCCTCCGGATTGCGCACTGACCCAATAAGCACCAGCTTCGGCCTTTGCTTTTCCTCAGAATTCTTCGGCCAAGAATTGAGGAGCTCGGCGAAGGCATGCAGGATCAGCTGGTGGTTCTTCTCCGGCCGGAACTGAGCAATGTAAAGAAGGTACGGCCCTCTCTCCGCCTCCGTCGCCTCCGACACCTCGATCTGCTCCGCCAGTTCCTCGACGGCGACGGGCGGGAAGACGGCCTCGATGGGATGGAACTCGTGCTCGGCGGGCACCCCTCTGCGAGACAGGGCAAACGAGAGCACGAGCGAGTCGAAGCACCGCACCCGCTTCGGCCGGGGTCCCCAAAGCTGCTGGATGTGGTCCTGTGTCCACGTCGAGTTGGTCATCACGACGTCGACGAAGCTTCCCACATAGCTGTACAGCCTTGCGAAAAGAAGCCAATACCACCGCTTCAGCTTGCCCTTGAAGCCGTGTCCCGCGCCTGCATTTACGCCTCGCGTTGCGCCTTCCTTTTCCTCGGCTGAGGCGCCCAGCGAGCTAAGCATGTCGGTAGAGATGGTCGGGTAATGGACATAAGCGCCCGTGGGGACCAATGGGAAGTAGAATTTCGACAGGGCGAGCGCGAACGCGTAGCCCATTGTGTCGACGAATATATCGGGAACAAGCAGACTGAAGGCATCGTGAGCGAGGATCAGCGATCCGAGGGACTGTCCCAGAAGCGTGAAGTGAGGCCAGGTGCTGCTGAGGACATAGTGGCGGGTGCTGAGATATAGGAATGTTATGGTTGGCGGGTGGAGGTGGATGTTGAAGCGGTCCTTGGCGCTGTTAGCAGGCGACGCTGGGGTGAGGCGGAGCGCCGCGTACCTCGACTTTCTGGATGATGGTGGCCTTGTCGACGTCATGATCGCCTGTATACACGACGCAGATGGCGCGGGGCCAGCGCTTCTGGGTTGCGCGAATGGCGGCCCAGAGCACTCGTTCTCCGCCGCCTCCGGCGTTGCTATGACGCATGTGAGCCTGAGGACAGCAAGGCAGCGGCAGCGGCGAGCTTACCAGAAGGGATGGAAGAAACCGACAACGCCCTGCCAGTCCTTGTCGGCAGCGTCGGCGGGCGTGGAGGCGCCGGACGAGCGGGCGTCGACCTTCTCCCAGTCCTCGTCGTCGCTGCGGGGCTGCTTCTGGTGCTTCGCGGCGAACTCCTTCTCGTCGGCCTCGGCGCGCGCCAGCAGCAGCTCGCGGCGCTGCTGCGTCTTCGCGCGGATGTTCCTTCCTATGGCAATGCCGGCCAGGCGGACGAGCAGCGGGAGCAGGCGGATGGCGACATAGAGCAGGGTGCAGAGCTTGGCGGCGGCTGCGCTGGAGGCGTCGTCGGAGCGGAGCAGGAAGGGGACGAGGGCGAGGAGGGCGGCGATAGGGAACAGCATGGTCGTGGATCACCGTCGCATGCGGGCCGGCAGCGTCGGGGCAGGCACCATGGGACAGCGTCGGGCGTTGAAGGGAAAGGTGTTCAGAGAGTGTGGATGTGGCTCAAGCTCCACGCCGCCGCGGGCATCGTCAACGCGTCACACGCTGCGCGTCGCACCCGCCTGCTGCCCGGCGAGCCGCCCGCGCCGCCTGCTGCGCTGCGAGCACGCGTGCGGCACGTCCTCGTCTCCAGCCAGCACGCCGGCCTGCGCGCCCACGCAGCTGGCCGGCTCGCAGCGCGCCGCCGGCCACGACGCATCGCCGGCGCTATGATTGCCCGGCGATCACGATGCTCGCAGCGACCAAGACGGCGCGCACAAGGCTGCGGCGGAATGCAAAGGCGATCGGGAAGCCGACAGCTCGGGCCGAGCCGCGAGGGCGACGCGCGCTTTTTGGCGCCGCAGTCGCCTGCCCGCACCGCCCAAGCCTCCCATCGCGCACCATGCTCCCTCTCCCTCGCGCCGCCGCCCGCTCGCTGCTGGGCCTGCCGCCGCCCGTCCGCTCCGCCGTCTGCCGCCATGCCCGCCCGCGCTGCCTCAATGGCCCCCGCGTCCGCAGCCTGTCGCAGCAGGCCGGCAGCGACCTGCCTGTGGACGCAGCCTACTACCTGTTCGAGACCCTGCACAACTGCGGCCTGTCGTGGGCCCTCGCCATCCCCGCCGCCGCCATCCTCGTCCGTGGCTTGGTCGTCATGCCTTTCCTCCAGCTCCCCGCCCGCAAAGCTCAGCAAACGAGCGCCCAGCTCATGCCCCTCCGCCGCGCGTACGCTCGCTTCATACACCACAAGTACCGCCTCCAATACTACGAAAAAGGCCCGCAGCAGACGCGCACGCTTGCTCGGAACTTCATGTCCTGGTACAACGTGAGGCTGAATAAGCGCTGGGGAGCCCAGCGGTGGAGGCAACTGCTGCCGTTTGCTGGACTGCCCATCTTCATCGTTATGGCCGAGACCATACGCAGAATGGCAGGCGTCCGGAGCGGTCTGTGGGGCCTGATCTTTGGCCGCCGCTCCTCGAGCTCCGCCGATCCCCCAAGCGCGGAAGCATTGGACAGCACCGCCCTCCCAAGCTCTGTGCCAGACGGACTTGACTTCCCTGAATGGATAGAGGCTTCTTTGGCCGACGGCGGCGCGCTCTGGTTCCCCAACTTGATGCTTCCGGACCCGACCATGACACTGCCCTTCGTCGTTTCTGGAATCACCCTGGCCACCCTTGCCCGTGGTTCGAAGCCCGTTGACGACACAAAGGAGAAGCCCGCCTTTGTACTCCTCAGGCGCGTTCTCATGGTTGGCGCCCTGGCCATTGGCCCTCTGACACTGAACATGCCATCTGCCATTCTACTCTACTGGTCTGCCAGCACGTCCTGCGCCTTCCTCGCCCATGTCTACTTGGATAAGTTCTATCCCATTCGTCTCCCGCCGAAGCCTTGCAAGCGCTCCGTCTCGCACTCTGGAATTATGCGCCGGGTGACGTCCAGGAGCTAAAATTGGCGGGATTCCTGGGCTCTTGACGACAACAAATGGATCGCCCTCTGTGTGTAATCTGGCCCCTCCCGGAACCGCAGCAGCAGTTCCCGCTCCTACGGTTGGTGTGAGTCAATCCACATCCGATTTGCCTCCATTTATGGCGAATGGTGCGGCCGCACAACAATGGAGGTTTAATGAGCACTATACTCAACCATCATCTTTGAGACATTTACGAAATTGTTGATCGCAGAACATCTACTTCCAGCCTGTATATGTACCACCTGTCAAGCAATTGTATCATAATGCATGGCTTGCTTCTTGGTAGCTGGTGACTCCGCCGGTTCTTCATGGCACCCAGCATTGAGCAGGGGCCAACGAGAGATAAGTGAGGTCTATCGCGGGTAATTTGTATGGATCTATTGAGGGTCCTCTCGCTCACCCCGCTGGACAGGCTCTCATGTGACGAAGACTACGCGCGTTGATTCAACCCTCGAACATGCGGAAATCATCGAGGCTCATGTGTTACTGCTCAGCACCTCTTAGCTTACATCGCCAAATGCTGCGTACCACGTACGGGTCAAGCCAAATTGGGAAGTCTTTTTTCCTCTTAAGTCCGACGCATGTTGAGAATCCTCAACATCAAAAAGAGAAATCTACAAAAGATCAAGAATATGCAGCTACCTCCTCATCTGTAATATTGAATCGTGATTCTCCAGCTGTCAGATTGTCAAGTCTCAGGCGACTTGGTAGGGACCGCTATCAAGTGTTATGCCAATGGGGCTCTACCACACCTCCCAGCTTCTAATTCAAGGACTTTGAGAGACGTATTGTTATGTTACGAGACATAGCTCCACGCTCTCCATCTGAAATCTGACTCTACGTCAGCTATACCGTCCCGAAGACCACCCTTGCCCTTTGAGTACAACACTCAGATATAACGTCTTTCACTTGATATGAGCACTCCGAGTTTGAGCCCGGCATTCTTCCAGGCCTCATCTTCCGAAAATACATCAGTTCAATGATGCACTTCTCGGGCTCCTTGGCGCCCTGGGTTGGAAGAGAAATACTCGAAAATGAATGCAAGATCGTCAGACAGCTGCCATAACATCATCATTTCATCCATATCGTATCTACATTGAGGCGTGATCGCACTCTGGATCTGGCTCTTCTTCCTGTGGCGAATCTGAGAAGTCTCACGGGCCTGCGAACGGTTCATACCTTATTCAATAGCAGGAGAACCGCTATATTATCAGTTCCTCTAACCTCTGGATCTATAAACGCTAACTCATTTGCATCAACTTTGGTGTCTGTTTGAACTGGAGCCTCTTTGGGCAAAGTACTACATACCGCACGCAGTGCAGCTGTACCAAAGGGCTCAGGGTGCACGAATCCGAGGACTACAAGCCTCAAAGCCAGAAACCTATTGTCTTCTTCCTTTGTTCCGTCTTGGGTTTTTTTTTCCCTTTGACGTTCTGCGTCCACAATGCCTCCACGATTGCATAGGAAAGCCGTTCTTCTCGTTTGTCCCACTCGTCCAGCACGTAAAACCACCATCCTTGGACCTTCTGTTACTTGGAAGGAGCTTCTGCAATGAGGACGGTCCGGCCCACGGCCATCTCCCACGGTCCCACCCTCATTACCGTGCGAATAATATACAGAATTTGCTCAGCAGGGACCTGTCTTAGTGATGTAAAGCAGTACACTGCATGAGACTCCTCCACCTCAAATTCCTTAAAATCTTGTGTCGACTCATCTTTTCTAGGTGTTAGTTGACCTATCCAGGAACCGAGGTTGTCCTGTTTAAGATACTCACGAGACGCATTGAAATCGGAAGATAGGCCTTTGATCGGCATGGGACGATGCAAAGACGAGACGAAGCGGCGATTGGTCTCATCACAAGATTCGAGAAGAATTGCTGAAACGGCAGTCCATCTTGTGCACTGTGTTGATGCGAGAAGCGGCTGAGCATCGAGCATTTCTTGGAAGAGTAGCAGATCAAGCAACAAACTCAATCTACATCAACTTTATTGCCCCCCTGTCCGCTTTAGTGAAGCATAGTGACTGCTATGTTCTAGACCGTCGCACTAATTTTGACATACAGTATTGGTAAGCGGGACTTAACGGATCCGAAGCCAATTTATACGTTACGAGTTTGGCGTATGATGTGTCTAGCGGCATGAACATGCTTTGCAAACGTCTTGGCAATCAAGACCGTACACGTGATCAAACGGCTTGGTTTTTTTTTTCACTCGGCTGGTCTTTGAGAGGTCATACTTTTGACCAACACAGTCAATATTCGATAAACATATACATTATAAAACTCGGTATACCTTGTCAAGAGCTCTCTTGCTGAAGAGGGGAGGTAGGAAACTGTCATCTCTAGCCTAGCGTACAGGCTTCCTGAGAATGATCACGACCTTCCAAGCCTCGCCTTGAGATTTTCCTTACATGATGAATAAAGCCTGCGAATGATTAACATAATGTGAGTAGACTATAAGCTCAACAGTAGACTTCTATAAAAAAAAGATCTCAATACTGCTCCAATTAAACACACACCTGGTCCGCCGATTGGATTCTTGAGAAATATGAGGCGAACACCCGGGTCGTTAAGTCTGCATTAGAGGATGCTATGTCTCCATTGGTCTCTAATGATTATAAGAAACTCGGGATTGAATGCTATATGGGCGTCATTCTTTGAGAAACCCGAGCGTGATCTTGACCTGGCGCTGATCAAAATCGTCCGTATGCTACGTAGATTCTCGAAAAAAATAGGTAAGAGTGACAATGGTCTCTGTTGAGCTTACTATGGTCATTTAGCAGGTACCTTATCATCCTAGGGCTAAGTAATTCTAGGGTAGGCGCTTAAATATTGAATGACAAACATTGGGTCTTTTACTGCAACAACTTCGCTACTCCACCAGGCGAAATGATCCAAGAACGGTGATGACGAGTGCTTTTAGAACTACTCTATAGCCACTGCTCATGTATTCTTAGCTCTCTAAACGTTTGGACCTGACAATTACATTGTAGTCTTGCTCCCTCCTCTGCATTCAAGGACCAGAGTTGGATGTAATCGCCATGAGTCAATAGTTCTGGTACTGTACGGAAACCCCCTCCCCTGATTCGACCACTGAGTTTAGGCATCAAAGATGAAGTCTTCTCTTGTCTGCTTTGTGCATCTTCTCCGTCCTAACGCAATATATGCCTGAACTCACAATTGCCACTTGGATTTGAGACAAGCAGATTCAAACGTATTTGTTCTTTTATTTCCGACGCCCTCTGGGGATAAGTTTACCACTGTCGTAGTGGCAATATCTATTCTGTTGCATAGTCTTTCTCTTGCCTAGATGGGAGTTCTCACTTGCAACTCTCCTTGAACTCGCACGAAGTCTTACAGTGTGCCAAAACAACAAGAAATGGACTTTTGGTAACCAAAGATGCTTGGGGAGGCACGCACACATGTCTATGCCGTTGAATGACGCCACAATCTACGCTTTATCAGCCAGCTTGCACAAATGCTGAGCTAGGTCGTTCCTAGGCAATCTGCTGCTAAATTAGGCATTAATCTGCGGTTCCGCACTGACGAAAGAAGAAATAGTGCTTGAGCAAGAGTCAGAAGCATTGCGTGAAAGAGACTTTGATTTCGGGCCGGTCCAACGAAGCACCTCGCACTCAACGGACGGGTTGTGATTAGACCTAGGTCGTATCAGTAAGCACTTAGGGCATGTGCTGTAGTATATAAATCCTCATCTCGAGTGAAGGTCTGCTCTTTGTCTCACGAGGTCTGGTCATGGACTCAGGTCAGTGAACCGGGACCCGTAGCACGAAATTGACTCAGCGAGGCTGGCATGATGTCTTGATTCTTCTACTTCCAACACGAAGAGACAGGCAGACGTCTACTCTATGGATTATCTCCCTCGATCACGACTATACAGCGGTATAGGTATATGCTGGGTTTTTTTATGGATGGCAGGCCGGAAGAGCTGGCATGCCCACGAGCTATTTGTTCATGCCAGCCTCCGATGCCGGACCCAGTTCAGACCGATAAGGACCACGAGAAGCAGTCCATGACCTACTGGCGATCAGCGGTTGGATATTTTGTTGCGGAAGGTCGAGGAGACTCCGCCAGCACCCCAAGTCATTGATTGCTGTACTGCGGAAAGCGCACGCTGCCGATTTGCGGCGTGAGAGCTGCAGAGTCGAGGCAGTGAGGGGCGTCTGCCTCTGACTGGGCGCTGGCCAACAGGATCGGGGCTTTTTTGGGTTCAAAGCTAGCATCAAATGGCCTTGGGTTGGCGCAGCCCTTGGAAGTTTGCCACGAGCTGCTTGGCTACACCGGTGTTGCGGGGAAAAAAAGGAAAAACGGACAGGCCCAGATACTTCCTGTGTCTGAGAGCCGAGTAGCGAGCAATTTAGCGCCTGGAAGGGATGGTGGCGAAGACTTCGTAATCGTGGAGGCGAACTACCCCGGACTTTAGGCTGCCTCAACGTCGACGGCCGGACCATTCCCTCTCTGTCCCTCCCGCAACCCGCCTGCCACGTGGTGGCCTCGTGTCCCGTGTCGTATTAACCAAGCTTTCCCATGCCTCGTGGAGCCCTGGTAGGCGCCTCTCCGCCCGTGCCCAGAGTCATGTGTAGCCGAAGAGGAAATGACGCTGCGCCAGTTTAAGATTTCCGTCGCGACGACGCATAGACCGCCAAAACACCCACACCACAGCGCCCAGACAAGGGTACACGGGGCGAGCAATGCACCCAGGGTCCACGAGCGTGATTCCCGCCGCTCCGCCTCAGGCGCCGGTCATCGAGGCTCTGGCATTCGTCGCCGGATACGACTGTTTCGCCATTCCACCATCTTGTCCGCGCCCTCCCCTCGCCGCCGGCGTGGCGGTGTGGGCACGTCGGGCTTTTCCTCCGTCTTCCTTTGGCTTGCCTGCAGTAGCGCAGAGGCAGCGTCGGCACCAGTTTCTCTGGGCACGGATGTGCCGCATCATGTCACTCTAATGCAACCGCTGTGAGAGCGCTGTTTGGCCAACCGCTCAGGACCCTTCCCCGTGGGAGAAAGGAAAACAACATCCATGAGTCAAACGCGGCATCTGGATCACAGAGCTGCCAGCCTTCGGCGGCTAACGTTATCCCGCGCTCGCCCAGGCGAGGATCTGAGCCATCGTACCACCCTGTCCGTTGCTCTGGAGGGCGGCTCCCCTCCCTCTGCCCCCTCAGGGAGCGGACAACCTTCCCGTCTGGCTGAGGCGCAGCTGCTTCTTGCGCCCTCCATCGGCCCTTTGCGCGGAGTGGGCGGCCCGTCGAGGTGTTTCACTGGTCCCCGCCCTCCGTGCTACCACTTATCAACGTGGGAACCGCCTCACTATACTGAGTCGTAGACCCTAAGCCACGCCCGGCTCCCGTGCTTTTTGCTGATGTGCCTTCACGTAATGCTGCCGCGGGTTGTCTCAGATCATCATTGCGTCCCGGTGACCTCATTCCGGCACTTGCTTACCCATGACGTACGAGAAATTGGTCCCGACGACACTTCAGATGGCGCCTCTCACATCGCCAGAGTGCTGTCCGGACAGAGAACTTCTGCGGCAATCCAATGCAGTGCAAGCAAGATGCTGAGCGGCAGCGCTGAACGGGCGCGGGTATTTCGGAGAGCTCGATGACGGCAGGAAACGAGAAAGACAAACGGCGCTTCTTGCTCAACTGGCCGCAGAATACGACGGTTCTTGGCGATTCTGTGGCTGGAAATTGCAAGTGAAACTGACTCGGGCGCCTCAAACGCTCACGCCCATCGCTAATGTATTTAGTCAACCGTGATTAGCGATGTGTCGCCGTGTTTGGCCCCCACCTTGCATGCTACTTCAGCCTCCTACATCAAGGACCGAAGGCGGGCGGTGGGAAGCGAACGTCCGAGGAATGGCCAAGGACCTAGGACACATCATGAGCGTTTCTTTCGGCGCCGTACGTACGTATGCGCGTGCGGCCGCAAGGCGGCATGTTGCGGCACGTCAGCGTGATCCTTCGCAAAGTTGAAGGATGCTCAGCGCGTATCGCGCTTCTCGAGGCGCGGCTGACCTCGATGCACGGCGTGATGGAGCTTCGACATTTTCAGTCACACCTGCAGTAGAGTGTGCACGCAACAGCGCATCTGCATTGCGAATCGGTGCTATGGCAGGCCATAACCTTATTCCTCAGCGACGAAGTATGTGGATTGGTGGGGCGAACGTCGCCAATGCAGCAACGCGCTCCGCTATCACTTCGACCCCCTTCAGCAGAGGCTCGGCAGGGACATGAGCTGCCCTCTGCAGCATAGAACTCAGCTACCAAGGTGTCTTATTTCCAGCAGATATTGCGCTGCGGCGTCCATCTTGTCCGCCGTCTGCTTCGGCTTTTCCGAGCAAGCCGAGCGTTGATAAATGCGTATTGACGGGGGAAACGGCGGCCGTGGGTCATGACGGACTGGGAGCGTGTTTGCTGGACGACAGAGTTGATGGAACTACCCGGTTTGATGTTAATAATGGTCTGTGGTCTGCGTATCTGTGATAGTAAGCCACTCCGGCGAAGCGAATGTCGGATGAAGATAACAGTTGAGAGGCATTCGCTAAATCCCGTCTCGAAATCGCGGAGTCTCTCTCGGTGAGTTGGATCGGGCCTAAATTCATTGACTATACCTTTCCTTCTTCGACGGCTAAACCGACTTCCGTGAAACGAAAGATACATCCGAAGAGTGTGGGTGTGCGGCGGTCCGGGAGCGGTGCGGGTCCATTGATTCTTAACATTTGGCCGGTAGCGCAATCCACAGTCGCTATGGCCATCTCGGAGAATGCTCGCCTTGAACGGGAGACGTACTCCCGAAGATAGTGGCGAGCATTCCGCCGCGGCGGCCAGCAGCAGGTTGGGTCCGGAGCCCACCCTGCCTATAGAGAAGGCAACGCTTTGACAGCAAGGACGAGGATTGCTAGCGTCTTCTTCTATCCATAGGGCTGGGAGGTGGTTATTAGCGCTGGGATGAGTGAGGTGAGCTTGTGGCTGCCGGCGATGGCATCGGAAGTGCATCGACGGGCGCCATGCTTGCACGCTAGTGAAGGAGCGGACGCCCAAAAGCTTCCTCCGCGGAGAGCGACAGAGCAACAGGCCCCTTTCATCATATGAAAGCTTCATTGCCTCCCGCGAGCTTCATTCGAAGCGTCCGGCATCATCTAACTATGACGCAATATGTACGAGCAGGTGGGGAAGGAAGGACTGCGCACGCGTCTCATCCCCCTATTCATGGCTATGCGATCGCACCGCAGGGCGGCATGTTCCTGGGATCGTGACGTATGTCGGGGGATTTAGGAGACAATCTACAGTGACCCAGCGCCGACAGAAGGTTGCGGCGACCACCTGCGAGATTTAGTTGCGGCCCCGACGAGGAGGGTCTGCAGTGAGGCCCGGGGGACAGATGGACCCTTAGGCCCCCTTTTCTCTCCAGTGCCCGCCAGCGTCACTTCCTCTTGTCCGCAACGACCCGCTGTAGCATGGCAGGACACGCACGGCTCCGCGGAGCATCGTGCACACGGCGTTCGACATAGCACGGCGACTCGCGGGCTCCGTGGACGGGCGAGGGGCGCTCATTGCAGTGCCCTGTATGCAGACTTCAGCGGCGGAGCCTATTCGGTGTGACTGCCTGGGCAGAATGTGTACGGCCGTTCGAAATACTCGCCTGGCAGGGCGCGTGGGCGCCCAGCAAACCGGTCCCCGCGGCGGGTACCTAGGACTGCTCTACAGCATTTCCCGCCGCTTGGCGGGGAGCTGGAAAGTCGCTATACAGAGCACAGGAGGAGGCGCTCAGGACAGACGCCATTCTATTATTCTGCCATAATCGGCCCTATATCCCGGGGCAGCAGGGCTGTCGGTGGCAGTCCCAGGCGGGCTGCTCGAAGCAAGGTTTTTGGTACAGACGTCCCCTCCTTTACCTCACCACCACAGCGACAGCTGCCGCGGTCCTCGACCCTCCGATTGGGGCAGCAGGCTCGGTGGCAGAGCAATCGGCCGCCTCACGAGCTCGGGGTGCCAGGCCGGGGTGGCAGCCATGCGCGTTCCCGCAACAAGCGCCAGGCACGCGGCAGCCCGTCTGCTCTGCTGCTGTCCCCCTTGCACCAGAGGCCCGCCTGCGACTCGGTAGGATCTAAAGTGCTATGACTCTACCTGGGGGGACGATCTGCCCGCCTGCGACTCAGGCTACGGCAGCACGCATCTTGCCCCCAGGCTACAAGCTTTTCTGGTCCTCACAGTGTTTCCGGGTAGCCCGAGAGCGCCTTCTCTGCGTCCCCCCATGCTCGCCTCCCCCGCCTGATCGACGTTCTAGAAAAGACGGTTGGATTGGCAATCCGCCGCGCTGGCGAGCGTGGCGGCGCGGCGGTGAAGACGGAGGAGTCTGCGGTGCTGCCCTCCGTAACGGCCGAACGGGCTGCGCGCGCAGCATGCCGTTTTCGTCGCGGAGAAGGCGGCGAGCTCGTCTGGCGACGTCGGTCTTATGGCCAGCCTTATAAAGACACGCGCTGCCCTACATATTTTCAGTTTGGCTCTCCATCTCGCAGCCAACTCTAAAGGCAGCGCGTTCGGCGTGTCTGGCAGCGAGAGGCGCGCCTATGGCACAGAGTGATGTTTGAAGAAAAACGGCCGCGTCTGCACCACGCTTGAGACGGGCAGGGGACACCCGGCTTGGGGGGTAGAGGAATCGTACGACTTTCGAACCGCCACAGCTGCAGTGCTCGAATCAGAACGTACCACGAGAAAGACCCTTTTATCAGCGCATTCAGCGCGTCGTCAGGGCCGCATGGTATCAGGATTGGTGTCGGGCAAGGCCTGGACTGCCGCATTGCCATGGCGTTGGGACACTGCGGTGCACTGCCTGTCCGGCAATCCGGGGAGCAGGCGCCGCCAGAAACAAAGTTATTGTTTTGCGGTCCGGGCACGCACGACAGCTGCCCCGTCGCGGCCGCCGACCGGAGAGCCCGTCGAGCCGTCGGGAGGCGCCCGCCGTGTCAGCCGGCTCGGCCGCCGCGCGCGAGTCCTGCGGTGAGCGCGCCGCGGCGACGAGCTGCTGGCGGTGCTGACGGCCGGCACGTCCCACGTCCAGCGCGCCAATATCACGGCAGGGTTCATCTCGAAGCGACGGCCAATCAGCGCCGCGCGCCGCCGACACCACCTCACGTCGTCGACGTCCGCCCGTGCCCGTCGCACGCGCGCGCAGCCAATGGCGCGCGCACCGCAGCGGCGTGTCGCTGACCGCATGTCGAGAGAACGTGTGGGGCCTGGCGTCCTGATCACATGCGGATCTGCTGCGGCAGATCCAGCGGGACGCGCAGAAAAGGGTCGCGAGGCAGAGGGCGGCGCGCTGGGCTTCTGGAAGGCGCGGGAAGGGAAATGAGAGGGCGGGAAGGCTAAAGGCCACGTGTTGGTGGAGCTGGCTGCAACGGCCATCTTCCCACGCGCTGCGCGTCGGCTGGCTGGCGGGCGGCGAGGCCGTTTCCGAAACTCGACAGATCTCGGGTAGTGGCCTTGCGCATGGCGGTAGGGCGGTGCGGGGGTGAAGCTTGAAAAGATTGACTTCTGAGACCCTGGTGTTGTGCTGCCGAGCGTCTGCACCATGTTTCGCATCGTCCCGGCTGGAGTGCCACCGCGCGCGCGCTGGCAGGTACCTGTACGCTGCTGCTGAGACCGCCGCCGCCCAGCCTCTGCAGCGCCGCCCCTGGCGTCCACGCTCCGCCCTGCACGCACGCCATCACGTGCCGCGCCCGCCCGCCCGCCCGCGCCTGTCAACCACGAGGTGGCGTTGAGGGCGATCCCGCACAAGCCTGCGCGCCCGCCGGCGACAAGGCTTGCGCGATCCCCGTCTAGGCCTGTTCGAGGCGCGCTGGCGGATCGCTGCGAGGGCGACGGCTGGTGGTGGTTTGCCCGCCGCCCTTGCTTGCCCAGGGCCTGCTTGCGAAACTGGAATGCGCTACATCATCATGCACCCGCCCGCAGTGCTCCAACTCCCCCTGGCTGCGCACCTTGAATTAGGCGGCGCGACGATCCGACTGCTTCCAATTCCAAATCGCCGGCCAATTGCGACGGCCGCTCGCGGCCAGTGCAGCCACGCTGGACGCGGCCGTTGGAGCTGTGATGCCTCGCTGACTCCTGCGGCGGTTGCAACGGGCAGCAATGCGAGAGATTGTGAGTCGCCGGGCCGGGGCCACGGCATCTTCCTTCGCCATCCCTGGCCAGTGACGGCATTCCGGCGCTGCATAGGGGACGCAGCGGGGCCGATCAGGCCATGGGCGCCCGCCGCTGCACGTGGGCTGATGAGGCCTGAGGAGCCCGACGGGCGTGCGCGCTCTGCCTCTGCGAACACGGTGAGCAGGAATCAGCAGATGCAGGTGCAGGATCGCCCTATCGAACGACGCGACACCGGGACCCGCCGCGCGCGAGTGGTGAGTGGCCTGGGTGCGCGCCGGAGTGGGCGCCGGCCGACTAGCGAGCACACGGGAGGCGTTTGGGCGCGCAGGCGTCGAAGGCGGCGGCTGCCAGGCTCGGCATGCTGCAAAGAGGAACTTCACCACGTGGGTTTCGGTGCCGGCGCGCTTGGCTTCGGCGACGCCTGCTGCGCATGACTCGCCGCCCCAGCACGGCTCGACGCGGCTCGTGAGCGATCCGCGCACGCAGACGCAGCACCCATCATCACGACGAGGGCCCGCCGTGACGAGGCCGACCTGCTTCCCGGGAATGAGCTGTCCGGCTTATATCCGCCACGCCCGCGGAAAGCGGCCGGGACGCCTGCACGCCGCCCGACGGCCACAGGCGGCTCTTGTCACCAGCGCGCGATGCTGCAGCAGCGCCGCCGTGTCACCTCGCACGCCGCCTCGACGCACGCAATCCAGGCGCGCCCGTGCGGTGTCTCTGCAATGTGCTCCTATAGCGGTGCCTGTGCCTGGACCGCCGGGCCTGAGCGGGCTCGCGCGCTTGCCTGCTCTCTCCAGCCGGGTAGCTAGCCCGAAAGCGGCGGCCATGCGCTTTGCTGCACTCCTTCGCTCGCGGGCGCGCTGCCATTATTCCGCCCGCCTTCCGCCTGGCAGACGCGCGCCGCGTCGCCGGGCCGCCAGGGCGAAGCGAGTTGTCAGACTCGTTTCGGGCTCGCGAGCGCACAAATGAGCGTTTTGGATTGAGCGCGACGTGGGGTGCGCGTCGGGGGCCCGCCTGCTTGCGGCGGCGCGCACGTGTGGGCGCGGTCTCGTCGGAGATTTTAGCTGCGCACGACGCCGGCCAGCGACGCTCGCGCGCGCCTCCAGGCTGCGCGCACCCGAGGCTCGCAGCGCGCGACAGCGCGCGGGCGGACGGGCTGGAAGTATAAGGGATGGGGCCTGTGTAATTTCCAGCGCGTCGGCAGCCGGAGGGCTGGCTGGCTGCGCGCCGACATGGTGGGCGGCCTTGCCGCCAGGAACATGCCTGCGCGCGCGGCATTGGCTGAGAGGCGAAAGGAAAGCTGCGGCGCATCCCGGCCGCAAAAACGTGGTCTGGGTGCGGGGAGGCACGTGGAAGGCATGGGAGGCAGGCAAAGATGAAGATCTCGAGTCGATCCCCACCGCTGCGTCGTCGCCGCGCAGCGGTGTGGCCGCCAGCCTGGCGCGCAACACGTGCGCCGGCGGATGCGACAGGTCAGCTTGCCTGCGCCCGCCACTGCGACCCAGGGCGCCCGCTGCGTGCAGGGCGCCGCCCGCTTGCGGCGAGAGACACACATAACTGCGCGCCGCCCGGGCTGGCTGGGAGCGGCGGGCGGCGTGCGTGCAACACCAGCGCCGCCTCTCCTGTCGCAGCGAATTGACCCGAGGGCAGTGGAGCCGCGGTTCTAGAAGGCGTTCGACGCGCGCAGCCAGCGCCGCGTCTGACCACCTGCCGGACTTTTCGCAGCTCCGCGCGCACCGCAGGCGCCCGTCTCAAGCAGCACATACCTGCGTCGTTACACGGCAACGGGGCGTCTAGCACGGCGACGAGGGCCAACGGTGCTGCAGCTCTGAAACCCGGGTCAGCGCTTTGGGCCGGGCGCAGCAGAGCGCTGCGGCGCTTGAAGAAAACGTGCTAGGAGGCCGCTCTGCACGGCGGGACGCGACCCGGATGAGATGCAGCGGCTCTGCGCGCCGCGCGCTGTTTGGCGGGCGCGCTGTTGGGCGCAAGGAGACGCTGCTGCAGGCGTCTGACGGCAGGCGCGCGACGGCGGCGAGGTGGCACGCCGCTGCCCTGCCCGCCCCCGAGCAGCGCGCGGCCGGGGCCCCTGTGCCCGCGCGCATGCCCGCGCCCTCGTCTTCTTCTTCTCTTCCTCCTCGAACACCAGCCGCGCGCGCCCGCCGCGGGCCCGCCGCGTGTCTCTGCCCGCCAGCTCGCGCGCCCGCAGCCGACACTGCGCGCGGCAGGGCAGCGGCGTCGCCTGCGCGCGCATGGCATGATGCAAAGCGGCGCGGCCGTGCTTGCGGGCTTGGGCTGCTTGGCGTCTCAGAGTGACAGCAATACGAACCCACTTATCTTGTGACAAACTCGATCTTGCAAGGATTATCGCGTGGGAGCCACAGGGGCCGAGGGAGGCGGCCGGGGCGTCTTTTTGCGATGGCGGACGCCATACGATCATCCTAAGGCCCGCGTCTTGCTTAGCCCTGTTGGAAAAGGTCGGTCGACTCGTGAAGTTAAACCCTGAGCCGGCTAGTCAGCGTACCCACCTTTAGGCCAAAAGACTCCCTCGCGACGCTCTGATGCCGCATACTATTGCTTCTTCTCCCTCGCCCGCCCGCCCTCAAGTCCCGTCGAGGCCTCCTTCCACCACCCCTCCCACCACCACCACTGCCACCGCCGGCTCCCCCAGCGCACCGCTTTCCTGCCCAGCACCCGCTCCCCCTGCCCGTCCCGCGCCCGCCGCTACGGCTTCGCTGCCTCGCCCAGCCCGCCCCGGCGACCCCAGCACTCGCAGACTCTCCACCGACCGTGGTCTGGGAGACTTTAGCTGGCTGTCTCGCCGTCTGCCCGGCTTGCACCGCAAACCCTCTGCGGTGACCAGGATTGAAAAGGCAGGAGCGCCGCGCCCGCACCCGGAAGCGTCATCGCCGCCCGCCGTCCACGCTGCCGCAGCACCGAGCCCTGTGAGGCCGCAAATCGCTGATCAGGAACCACGCGACGCTCCCGACAACCCGTATTCGCAATCTGTGGAGGTGCTGCCACAGACGCAGAGCGCGCCCCATCCGGAAACGCGGTCTCACAATCCCTCCGCGCCACTGCCGGCTGCGAGCTCACCCCGCCGACTGTCGAGTGACGCGCACAGCAGCCTCCGCGACTCCATTGACCACGGCTTGCGTCAGCACTCCCGTCCCGCTATAAACCTCGAGAACCCCCCGTCCCACCCGCCAGCACAGGACCGCGCCCGCGCCAAGGAGCCCAAGATGCATCAGACTTCGTCGAGACTACTTCGGATGACCGATGATGATCGGCCATTCACAAGAGTAAGTGCATCGCCCAGACCCCTTCGCCTCTTGCCCGCGACGTGCGTGTCTACTTTTCATTTCTTTCGGGCGAAGCGCCCAGCCGACGGAGGCATTGGCCCCTCAATGCGGTTGTGCGGGGGGTTTTGGGTGGCGATGGCGATGGGACATGGCAGAAGCCATTGAGTCCCACCCGTCGCCCATCCTGCCGCTGGCGTCCCACAAGCCTTCCGACTTTCCGAAGTTCCACCATGGCACCCGGAGCACGTTTCTCAGGTCGATGGGCGCCGTCTACAGGCGAGACAGTCGACCGCTTAAGAATTGAAAACGTGCCGGGAGCGGAACGTCGATCTGTCGTCTCGTTGCTTTTTTGCTCGGTTGACCTCATCCCTGGATTCGATCGCAGCTGACACACCCGCCCGCAGGATTTCAAAGATCTGTTCTCCACGCTCATGGTCAGCCTGCCCCTGACGCCGCATCGCGTAAGATGGCAGAAGATCGACCACAGTTTCACCTCGGAGGAGGCCATGACGAACTTGGGCTCGCTGAAGTTTTCGCAATCAAACCGCATGCCGGATCCGAAGGATCCATCAAGGATTGTTACCACCACCACCACGACCACTTTCTCCATGGCCAAGGAAATGGCCCGCTCGGTTTGCCAGAAGTTCTTGGAGGCTCGCTTCATCGAATCGGTTGAAGGCAAGACGGATTTCATGTCGAAGACGGCGGTTTGGCAGATGACTCCTAAGGGCATGCACGTGTTGCAGAGATTTTGCCAGCGCAACGGTATCAACCAGAAGCACGTCTACGAAGTCCTAGACTCGCCTCGCAACACTATGCACTTGGTCATTCTGGAGCGTGAAATGGATTCCGACAAGCTGAACCATGATCAAGCCACGATCGAAGTTGTCTTCCGTCGCTTTGTTGGCCACGAAGGCCCTAACGCTAAGGCGAACACCGCGCAGGCCGATTCTGACTCGCTGAATGAGTACTCGACTGGTATGGTTGGTGTGAAGATGGCAAGGGAACGCAAGATCGGCGACAAGATTTACATGAACACCTTTACCGGCAAGGCCGCCGTGGACTGGCTCATGGACTGCAGCACCATGGTGGATAAAAGGGAAGCTTACGAGATGTGCTCGCTTTTCTACGAGTTCGGCCTGATGGCTCCTGTTGAGTCGTTTCCCAACAGCAACCGCTTCCAGCCCACCAAGAGTGCCATCTACTATGTTACCGAGAAGGGCCAGAGGATTGCAGGCTGGATACAGAGCCCGAAGTCATCGCTCAACGGTGATGCCGCCGCCGCCGCCGCCGCCGCTCGGCCGCGTGAGGGCACGACGAGGGATTCCAACGCGAACCGCATGACTGTCATCATTCGCGACCCGGCCCTTCGTCTGCTCTTTAGGGAATTCCTGCGCGAGACGCACTGCGAGGAGAACTTGTCCTTCTACCTGGATGTGAGCGAATTTCTCGGCGGATACAAGCAGGCCAAGAGGCAAAACCAGAGTCCCAAGCTTGAGATCATCAGGGAAACGCTGGCCGCAGCATACAGTAAGCTACTATGACGGCCATCACAATGACGACATTTCTAACCCAATCTAGGTCTCTACAATGCGTTCCTTGCCCCTGGCTCCCCCTGCGAGTTGAACATCGACCACAGCTTGAGAACGGCTCTTGCTGCGCGCATGACCCGCGCCGTTGGAGATGATGAGGCCATGGTGCGGAGTCTGGATGAAGTTGCAACGCTCTTCGACCAGGCACAGAACTCGGTGTTTAAGCTCATGGCTAGCGTAAGCGATTTGCAATCTTTACGAGTTTGAACGGTTAGCTAACAAAGCGACTAGGACTCGGTCCCCAAGTTCATGAGGGAGCCCAAGTACGCCTCGGTCATTCGCGACCGCAACCTGGACGCCGCTCCCACGTCGTTCACCAACTCGAACAGCGCCGGTCTTGCCGCCTCATAAAACGATCAGTGCTTGTGCCTCGATGACCCCAAATCCGACCCTTACACCATCCCACGCTCCGAGTCACGCGCCCCGACGCCCGCCACGCGATAGATTGATACCAGAGTACATCGGCGGGCATCCCGCGCGACCGAGTCTGCCTCGGCAGATGCGGGGACAGCGACGAAACCTCAGCAGAGGGTTAGCACGCGTCCGAAACGTCACGTACAGGCAATGGAGTTCTTGGGATGGGGCTCATTGCAACCTTCGGTCTATATTGTTTTTCCTCGTCACATTTATACTCCTTTCACGATTGGGTTTTCGATATCCTTCTTCGCATTGGGCTTGCGGGGCCCTCGACACTCGTTCGCCCAAACCTTTGTTTTCCTGTTTTCCGGTATGATTTGGGTTTTCTTCGCGCGACACTCACGGCACACGGGGCTAGACTGGCGTTTCCGGGGTTTTTGCAAAAACAAGAGCTTTCATCTGTCGGATAGCCGGTTTTGGTTATTCTGCATCTATTTACCTCTGCGCTTTGGACACGCTTTACTCGCAGGGGGTGGCTGTGGTTTGGTGGCAGAAACTGGCACGGGGGAGGGAAGAGAGCTAGAGAGTTTGAGTGAATTGAGGCTCAGCAACGCCGCCATGTATCATACTGTCTAGGAATCAACGAACCGTCATAAGTGCAGAGCAGCGCGCCGCAGCGGCCGCGGTGATGATGTAATCGGCTGCCCCGTGCTCGTGATATTAACGCGAAAAGGTGCGTCTGCCTGTGCTGCTGACTCGGCGCGCCAAAGCCCGCGTTTGCACCACCCGCCATGCCGCCATGCGAAACCCGCGCTCCGCAGAGGCTATAAGTGTCGTGCCTGTTGCCTGGTAGCTGCTGCCGCTCGTTCTCTCCCTCCTGCCGCCCGCAATGGGTCCCCCGCCGAATGTGAGTCGCCCTGTCCAGCGCCGCGCCTCTCCGCCGCGCGAGCAGCAGCGCACAGCGACGCTGAGATGGCTAACGAGCGCGCTGTGCAGTCACAGGTGGCGCCACTGCCGGCGGACCTGCCCTTCCGCGTCGTGTCCAAGACCATAGGACAAGGCGCGTATGCGTTGTAAGTGTCTCAGCGCATCTAGCACACGACCCACGCTGACGGGAACGCACAGCATCCGCAAGGCCGTCCCTCTGGCCGCGTCAAGCCCCGTCATCGCCGTCAAGTTCATCAACAAAGAGCACGCGTACCGCACCGGCCGCCTGAAACCAAACCAGATCCAGCACGAGGTCACCCTCCACCGGCACCTGGGCCGACACCACAATGTCATACAGTATCTCAGCCACGGCGAGGACCGGCTGTACACCTGGATTGCCATGGAGCTGGCCGAGGGTGGCGACCTGTTTGACAAGATCGAGGCCGACGAGGGCGTGGGCGAGGACGTGGCGCACCTGTACTTCACCCAGCTGATCAATGCCGTGGGCTACATGCACTCCAAGGGCGTGGCGCACCGCGACATCAAGCCCGAGAACATGCTCCTGTCGGTCGACGGCGACCTCAAGCTGTCCGACTTTGGCCTCGCCGCGCTGTTCCAGAACAACGGCAAGAAGCGCCTCTGCAACAGCGTGTGCGGCAGCCCGCCCTACATCGCTCCAGAGATTGTGGCCGGCAAGAAGTCCAAGGCCGTCGACGTGCTGGATAAGGGCTACGAGCCGAACATCGCCGACGTCTGGTCGTGCGGCATTGTGCTGTTTGTGCTGCTCGTGGGCAACACGCCGTGGGACGAGCCCACCCGCGCCAGCTACGAGTTCAACGAGTACGTGAAGACCAACGGCCGCACGACCGACGAGCTGTGGCAGAAGATCCCGCCCGAGATCGCGTCCCTGCTGCGTGGGATGCTCAAGCTGGATCCCCGGGAGCGCTTCACGCTCGACGAGATCCGCACGCATCCCTGGTACACGCGGTCTAATCCTCACCTCAGCCAGTCGGGCACGGCAGCCAACCCAATCCGTCTGGCCACGCAGATGCTGGAGTCGCTGCGCATCGACTTCAATGCTGACCCGACCGCGTCGCAGCGCGAGCAGCAGCAGCGCGACATGGACGCCATGGACGTGGACAGCCAGCCCGTCAGATTTGCCGCCACGCAGCCTGAGACGCTCGTCGTGGACACGCCGTTCGAATGGGAGCGGCCGCCACGTATCGCCATCAGCGAGGGCTTCAGCGCCTCGCAGCCGACCCCAGAGCTGCACACGGCCAACGGGTCGCGGCACCAATCTCGCGTGTCGCACGAGCTGCTTGGCCGCCTCGCTGACGATCCATCGCTCTCTCAATTCACGCCCACGCCCTCGGTCCCGCTGAGCCTGACGCAGGCCGCCCGCCGCTTCGGCGACATCGTACCCGCGCACTCGCTGGCCCGCTTCTTCAGCCCGCTGCCCTTCTCGCTGCTGCTGCCGTCCCTGGGCGAGGCGCTCCACCGGCTTGGCGTGCCCGTCGCGCCGTTCCCGGCTAGCGCACTCGAGGGCTACGACGCTGAGGCTTATATCAGAGTCAAGACGGTGGACGGCCGTCAGCAGGGGCTGAACGGCACGATTATCGTCGAGCGTCTTGACCGCGACGTCAGCGAGGTGCGGTTCGTCAAGGTCAAAGGCGACCCGTTGGAGTGGCGGAGATTCTTCAAAAAGGTCGTCGTCCTGTGCAAGGATAGCATCATGGTGCCCGGTTGACGTGGTACCTCGGCCTCACTGAGATCCTAATGGCGAGTAAGAGACCATTGGTAGGCAAACTTATTTCTTTTCCGTCCGGAACGATTGGTGTTACGATGGTATGTAAGACTAGGAGATACCCGGGGACACATGAGCATTTCGGTCCTCTGTGGCATCCTTTTCAATTTTTCCCCCATTTTTTCCACTGTTGGATTGCAAAAGTCGAGAAGCATTTTTAGCGTAATGGTTTGCATGAGAGATCGGATCAATGTTCCCGGCATCTGATGAATTGGATCGTAGGTAGACTTTGATGTTTTTTCTCGCCTTAGACAATGGTGCTCTGGATTACAAATAGTAAAAGGAATTACCCATTCAATGTTGAGTAAAAAAAATACTATGTTTCCTGCTTGAAATTCGAAAAGACGAGAGCCATATCCGACGCCAAAAGATGCAGGTGCTTTCCCAGGCGAGGTTGCGCGGTTTACTAATCTTCGATATCGACCGACATCAACCCCATCAGGCCGATTGAGCATTGGTCTTCTCTCCATCAGGCTTTACCTTTGTCTCGCCAACTTAGGATAAATGAAAAGAGAATGTGGAGCCGCCGAAACAGAGACCGAACCATGTGCCATTACTTTTTTTTCTGCTCCCAAACGAGGTTCAACCGGGCCTAACAAGATGGTGTTGGAGCCCAACCATTCCACCAATACCGTCAAAAATAGCCGCATTAGCCGTAGCATCACATCCTAGGACGGCGACCACTACCGCCGACGCTGCGCGGGTCTGAAGGACGGCAGCGGAGCCCCTCATGCGGGCAGAAGGGTGGAAGAGACGATAGCTCGAGCCTTACTAGCTTTTTCGGCGGCAGGTGTGTATGCTCTAGCTAGAATGGAGAGCGATTTCAAGGATGGATTAGGTGAAGGGATTGGAGGGGAAGACTAGTGGGTTTTGGCCGACACGAAGCCGCAGGCACTGCGCTCTTCGTCCCCCGAAAAGCAGGTCTGCTAGCTAGCGTGATCTCACAGACTCGCATTCTTATTTGCTCTATGGACATCGAGGGCTGCGGGATCAACAGGTGGTAGTGTCGATGTGATCGATAGCAATTGTGGGGCTGGGGTGCTTGTAGGAGGTGGTGCTTCTGCTGGAAATGCTTAGTACGCCGGGTGACGGTGAATGAGTCAAGATCCTCTATTCTTGCTCTCATTTGCTTTCTCAATTTTACTTCGCAGCTTCTAGACCATATTCCCACTTTTATTTTCCTTTTCCTCTAATAATAAGCAACACAGGAACAGGGGAGGCTGTGAAGAATGTAATATGTCATGCTGTACCATTGGGGGCGATGAAAGAGGATGATTTTCATGGTGGTGATCAGTAAATGACGAGTAAGGAAGAACAGGCTTTTTTCAATCAATTACTGATTCAAGAGCCATCTGTTTTAGATAGAGGGAAGCCAAGAGTGTGCATAGGGTCAATGAGCTGAACGCTCCGCGTTCGGGCCGTTGTCGGCTGCCTTTCGAGTGGATGTACTTGACAAGATAGACACGCTTGTAAGTGACGCCGGTCTCTGTTGTCATTGCCTGTGATAATATTAGAAGACCTAGCTGTCTTTCACCCTAGACATAGTACAGGTAGCACATTCAACGGCGCCATCAACGTATTCGCTAACAAGGAGCTTAATCAAATTGTAGGTACCAATCCATTCTCTACTGGTTAGTGCAGTTATGCTTGATCATCTGCGACTCGGAAAGAGCTTCCGCTTGTTGCATTGGCGGGACAACGTTGCCATTGGGACCGACGTAGAGAGCACCCTTCAATGGCAGAACAGAATTGAAGATAGGAGTCTCGGATTGGACTGGGAAAGTGGTGGAGTTTTATCTCTTGACGAAGCTTATGAGCGAGGAGATATCGCAGGGACACCGGGACGAGAGATTGCGCAAGAATATGGCGAGGAGATTGGTGATTATACAAAGGCACAATGACGGTCATTTCAAGACAAAGCCGCCTTGAACAGCCCTGCCATTTGAATTATTTTTTTGAGCTCCTTTCATCAAGAGAAGGGCTCAACGGTCCAGTTACCTGCCCTCCCATCTATCAGGTATCGTTCACACGGTTGCCTCACTCAAAAACCGAAGGCGGTGCCCTCGCGCACCCTTGACAGCTTTCCACGGTTAAAAATTTCAAAGCCCTCTGCTTCATGCTGCTGCTGCTGCTGCTGCTTCAAGTCCTCGCTTTTTCGTCCTCTAGTTCGTTTCGGGGAAAGAAGAAAGATGATCCCGCCCAAACACCACGTTTTTTTGTCCTCGCCCGAAACAATGCCTCATGATGCATGGGAAACCACGGGTTTCGGCCCCATTTCTTGCTTGGAAAAGAACTCGTGTTCAAAGCGCTCACTGCTCGCGATTCTGGCCGCCGCGGCCGCCCTTTCTGCGGTCGCCTTGGCCGCCCTTCTGGCCGCCTTCGCCGGACAGGGCGTCGCCGCCGCCGAGGGTGAGGGCGGCCGTTGCTAATCTGTTGGACAGGTCGATCTGGGTGCGGATGGTGTTGGCGAGGTAGGAGACAACGAGGACGTCCTGGATGTGGTTGTTGCTGGCGGGGTGTTAGCATGGTTCTGGAGGGTCTAGAGGAAGAAAGGGTAGCGTACAAGTCGCGCTCGATGTCGGCCGCGTCGACCTTGGGGGCCAGCGACAGGGCGTTCATGAGGAACTGGCCGAGGGCGCTCGAGGGCTGGGCCTCCTCGTCGAGGACATTGTTGACGTAGTTGGAGACGCGGTCGAGCATCTCGAGAACCTGCTCGACGGCGCGCTCGAGCGACTCAATATCGGTCAGCACGGCCTGCTCGCGGTCCTCGCGGTCCTTGGCGGCGGATATCAGCTCGAGGCCGCTCTTCTCGGGCTCGCCGTACTTGATGTCGTGGGGGACGGGGATGAACAGGCAGCTGTCGGCGGCGCGCTCGGGGGTGACGCCGATGGGGGCGGAGATGTAGGTGCGGGCCTCGATGTCCTGGCCGGGGGCGGTGGAGACGGTCAGGTGCACGGCCGGGTAGGGCCAGGTGCCGTCGCCCTGCTGGCCGTAGAAGTTCTGGATGAGGGCGGAGAAGGTGTTGAGCTCGGCGGACGTGGCGTACCAGCCGACGAGCACCTCGCGCGGGTTGGCGCGCAGGTGCAGGGCCAGCATCTGCTTCTGGTAGTCCATGTCGACCTCAACCTGCTCCTGCGTCTCGGTGTGCGGCACGGCGTAGCAGTTGCGGATCTCGACCTCGGTGCCATCCTCGCTGCGCACGCCGAGCAGGGTGCCGATGACGCGCTCCTGGTCGGGATTGCGGCGCAGCGAGTGGTCGAGGATGGAGAACAGGGCCTGTCGCAGCGGTCAACGATGGCTCGGGGGGCCCGCGGACGGGGAGCACGCACCTGCGGTTGAATCACGACGCTGAGTGGGGCGGTGGACGGCTGCGCGCCGATGTGCGCGGGGCCCAGCGGGCGGGCGAGGTGCAGGAACGAGTCGGCGTCGGCCATGGCGGGCAGCGTGGTGGCGGAGGCGTGGGCGGAGGCGCGGGCGGGGGGGCGGGCGAGGGCGTGAGGGTGAGGGCGTGGCCGGTGGAATATCTTTTGGCGATGCCCGGCGTTGGCGCGCGCACAGATGGTGTGCGCGAAATCCCCAGCAAGCGATTAGATAGCTACGGCCGGCGCCGCGCCCGCCCGCGCACAAACTTTTCCTGCTGCCAGCCCGCCGCCCTCGCCGCTCCCCAGACCGCAGCAATGGCGCCCTTCCGCGGACGAGGCGCCTTCAGAGGCCGCGGCCGGGGACGCGGCCGCCCCAGAGGCGGTGCGCGCGCGGCCCCCCGCGACGCCTTCGCCGCGTCCCGCATCGAGGACCCCGACAGCGACTCCGACAGCCCGGCCGTCGACGACGAGCCCATGCAGTCCGACCCGGAGAGCGACCTTTCCGGCAGCGACGGCGACGAGGAGCTCGCCGCGCCCGCCGCCCGCCCGTACGCAGCCCTGCTGCAGTCTCTCCAGCAAGACAGCCACGACGGCCCCAGGCAAAAGAGGCGCAAGCTCGCCCACCAATCTGCAGCTTCTCCGCCGCCCGTGGAGCCGGAAGAGGACGCTGTGCCCGAGGCGCTTGGCGGAGACGACGCAGCGGACGACGACGACGCGGCCGGATCCGACGAGGAGGAAGACCTGTCCGATCCCTTCGAGGCCCACTTTGCCCGTCCTGACGACAACGAGTTGGCCAAGAAGCTCAAGGCCATCTCGGAGAACCGCTGGGAGACGCGCAAGTCTCAGGCCAC
Source organism: Neofusicoccum sp. Z40 (assembly GCA_037356075.1). Classification (NCBI taxonomy): domain Eukaryota; kingdom Fungi; phylum Ascomycota; class Dothideomycetes; order Botryosphaeriales; family Botryosphaeriaceae; genus Neofusicoccum; species Neofusicoccum sp. Z40. The sequence continues at coordinate 87,354 of JBAWJV010000004.1, forward strand.
CGGACTCGACAGATGCAGCACCCTAACTCCCGGGGCTCTCGAGCCTCCAAAGAAGGCGGTCTCTTCGCCTGACCAGCTAAAGATCAAGAGAAGGCTGCTGTCCAAGGCGAAGGAGCTGATGCCTGAGTTCAGCGACCTGCAGAAGGGGCTGGTGCCGCCGCTCTTTGCCTACCAGGACGTTCTGTTCGGCGCCAGGACCGTGAAAAATGCCGAGAGCCTACGCCAAATCACTTGTCTCCACGCGCTGAACCACATCTTCAAGACGAGAGACAAGGTTCTCAAGAACAACGCCCGTCTGGCCAGGGACCAGGAGAACGAGGATGCCGAGTTCAGAGACCAAGGCTTCACTCGACCAAAGGTCCTTATGCTGCTCGAGACGAGACAATCATGCGTCAGAGCCGTCGACACCATCATGCAGCTGTGCGAGCCGGAGCAGCAGGAGAACAAGAAGCGCTTCCAGGAGAGCTATTCCCAAAGCGAAGACAGGTTCTCTGAGGACAAGCCGGAGGATTTCCGGGAGCTCTTTGAAGGCAACGATGACAACGAGTACCGTATGGGCTTGAAGTTCACGCGGAAGACGGTGAAGTACTTTTCGCAGTTTTACAACTCAGACATCATTTTTGCCAGCCCTCTGGGTCTGCGGAGAGCAATTGAAAAGGGCGGAGAGTAAGTCTCTTTGTAGAACAAACTTGGGGGACTGAGTATTGACGAGTTCTCTACAGCAAGAAGAAAGACTATGACTTCCTTTCTTCCATCGAAGTCGTCATTGTTGACCAAGCAGATGCGATGCTGATGCAAAATTGGGAGCACGTTGAATACGTCTTCGAGCACCTGAACCTGCAACCCAAGGACGCGCACGGCTGCGACTTCAGCCGCGTCCGAACGTGGTATCTCGACAATCAGGCTGCTCACATGCGGCAAACGGTTGTGCTGTCCGCGTACCTGCAGCCGGAGCTCAACAGCCTCTTCAACACGCACATGCGCAACGTTGCCGGCAAGGTCAAAGTCCAGCCGGAGTGTGAGGGCGCGATGCTCGACATTGGCCTGCAAATCAAGCAGACCTTCTCGCGCTACGACTCCACGTCCCCAGCCTCAGACCCTGACGCTCGCTTCCAGTATTTCACCAGTGCCATCATCCCAGCGCTGAACCGTCTCCCCAAACCTGCGGACGGCGGCCAAGGCGTCCTCATCTTTGTTCCTTCCTACCTCGATTTCGTACGCGTGCGCAATTACTTCGCAACGTCCACCGCCACGCAAAATATTTCCTTTGGCGCCATCTCAGAGTACACAGAGCAGGCAGAGGTCCGGAGAGCGCGTTCGCACTTCTTGACTGGCCGGCACTCCGTCTTGCTGTACACGGGCCGTGCGCACCACTTCCGTAGATACCATATCAAGGGTGCTAAGCGCGTCATCATGTATGCCCTGCCAGAGAACCCTTTCTTCTACCAGGAAATGGTGGGTGGGTTTTTGGGCAGCTCGATAGCGGAGGGCAAGGCTGATCCTAGTGAGACAAGTGTGAGGGCGGTATTCTCGAAGTGGGATGGGCTGAGACTGGAGCGGATTGTGGGGACGAAGAGGGTGGGGAGTATGCTGAGGGAGAAGAGCGGTGATACCTTCGATTTCATTTGAAAAGGGAATGAGCAAACTAAAATACAAGTAGCGATAATTCTCAGCATATGAATGTGGCGTTGAAAGCGTTGATGAGATTTGTCTGGGCATGAATAGATTATGCCTTCCTTCACTCTCATTACGTCTACAGCGCAAAACATCAGGCTCGTGATCAGTATTCTGTACACAAACAAAATCTAACTGACCCCTCGCCCCTCTTTATGATATTTTGCGTAACTTCCAGTTTCCTGCGTTCATTCATTGATTGATCTTGATTGATATGATATCGACTATTGTAGAATCTCTGCAGTCAGATGAAGAGCGGTTTTTCCATTCACTGAATGCGCGGATTCGAGTAGGCGAAGGTGGACCTGCCAGTTGACCGAAAGAAACATTCGTGTTGACCTTTTTCGGAAGAATTGATGCTCCAAAAACTGCTTGGGGAGTACTGTGGCGGATGGACTGCTTGCTCTGGTAAAGGCAAAAACCAAGATACGTTCTAACCTACCACATCCCGGTCGTGGAATTGGCTTAGACTGCTGATATAGTTCCATCTTGGGACCATCTCTAATCTTCATCGGAGCGAGAGGGGGGAGAGCGGAAGCTGCAGTTTTCTGATCTCTATACCGACACTCCTTACCCCTTGGTACCGGCCATTGCTCACCTCCACGCATTCGAGTAAGACGAAGTCTGAGAAGAGATGTTCTTTACGATTTTTTTTACACCATTTTCTCGATATTCCATGCTTGGCATCCTCTCTTGCTGTACGCCGAGGAAATTCTTTTCTTTCAGCCCAGTAAAAGGTGCAATCAATTCAGTACTACGCATTTGCTTTTATGCTTATCCTCTCCTCTCCGTCTTCACCCTCTCCAGGGCTTCCTCGTCAGCCGACATTTCGGCGGCAGCAGGGGTGTGGGCGGCGGTGGTGGTGGGCTGGATCTTCTCGTTGCTGAACAGAGCTTCCTTGAGCAGGGACGAGTTCGAGACCTGGTCGGCCTGGTGGTGGCGACGGCGCGACTCGTTCTTCCAGCTGATCTGACCGCCGTCGGCCTCTCGGTGCCTCTGGGCGTTGAGCTTAGCGGCGCGGATGGAGGTGCGGGCGTAGACGAAGAGGAGGCCGGCCATTGTGATGGCGGCGAGCGGGGCCATCATGGTCTACAGGCGTGCATTAGCGGGGCGTCGGCGACGCGGAGAGAGGCGGCAAGCTGACCCTGCCATTGAAGACGAAGGAGCCCGGCGGACGGGTCGGGCGCGAGGTCTCGTTCAGCTTGTCGGGGCCGCGGGGGATTGATTGGCGGCCGCCCATCGTGGTGTTGGTGGCGGCTCGAGGGTGTTGCAGAGCGGAGGGCTGTCGAAGCTGCAGCAGCGCGCGGAGGAGCTCGCGAGCGGCTCATGGCGTGAGGGCTGGAGCTGCGACGTCATGACCAGTGCGGCGGAAGCGAGCGCAGCGCCGCGCAGGCTGGCGGCGCAGGGACATGGATGCTACTCGCCGCCGCATGCTTCTTCCGCTCCGCCAGCGACGACGATGAGGAATCAATGTTGCCGCAACGGTGCAGCGCGGCTCGTCGGGGCGGCGCCAGCGCTGACTAATGGCGTGCGCAGCCGTCCAGCACGCCGACAAAGCTCCCCGCTGCGTGTCTAGATCTTCGGCGCCGCCCAGCTGCGTGCTTACCGAGCAGCACCGCTGACCTTCCTCATCGCCGCCAAGTCGTAGTCGCAGCGGGACGCACTGAGCCGATCCGCTCTGCCGTCATTGATAAGTCGCGTCGCGCGACCGTCCTACTTCTTCCTCGCCGCCCTCGCTACAGAACCAGCCAAGCTGTCTTCCACACTCTCCTCCCGCCTGTTCCTCGCTGCGCCGTCGAGGCTGGCATCAAACAGGCTCTCCGCTTTTTCGCGCCAGTTTTCCTCCTTCCATCCCGCCATGGCGCCCATCTCCAAGGAGTGCGACTACCTCGTCATCGGCGGCGGCAGCGGTGGCCTCGCCTCCGCCAGGCGTGCCAGCGGCATCTACGGCGCCAAGACCATTGCCATTGAGAGCAAGCGCCTGGGAGGAACCTGTGTCAATGTTGGGTGAGCCAGCGCCCCGCCAGCCCCGCCAGTCTCTTCAGCCTGCTGACCTCTCGCAGCTGCGTGCCCAAGAAGGTGACATGGCACGCCGCCGCCCTCGCCGAGACCTTCAAGGACGCCCGTGCCTACGGCTTCGGCTTCGACAACCTGTCCTTCGACTGGAACACCATGAAGACAAAGCGCGATGCCTTCGTCAAGCGCCTGAACGGCATCTACGAGAGGAACCTGAAGAACGACAAGATCGAGTACATCCACGGCCGCGCCGCCTTTGTGGACAAGAACACGGTCGAGGTCAAGCTGGACGACGGCAGCAAGGAGACGATCAAGGCGAAGAACATTCTGATTGCAGTCGGCGGCCACCCCACCATTCCCAACATCCCCGGCAGGGAGCTCTGCATTGACAGCGATGGCTTCTTCGACATCGAGCACCGGCCCAAGAAGGTTGTCACCGTCGGCGCCGGCTACATTGGCGTCGAGCTGTCGGGCATGTTCAACGCCTTGGGCACCGAGACGCACTTCTTTATCCGTGGCGAAAAGGTTCTTCGCAGCTTTGACCCCATCATCCAGGACACCATCACCGCCGAGTACGAGCGTCAGGGGGTCAACCTGCACAAGAAGGCCGCCATCACCAAGGTTGAGGATGCTGGCAACGGCAAGAAGCGTGTCTTCTACAACGAAGGCGAGCAGAAGGACCTTGTCGTGGAGGACGTGGACTACGTCCTCTTCGCCATTGGCCGCTCGCCCGAAATCGAGGACCTCGGTCTCGAGAACCTCCCGGGCATCAAGCTGAACGAGAAGAAGCACATTGTCGTTGACAAGTACCAGAACACCAGCGTCGACAACGTCTACGCGATCGGCGACGTCTGCGACAAGGGCTTCGAGCTGACTCCCGTCGCCATCGCTGCTGGCCGCCGTCTCGGCGACCGCGTGTTCGGTGGCAAGGAGGGCGCTCACTTGGAGTACGAGAACATTCCCTCGGTTGTCTTTGCTCACCCCGAGGTTGGTTCGATTGGCTTGACGGAGCCCGAGGCACGCCAAAAGTATGGCGATGCCGTCAAGGTCTACAAGACCGACTTCACGGCCATGTACTATGCTATGATGGCGCCCGAAGAGAAGGGCCCGACGGCGTTCAAGCTCATCGTCCAGGGCCCCGAGGAGCGCGTTGTCGGCGTCCACATCCTGGGCCAGGGCGCGAGCGAGATGCTGCAAGGTTTCGGCGTCGCCGTCAAGATGGGCGCGACGAAGGCTGACTTTGACCGCTGCGTGGCAATACACCCGACCAGCGCCGAGGAGCTGGTCACGTTGAGATAGAGGTAGAGAAGATAGGATATAGAAGACATCCCGAGAGTAGAATAGCGCTCGGTTTTTTCGATGAATTCAAACGCCTTCATCTGCAGCCTGCGGGGAGCCTGATCTGAGCAGACAATGAGCGGCATTCGAGTAGCCTGAAGAAAAGCCACCCAAGCGACAAATCGAGGCGAGCAACTAAGGAGGGGCCGCAGGTTGTACGAACTGGCAACTGGCGTTCGCACACGCCCTGGATTTGCGCAAAACCCCGACCACCTCCTTCCTTTCGCTCGCCGCTGCCACCCTTCCATCGCAACCCCCGCAGCCAGGGGGCTCAAGCGTTCCAGGTGTCTCGGAAATTGAGCGAGAGCAGCAGTCCACGACAGGGAGATGCTCTCGTCCTGGCCGGCCAAGGAGCAGCCGCTGAATTCTCCGGCCGTCGAGATGGGTCGAACAAAAGAGCTCCCAGCCCAGCGAGATGCTCGATTTCCATCTCCGTCTGCACAATCGCGGTGCCCGTGGTCTGATCGCTGGATGTCAGACTGGACGCCTTGGCCGGTCGACCACCTTGACTTCCTTCACACGAGGCGAACCACTTCGCTTCACACAAACTTAGCTCAGCAGGCCCTACGGAAGACAAGGCATCACTAAGACCGTGGTGCAAGTTCGGGATCGGCGCCTCGAAACGGAAGCTTGCGATACCGTCAGCTCTGGGTTGACGAGGCTCGAAGCCGTCGCGCCTCATTGGGCCTGCAGGAGGTCGAGAGCCGCCCACACTGCCACGGATGAGGCCGGCGGGGAATCGAAATGGTCCAGCATCGCGAGTGAAGAATGCCCGCTTGGACGCGGCAGGTGTCGACTGTGGCTGGGCACGAATAGCACGACCACGCGTCATCCCTTGCCGAAGACATTCCCTCGAATTTCTCGCAGCCTCTTGTCCCGCATTCCTGACGCTCAACCACCAAAAGCCACTTAGCAAGATGGCTACGCAAGGGCTGGACGCCAGGACGCGCTCGACGCGTTTCAGCGCGCACTTTTGCCTCTTCCATCAGCATGTCTGGCCCCCGCCACTAATGTCTTGCCGCGCAAGCCGGCCTCAGGAAGTGGCAGGCAGAGGATCGCTGACGGGCGCAATTTTTTTTCTTGTACCCGCTGTCCGTCTCTTCTACTTCACTCCCGAGGGCGCGCGTCCGCCCCAGAAGCAAGGACGACGACCCGCCCGGCATGGTGTTGCTTGCAGTCCTTCTGCTGCTCGCTGCGGCAGCAGAAGCCATGCCGACCGTCTCTTTCCCGCTCAACTCGCAGGTGCCGCCAGTCGCGCGCGTGTCGCAGCCCTTCGACTTCCAGTTCTCGACCGGCACCTTTTCTCAGGCTTCAGGACCGCTTCAGTACAGCCTGTCTGGATCTCCTCGGTGGCTATCGCTGGACTCACCCAACCGGAGACTATACGGAACTCCAACCGCAAATGACGTCGGAGCGCCGCAGTTTACAATCGTGGCTCAAGATGCAACTGGATCGGCATCAATGCAAGCAACGCTCATAGTCTCCCCTGAGCCCGCGCCCCAGCTGGCGGTCGACATCACGGGCCTGCTGTCCAAGGCCGGGAAGCTGTCGGGACCAAGCAGCTTGTCGCTCTACCCGTCGAAGCAGTACTCCGTACAATTTCCTGTCGATACTTTTACCTCGACTACGACGACTAATCTGACGTACTACGCCACCTTAAGCGACAGATCTCCGCTGCCTTCTTGGGTTAGCTTCAATCCGGATTCCCTGGTCTTTTCCGGGACGACAAGCCCCGCGCCACAGACCGTCGACCTTTTGCTGATCGCTTCTGATGTGGCGGGTTTTGCTGGTGCATGGGTCACGTTTACGCTGAGTGTCAGCGCCCATCAGCTCGTCTTTTCTGATCTGGAGCAATCTGTCAACATCACCCCGGGGTCGCCAGTCAGCGTTCAAAATATTCGCAGCCAGCTCAATCTCGACGGAAAGCCAATCGCCGAGTCCGACTTGGAGATCGCAGCAACCGATGCGCCCGATTGGCTGTTGTTCGACCCAAAAACATTCAGTCTCAGCGGAGTCGCGCCGAAAGAAGCCAATTCCACCAGCTTCACAGTCTCTGCGGCGGACAGGTTTGGTGACGTTGCGAACACGACCGTGCGGCTTACAGCCCTGCCTGGGCTCCTTCGAGGAGATGTTGGGACTCTCAGCGCCGTCATCGGCGAACCTACCAAGTTTGACCTCAGCACCGTGGTCGTGAGGCAACCTGGCCTTCAAGTGCAGGTGGATCTCGGGGCAGCAGCGCAATGGTTGCAGTTCGATGAAAATAAACTCACCATTCAAGGCGAAATCCCCGACTCAGTGCTGCCGCAAACCATCCAGGGCAGCATCAAGGTGGCGACGGCGGATGGTTCCATCAGCGATTCAGGGGTCTTCGATATTGTGGTCAGGAGCGCAACCGCCACAGCCGGCTCGAATGGAAGCACTCCACGTTCTACTTCCTCGACGTCCAACGCGAGCACAACCGCAGAAACGTCAGAGACGGCGGCGTCAAACCTCTCTCCGAAGGGGAAATCAACGGATCACGGCGTCATCATCGCCGTATCTGTCCTCTGCCTCGTCCTTGCAATCATTGCCATCGTCCTTGGATTCCTGCTGTACAGACGTTGCAAGCGTTCGAGACGACCGCGCTCTCCGAGGAGGACGAAGGCAGATATTTCAAGACCCATCTTTCAAGGCGAATGGCAAGCGCCCAACGATGCATTTACCGGAGAGAGAGACGTTGAGAAGGGCGAGGGAACGATTCGACACACTGAGGAACTGCCGCCACATATCGCCACGCCTTCTCCACTGAAGAAGGCTACCATGGAAAGGCGAGGCATCCGAGCAAAATACAGGCAGTCTCATGGCACCTCGATTGACGATGGCGAAAGAGAAGTCCTGCAAAGCTCCATCCATTCCGGCGATTGGACCGTGGCTGCCGGCGCTACACGTTCATCTCCTGTCTCTGCAGGAGCTGGACCAAGCTCCAGAATAGCTGATGACTCACCCGCCAGAGGCCGCCGAACGCGCAGATCATTTCGAGTCCATCGAGACTCCCAAGATAGCTATGGCCGCCGTAGCGTGGGCTTGCCTGCCCGACGACGTGTTCACGGCATGGGCCACGGACGAGCGTCCTTCGGCTCGCCGTCCAGGCGGTTTTCATCACAACGCTCGCGAGCTGCCAGCAGCTATAGTTCTTTCAGCACGCTATCCACCGGTATGCTCTCGAATAGCCTACTGTCGCCCGTGATCGCGAGTTTCCCGATACCTCCGCCATCTCCATCCCTGAACAACAACCGCTACTCCAACTCCGAGAACCGCAAGAGCGTACGCATCGTGCCCGGCTCGCCGCCAGTTGAAGGGCTTTCAATCCTGGCAGATACAAGGCCTCTTGACGAGCGGCGTCAGAGCTACATTCGTCACCGCGCTGCCAACCGCTCTCCGTTCTTCGCGGCGCATAGATCTTCTCGAGGCTCATCCAGCCAACGTCCCTCCGTGATCGGCGCGCTCGCTGAGTCTCTTGCCTCTGGCGAGGGTGCAGACAACGGGACGTCCATCGTCTCCACTTCCGCATCGGCATATGGTTCTCGTCCAACAACGGCAGGCGCTGTGGCAAGTCCTGGCTCAGAACGTCCGCGGTTCCCAGGGAGTCTGCGCCGCAAGCGCACAGGGAAGGGAAGCACCGCTCGCGCGTACTCCGAGTCCTCGTCTGCCGTGGAGTCGCCCGCACGATGGAGAAGCACGACTCCGGGCTCGCAGGAGAGAATCGGGCCATTGACGGGGAACGCGCCTACTGAAAGCCCGCGCAGCAGCGTCGTGCTATCAGGCCTGAGTGATAGCACGTACACAACAACCGAAGGGACGGGCACCGAGCGGGAATACAGCAACGGGCAGAACCCGACAAGAGAGCTCTCTCTCACCGACGACCCAATGGACATCGACGACCCCGAAGAGCTGCGGGCCGCCAGCCAAGACAGCAGCAGCGGAAGCGCCGCCCAACCCGCCTTCCTAACCTCCCCTCTCAGCCCCTCCGCCCTCAAAATCCGAAAGCGGCAACTCTCAGCCTCCTCCCCCTCCCCCTCCCCCTTAACCCAACGCCACCCCCGCACCCTCTCCCACTCCCTCTCCTCTTCCAGCAAAGAAAACCAAAACCCCCTCCTCCTCCTACGCCCTCGCACCCCCTCCCCAACCAAATCCTTCAAGAGCACAATCGCAACCAGCCCCTTCCACCGCTCCCCTTCCTCCCCCTCCAAACGTATCAACAACATCAAACACCGCGCCCAAAACTCCCTCTCCGACCTCGCTCGCCTCACCTCCCGGGGCAGAAACGGCGACGACACGCCCAGCATCGACGACCTCAACTACGCGGCCGTCATGCGCAACTCGGCCCTCGCGTCGCAGCAACGGCGACGCCAGACGCATCATCAGGGGCCGGGGCTGGGGGGAAGTAGGGCCCTAAGCGCGGCGGTGCGGCAGCAGTTGAGAGCGAGGGATAGCATTATCAATCGGGGGAGGCATGGGAGGAGGGGGAGCGTTGCTGCTTTGGGGGGTTGGGTGGGCGGTGTGGGGGGTAATCGGTTCAGTAGTCGGGTGAGTAGGGATGAGAGGACGATGAAGAAGAGGTTTAGTGTTCTTTCGACTGGTGCTGGTGGTGGGATGGCTCCGCCTTCTTCTCCGGCTTCTTCTTTGTCGCCGACGATGAGGGAGGCGGAGGAGACGGGGGCAGGTGCTGCGGCGCCGTCGTCGTCGTCGTCGATAGCGCAGAGAGGAGGAGGAGGAGGAGGAGGAGGGGGGGGGGGAGGGGGATCCAGTGCCCCCGCGACCGGTGGCAGTCTTCGCATCCCCCTCGGCATGATCAGCAATGTTGGCAACAACAGCAATTACCTCGCGCCTCCTCTTCCTCCTCCTGCTGCTGCTGCTGACCAGCGCCACCGCCACCACCGCCATCACCACACCATCAGCTACTCACCCGCCACCGGCGGCATTGGCTTGGGGAATAGCGGTCTACGCGAGGAGGAGGCTGTCAGGCTGGTGGGTGAAGGCAAGGCGAAGAGGCCTGTCAGCGTTGAGGGCACCTATCGGTGGAGTAGTTTGAAGGGGACGAGGGAGACGGCTGCGGGGGCGGAGAGGGACGATGATGGTGGGAGGGAGAATAGGGAGAGTAGTGTTCGGGGGAATGAGGCGTTTTTGTAGGATTACTTACTTGGTTTGGAGGTGGTTATGTGGTTGTACGATTCGGTTGGTGGTTGACGACGCGGAGGAAGGGGGTTGTTATTTGTTGTTCCGGTCTACAGCATAGCGCTACTCGTCGTCCTGGCCCAGCAAACAATTTGATACATTGTTTCCCCACGTTGAGCATCCAATGTCGGTTGAAGAACTTTTGGGGCGTTCAATGGAGTATTTTCCAAACAACTGCCCCCTCAGCTCTAACCGAATCTTCTAGAACAGAACAAATGTTAGACCACAGAGCTATGCTGAATGCGAAAAAGTGTCCGCGCAATCTCTACAAGCCTTTCGTGCTTCTTACGAGTACAGAGGCCGTTTTCTCTTTGCGCGTGAACTACTATGTATGCATCAGCAAGGCTGGCGGACATCTCGCCTGCATTTCAAATCAGCCCCACCATCACTCTTCCGTCTCCACTACTGCGAGACACGCAGCTCTATCCAATCATCATTGATCACCGCACGCAAAAAACCACTCGAGCTTCACCACGTCAAAAACGCACGTTGCGGTGAGCCCAACTCCAGTGGTCCAGAAGAAGATAGGCAAACAATGTCAGTCCTACAGGTTTAATACAAAGAAGAACTAAGGGCCCACACAGTAGCCACGTCTACTCAAACTCAAGGCTAGTCCCCTGTTCTTATGGGCCCCATTCGCGGTATTGGCAGGGGTTGCTCTCGTGCTGATGAGCTTATTCGTATGGAAGAATGCTGTTGCAGAGAGTGGGATCACGTGGAGGGCTGCCCGTTCCGATGGCTGTGATTTGTTGATGCGTTTCGAAGAGTTTCTCTTGATGTGGGGCTGGGTATCGTTACGCATTGAGGTGGTGGCCAAGAGGTGTTGCTTATCTGTGGAGAAATCAGAGGCTTCATAAGGTATGACTGACATTGAAGGCTTGAAGGGCCATGGAATATCGAAGAAGATGCATAGAAGGTGCCGGAAGGGGGTACACCTGGGCGCTGAGACACCACGTGGGCACGATCTAACTACGACAGGAAGGACGGCAGGGCAAGGATGAAAGTACACTCTAACGACATGATTCGAAAGTAGACGTTCGTTTATTCGTCACTGATCAAAGAGAAGTAAACTGTTGTACAAGTTCGATCCAGCAAAAGTAGAAAAACATTCGGCGAATAACCGGGCCATGGAAACCCCCAGATCACATCAGCAGCTAGTGATCCTTTCTGTAAGAGTCATCGTAGTAGCAGCCAACGCCCGACAGCCAGATCCGAGCCCTTCCGAGAGACACCGAGCCTGAAAGTCAGAATTGCACCACTACCGCAGATTTCCCATTCCCGCAAAGGGTGGAAATTGTCGAGAACGCCGTTCTCTAAGCCTTCTTATGGGCCTGGTCCTCCTCCTGAATGCTACCCTCAGTGTTGCTGCTGTCGCCAGTCGACATCTTCTCGAGGTCGGCATAGTCCTCCGGGCGCGGGCCGTGGAGCTCCTCCTCGAAGACGGGCTCCTGCTCGACCGTCTCGAACTTGGTCTTGAAGTCCTTCATGTTGAGGGCGGTGCTGCTGTTGGAGCGGCGGCGGGGGTTCGTCAGGTGGTAGTCGTAGTCCTCAACCTCATCGCCCTCGCGGCCCCTGGGTGAAGACGTCAGTCACCATGCCGTGGCGCAATGAGATGAAGCGGAATGCGTGAAGGGGCAATTGGGGTTATTGAGTGATGATGCAACAGGTGGGGAGACTGACGCAAGACGGCTCAATCAAGGAGTCGCCTCAGCCAGCTCCGGAAGGGACAGAGGACGATGAGCTGGAAGCAGAGTCACACGTACCAGTTGGCTCTTCCGTGGCCGTCCTTCTTGACCTTCTTGGGCTCAGCATCGACGGGACCGTGCTTTGCGAAGAAGCGAGGGAGACGTTCCTCCTCGGCGCCCTCGACAAGGTGGTGGTCGCGGTCGTTGGCCTTGTGGGTGCGGGTCATGGTGGGTGGAAAATGGAGATTGGAGAATCTAGAGAGGCTTGCGGCAGGTTAGAAGGAGGCTGCTGTGCCAATTGAATGATGACGGCGGGGGTGAGGGCGACGCTTCGTCAGCGCGCGGCACTAGGTCATACCACGCGCTGGGTGGAAGCGCCGGACAGGGCGAGCGCGGGGGTGACTCACTTCAGGGACGAGGAATTGGGAGTGCGGTGGGGTGCGGCTGATGTCGAGGCTGCAGCGATTAAATAGTGAGAGGCTAGGGAGTTGGGAAGGCAAGCTGTCCTCGGAATGCCTTATGTACTTCGAAGAGGTTCTGCTCTCGTGACCCTCAGGGAGCTTGGACCAATCGTGGCTGCGACTGACGGTGGAGCCACCAAGACAGGCACGCGGGGCGTGTGACGAGTGCGTACCTGCAGCAGGGTCTCCGGGCGCGTCTGGCACGTCTGTCTCCGGCGCGGGTGGGGATGGTGCGGTGAGGTGCGGTGCTGCGCTGCGCCGTGGTGTGGTTCACGTCAAAGAGCGCCTGTCTCACGCGAGCGCGGCCGGATGCTCTCGCAGGCCTCACAGGGCGGGGAACCGCGCATTGCTGCTCGCTGCGCCTCCCGCCCTCAGCTCAGGGTCGGCGGCGTCCACCCTCTGCTAACGGGCCGTTTGGGGCGCGCCAGGAAGCATAGCCGCGCGATGTCGGCCGCGCCAGCGCCCTCCAGGCGGCCCTGCTGGTACGCTATTTGCAACTTGCTGCCAGCCTGTGCCCCCGGGGCCGACACCGCTGGCGCACCGCCGGGGGGCGCTGCTGGACCCGCTGCTGGGCCCGCTCGCTGCTGGACCCTTTGCGTGTTGCGCGCTCTGGCTGCACTTGCTGATCCGGGGTACTACGTCATCGTCCCGGCGGTCTGGCCAAGGCCCAAGGGCACCACCTCCTTCCACGTCGGCGCCAGCACGCCGCTGCCTTATTAACGATCGGCCTGTCGTTTGCCACCTTCAGCGCGTCTGCCAGCACGCGTGGACGCATCCCACGTTTCGTCTCCTGCGCGCGGGCTGCCGCGAGAGCTTCGCAGGCAAGCTTCCCCGCATTCTGCCCGGCGCTGCCATCGCCAAATGAGCATAGCGTCGGTCCCCGGCATGTCTTGGCGCCCGACGCTCGCGACGGCCTAGCGCGGCTGCCCGATTCCTCAGGCCGGCTGCCGGCGCGCCGCTCGATTTTTTGCCGCTTTGATGGCCGCTGTCCACTAGCTTCTTGGCGCTGCCGTGCGTCGCTCCACCGAAGCGCGGCCAAAGTTGATTACCAACGACCCTCTCTCCACGCACTCGCGTTCTGTTTTATGACGCGACGCTCACCACCAGCGCCCGATTATAAATTTTGCCCGCCTCTCTAACTCTTTCGCTCCTTTGCCTCCCTATTTCCTGCGCAACGTCCTCGAAGATGGCGCCCTCCGTTACAATCGATCTTTCCTCTGATTTCGCCCCGGTCGCCGCTCACCCCACCAAAGCCGTTGCCGGCTCTCGCACGCTACTCGTAGCCCCACCCTCCGTAGCTGCCCATCCCGAATTGCTCAACCGCATATTCGAGAGCCATGACCGCAGCGTTACCGACTTGCAAATGCTCGACCGCCTGGCTGCCGGCCTCGTCACCCTTGCACCCTCCACCTACGATGTTGTCCTCCTCCTGACCGACGCCGACGGCTCCCGCTCGGAAAGCCAGAAACTCTTGGGAAGGGATGTGATGAGCAGGCTTGTCGATGCCCTGAAGGCTGGAGGCAGGTTCCGCAGCCAGGACGGCAAGTTCGGCACTGAGGGTTCAGAGAAGACGGAAGCCATCTTGGCAGGTTTGGTCAGTCAGGGCGGAGACGGCATGGTCAAGCCGGACCATGGCGTCGAGCAGGCGGTTCCCCTGCGGTTTGGCAAGAAGAAGACAAACGCCACGGAGAACGGCGCTGTCCCTCTTCCTCTCAACGGCAAGCGGAAGAGCGTTTCCCAGGAGCCTCCGAAGCCGGCCGGTGTTGGGTTCGTGGACTTTAGCGACGACTTCGGCGAGCCTATGGTGACTGGAGAGGACGATGACGACGACGATCTGATTGATGAGGACGATCTCTTGACCGAGCAGGACAAGATGAGACCCGTAATGCCTCGTAAGTCGACGTATTCGCCATTTCGCGATCGGGAGCATGTGGCTGACAGCAGAGTAGCACCGGAGTGTCGCCCAAAGGTCGGCAAGCGGAGACGTGCGTGCAAGGACTGCACCTGCGGGCTGGCCCAGCAGCTGGAAGCCGAAGATACTGCCAAACGGGCGGCTGCCGACACGGCTCTCAACACCATGAAGCTCGACACGAACGACCTCACAGAAGTCGATTTCACCGTCCAAGGCAAGGTCGGCAGCTGCGGCAACTGCGCTCTGGGAGACGCGTTCCGCTGCGACGGGTGCCCGTACATTGGACTGCCTGCTTTCAAGCCCGGCGAGGAGGTGCGCCTTCTCAACAACGACATCCAGCTATAATTGTGCGCATCGCGGCGGAGTTTTCGGAGGCTAGGGGGACGTTAATAAGGCACATGCCACGGCATGTGCTTGGCTTGGAATATCTCGGTTGCTCCGGGGTCATGAGAGCTTTCGGCGGGTAATGAAATGTTTGTTTGGGATGAGCTGAGGCCCAGGCCCATCGGGTGCATGCAAAACGGCGTTGGATAGATGGATGTTTTCACGAAGAATCGATGCGTTCAACGACTTTGATGTAGATAGCGTTCCAAACATGCGCGAAACGAGAGGTCTGGGGTGGAAAATTCCACGGGGCCCGCGTGCTGTGCTCTGTTTGAGGGCCAGGCTTGGCGCGTCCGCCGATCCTGTCACTCACCGCGACTGAAAGCGCATCCATGCAACCACGAGCCGAAGACAGCTTCGAGAAAACAACACCCAGCTCCCCCCCTTCCCCTCCCCACCAACCACGCGCATCGCGTCTCGTCGCCGTCGCCCCGCCCCACCATGTTCTCGCCGGACGCTTCCTTCCACGGCGTGCATGGCGCCTCTTCGCGCAACCCCCGGCGGCGGCAACGTCACGATTCTGACAGCGCGAAGAACCAGCCCGAGCGGAAGCGGAGCAAAATCGCGGACACCGCCTTCCTCGACCCCGCCAGCCCGGCAGTCAACGGCAATGGCGTTTCCGGATTGAACGGTCACCTCGTCAACGGTGACGAGAAGCGGCGGTCAGCGTTGCGACACGAGATCCCGCTGCGCGAGAAGCACTCAGCAGCGCCTGTCAGGACCGTCAAGGGAGACGGCAGCACCACCTTGGTAAATTCCAGCTAACTTCCGATGCTAGCGCAGACGCTGACCGACGCCGTAGACAAAATCTCCCAACTACAGCTTCAAGCAGCTTCCTAGCTTGCCGGAGCCGCTTCGCTCCAACCCATACGGTATGCGCCGTCGAAAGCTGCGCCCTAGGCTGCGCTAATGATGATCATAGAAGAATACCGGGCGTTTGTACTGCCTTCGACTCCCTTCGCGGTGGCCTTCACCCACGAACACGCTTACGTTTGGGACTACACAACACCCGTCGCCACACCCTCCTCGTCCCGTACCCTCCCTCTGCCGTACCCTCTGAAGCGCTCTGACCCTCTACCCGTGGGAGCCGTTGTGAATACCGGCCCATCCGGCGACCTGGGCTTGATTGTGGTTCACCCGACTTCCGGAAAGATCAAATTCTGGGAGAATGTGGACAGCGCGGAATCGCTCAGTCTGTTCCAACAGCGTCGCCAGGGTATCGAGGGCTCTGTCGGCAGCTTGCTATCCGGAGAGACTGTCGTGGACATCGTGAACGCCGAGCATGCCGGATTTATACTGGTCTTCAGCACAGGACGGGTGGCGCAATTGATGGTGCGCGATTCTCAGGGAAGGCCGCAGATCAGTGTGCAGTTTCTCCGCAGTCAGTCGCAAAACGGCTCCTCCGGTTTCTTCGGCAATCTCAGCCACTTCTTCACTGGATCAGGGTGGCACAGAGACGTAGCGGCCGTGAGAGTCCGCCCGTCTCAGCTCAAAGGCCAATTGGAGGTTGTGGTCGCGACTGGATCCGGGTCTTTCCAGGTTTGGGATCTTAACTGGGCCGGCCAACACGCGCTCAAGGAAGAGATCAATGCCCAGGAAGAAATCCTCGCATCGTTTCAAGCCGGAGCCATGCCAGAGATGCGAGGCAACGGCATGTCGGCAAGGATACTGGATTTCACCGTTCTCGACGAGCCAAAGTCCCAGGGTTCCGACGATAGCTTGGTCGGGTCGTCGCAAAGCATCGGGATTCTGGCGCTGGTTGCCTTGTCCGGTCCAGCCGGGGTCAGCTACGGACTCGTTGAGGTTTGCTTGATTGGCAGTACGGCCAATGTAGCAAGAATGATTGCGCTGGATACCTTCGCGGGCGACCTAACTCAGCAGACGTCGGAGACGGGCAAGCTCTTAATACCGCCGCCTGGGCACACTGCCTTCGTCGTTTTCAATCGCGCCGTTGTCATCACATCGCTGGTAGAACGGACGGAATCACCGGATATGCAACTCATGGTCGATGTTGGAACTGCTCCAAAGCCGTTCCAAGACGTCATTTACTTCCGAAAGGAGAAGAATCTGCGCTTTGTCGGCTATGCTTTAGAAGAATCTACTCGAAAGTCAAAGCAATCGAGCTGTGTTGTCTTCACTAGAGGGCTTGGAGCCATACGAATTACGGCACCCGAGCCGAGCCTAGATGGCAAGGAAATCGAGCGGTCAAGACCTACGGCAAAAAGCCGGATTTCCCAGGCAGTATTCTTCGCCAGCTCACCCGACAGCAATTTTGATTTCTCCGCCAAGCCCGAGCTGACTTTTGATAATCACGAGGTCGAGACAGCAGCGCTTCAGATTAGCCAGGAGGTCCTCGATTCGAGTTCCGAGCACATTCCCGTCGGCTTGGCATCACAATCCCAGCAACTTGCCATTAGGGCCGGAGCTCTAGCCAACTTGGCAAGGCACCTGAAGGAGAATTACCCACCCTTGTCACGAGGTGCCAAATGGCAGTTGCTCTGGGATGCCGAAAAGCTGGCATCGGCCCAAGGAGTCTGGGATTATTACGAGGATCGCCTAAAGATGAAAACGCCTCACAAGCCACTCCTGGATGAGATCATTGACATGCTTCATGAACGGCACAAATCGGAACTGAGACCGGAGCTGGGAGAGCTGGACCCTATTCGGCAGTGGTTCATCAAGGATGTCGCGAAGATGCATGTGATGATTCCATGGGCTCAGCTTTCGGTCAGAGAAGTATACAAGGAGGGCGTGAAGGACTACAATACGTTGATACTGCTTGTCAGCGAGGCTGATGACATCTGTCTCAACGCGCTGGAGAAGGCTTTCATTTTCCGAAGGGATCATTTATTCGACTACGGCTTGGAGTCTGAAGAGCTCGACTACAACATTCTGACCGCTGGGTATGAGGGTCTGCCGCTGCCCTGGACATCAAACCCGAACATAGTCAACTCGATTCGGTCCCTGGTCGATCTCGCAAGGGAGATGGTCTTCCAGATTTCTGAGGAGCAAGGAGAAATTCCCTTCTCAAAGAAGGTCGCAGGTGATAACCCAAGGCTCGTCAAGCTGTGTTGCCAAGTCCACATGGAGCGTTACCGCTGGTGTCTGGCGCAGTCCGATGACAAGACTCGTGCTACTGGCCAAGCACTCAAGCAGGAGTTCGAGGGGAACATCCGCTACAATCAGGTAACGGCTCTTGCAAAGGTCGGCATGGCGGAGAGCGGCATGATCATTGCGGAGCGTCTTAAGGACATGGTCACGCTCGTCAGCCTTGTGTGGGATGAGCTCAATTATCTTGGAGAAGAGCGCGAGAACACCGACAACGAGGAGGAAGAACGCCACTTCGAGAGTTCCTTGAAGAAGCTAGAGCAGCGCATCCGTGGCTACTTCGACAGGTTTGGCCAGGCATGGGCGGATGCCCTCTTTGCCAGCCACATCTCGTTGCAAAAGTCGGCAATGATGCTGGACAAGAGGGGCGTTGGCCAGGAACTTCTCACGAGATTCTTGCGGTCGGACCCCGCATATGCCAAACTGAGCTGGATCAACGACATTCTTGGTGAGAAAGACTTCGCTGCTGCCAGCGGAGCTCTTATGCAAGTTGGCACGGCTCAAGAGCCGCGGGACTGGAGCAAGAAGGTGGAAATGTCATTGGCGAAGTTGTCCCTTCTGGCAGCGGAAGCCGACGGTAAGGCAGATGCCATCCCCAAGCCCGAGGCACAGCATGCTCGTTGCGACAGCGAGCTGCGGCTTCTCGAGCTGCAGGAGAAGGTCTACAAGCACATCAAGCCAACCATCGACGGTGCCCTCGACGATGATTCTGCCATTGATCTCGTCATGATGGACTATGGCACGCTCTTCGTCAAGGATAGGCTCGCTCTTCAACAGCTCCTAAAGCGTGGCTTCGAAGAGATTATCGCACATCGGGTGCTAGACGCAGGTCTCCTGATCGACGTCCTCACGCTCATGGACCATGCGCAACATGAGGCGGGACCGCAGGACATCAGCGGGCGTCAGAACTACATGGCTTTCCAGGCTCTGGCCGCTGCAGCCGGGGTTCTGGATCAGGTCACTTGGGAAGGATGCTTGAAGTTGGCATGGAAGAGGGCTTTCCTCTGCGACGACTGGGAGGCGGTCAACAACACGGTGCAGCAGGCGGACGAGCAGGTGCAGGAGACACTGGAGAGCACTTTGATCTTCTGGACCCTCAAGCAGGGTTATCAGACTGGTACGCGTCCCTCCCCACGTTTGATCAATACGAACGATCTCGCTAACATGTGGACCAGGTCTCTGGGACAAGCATCCTAACCTCCACCTCTTCTCGCCTTCAGAAGTGCTTGACGCCGGATGCCGTGCGGAGGAACTCCAGTCGCGATTCCCTTCTGAAGACCTGCGCGACCCTATAATCAAAGACAACATCAAGGACGACGACGACCTGCAGGGATTCCTGTCTGCGTGTCGTCTGGACTACTGGTATGCAGAGATCAAGGAGCTTGCCAAGAGGCGCGCGTTCGACGATGCGGAGATAGATGCGCAAAGGGCAAGGCTCAGCAGGCAGATCGTGCAGCAGAATATGGACGTGACTCCACGTGCGAAGGTGCGGGTCAATGGCATCGGGGGCAGGATGGGAACCGTGGCGGAGGAGCCGGAGGAGGGGATGGAAGACTCGGACGCGGTGCAGCAGTCGGCTGGGGGGTTTGAGGGCGACGACGAGCAGAGCGAGGACGTGGAGGGAGATGCAATGGAGGAGTGACGGGGCTTCTGGTGCACATAAGGGCTGTTTTCACCGGGCGATGGGCGGAGCGGGGCTGAGGCGGCGATGAGCGCAAAAACACAAATAGGATGGCGGCTGGTCCAGCGCCGTCGTCATCTCCTCGGCACACCGGTTGGGGAAGTTTGAGGATGATGGGCAGGCGGATGGAGCAGCCCGGTGGTACTTGCTTTCGACCGTGCATTATTTGGGGGGGCGCGCGCAGCGGCATCGGCCTGGCGTTGAACTTTTGCGGTGAGCGAGACAAATACACAGGGCGCAGGAGAGCAGCGCATTCTGGCCGGGGCGACGTCGCATGCACTGTGTCACAGCAGGCGAGGCAGCTGGAGGTGCCAAGGGGCCGTTGGCGCCGGGCAGGCATGCAGGCCGGGGCGGGCGAGTGGTCCGCGGCGCGTTCCAGAAGGAGAGGGTCAGCCGCGCGCGGAGCGAGTCGGCGGGCAGGCCAAGGAACAGTGCTAAAATAAACCGCCGTTGCGCGGCGTTTGATTTGCCTGGCAGCCTGGCCTCGGGCGCGGCGAGGGCGGCTGGCGCAGCGCTGTCGCAGCGCGCGCGCTGGTCGCAGGCGCGCGCGGAGCCGCAGGCCGCTGGTTCCTGCGTCTGGGGCGGGCTGCGGTCCCCCTTTCGCGCGGCGGGCGGCGACAGGCTGGTGTGGCGCTGCGCGGGCGGGCGGCCGTCGCGCTCGCGCTCGCTAGGCGAGGTTGAGGCCGTACCTAGCCACTTCCGTCGCCAGCGTCGAGCACCAGCCTCTAGCCTCTGGCTGCTCCCCAAGCACTCCCGATTCCCGCTCACCGCAGCGGTCCCCCATCACCACCTCACGCCCACGGCTCGACGCCTCCTCCCGCCGTCCGCCAGACTCGCGCTGCCCTCCCCCGCCTCGCCCCCCGCGCCCGAGCCCAGCGCCCTGCTGCAGCAGCGACGAGTCGTGTCGGCCACCCTCGCGCCCGCCCGCCCGTCTTCAGGAGTCCTCGCCCGACACCCTCGCACCCACGACGCCCTCCTCCACGCGCCGCTCCCGCCGCCCTGCCCACCCTGATCCCCGCCACTGCCCGCCGCAACCATGGCCTCGTCGTCCTCGAATGTCGTGGGCGTGCACTACCGCGTCGGCAAGAAGATAGGAGAGGTACGCCGTCGCTCCTCAGCCTGCCCGCCCACCGCGGGTCGCTGCGACCGAGCTGACTGCTCCAGGGTTCCTTTGGCGTCATCTTCGAGGGCACCAACCTGCTCAACAACCAGCAGGTCGCCATCAAGTTTGTGAGTCGCCCTCCGCTCCGCTCCCCAGGGGGCCCGAGGCCTTGGCCGCATTCCCGCCGCTGACATGAACGCGCCGCGCTGCAGGAACCCCGCAAGTCGGACGCGCCCCAGCTGAGGGACGAATACCGCACGTACAAGATTCTCGTGGGCTGCCGTAAGTGGGCTTCTGTTTCTTGCATGCTTGCTTATCCGCCTCGTCAAGGGCGGTACCGATCACTCGCGACGCAGGCTCGTCACCCAGCGCACCACCAGCGCACAGACTGAGCCCGCCGGCGACTCGATCAACAAGCCCAAGACGGTTCCGCGCGTCTACCGCAAGCTGCCTCGCTCCACCCGCGCCTCCACGCTCTGAGCTAACTGTCGCGCAGCCGGCATTCCTAATGTCTACTACTTCGGTCAAGAGGGTCTGCACAACATCCTGGTCATCGACCTGCTCGGTCCCAGCTTGGAGGACCTGTTCGACCACTGCAACCGCCGCTTCTCCATCAAGACCGTCGTCATGGTTGCCAAGCAGATGGTCCGTCTCACGCGCTCGACGTCGCTGGCTGAAGCTAATTCCCCGTGTAGCTGTCTCGCGTCCAGACCATCCACGAGAAGAACCTCATCTACCGCGACATTAAGCCCGACAACTTCCTGATCGGTCGCCCCGGGACCAAGGCCGCCAACGTCATCCATGTCGTCGACTTTGGTATGGCAAAGCAGTACCGTGATCCCAAGACGAAGCAACACATTCCCTACAGAGAACGCAAGTCGCTGTCTGGAACGGCCCGTTATATGAGTATCAACACCCATCTTGGTCGTGAACAGTCGCGGAGAGATGACCTGGAAGCGCTTGGCCACGTCTTTATGTACTTCCTGCGGGGTGGTCTGCCGTGGCAAGGACTGAAGGCTGCGACAAACAAGCAGAAGTACGAGAAGATCGGAGAGAAGAAGCAGACGACCGCTATCAAGGATCTTTGCGACGGCTTTCCCGGTTGGTATTCTCCTGCCTTACGCTTCCGCCTGAGTGGGCTAACCTGTTCCTGCAGAGGAGTTCAACAAGTACCTTAGCTATGTCCGCAACCTCGGCTTCGAGGATACGCCCGACTACGACTACCTGCGTGAGCTGTTCACGCAGGCTCTCAAAAGCACTGGCGAGGTTGAGGACGGCGAGTACGACTGGATGAAGATCAACAACGGCAAGGGTTGGGAGTCGATGAAGAGCCATGCTTCAGCCGCACACCTACACCACACCAATGCGATACCCAACTCGTCCGCTCGCGAGATCCACGGCGGCCAGCCTCGCGGCTCCAAGACCCCCATGCCCCCGGGTAGGCTCGATGCCGAGCTCCCAAAGCCCGGAGCGTCTCGCCCCCCGGGCGGAGCGGCGAGACACCCTTCCAGGACTGACGTAGCAAAATATCAGGCGGATCAGATGAAAAGGAAGAGCCAAGGAGACATCCAGGCACCCGAGGGGTCGACCGCAGCACAGTTCCAGAACAGCCAGCAGAATCTGCCGCAAAGGATGAGCACGACGCAGAATCCCATGCAGGGAAACGCGCAGGCGACGCCGGCTGGTAACAGGCCGCAGCCGGCTGCTGAGCAGAAGCAATCTGTCTGGAAGAAGATCGTGAACACGCTGTGCTGTGGTGAGTGAGGCGGGCTGCGACTTGCTCGCCACTCTGTTTGAGACTTGGCATTGAAGTTCTGTGATGTCGCAGGAAGTCTCGGGCGACAACCGCAATCGTATATCGGCCTGCACAAGATCCCGGACACGAAGTAACCTTCGAGTCGCCCGCCTCCCTCCTCTCTCATCTCCCCGTTGGCTGTTCATCATTCTCGTCTTATCCTTCCGCATCTTCCTGGCCGTCGGGCTCTCTGTCATCTGGTCTTCTACTCTCTCGCGCGAACATGCATACTGGGGGCGCAGTGCGCTACCTGTGGGGCTGGCTGGCGCAATGCAGGCCTCTCGTCATACATACTGCTTTTAGTCCGCCCCCGAACCTGGATGTGTCCACGATTCTTTCTGAAGTTTTTCTCTTTTCATTACCGCACTTGTCACGGCCGGCTTGGTAGCATAATCGTCGTTCTGTCTTTCACGTGGGTGTAGGGGCGGAGCTTCTGGGGAACCGCTTGATCGAATTTCCTCCTCTTTCGCCGTTTCAACCCTCGAACCACTGATGGGCAAATTTCTCGCAACGAACCGCGGAATCGATCTTTGCGGAGGTGTTCTTAGGGAAAGAGGGATGACTCAAGAAGCAACTCTACCACCACCACTACCAACCACACCAACCACCACAAAAAAAGCGCCTGTTTGTACTGTTAGACTTTTTTACGCTCATGCACTCAGCACACACATCGTTTGTTGTTGGCTGCAAGCACCGGCGTTCTTGTCGATCGAAATTTTAATTGGGGGCTCTCTTCTTTCTTGTGGTTTCCTCTCTATATCTCTCTTGCGCGACAGCAACACGCTCGTAATCTTCGATCTCCTTTCCACTCCTCCGCCTCTATCACCTCATAGTCTGAGCGTTGACTGCGTCCGCTGCTTATGCACGGGGTTCATGAGATTTTCGAGCGGGAAAGTCTTTATTTGTTACTCGCTTTTTGTTTTAGTGGGTTTCCTGCGTTTCAGCGTCGTTTTACTGCTTTTGATGGTGGATGTTGATGAGAGAAGCGTGTGAAGCGGCGGTGGTATATTGTTGTCGTTGGCATGATGGGCGAAGGCGTTCAGACAAAGACCAAAGTTTCTAGTATGACTTCTAGTTCTTTTTCTTACTCTTTTGATTTCCGTCCCTTTTCATTACTGTGTGGTTTTCTGGCATAGGCAAAAAATCACTCCTACTTCATACCTCTGCGAATGAGGTCTAATGTGCTGCGACATTACTGGGTCGTGGTTGTCGGAATGTGTGTATGTGCTTTGTGACGAGAGTAGAGGAGATTTGATTATATTCTTTGTACTTGTCTTTTGCTGTGTGCCCGCATTGGCTCATCGCTCATTGTGAAACCCAATTGGAGAAACTGACTAATGTGGACGTCTTGGAGAGTAATGGATTGTGTAGAAAATTCACTATTACCAAACATCCGTGAGGCGCGGGAAATAGACACGGCAGATGTGAGCAGGGCTCTCGCTGACGCTTAGCAAATCCCTCAAAGACAGTCCACCAAGTGCTACCTACCAATATACGCTGTCTGAGGTGGGAGTCTAACAACATACTCATGGTCATCAGAGAATCATCACCTCCAATTGCCCGTCTCCGTAAGTGATCGATGTCTCTTCAACGCCTTGCATTTTCTACAATGTCCCCAAGGTCTCCTTTTGCTTCCTCGTTTCCTCCCACTCTTGGGGTTCTCTCTCGCCGGATCAGATTACCACCGAAAGACACCGCCAACCGGAAGAGAAGCATTGACGCGCCCCGACTATCGAAATGCGCGCCCCCTTTTTGTTACCAAAGCTTTTTCTTCTCGCGAATCTTTTCCTCTTTTCACTTCTTCCTCTCTCCAAGGCTGTGGCTCGCTGTCCGCTTTCTCGTCTCTGCCTCAATGCAATGCCGAAACCTGTGTATGTACATACGGTGTGTCTGATCTGCACCATGATGACGATACTGCGGTGTTTCGGATTCACTTTGAAACCAGAGATTGGGTGGGCTGCTCTACGTAGCC
Organism: Neofusicoccum sp. Z40; assembly: GCA_037356075.1. Lineage (NCBI taxonomy): Eukaryota > Fungi > Ascomycota > Dothideomycetes > Botryosphaeriales > Botryosphaeriaceae > Neofusicoccum > Neofusicoccum sp. Z40. The sequence goes on from JBAWJV010000004.1 coordinate 111,696, forward strand.
CTCTCGCCTATTGCCTACTGCTGCTGCTCCAGATCTGACGGCTAGAAATCGCCGACTTGGCTGTTTGGAATTGCTCCTCTTTTCCTTGTCCTCAATCTGATGGTTGGCTGGATGGCAGCGTAGCCCTTCGCGTTCAATGACATGTCATCATGACAAAGCTCGCCCCAGTCGGTAGGTCGTACGTGGATGGATGGGGTTGGTCCGCTTGCCATCAGTCTTGGTATTGACTTTCCGAAGTGTAATGGGGGAGGTAGGGTGGTCTGCTACTGGGCTAGTAGCGCTCCCGGGCGCATTAATGTCGGACTGGAGATAAAGTGCGACACCGTACTGGTTACCAGCGTTGGCTATAGGCCCTCGAGTCTACTAAATTTCGTTTGCTTTCCTCCTTCTTCACGTAATAAATATGCATTATTATCTAGGAACCATTGACTGAGCGGGTGTCAATTGCGATAATGCCTAGTGCTGTCCTGGCCGACCCAGCATGATAATATCTGAAGAAACTATGTCTCATATTCGAATGTGTACAAGGCCTAGACTTTGCAGATAGGCATGCATTGGGCCTACTGATATGTCCAGACAATGTTCAGAAGGGCATAGATGTAACCAAACGTCCGACTATCTCAATGCTGCAGCTGCTGTCAGCTTACAGTTGCCCCACATTCCTTCTTGGCATGCAGGTGCAATTGACAGCGAGCAGCGACAGGGATATGCTGTATACAGCCCAACAACACATTGTACATGTACATGCATACATCCCTGAGAGTATTGAGCAGTCCGGAATGAAGGAACCTGATAGATCCGAATGTGTAGCCGCTAGCTCGGCTTTCGGCACACAGCATTGGCCGGGCACGGTTGCGTGCAATAGCCGCAGAGTGCGCTGGCAACCTTTTTTATTTTTTTTTGCTCTTACTTGCATACGCAGGGCGAGCGCGAGGGTCTTTGCTTGTTCTGAGCACCCTGCAGATCGGAGTCGCCGGAGTTCCGCCTTTTTGAGATGCAACCTTTTACCGGCCTACGAGATCAGGATGTCCCTGTCGGCGGCAGAAGGGTTTTGCGGCTCCTCTCCCGACTGCCGAGCTCTACCATGGTTCTGCAAAGTTAAAGTTTTTTCGTCCCTTGCTATTGCTACGCTTCTTACTTCAGCCCTTTTAAGGATTTTAAAGTTCTAAAGTACACATTTTATTGTGTTCGGCTTCAGTCAACAGGGTGTAGGTGGTTCTAGTATGGTTGACTGTAACATTCTTGGCATCACATTCGATAGAGTATGTGGTGTTATCACGTTTGACAGTCAACACGTTAGCTCATGGAACAAAAGGTTCTAAGGAGGCTATTGGAATCTTCTTTGGGGCAAAGCTATATTGAAGAGAAAGAGACTTCATTGGACGATGCTTATACGGGCGAAAAGAGGTTGGACTTGATTGGTCCAAAAAAGTACAAAAAAAATCGGGCTTTTATGCGACACCTGTGAGATTCGAACTCACGCTCCCGAAGGAACTGGCTATCGACTTCCTCCATCAAGGAGATAGCAGGCCAGCGCGTTAACCACTCCGCCAAAGTGCCTTAGCACTGCGAGGACCTGGGGACCTCGGAGTATTATTGAGAGAAAACATTGGGTTACAAATAATATAACTTGCAATACTTGCATTCTGTCGAAGATTTCCAGCGACGCAATGGACATCTGAAGTATGAGTAGAACGAATGAGGAACTATCCATGTGCGGGAAGGCGGTCAGACGAGGAGGATGGGTAGGGGGCGAGTTGTTGCGGGCGTAGCGGAAGTAGGATACCGGGAAGGAGCCGATTCTGTCCTCGAAAAAGCCAGCGCAGTTCAAGTGCTCCCTTTTTGGTGCATGCTCACGGAAGGTGCTCGAGAGAACGGTGATTCCGGATTCAGAGCATAGTGTTGCGAAAATCGGTAATGCGAGAGAGAGGCGAGCGAGGTGTCGACGTCGTGAGAATAAAGTGTTTCGATTGTTGCCGAACTTGCACTGCACTACACTACACTAATAATCAAAGAATCAACCCAGCCCTCAAACCCTCACAAACCCCGCCTCCTCCTCCCTCCTCCCCCCCTCCACCTCCTCATTCCTATACAACCCTCCAGCAGCACCAGCAGCCCTCACCTCCCTAACCCACAACCCCCACGGCCTCCCCACCGTCTCCCTATTCACCTCCCACGCATCCCTCGCCTCCCCCTCACTCAAAAACCCCAACCCCAACTCCTTATCCACCTCCACCTCCTCCCCCGCACCACCCCCAGCACTCTTCCTCCTCCTCCACCGCCCCAGCGCACCAGCATCGCCAGCGTAGTCAAAAGCGCTCTGCAGCATCAGCGCCGCGCTCTCTGCCCGCGCAGCCGCGCGCGTATAGATGGACTGGTAGACGGCGTGCTGGATGCTGGGGGCTGCGGCCGTGAAGCCGTGGCCGCGCATGAGGACGACGGCGTGGTCCGGGGTGTCGGTGCTGGTGTCACTGCTGAAGGCGGAGGCGAGGGCGGCGCCGAGACGGGGGTTGCGGACGAGGAGGTCTTGGTGGTCGGTGGGGATGGTGTAGTGGGGGGTTATGTCCCAGCGGGGGACGGGGTTGCCTGGGGTGGGAGATGTTGGATGGAGTAGGTAGGAGGGCTGGGGGGACAAGAGGAGGGCTGGGCGAGAGGAGGGCTGGGCGAGAGGAGGGCTGGATGGGAGGGGGGGAATGGGTTGCTTACTGAGGAACCCTGACATGTGGATTGTGGGTTTTAGGGGCACGCTGCTGATGCAGTAGGGTAGGACTTCTGGGCAGTGGCTGTGGACGACGCTGTTGATGCTGGGGTACTTCTTTAACATTTCGCTGTGGATGCAGCGTTCGGAGTAGCCGGGGCTGGCATCGGGGTCTACGGGTGCGGCGTCTTCGATGCGGTACTCGATTATGTCGGCGCGAGAGGTGATTAGTGCTGGAGCGAGGCTCTGGGACATGAAGAAGGTGGATGGGTTATTAGGGTTGCGGACGGAGATGTGGCCGTAGGCATCGAGGACGCCATGGTAATGCAGGATGTGAGAGGCGTCAATGAAAGTTGTGAATAATGAGTCGAGATTGTGATCTTCTTTTGCCATTGTCATCTTCTTATTCTTGCTTCTTGGTAACTTTGGTCAATGGGTGGTGGAGTGAACCCCGCGATGCTGCCCGCGGGTTGACGATGTCTTGCGTCATCGTCCTCCATACCCTTGTTCACTTCTTCCCCGCTTGCCGGAGAATGGATGTACTCTCCGTAGCGTCTCGTGTTGCTTCCATTTCAATCTCCATAACATCTAGCTCGACTTTCACTCCCGACAGATCATATATCGAGATGCAGGCATCCAGGAAGTCAGATCTATTCCATGAAGAAATTCGTCTTCATCAAGAATCTACAGTACCTGCAACTCTCCCGAGCAGAACGTCCAAAAAAGATAAAAACAGCATCCAACAACCAATTGATCGTAATGTGCCCGCAGACGAGCATCTCTCGTTAATGCAGATTGTCCATTCCAAGCAAAGTACCATCTCTCACTGCCCGCGGCCGCGTCATTTGCTCTCCCAACACTTGACACTCCTCGCTACATCGTTGAACTTGGTACCCACCAAATCCGCTGTGCCGGGCCAAACCATCTGATCAGCAATACCGGTGCAGTTATCCAATCTGCAATGTATTAGCCAGCCGCTCGTCATATAAAGCGCTCCACATTCTCTCAAATGATATTACTTACACGTAGATGCCACAAACCGAGTTTTTGGCCGGTTGAATTGACGAAATTCTGTCGCGCCTAGCAACGCAGATAAGAAAACTTTTCCTCAAACAGAGAGGCCCTAAGAAGAGCCAAGACAGTTCTCACCAATCATAGCTGAGTGGCTGGCAATAGTTGAAGAGCCGGGCGATGTAATCGCAGCGACCTTGGAAATATACGTCCTCGCAAATGAGCACCTGTGTTTTAGTTAAGCAGTGTTGGTACACGTTACGCAGCCCTAATCCGTCTGGACCTGGAGGCCTTACACGGTAGAAGCCTGGGTTAATGGTTTCGCGAGGTGCTAACACCTCTGTTCCAGTCTCGGAATCAAGAGGCAGGGCCTGGCAGAGAGCCGAGAGAAGACCGATAATGGCAATGAGGATACTGAATAGTTGCATTTTGCTGCCGGTAGGTGGTGATGGCGTGTACTTCATGGCGAAGGGCAAGTGGTGGGGGAGAGACATTATAAAAGATGTTACTTCTGAGCCTGTCGGGGATGGCAGATAAGCTTGTAGTCTAAGTAGTTGAGCCTCGAAACTCGGAGGCGGAGCGCGGGACACTGACTGATATATAATTTTTGTGGTCGAGTGAGATGATTGAAATCCGGATAGGTCGGCTTTTCTGGACACGCGTGTGTGACATATTTGCGCACGCGGGATGGATAAACCTTTAGTAACTATTCCTATAGTGTCTGGCAAGCAAAATCAGGGTGACTCGATCTCCGGGATACGTTCCAGATTTCAAAGCTTGAGCTTTGTTCACGGAAAAAGATGACCGGAGGTATTTGACGTGTTTCAGGTTTGTGCTACCTGGTCTGGGGAGCACAGAAGGGATAAAAAAAAAAGAGAGGCGTCACCCGACGTTAGACAAGGCACGAACGGCATCGCCACAAGAAACCTCCGCGGTCAAGTGGACATGGAAGAGTGATTCGCTTTCTTCAGTGACCTAAGAGGTCAGGCCAGCACGGAGAAGGTATGCGGTCGTGCCCATGTGATTTGGACGAGCGGCGAGTGTACGTCCTCGCTTTGTACCATCAGTGTACGCCCCGAGATGGAAGATACCCTGCATTCAGGGATGAAATGGTTGTACACGCTGTAGTGCATTTTCCGGATCCACAAAGCTAGTCAATTTTGAAATACTTGAAGCTGAGGAGAACCTGCTTTCGATTTCGTAGGCCTTAGCTTGAGCGAGAGTAATATAACGCCGAGACATCGTACGCTGTCCCAAACCTGAATTTCCTTCTTTTAATCTTTGAACTTATGACACTTTGTCACCTGCTTTCAAAGGATGGTTTCGAAGAGTGGTCTGCGTGACTTATGAGAGGCTTTCTGAGTTACCGACACTAATCAAATGAAGCCAGAGGAAAGTGCTTGGGGGCTTTGGACTTGCTGGATATCTTTCTGTATCATTGCGTTCAAACCAATGCAAAAAGTTGACGTCGTAATGAAGAAAAGCGACCGGGTTGTTGAAGAGACCAGCCGAAGAACGCTTGGGTTGAAGACGGCAACACGTGTTCTGGCGCCAAAGTAGGACTCCAAAGAAAACAGGCAAAATAGCGCCGCAATTGACTCCTGTGCCCAGACTGACAGTCACTCGGGGCTTTTCTGCGAACCATACGAACATTGACAGCATAGGGTGACAAGCATTGCTAAGGTGATGTGAAAAGTGTAGAAACGCTCGTGCACACACTAAAACCCTAATGACTATTAAATCTACGCGTTTTTAGAGCGCAAGCAGTAAGAAGCAATTCACATTTGGGTATCTCTCCAGCTCTTTCCTCCACTGAAAAGCCGGAATGATACACCTCCGCTTACGTCGAGTTGAACGTGAGAGAAAGGGAAAGAGAAAGAAGTCCTTACATAGAGGGGAGGAAAGACCATAACCTGGGAAAAGGAAAACGACTCCATGCGCGCACCATACCATCATCTATGCCCAACTCAACAACGCGCCCACGCGCCATTTAATGAGGAAACCCCCCAAGACACGTTTGTTCATTTGTTTTTTTTGAGTCATTGTGCTCATGCTCACTCATGTCGTTGCAGGTGGCTCGCCAAGCCGGAGCGCGAGAAGGGCTCGCAAGTCAGTGACGTGCTGCAAACCCTCGAGCAAAGGAATCAAATGCAAGAGGTCGTTATCTGTAGGATCGCTGATCCAGCCTTCTATCGGAATCGCGTTATCTGATTCGGAGGAAGGTGAAAGTTAACACTGTGACAAAACAGCCAAAAAGCGCAGCGATCCGTGATGGACTAACCTTCATGGAAAATGTAACTCATGGGACTGTTGTCCACAATCATGACTTTGCTAAGGTCCGGCTCCACCTGACTGAGGTCCTTGATGTATGCGCCGTTGCGGAAGGTGCAGTGTTGACGGTAGTAGCGTCCAGCGAAATACTTGCGTTCTAATTCTAGCCAGTCGATGACAGGGTCGGCATACTCTTGCACCGACGCCGTGAAAATGATGAGGTTGTACCACTTAGAAACCTTGCGCAGGAAGTCGTCACAGTGCGGGCGCTTGTGGACATAGTAAAGAATGGGCACTTGCGGGCCGATGACCTGGCCGCCAGCACCGACTGGCTGGTTGAGTTTCACCTCAACCATGTGGCCAGTGGTGTACCTGCCGCCCTTTGCCATGCTGTGAATCAGTGTCTCGTCAAGGTCCAGGATGAGGGTCTTCTGATGGGGACCAAGGTTCGAAGGGACTTTTCCGGAGTAGGATGGCTGACGACGGGGAACAAGCGGACGAGGTGGGACTGGGGCACGAGGAAACTTCAACTTCGAGGCAGATCCAGGACTCGTTGGCGATTTCAAAGCGGCAGCGGCGGCCTCGTGTGGAGACACGGACTCGCTGGAGGCTTTGGAGGCGGTGCTACCTTTCCGTTGCTTCCGCTTTCTGAGAGCATCCTCGTTGTGCAACTTGATGCGTATAGAGCGTCTGGCTGGGGCAATCTCGTCGGCAGTAGACGAGGAGGACTTGGATCTCGTGTGTCTTGCAGGGGGGTCACCGTCGCGCGTCGAGGGCCGTTCGCTTTCCGAGTCCGAGGTCATGGCCACCGAGCTTGTCGTCGAGGACACCGATGGAGATCTTTTTGACGACTTCCGCAGCAGTTTTCCTGACGCGCTCCTTCTACCGGAGCGGTCGTCTATCCGATCGAGCGTAGCTTCGTGCTCCATTCCTTGCATGGATCGTCTCCGTTTCTTGCGGGAAAGGGCGCGGGCAATGCGATAAAGCGGGAAAAGAGTAGAGAAATGGCCGTCATCGTCGTAAAAACAAGCAACAAGATATCTGCCGGGAGCGACGGCAGCGGTGAGCACCATCCTCAGGCCACCAACCACAGCGGAGGCAATGCGCTTCGGGAGCAGCCAGCCGCCCCATGACTTGGAGGGCCCAAAGGGCTCGGGCTGGTCTTGACTCAGTAGCGGGGTCTTCTCGTCCAGCGCGGCATTGTCCTCGCGGGCGGCGGCGTCGTCGTCGACGCGCTCGGAGCTCAAGGCGGCGCTCTTGTCGCCCCACGCAGCACCGGCCCCAGGCTGGACATCCTCGGTGTAGCTCCTGCCGCGCGCGCGCGAGCTGGAGCCGGGTTTGGTGATGTCGCTCTCGGAGCCGGCGCGAGAGCGTTGGGGGCTTGGAGGAGGAGTTGAGCCGATTGCCGAGAGGATGTTGAGCGAGTTCATAGTCCGGAGCAAGCCATTAACGAGGAGCAGAACGAGGCCGTAGAGGAGCAGCAGCTTGGATCGCGTCACGGCGCGGCGGGGACCGGAGGGTGCGCAGCGCTGGTCGACGAGCGGGCTCGGTCAGCGAGCGCGGGCGGGCGAGGCGGGGCGGGGCGAGGGCGGGCGCGGCGGGCGGGCAGTCGCGATGGGGCAGCAGAGGGCGCGCCGGCGGGAGATGGGCGAGGGCCGCCGCGGAGGGTCGCGAGGGTGGGAATGGCGCTGGCTGGAGGGCTGGAGAGTGGAATGGGAGGCCAGACTGTGGAGACAGCGTCGCCATGCGGCATGACGAGCGCCGCCCGCACTGACGCCCGACCCGGAAAACGCGAACACCGCCGCGGAGTCAGAGGCGCCGCCCTCGACAACACCACGCCCGCGTCCTGTATACGCCGCCCGAGCTCCTTGCAGCGCGCGTCCGGCTCGCCCTGCGCAAGCGTCTTGCTGTGCAACCGTCCCCGACTGCCCGGCGCCTGCAGCCAGAAGCCCCCCACCACCGCCCGCGACCAACGTCACAACCGCCCGCGAAAATTGGAGCCCACCATGCCTGCTCCGCCGAGCTCGAACACGCCGGGCCTGGCTTCATTTTTGAAGTCGCTCAAGCAGAACCCCGTCGAGTCGTCCATTGAGCACTTCATATCGTGAGCCCGCCGCCGCCGCCGTCGCAACGTGCCCTGCTGATGCCCTCAGGCTGCTCAAGCGCCGCCAGATCCGCAACTCGCGACCATGCGCCATCGCCACCGCCCAGCTCCTCCGCCGCGTCGTCCAAGAGTTCAAGGGGCGCGATGTCGCCAAGCTGATCCGCCGCATCAAGGACGTCGGCCAGCGTCTGACGGCTGCTCAGCCGCGCGAGATGGTCGTCGGCAACATTGTGCGCCGCGTGCTGGGCTTGGTGCGAGAGGTGGCAGAGGACGACGAGAGCGGTGCCGCCATGAGCGACGCTGGAGTGAGCACGCCAGGCCAGCAGACGCCGCTCCACGACTCGCTGCAACGGCCAGGCCTCAGCTCGACCATCTCCACCTTCAGCCCGCTCAAGCATGGCGCCACCCAGCTTGCCGACCTCACTGCCCATCTTGACGGCGCCAGCGACTCGACAGACATGTCGCACCGTCCCCCGCTCCTCTCCTCGCACACCTCGTACGGCGGCTCGCTGTTCGGTCTCTTCTCCCAGCCCGAGAACACAACCCCCAGCTCTCCCACCGCCACTCCCTCCGGCGCCAGGACGCCAAGCGGCAGGGCCCCTCTTACCGCGGGGAACCTCGCCGGCCTGGGTGATGCGGCTCCCAAGAAGGAGGACCTCAAGGCCGAAGTCCTCGAGGGCATCAACGAGCTGCTCGACGAGCTGGACCAGGTGGACGAGCAGATTGCCGAGTACGCGCTGCAACACATCCACTCGGACGAGATCATCCTGACGCACACCTCATCAATGACCGTGCAAAAGTTCTTGCTCACCGCCGCCAAAAAGCGCAAGTTCACCGTCATCCACGCCGAGGCCCACCCCAACGACAGCGACAACACGCACGCCACGGTGCTGACGGGCCGCAAGCGCAACGACGAGAGTGACGACAGCGACGATTCATTCAAAGCCCTGACGGCCGCCGGCATCACCGTCATTCTGATCCCCGAGTCCGCCGTCTTCGCCATCATGTCACGCGTCAACAAAGTCATCCTGGCCACGCACGCCGTCCTGGCCAACGGCGGTCTCGTCGCAGCCGTGGGCGCGCGCACCATCGCCAAGGCCGCAAAGATGCACCAGACGCCCGTCGTCGTCGTCAGCGGCGTCTACAAGCTCTCTCCCGTCTACCCCTTCGACGTCGACGAGCTGATCGAGTACGGCGACGCCGGCGCTGTCGTCCCCTACGAGGATGGCGATTTTGTCGACAAGGTTGACGTCGTTAACCCGTTGTTCGACTACGTCCCGGCAGATCTGGTTGATCTGTATATCACAAACTTGGGTGGTCACGCCCCGAGCTATCTTTACAGGATAGTTGCGGACCATTATCGTGTTGAGGATGTAAACTTGTAGTGGACAGGCTAAGAGGCTACGAAAGAAGCGCAGGGCGAGAGAAAAAAAGTTATCGTCAAGCGGACATAAGAATACCCCGCAGTTTCCGCGGCATCGGAAACCGACCCCAGAGATTCTCAAACTCCGTCAGGGGAAAGACGATCCGTGGGGGATGGCACACGAGGAGTTGTCGAATCAAAAAGATCGAGGCTGGGTGGATGACGAGTGGGGGAAGTGAAGGATCATTCCAGGTTGCGGTGGCATCAGATGATGATGTGAAAGCTGTTAGACAAGAGCCAGGCGCATCATTGAAGCCGGCATAAAAATAAGGGAAAGAAATGATGACATGAACTTCAAGACTCCGCAATTAGCCAAATTCTTGGGGACTTTTTGACATGGACCAGAAACTCTGGCCTTGAAATTGCATTTGCCGGAGCCTGGGGAGAGCATTTCTGCCTGCGCAATTTCAACAGGCACCTGGATGTCACAACTGCAGAGACTGGCGCTTTGCTCATGACTCGATGCTCTACAGGAAACCTAGTCGCGATGCGTCATTTTGACCAAGTATCAATCCGCTCAGCAAGGTCTGTCGGTATCGGCTTCGAGGCGTAGTATTGGTACACTCATGCGGGCAAGTAAAGCATTCGTCTAGATCAAATGACGCTGTCTCTGACTCTACTTTTCCGCTCAGATAAATGCTTCAGCTTCAGACAGGACAATGTGATAATAGTTTTTAACTTTCAGGCGACAATCATTGTAAGGGCAAGCGTGGAATAAAAAGGGACAAGCAAGGGACAAGCAAGAGGTAGGCAATGGACAAGCAGGGGATAATCACTCACTATCAGGTTTCCAGGTTTTCCACAACTTATTCGTACGTATCAATGTCTAGAAGTTATCATGCTTGACTGTAATTTTCTTGGCATCACAATTAACAGAGAGGAGATATCGTAGTCAACCGTGATAACGCCACATACTCTTCATTGACTGCGATGCCAAAAATATTACGGTCAAACATGATAACGCCAGCGAGGTCACCTCATATCCGTGTCGAACAACCTAGATAAACCAACTGCACCAAGCGGAGGGACGGGAAGAGGAGGTGAGAGCCCCCGCTGTTTGGTTTGATGAGTGATCGCAGACAAGTAAAGACTTATAACTTGTAAAAAAACAGAAGGCGAGAGTAGTGGCCGAGAAACTTCGGATGAGGTTGGGTTCGTGACGTGGAAAGTGTCTCCACATTCCGGCCTGACTCGCACAGGCATGATACTGCCCCAACTCGACAAAAGAAAGCACAGGATAACATGATCTGAGCAATTACCGTGAGGGCCCGGATGTCAACCCATACCGCAGTCTCTCCGGGGTCCTTTCATGCGCTGCGTTCTTTCAAAGAGTTCCAACGCCCACATTACTCACTTCTACGAAAGTTGAATGGGAGGAGAATTTCCAAATACAGGAAAGGAGAAGACTTGTACAAAAGAGAAAAAGCTAAGGGGAGCCAGTACAAAACGTACAGCAGCCGGAATTCGCCGATGGTCACCGACTCGCCTGCTTTAAATATCGGGATCCGTTGTTATCTGCAGGCTGTGCTTGGCATCACAGTTAATAAGGGGTAGCTGTCGATCGCACTGCCGAAAAGCGCCTCGCGGCTTCCGTCTGCGAGACAAGCTTACGTAGCATGTGCCGCCGCGGCTCGCGGCAGACGCAACGGCGTGCCAGGAACAGGAAAGCCAAGCCGGGCTCATTCCGGTGGCTCAGCGCGCACCTGGCGGCCATCGTAGGGCCTGCTCCCCGGCTCCTGCGCGCGGTCTGAGGCCGCTCTAGAGCGGATCGTCACCTCCGCTCACTCCACCAAGCGCTTGGCCGTGCTCGAAGGATGCTCTGGAGCGGATCGTCGCCTCCTCTCCGGCCGTCTATATCCAGCCGCCCGTCCTGCCGCCTCCCATCTGCTTTCCTCCTCACCCTCTGCTCCCAGCGCTGCGTCTTTCCGACCTCGTCACTCTTTTACGATTCGGGTCTGCTTTCTACTGCTATACTCTCGTTAATTCCTTAATCCCACTAATCCAACACAATGGCCGTCCGTGGTACTTTCGCCGCCGCCATCCTCATGGCTGGCGCTTCTGCCTCGCCGCTGCTCGACGCCAACGTCGGCGCCAACGTCCTGAACGCCATTGGCGCCAGCGCCGCCGTCGACGTTGCCAACGGCATTGCCGCCAACGTCGGCGTCACCCTTGGTGGCGGCTCGGCCACCACCTCGGCTCCCGCCAGCATCACCACCTGCGGTGCCACCTGCAAGGCCCCCTCCAACCCCGGCGGCTGCCGCGAGCAGTGCTTCCTGAAGGCTCTCGCCAACGTCTGCATCAACGACACCCCCGAGTGCCGCTGCAAGAACAAGGTCTTCCTGCAGGCCCAGGTTGACGCCTGCGTCGACCTCGTCCCGCTCAACGCCTGCCTCGACATCGACCTCACCCTGTTCGGCAGCACTTGGGACGACTCCTGCTCCTGCATCGAGTCCGCCCAGGCCTCTGGCTCCTGCGCATCCAGCACCCAGCAGCTCCAGGTCTCCTCCAGCGCCACCACCATCCCCAACGACGCCAGCGCTACTCCCACCGGCGGTGCTACCCCCCCCGCCGGCGGCGAGCCCTCGCAGATGACCACCTCGACCGTCTACGCCACGCAGCTCCACACCATCACCTCGTGCGCTCCCGAGGTCACCAACTGCCCCGCCCGCTCCGGCACCCCCGCCGTCGTCACCAGCATCGTCGCCATCTCCACCACCGTCTGCCCCGTGACTGCCACCGAGACCGGCAAGCCCTCCAGCCCCGCTGGCGGCAACGGCTCTGGCAACGGCCCCTCCGGCTCCGTGACCGTCCCTGCTGGTGGTGTTCCCTCGGGCCCTGCCGCCACCCCCAACGTCCCCGTCACCCCCGCCGCCGTTCCCCCGGCCGGTGGCTCGTACGGCTCCGTCGTCCCGCCCGCTCCCTCCGCCGGTATCCCCGGCTTCCCTAGCAACGGCACCGTCCCCAGCTACAGCAAGCCCGTCGTCCCTGCCGCTGGCACCTCCGCTGGCGTCACCGCCGCCACCACCCCCTCGGGCCCCGTCACCACCCCGTACACCGGCGCTGCCGGCCGCAACGGCGTTGCTGGCGGTCTGGCTCTCGCTGCCGCGGCCATCGCTCTCTTCTAGGCGAGCGATGTGGATGGATTTTGACGGATTTTTCTTTTTCGCTTGTTAGCTGTTTAGGCAAGCCTTTCTTGCTATGAAGATGGAGTTTCAATTTTACTTCGGGACTGTGTATGTCTACATATACATATGAGATATCTTGGCCTACGCAGACAGCTGCGCGGGCCCGCCTTTTTTATTTCAACTGTTATGAACCTTAAATTCTGCGTAAAAGAGTGACAACATGCCTGAATTCGCAGCTACTAGACTTGAGGTTGTGAGTTTGACTCGTGGAAAGGCCGTGATGCATCAGCTGCCTCTCCCTCAGACCGCCGAAGAGGTACGTAAATAATAGGGGTCGATATGCCCCACTTGGGCCACTAGAGCAACAAGCTTGGCGATCAGAATCAGCGAGCCCATGACTAGACCTATCGGAATGCAGTAGCCTCCGTCACCACGGATCTAGCCTGGAGCAAAGGATTTGCGGTGAAGGAGATTTGTCAAGCTATACGAGGTGTCGTAGCCTGCGCACGCAGCTACGTGGGCCAGACTTCCGTTGCACAATATACCATGCGCGGGTGTGACTTTGTGGTGGTGTAGATAAGAGTGAGACTTTTGGCGCACTGATCCATTGTCAAGCCAATCTTAATCTCTACTATCAAACCAGTTCATCTGCCAAGTGACATGCGATCGTCATACGATCGTCTTAAGATACCGTTGAAACTCCACCAATGAAACTTGCGCCTTCCGCGACCAAGTGCACAAGAGTGACGGTAATATCCTGTACAAAGCTCTCCTGCGCCTCGACTTTTGCTTTGAACCCTCATTGGTCGCCTCCTTCTTCCTTGCTAAATGAACAACCAGTCACGGGAGCAGACAACTATGACACTCTTCCAGATATATCTGTACCATTTTTAGATCCTCTAGAGCCACTCCGTGGTCCACGTACCTGAGAGGACCCCAATAAGGTGAGGTAGTATCACCAGCACGCACAACGTCTGCCCGAAAGCCGTGTATGATCACGGAAAATCTGTCATTGAAGAACTCACCTTTCTTTGGTCGTAGCACTATGGCATGATCTTCCTCGAACATAGAGTGGTTATAGTATCTCAAGTCAAGTCATTGAAACTTTATCAGAGGTCAATGCTGTGCCATCGACTTCTCCAGCACAGTGAATCCACGTACCGCCGAACTACGTCGTCCTGATTTAGAACAGCGCTCAGATGGTTCCTACCATCTTGAATAAATACAGCTCGTTCTAACCGTTCAGCGCTCCAGGACGATTGAATTTCGTTGCTTATCTGATGGGCCTTCTCCCAGAGATACTGGGCAACATATTTTCGAGATTCGAGACCGCCAACAAGGTCTAGGGCGTCGTAGGAACATCTGATATTGCTAAAAAGCAGAAAGAAAAAACAGGGATAACAACTCAAGTGGGCAAGATGCTCACGCTCACCAGCTGCCAATTTCCATGATACCCTTGGCCATGGGCGAAGCTTCTTGATGGTAGATATCTTTCTGGGTGGTGAGCATTAGAGGGCTGGATTGGACCCCGCTTTTTCGGCCCTGGCAGCACGACATCTGCAGCTGCTATCTGGGGGCTGAGCGGCGACTCAGCCGCAAGCGGCATAAATAAGCAGCGAGAAGCCAGCACCCGCGAGCCGCGCTTACTCCCAGCCTTCTCCCCTCCGCCTGCACCTCTGAAGAACATGCCTGCCGAGAGACGCAGACACCAACTCTTCAGCAGCACTTGGCGGCGTAGATTGCATCTGGCGCCTGACCCCGATACCGCTGAGCAGGTTTCTCCGCAACGACAAAGTTCTTCCGCCACATTAGCCAGTGAGCCGCGAGCTTCTGTCGATGCCTCCACCTCGGGCCTGTCGGACCGTGCAGGCAGCACCAACACACCCACATATTCTGCGACCGGTCCTACATCTGGGTTTGCAGATGGGGAGGATGCCTTTCGCATTGCCGTTGGAAGGCACATTGACGGTCTCAGCAAAGAGGAACATGAAGCTTTTGAAAAAGCATATGATGGTCGAAACGCGATGTATATTCTAGCAGAAGTCAAAACACTCGATGAGCGGCATCGAGAGATATCAAAATCGCGTCGGCAAGCGGATCGGATTGACAAAGTGATTCGAATACTGGATCCGTCTATTGAGCTTGTCTCAATCGGAGTGGCCAAACATCCGGTCGCTTCTTTGATTCTGGGTGGCTTTAAAATCATTATCCAGGTAAGGTAGCTCGCGTCGAATTGCAAACACTATGCATAGAGGTTGACCGATTCCAGATGGCAAGAGGCTGGCAAGAGTTCTTCTCACGGCTGACCAAACTACTCGGTGGCCTGAGCGAACACGTAGCTATATGGGAAGAATGCGCCCAAGCGCGACTCAAGAGCGATGAGAAACCGCTGGTTTTGGAGAGCCTTGCCGGCGTATACGGAGACTTGCTTAGGATCTGCCAAGAAGGCCGACGCGTATTTGTTCGCCTTTAGGAACAGAAAGAAAGACGATGTGTCTCATGGAGAGTTCTTATACAACAATTCTGGAGACCATTTGAGAGTACCTTCGACGATATCGAAAAAGATCTGGCTCGATACGTCAGCCAATTGCAAGATGCACTGCGAGTGGTGAACTTCAAAGCAACTACCGAGATTCGTGAGACAGTCGTGGAGAATCTCAAACGAGGCCAAGAAAAAGAGGTCAGGGAGAAGAGAAGAAATTTCATGAGCTGGATTTCCAAAACGGAGTTCGAGACTGCTTAAAGAATCCTCTACGAGAAAATGCATGAAGGGACGGACGTGTGACTGGATCTTTGAACACCATAAGTACCAGATGTGGCAGAACAGTGGTGGGTCTTCGCTCCTGTGGTGCTTCGGAAATCCGGGTACGGGAAAGTCTGTCCTCATATCCAACGTGATTGACCATCTAACACGGCAATTTGAGTTGCTTGACGACTTTGGAATCGCGTTTGCATACTGCAAGTACGACGATCCCAGTACTCAAACTCTCATGGACATCTTACCGGCGATCATCAAACAGCTGTGCTACAAAAGGAGTCCGCTCCCGCCGAGGATCCTGCAAGAATTCCATCATTTTTATGATGAATCAAGACCGCCAACTCCATCTCTTTATAAGGAGATGTTTCACTGCCTCACCGAAGAGTTCACCTCCGTCTATATCATAATCGACGCCCTGGATGAATGCCCACGCGACGGAGAAGATGAATTGAAGCCGCGAGATCAAATCATTGACTTCCTTCTCGATGCTGTTCGCTCAAACGCCCGGGTTAAATGTCTCGTGGCCAGCCGTCTCGACGAGCACATCAAAGGAGCTTTTGATACATTTGGCCAAACTTTCATGATACAAGCGAAGTACATTCAAGAAGACGTCAGGAAGTACGTGGAACATGCGCTCGAAGACAGAAAGCGTCCCAATCTGCGAAAGCTTCGGCAACCCGTGAAGGACAAAATCAAAAAAACTTTGAGTCAGAGCAATGATGGCATGTGAGTACAGAGATATTGAAAAAAATTCTCAATAACTGTATTGACGATTTGATTAAGGTTCCTCTGGGTTCATCTTCAATTGGAAACTCTCAGCGCGCAGCCGCGCGAGATTGATATCGAGGAGTGTCTCAATACCATCCCGTTGGGCATCTATAAAGCCTACGATCATGAGTTGAACCGTATCGACTCGCTGAGCAGAATGCAGAGAGAGCTTGCGTTTAAGTGTCTCTCGTGGGTCCTGTACTCTGCGCGACAGCTCCGGACAGAAGAGCTGAGATATCTCGTGGCTTTGCCGATCAACGACTGCAAATGGACTTCAGAAGTGGAGGCAATGCCGACCGATGCCATTCTGGCTGCTTGCAGCCATCTCATTGTAGAAGAAGGACCCGAAGAAGATCGTCTGATTCGTATGGTTCATTATTCTGCTAAGGAATACATTTTGGCAAAAGATTGCCACCAGACCCACGAGGAATGGTTTGAGATGTTGCAAAGGCCAGAGAAAGCGATCGATTACATTACAAGCTGCAGCCTATCCTACGCTCTCCGGCAAGATCTAGATCAGCCATGCGAGGACTTACTTCAGCTTATCCGAAGCGTGCACGGGAACGGCGCGTTGTGGCACGCGGCAAAATACTTTGACGTATACGTCGCACGTTCTTCTGGGGTTCTTTCCAAACGAAGCTTAGAGCTCCTTCATAAACTTCTTCACCAGGACATGGATCATCTCCGCGCTATTGTACAGCTCAGATATATTCGCGATCCTTCCGATGACCAAGCTCTTGCAGCCGACTTCATCCTGCCGAAATCCCGATCAATGGAGCTGCGCTACTCTTCGCAACCCACCTCTATAGTGTAGAGGAAGTCGGACCGTATCGTCAGACCTTGGTGAACAGCGGCATTCCCCAGCATACAATCCATTTAGCAGCAGCAGAGGGGCTTCTTGAGTCTGTCAAAGAGGTCTTATGTGCAGGCCATGGAGCCAATGAGTGGGGTGCAAAAGGGGCAACACCCTTGTACTACGCTGCACAGAACGGTCATCTTGAAGTTTGTCAGATTCTACTCGAGCACGGAGGTAGAACGGATATTCAGCTCGACGCAGCCAGCGAGAATGATTCTCCCTTACACACTGCGGTAGAAGGAGGTCACTATCGTATTGTTGACCTACTTTTACGGAAAAAGGCTAATCCCTCCATTACTGGTAAGTTCCAGATCATCTACATAGGCTGAGTGGACCCATACATATACATGACGGTTATGAGCCCTGAAAGTTTGATTATAAGTCCGCATGAAGCCGGGTTCCTGTCTTTCTTAGACAGCCCTAGATATTTTTGAGGTACTCGCCTCTAACATCTTGATAGGAGGTCGCTATCATACGCCCCTAATAGCAGCATGTACAAAATCGTCCGAATCCATTGCACGCCGCTTGCTTGAGAAAAGAGCGGATCTCCGGCCCGAGAGTGGAAAATACGGCACCGCCCTTTACGCTGCGTGTGCGAGCGGCTGCATCAAAATTGTGAAGGAATTGATGGATCGAGGAGCAAATATCAACAAAGCCTGCGGTCCTAAAGGCTCATATCCGCTCATAGCGGCATGTGAGCACGGCCACGATCGACTGGTAGAGCTTTTAGTTT
Source organism: Neofusicoccum sp. Z40 (assembly GCA_037356075.1). Lineage (NCBI taxonomy): Eukaryota > Fungi > Ascomycota > Dothideomycetes > Botryosphaeriales > Botryosphaeriaceae > Neofusicoccum > Neofusicoccum sp. Z40. The sequence continues at coordinate 129,443 of JBAWJV010000004.1, forward strand.
CCAAGGGTGCTCGACTCAATGTGACAACATCCGAAGGCTACTATCGTCACGCCCTCCCGGCAGCATGTCATGGATGCGAGACAGCCACAGTATCGTATCTTTTGGAGCGAGGATGTGGAATGAGTAAGAGCCGAAGACGCCATAAGAACGAGAGTAGCGGGCACTACGATCGCGCTTTATATGAAGCATGCGAGAGCGGGATTGAAAGGTCACGACGAGCGCATTTGGTCCAGCTGCTCCTCCGGACTTATGGTGCAAATCCCAACACCTGTTTCAAAGCTACGGTGCACGGCTACGCGCTTATTGCGGCATGCAGTAACGGCGACACGAACATCGTAACGCTGCTCCTGAATCATGATGACCGCAAAGCAAACGTCCACAGTACGTTCGAGAACGCTACTCCGCTGACGGCGGCATGCGAAGCGCGCAGCCCGGAGATTGTGGAGCAGCTCATCCGTGAAGGTAGTGATGTCAATCGCAAGTTCGGGGAATACAGCTATCCTCTTCTGATCCCTTTTCTCGCAAGCGGGCCAGGACAGAATGGTGATCAAGAGGTCGCCAAAGTTCTTTTGGAGAATAAAGCAGACGTCTGGCTCGTGAGCCGGCATAGCCTTCGGAGATTTCGACGCAAAGAAAAGGGGGGACTGGCAGACTTAGCAAGAGCTACAGACGCGGATATGGTTCCAAATGCAACCGCACGAGAAGGAGAGGCAAGCATTGGTTCTGTTTTTTCGGAGCTTGTCCAAGACCAATCGATTTTGAGGGGCAGTCCCAAGGAGCATTTGATGAAAATAGCAGTTGCTCGAGAGATGTTTCGAGTGGGCAAAATCCTTAGAGACATTCCTATCAGCGAATGTAGCCATCCAGACCATGAGATTTTAGAGGAGTGGAACAGTGGATGCGGCAAGATGATGGGTCGGTGAAGATCCAGGGCCACCTGTAAACTTCCTGAGAGCTCACTACTGGCGGCTGAGACCTTGCTCGGAGCCCCGTAACATCATCTTGTTTGATCAGGCTGTATTGTGTTTATCGGTTCTTCATATCTCTCCTTTTCAAACTATGATCAACGGGTTCAGATTCCGGATTTTGGTGATGATTTGGTGCTTTATCTTCTTTTTTTTTGACAGTAAGATGCATCTGAGCCTAGATTGAATAAGTGTATTGCTCGCTACTTTGGCTCAGTAGAATCCAGATTTCGTGCACGGATAGGCACAGAGAAAGGAACAGCCAGCGTGGACAAGGGGCGCGTGAACCTGACAGTTTCTTCTATGATCCTGAAACTTAAACTCTGTTGTTTATAATTGCAAAACGCCAAACACATCATCACGTACGACCATGTGTTACCTGGTATGGAAGGTGACAATCATCCTAAGGGAAAGCGTAAAATAAAAAGGGACAAGCAAAGGACAAGCCGGGGATAATCACTCACTATCAGGTTTCTAGGTTTTTCTATAATAACTTATGCCTACGTATCAATGTCCAGAAGCTACCATGTTTGGCTGTAGTTTTCTTGGAATCGTAGTCAACCGTGGTAACTCCGCGGCTCCACATCGCGAGCAAAATGAAATTGCCACCCCCTCCACCACGCCCCACGGTAGCGAACCTGCTGTCTAAAGGCAAAAAGGTACGTCTCCGCTCCCAGAATCGAACTAGGGACCTTTCGATGGCATATGCCTTGTATATTGCCAATATAGGCAATACTTGAGATATTACAGTCGAACGTGATAAACCAACTACACCAAGCGGAGAGTGAAGGTGGTTGACCACCTTTGCTTGATTGGTAGCGGTTTGCAAAAACTTTTTAACTTATATAGTACTACCAAAAAAATTTACTCGAACGACACGGATTAACCGGGATGCTAAAGGATCACAGTCAAACATAATTACGGTGTCTACTCCTATTAACTGTGATGCTAGGTATGTTGTAATTTAACGTAACAACGCGGTTTTACCCATGTATGAACCGTCTCATGAAGTTTCTTTTCTGGATATTTTTCCACCCCGACAAAAAAGTTTCAATAGTTTCCTAAGAACCTTTGGTCCATGCATAACTGAGATGATACTGCGGCTTGTCAACGTAATTGCATCATCTTCATCTGCGGGGTAATCCAAGGCGGGGAAACAGCTGACGACGGTGAAAATTCGCCGTTCGAACAAGCTTTGCTTTCGGGATTTCTCGGGCCATAGCCGATGGCCATTTAAGGTTAAGGGCGATCCGGGGAGCATGGTGCACCGGATTGCCGGAATAGGAAAAAGAACCCCAATGCTTCTCACGACGGAGACACGGTAGGCAGGTTGATGGACAAGGCTATGACTCCGTATTCGCCTCTATGTACATGGGCGTCCAGTGTAATTTTCGCAGTCTCTCAACCAATCTACGTAGCAGCTCTTTGTCATAACCGTTTCAATCATCACAGGAAGTTCTAAACTTTTGCGGGCTCTTTACGGGGCCTTGTAGCCAGCCTCAGCCAGGCCGTCCTTGAGAGCATTGAGGGCACGGTCGATGTCGTCCCTCCTGGAATCCGTCACGCTGACACCCATGTGGCCGAATCTGATGTACTTGGTGGCAATCTCCTTGTGGAGGCCACCGGCGAAGATGACACGCTTCTGCAGCAGGTTGGGCAGGATCTGAGGAGCGGCGACACCCTCAGGAAGGTAGATGGCAGTCATGCCGCTGGCCTGGTTCTCAGGCTTTGCGGCAAGCTGCTTCAGGCCCAAAGAGGCGACAGTGTCCTTGACCTTCTGCGAGACGGTCTTGTGGCGGGCGAAGCGCTCGTCGAGGGAGGTGGCGAGGATCTGAGTCAGCGAGGTGTGGAGGGCGCGGACGAGCTGGGGAGAGGGGGTGGCGAAGTACGAGGGCTTCTTCGCCTCGTAGTTTTGCATGACTGTGACACTAGTCAGCGTGTGCATTGGCAGGATGTGGACGATTTGGGAGACTCACTGGGCATCCAGTTCTTCCAGGAGCCGAAGTACGAGGTGACCTTCGTTTTCCTGTTCTTAAACGTCTCAATAGCACGGCCGGAGGCCATGACGATGCTCAGACCCGCCGGGCAGCCAATGGCCTTCTGGCTGGCAGTGAGGACAACGTCGATGCCCCAGTCATCGAAGCGGATCTCCTCGGAGCCAACGCTGCACACGCCGTCGACGACGATCAAAGTGTCGGGGCTGACGCGGTGGACGAGCTCGGCCAGAGACTTGATGTCGCTGAGAACACCGGTGGACGTGTCCACGTGGGTGACGGTGATCAGCTTGTACTTCTTCTCCTTGAGCGCCTTCTCGATGGCGTCCGGCTGGGGCCTGTCGCCAATGGGAGCCTTGAGCTGGGTGGGCTTGGCGCCGTAGGTGTCGAGGCAGTCAGCGAACGAGTCGGCGAAGTATCCGGTGTGCAGAACCAGCACCTCGTCGCCCGGCTCCGTCAGGTTGGCGGCGACCTGGTCCCATCCTAGTGTTCCGGAGCCCGAGATGACGAAGGGCTGCGACGCGGGGTTGGTGGTTTGGAACAGCTTCCGGAGCATGGCGAGAGTCTCGCCGAAGACGGCGACGAAGGGCGCGCCGACGTGCGACTCGCTGCATGGGTGCGTCTGCGTCAACGGCGACTGCTGCTGCGGCAACGGGCGCTGGGTGCGACGGGGTGCGCGTACCTGTAGTGACTCATCGACTGGAGGACGGCATCGTCGAACTCGATGGGGCCCGGGATGAGCAGTGTGGGGTGCGGCTCTTGCGACGACATGGCGGCGGGCGGGTCGGGGCGTGCGGAGCGGTGGGTGGAAAAGAGCGTGTTGAGGGGAGGGCTGGCGTCTAAATGTCTCGAGAGGAGACTTAGACGTGGTTGCGCTCGGGAAGCCAGGTTGGCGGCCGACGGCAGGGAGGGGGAGAGGCTTAAGAGACGGCGCGGGGTCGCCAGGATGCCGGTTTCGGGAACTTGTTCCTTCGGGTGACGTTGGAGATCGCGCGTCTGGGTCCACTGCACGCTTCCAGTGCGGGCAGGGCGATTTGCAGCGGGGACGGCGGTGCGATTTATGTGCTGGAGACGACGGCGGAGCGCGACGAGAAGTTTCAGAGCGCTCGGTACGTACTGCTGCCGATTTCGGGTCGCGCCCGGGGCCTGTCAGTCGAGCGCCCGGCTGCCCGCCGCCGCTCTGCGCCGCGCGCCGCGTGCCATTGACCGCTGCGCCTGCAGGAACCAGGGCTGCCTGACGGCTGCGAGGCCCAGCAAGGCCCTGCGCGCCGGCGCTGTCTGCCGTTGCGCTCGTCCGGCTTAGGCGGCGGGCGCTGCGCGGCGCTTGGCAGGCCAGCTGCCGCGCGCTACTCCGCCCAAGGCCGCGGCGGCGCGTGCGCTGGAGCTCCGGCCGCTGCCTCCGCTCAACCTCCCTCCATCGCCGGGCAGCAGCGTGCATGCGCGCTCACCATGACTTCGAGGCTGGTGCTATGTCTCGGTGACCTCTTCATCCCGGACAGGGCCGCGGTATGCTCCCTCCCCCCGCGCCCGCTGCGCCCCGGCTGACCCCCGCCGCAGGACATCCCGACAAAGGTACGCCTCCACCACCTCTCGCGCGCCCGCCCGCTCTGACGCCGCGCAGTTCAAGAAGCTTCTCGCCCCGGGCAAAATCGGCCAGATCCTGTGTCTCGGCAACCTCACCGACAAGGATACCTACGACTTCCTGCGCAGCATCGCCCCCGACCTGCAGATCGTCAAGGGCGACTTCGACGTCGACGCCCCCAACCTCGCCCTCTCCAAGGTCGTCACCCACGGCTCGCTGCGCATCGGCTTCACCCATGGCCACACCATCATCCCCCCGGGCGACCCGGACAGCCTGCTGATCGCCGCCCGCCAGATGGACGTCGACGTCCTGCTGTGGGGCGGCACCCACCGCTTCGAGGCATACGAGATGGAGGGCAAGTTCTTCGTCAACCCCGGCAGCGCCACCGGTGCCATGACCACCGGCTGGTGCGCCGAAGACGACGACCCCACCCCCAGCTTCGTGCTCATGGATGTGCGTCGCCCTGCTGCCCCGCCTGCCCGCCCCGGCTGACGCGTCACTACAGGTCCAGGGAGATGTGCTGGTGCTCTACGTCTACCAGCTGCGCAAGGACGCCAATGGCAACGAAAACGTCGGTGTGGAGAAGGTGTCGTTCCGGAAAAACGGAGGTGATCTGGCCTGAGCGCCATTGGAGCATGGTACAGCAGAGTTTTGGGGAGCTTAATGATACCACCTTTTGCGACCCCGTCGTCCCGCACCGCCTGCGCGCGCGCGCCATCCGATATTGTGTGACTCTGGCCGTTCTCTAGCTTCCTGCTTCTTCCGACCTAAAGCTTATTCGCTCCTGGTGGCTTGTCTCCAGCTCTCGAGAGAACTCTTTACCCCGCAACTTCATTGACTCAGACCGGACGAGATGGGTGGTTGTTGCGTCGATCCAGTCGACTTTCTGATAGAGTTACTTGGCGTGACGGAGAGATGCGGGTTGTTCTGGGAAAGGCTGATGTCGCGCTCGAAAGTGATTAAAGCGGATCTGGCTGCTTAGCGCGCTTCACCGAAGCTTCGATAGATCCATTCCCCCTTTCCCCGCATGTCTGGTCCCGTGGAGGTAGGTTGCTCCCGTGGTTCCCCGTGGCAGGGATGGAGCACCAAGCAGATAAGCAGCGCCGCTAATGCAGCTCTCGTGTGGGGAAGATGGTCGGTTCTCGTCAGGAAGGCTCCGGGAAAAGAAACGAAATTGGTTTCCGAATACGCGCGCGCGGGGCGCTGGTCTCATTCGTGGAATTGATATGAGTCGAATATTTTCCGGAGCTCTCGTTCTCGACGCCTCGGAACCTCGCTTATTGGAGGAGTCATCTCACTCCGCTCGACTGCTCGCAAATTCTTCCCCAACTTCGTCCAAGTCCGCCTAATTGTCTACAAGAACCTTTGCACGTTATCGTCGAATACAAAGAAATGGAGACAATTCCAAAGTTTCAGCGGTTGTTCCGAATCATGCCATACCACGGGAAACGTCCCACTTGTTTTTGCTACGCCGTAATGGATCTCCCACGTCATGTTGGCCAGGACATACATGCTGGTAAGCCTTACTGGCTGATCCTCTTAATTGTGAGCCATCTCAGTTGCTCTTGCCACTGTGGGAGGAGGGGACTTGATCAAACAGAAAACACCCGGTAAACAAACTTGGGAGAGAGAGGGCTTTATCATGACAGAAATATCATATCTATCAGACTCTCTGATTTTATGACCAACTTCTGTGTACTCAAATTCCTTCCCGATAGTCAAGGGTTCATCTCATCAGATCATTCTCCAGAGGGCTCAACCCCTGAGCAGTGCCAATCTTATCCTCAACCCAGAGACGGAATCTCTCCACCGTATACCGATCACCCATCCACTTCTCAGACGCCGTCGCATTAGTATTCGGCATCTCCAGAACAGACTAATAGCTCGCAACGGTGGTGAGGTCGCGGCTGATGGTCCACGAGCCGGTCACGTTCTGGAATTCCTCCGACAGCATGTACGAATGAAGCAGCTTTGCGCCTTAGGGGTGGGGGGGACATCCTTCGGGATCCCTGCCGTCTGCGGCCACGAGACGAAGGACGCGCTCCCTGTGTACGAGATGTTGTACGGCGCGCTGGGGCGGAGGCCGCGGGAGCAGGTGAAGTTGGCAGTTCAGGTGCCGTTAGACCCAGGCTTCAGGTAGTCTGTGAAAACCTTCGGCCCCTCGCTGACATACTCAGTATCTTACACGTTGGACTAGGCGGCAGTGAACAGTTTGGAATAGTATCCGTCCGGACCTTTGAACTCGTCGTAGATCTGATCCCGTCCGAGGGCCCTGTACTGCAGGAGAGAACTGTTCTCCTCCCATCTAGGGAAGCCATGCAGAGCTTGGATGATGATACTGTCTACGTGGACGTCGTTCGTTCCAGTCTAATAATCAAACTACAAAGCTACTATATTACCTAGAGACTTATACCTTCCCCAAAAGGGCATAGGTGAGGTCCCATGTCGCCCGTCTCCAGGTAAAGGCGTAATATATGGTACGCCAAATTTGACGAGGACGAGAGTAGTAACTTCAGTAAACTGGACGGATATGTGCCATGTTGGTTAGACAGAAATGCTGTGGAGCCATAATATGCATTCCCTATCGTTTTGGAGCTCAACTCCCTTTGTCAGCCCAAAATAGTTTACTTGATCTTGGACGACATGACAGAAAAAGCCATTTCGCATCATATATGCGGACACATTGTATGGTATCGCACCAGCGGCGCATAGGCAGTTAAATTATTCATCTGCATGTCAAGAGCCTATTTCCTACCATACCCTCATGACCGGATGGATACTTCAACTCCTCGTGTATGAACTCCTACAGTGCTGCAATACTATGCGGACCGACCTCTTGCGGTCGAATAATGCTTCAAGCATGCACGGCATGCGCAAAGATCCATCACATTTCCGGCCTCCGAGGCTCTTTCCCCAAAGTACAATGGGCGTGCATTCCGATACTAGAACCAAGGATGCAAATCCTGCAGGCGTAATTTTGAACAGCAGCGGACTGGAAATGCGCAACGCGGAAAGTCTTCGTGCCGGTGAAAGAAATTGTGGAGGCGGAGAGCCTGAATATCCACTCTGGGTGATACAGAGTATAATGGGGCTCCCATACAGCTGGGCTGGCTATAAGCTAAGAGGAGTAAGAGGCCATCAGGAGCATACCTGATGCAAAACCATCGAGACCGAGTTTCGGGTTTTCCTAGATCCGGGTGTGGGAAAACGGCACCGAACATCCCATACAGAGGCTGAGGCATCCATCAGGAGCTGTGACGTGACCCGAATACGATGCTAATTTTATCCGCGCGGATGTTTCAACTGAGTGTGTGGGATGTGTTACGCCTTTTGCACCCGAACCTGATGTTTTGAGTCTTAATTATCGTTTGATAAGGCCCAAGGAACAGGGAACCCGCTCAGGAAGATGTAGCAAGAACAACATCTTCGAACGTTCGCTAGTGAAGACTGTCACTGAATAATTTCATCGTAAAGAATCACGCCAACATCTCGAGAGGGAACCAGAAAGTGTCCGGACAATTGCGCTCGCCAATGACAGCGAGGCATTTTCGATATTTACTACGTCCTGGCATTAAGCTTGACCCGGGCTCAACCATATGCCACAGCTAAGCGACGAGAAAAGAAGGAAGAAGCAAGCGGCGCCCCCAGCGGCCGACCCCGGCCATATATGCTTTTTCGTTTCAGAAAGCAAGCAAGAACACCGTGCCGTTTTACCCATCTTTTCTCAAGCAATTCTCCTCTCTTTCCATCTTCTTGTTCGTTAGGAGAGAGTGTAAGGGGTTGAAGATGAACAAGAAGTGAATGGGTGATTCCTCGCCGAAAAGAACGAACACTTTCCAAAACCGAAGAGTGAAGAAGCATAGAAAAGAAAAGAAAGCGGTAGGCGAGGAACACCCAAGAGAGAAAACGGAAAGCAAGCCATGAACCAGCACCTTTCCTTTCTTCCAGCCCTGCCACATATATTCTAACCCACGTGAGATCCCGTAACCGGCATGAACAGAGATCTCATCCCCTAAAACCGTCCGAACTGTAGAAGCGAAAAAACGCTGAAGAGGTATCTAGTACAGAAAAAAACGAGAAAGCAAATCATAAGCAATCGCTGCACCATAGAAACATAAGAAAGGTCGTGAAGCCCCGTGTGATGTACAGGATCCCAGGCTCCGGGGTTGGAGAGCGGGGAAGCCGAAAAGTAAGGGAAAACGTAGGGAAAACTCCGAAATGCGCCGCTGATGACCGATGCAAATGCCGTCGAAAACCAGATGAAAACATGAAAAAGATTGGAGCCAAGCGACCGTGATGTTCCGCAGTTCTTATGAGACCATCGTCACAAGCTGCCCCTGTGCGCTGCCGACGAGCTGTTGTCGGACGACGACTTGAACGAAGACAAAGCGTTCAGAAAGTCGAACTTCTCCCTCGTGCTGCTTCCATCTCTGAAACCCCTCACACTATCATTGTCGCCAATCGGGCTATTCTGCTTGGTTTCCCTGGGCTCTAGCAGGAGAGAGCGGCGATAATAGCTTTGTACGTTGCTTTGATCGCTATCGCGAACACGGTCGATCTGCGAGTGCATCCATTCCTGCATCTCCGGAACGGGAGCAAGCGGATACGACACTTGGAAGCGCTGCAGCTGGCCAATAATCTTTGCTGTGCGCATGTGCTTGTCGAAGTTGATGACGCTAATGCCGGAGTCCGAACCGCCTTCTCCTGGGAGCTGGCGCGTAGTTTGGTTGCCGACGTCAACGAACGTCAAGTCCGTCAGATAGATGCCGACGAAAGGAATGCACGGTGCAACGTGATTCTCGAGGCGCTTGCGAAGGACGGCGTAGTTGCGGCCGACATTGACGATTGCGCGAAGCTCTTCGAGGCGGGCTTTGGTCTTTGCAGAGACAACCTCCCATGTGCGCTTCAAGCGCATGACCATCGACGAGTTGAGAGAGCAGATAATGGCCATTAGCGAATCGTAGTTGTTGAGCTCCAGGCACTTGGCTGCAATCTTCACCCACTGCTTGATGATAACAGCGCGCTTCTTGGGGTCTTCCAGCTGAAGAATGGTGTCAGCCACGAGGTTAGCTAGGTCGGTCGAGAGCTTCGACATCGCCCGCACATTGACAGCCTTGCCGTTCTTCTTGGTCCACTCCGATGCGAGAAGTTCCTCAGGCTGTATCGCGCAGAACAACTTGGACTCAATGAGGGTGAACTGCCTCGCCATCTCGAGCGGATCAAAGTCAAGAATACTCAAGGTGGAATTTCCATTACGGGCATTCCTCAGGGCGTTCAATTGGCTCTTGGTGACGATCGGATTTGGCACATTAGGATCTGCAGCCGAGTATACCGTCGTTGAGGTGTTCGTCTTTCCATGGGAAGATATCAAGCGAAGCGTCGGTGTTCCGGGTTTCACCTGACTGACCTTCGTGACCAGCTCGGCCAGACGCTTCCCCGCGGATGGCAGAGCAGTCCGTAGCTTTCCTGTCGCAAAGGTCAAGATGAGGCCAAGTGCCTCGCCGTCACTCTCTGTTTGCCAGTGACTCTCCAGCCAACCCTTGAAAACATTGTGAACGCGGAGGCGAACGGGGACAGCCATCTCACTGCTGTCTCCAACGTAGTTGAACCGATCAATGAGGCACTGCGCAAGATCGACAGGGGTGGTGAAGAGGCGGAAGGTAAGGTAGAACGTGGTGACAAACATCGCATCCGGAGTCGCCTCGTGAGTAGTGAGCTGCTCAACCAGAGCAGGAAGAGAACCACCAGCGATCATACCGTCCTTGTAGACAAGCTCATGCGCGTATGTCTTCTCAAGCATCTGTGCCTCGACGCCGTAGGCATCTTCACTGGTTGTCGATTGGAGCTCCGAAACGCTGGGATAGCTGTTGATCAGACCGTCGGCCTTGGAGCCGGAGGGAGCATCGTCGGGGGTGGTAGCTCTAGTCGAAGTGTGCGAGACGATGCTCCCAGCATCACCATGAAGGCTGTTGGGGTAGGTGCTCGTCGAGTCCGAAGCATTGACGCTGTCGTTGCCAGCATTGGGACCAGCGAAACGGAAGTTGGCGCTGTTCGTACTGGGTGAATTGTCTGCGGTGCTACCTGAGGGAGGGGGAAGATGAGGAATGGGAAGCTTTGCAAGCGAAGGCAGGGAGTCTTTGGAGGAGCGGAAAGAGGAGGCAGTGGGACTTTGGAGATTCGCAGCAGGTGCGTCGACGGCTGGAGAGGGGAGGGAGACAGGCGGCTCTGGAAGAGGTTTTTCGTCGAGGGAAGAAGGGAGCTCCACGTCCTTCGGAGGGGCCGGTAAGGGTTTGCTGATGTTGTCCTGCGAGGTGCGTTCGTTGGTTGCGTTTGAAACACTGGTGAGGTCAAGGCTCTCGAATATCGCATTGGAGATCCCAAGTCCGGTGTGTTCAAACTCAAAATCGCCAATCCGCTCGATGACGACCTTGGCTTTCGTCACACAGTCTCCGGCGGCGCGGACACAGTTTGTGGCGGCGATGACGATTTCCTTGCCCTGGGAAGGCACGAACTCCTCCTCGCTGTGGGCCTCGGCGTGTGCGAACATGTCTTTCGTCGCTTGCACGAGCTCAGACAGCTTCTCATGCATGGTATCCCTTGCTTGAGAGAGGGGTTCGGAGCGGCGAGCGTCGCGTTCCCATACCTCGTCGATGACAGTAAGAAGTTGGCGACACGCAAGCACAGACTGCTGGGTTGTAGAGAGGAGCTCGCTCGAGGAGCGTGACTGGAGGTGTAACCCAATGAACGAGCCAATTGAGCCTAAGAACGAGTCCTGCGCGGCGGAAAGTCGTTCCGATGCAAGGTTGTGCCTGCGCTGGCCGCTCACCTGACTTGTGTACGACACTCGGTGGGAGATGGAGACACGCTTGGACGGAGGGGATTTCGAAGGGGAAAGTGACGGCAACGTCTGCACGGGTGCTGGATCCGGCCCATATGTATTGGTACCAGGTGTGCTAATAATGCTCATGAGTTGTTCGTCGTTCGTTGTCGCCGTATCAGTTGGTGACACGACAGAAACGTCTTCGGGTGGCTCCGTTGCACCGTCCTCGGGCGGCTGTGATCGCTCAACGTTGCTTTCAGGGGTATCATGCGGCGGGGTGGGTGGCCTCTCTGCCTCTTCTATCTCAAGATGCGGCTGAGCCTGGGCCTGTGTCTCTTGGGAGAAGACGTCGAGAAAACGAACGGCTCGGATGACGACTTTGAATGCCTTTAGGACGAGTTCATCGAGCAGATCGTAGATCGGCACGTCGGAGTAGTCGCCCTGGGATACGACTTGTTGCAAATGTTTCGCCGTTTTGACAAGCGATGACAGGTCTCCTAACAAGCCCTTCCGCATCCGCCGTATGCCGACGTTTGCTTGGACATTCGGCGATTCTCTTGTCAAACAGTCGGATTTCTCCTGCAGCAGCATTAGCGCAGATTCTTGATTCCACGGGCGATTTTGCCCGGCCAGGAGAAGGGTGTCGGTCGAAACTAACCAAGAGAAGGCGAACGCCCGCAATCATTGACCTGACATAATCCTGCTTCGCAAAGACCATCGGGTTGCCGTTCTCCCCGCTTCTCACAAGGTCCCAGAGATGGGTTAGCGCGCTGAGAAGACTGCTGATTGACGGGTGATCGTAGGGTTCGCAGTAGTTAGTGGGAAGCCAGCCGCGGGCTCCTGAGCCTAGAAGAGTGCCGTCCGCCCAGCCATTGGGATGTATTGAATGGACGAGGATGACGTCTCCTTGGTTGATGGGCACAGTGATTGAGCATTCGTCTCCGACTGAGGAAATCGTAGACGAGGGGTGAAAGTGGTAGAATGCGCGGAGGTAATTGGGAAAGGATTCCGGTTCCGCTGTGGGTATTTCGTGGTCGTGCGTCGCGCGCGGTGTCAGCGGCGGCGACATCTGCGATTGCGACCTGGACGAGCTGGTTGTCCGGCGGCTTTTCGGCGAGGAGTGCACGCTGTGGCTGCCGTCGTGGGTCCATGTGGTCGAGGGCTTCTTCTTGATGGTGAGGGGCGCAACGCATGCGCTTGACCGGTCCATGCCTTCTCTTTGCAAGAGGTCCGACATCTTGGAATCGTGCTTCGCGTGCTTGGCCTGGGTGGGGCGGCCCTCGCGCGTGCGAGTATCCTTGGGGCCGGAGTGGTCCAGCAGAATACTTGACACGGAGAGGGAGGACAGTAACATAAAGGCCGGGCGCGCCGCGGCGTTAGCATCGAACGGGCCGCGGGGCTGGACTGGCGGCGGGGCGGCGGCGACCGGGGCGGCGGCTGTCATGTTGTCAGCGGGGTGTTGTTGTTGTGGCGGCAGCGAGGCCGGGCGGTGGTGAGGAATGCGCCTACCCAACAGAGAGAGAGACGGTGGAAGAATGCAGCTACGCGCTCCTGACAACGGGGAGACACATCACCGCAGGCTGACGAAAAGAAGCTTGCCACGGGATCCAGGAAAACGGGTCGAAGCTTGTCTCGCGAGGCCCGGGGCGCTTGTCTTAACCAGCGCGGGTGAGGCGGAGCGGGTCTGCGCGACGGCCGGGAGCCGGCGAGGCAGCGCAGGCGTGCAGGCAGCGCCGCGCGGGCGGATCAATAGTTCCAAGCAGCTGCGACGCGGCGGCGAGTGGAATGCTCGTCTGACGCATGCGCCTCGGGGGCTTCCAGACACGAGGAGTTTCTGCTGCGCGGCGATCCGGACGGGGCAGGACCAGGACTGCGGCGGCGGGACGGTCGTCGGCGCACGCAAATGGTGTTGCAGTGGTGCAAGGTGGACGACAGCTTTAATGGCGGGCGGCGACGCAAGGGTCCGGGGGCAGAGCGCGGCGGGCAACAAGGGCGCAGCAACGTTGGAGCGGCGCCTTCGCCTCGATCCCCGTCAGCCCACTTTTCCGCGGTGGAGGAATTGGCCCAGGCGATCAGATATAGCAGGAGCGATATTGGGAGCGAGAGGCGCGCGGGCATCCCTCGCCTTTGAGCGCGGCGACCGGGGTGCGCCAAACAGCAGCATGGGGTGCCGCGCGAGCACGCGCGCAGCTAGCCCGCGGTGGCGCACACTGAGCACCCATCGCGGCGGACGCAGCTAGCCCGGCCGTGCGCGCAGCTGCCCGCCCGGCGGTTATGCGCGCGCGGCGCCAGCTCACAGCGGCCGGCGGTCATGCGGCCGCGCGCAGGGCCTGCGGCTCCGGGCGCTGCGCACCTTGTCGTGGGCGCGCCTGAGTCAGCGTAAATGCGCCGGCAGCGCTAGGCCCAAAGCGCCGCCGGCTCGCAGCCGCCCGCCGGACGCGCCCCGTCACTGTGCCGGCTGCAGGCGGCGTGCAGCGCTACTGCGGACGTCTCGCCCTGGCTGGCCGTGATGGCGGCCGCGCTCCCCCGCGCCAGCCATGCGCGCCCAGGGGCACCGAAGATCGCTGCGCTGCGCTGTGGGCGTTGCAGCGTGAGACGGAGCGGCGTCATTTCGCCTTCTCCGATCGCCGCGCCCGCCGTCCGTTCGGGCAAGCGCCAAGCGTGACATGCATCGCCGCTGCCGCCCACGACTCGCCGCCGCGCGCGACGCCCTGCCAACGGCCGCTGCTCATTATCGTGCTGCCAGGCCCCAATTTCCTCGCCGCGCCCCTTTGCTCGCCGCCGCTGCGGCCTGACGAGAGCCTGGATCCGCGCCGCAAGAGACATCGCGGGATGCGCGCCGCCCCCTAGCTGCTTCCGGCAGTGATGCTCGCCGCCCACCCCACTCGCCCACGCCAGCACGCTGGTCCTCCAGAGGCTCCGTCGTCAAGCTCCCGTCTCGGCTCCCACCAGCCAGGCTGCGCGGTACCCTATCACGCCCGCCGGACGCCAGCGCCGCCAGTGAGAAGGCGGACCGTCGAACTCAAATACATCTGCCGCCGTGATGGCGACGGCATTCACGGTGCGCTCCTTTCCTACCGCGGCCGGCCGGGATGCCGCAAACGTGTCCTGTCCGCCGAGAGGCGCGTCGGACGTCCATCGCCATCTGGGTCCCGCGCGCCTTGCTTTTTGCGCCTGCTCAGCTCCGCTTTGGACATCGCCTTCAATTGACTCAACCGCCTGGCCGGTCTCTCGAGTGCTTGCGGTGGAGACACCAGCTGAGGGCCTTACCAAATCCCGAGCTCCACAATGGCCCTGCCCTCGGAATGCCTGAGTCGATCACATGGGCGCCGCGAATGGCGATGTCGGCCACGGCTGCTGCGCGTGTGTGTGCCCCGGCTCGTTGACACATTGTCTCCTCCGCAACTCCGCATTCGCTCACAGCTGAAAGCTCTTCCTGTCCGCCGACGGCCATTGGACTAAGTCTCTGCATATCGCTGCGGCCGCGGGCCGTAGCGATGCCAACTGCCGGTCAGCAAAAAAGGCAGTGATTGATGTTTGAGACCTCGGAGTCGGCCTTTTGGCGTTAGCAGGCGGCCGTCCGTGATGACAGATTATCTCGTCTCTCTGCCAGGATCAAGCAGCCATCTTCGCAACGGACGAGAAGGCCGTCGAGATCTCCTGAGATGCGTTGTTGTGACGAGCCAGCGGAACCTGCATTGGCGAACTCGCAGTCCGTTTTGTCTCTGTCGATCCCCGTCGTCACAAGTATAGCTGGCCACACTCGGGACCTGCATGACAATGTAGCCTCCGCGTTCCCTTGCCACAGTGTGGCGGGCGTGGCACAACAACGCATACGTAGTAGAGCACATTTCCCGGATGCGGACATGACGATGCGGGGTGACGAGGTGGAGGGATTCTGCTCGAGCCTGTATGCGTCCTGCACTATCACGATTGCTTCCAGGAGCACCCCTGAAGTCTAGCGCGTTGCTGGGAACTCGTTATCGGACGCTCGACAGCGGAAGTCCTTGTGCCGCCCGCCCGCCTCGGCTTGCGACAGCGAATTGTTCCACGCCCGATCAGCGCTTTCGGTAATCGCAGCGCGGGCTATCGTCGGGATGGTCCTTCTGAACCTTATGTCTTCTGAACCTTAAAGAGTTTTGAGTTTGTAACGGACCACCCTCCACTCCAGAAAGCGGAAAAACACCGTAAGCACCTTGTTGAGCAGAAGAGTCTCGGCGCCGCTCGCCGAACCGCGCAGAGCACAGCCTGTGCTGCCGCGCCGCCCGGCACTTGGCTGATCGTCATATCGCTGCCCGTTGCTCAAGCCGCCGCGCACCCCTTCCTCGGACCAATTACTGTCCGTCATCGCTCCCTTGCATCATACCGGTCGTGGAGGTGCTGGGGATTCTATAGTGCCGGCTTCCGGAGAGCGACAATCCTCGCTCAGGCCCTTGCCTGCACGTGGCACCCATGCTACTTCATCATCATCAGCACAATAGTGGCATCACTCGCAGACGCCTGATCCTCATTTCGCGCCAATAGTCCACTGACGCGCCGTGAGGGTTTTCTGGTCCCAACGTCGAGTCGCGCGCGCGCCGTCGACGCCCAGTCACGCTACCGGGGAAATTGTGTGGGCGCGACTTCGCACGCGTGCCTGAGCTAGCCTTCCAGGAGAAGGAGATCGACAATCGGCTATGCGAGGTTGCATCGAGGTCGAGGCCTCGACGTTTCCTGACGATGAACGCCCGCATGCAAAGCCGTAACGTCGTCAGTCAGACTGAATTCAGCCCTGCTGCGCCAACGGCTGCAGTTCTCGCCGGTGAGAACCGGGAAGGACTTCCGATGCAGCTAGTTCGGCCTTGGTCGTCATCCTCCATGCACCCTAAAACTCTCCTCAGCATAAAACCTGTTCCCTAAATCCGAGGGTCATTAGCGGCCACCTATCCACCGGATTAGGACCTATGCAATCCGGCGCAGAATTACCGCATGCGATCTTCTTCCATCCGCAAGGCGTCCTGCTCAGCTCTCGGACAGTGGTTGTGCCCTGCTCTGCAGTTTTGCAAGTGTCGCACCTCTTGATTTTTGCCTGAACTCCACACACGTTTCCACGTGGGTGCACTGATCTGCGATCCAGAGACCCCACTTCTAGCAGCGCAACGACAGCAGTCGAACAATTGCCCGCGTGCATCACCGAGCTCGGGGGCTCGCAGTGCGCCATGCAGTAGCGCAGACTGCTGAATGCAGCTCACGAGACTTGACATTGACTCGGAGAACGCTCGCCTCTATAACCGGCTGCATGGGTGCCGGGCTTCTGGTTCACCTTTTAGGGCCGAAAATGGAGCCGCTCGCTCGTTGGTCTGGGTTCACCGTATAACGCTATCCTCGCTACGATTAGTGACATCTGCCCAACGGCCCCTCTCTATGTCAAGCTGACGGAAGAACTTTCATCTCTCCATTATCGGACTCCGGACCGCTAGCGCCAAGCAATCCGACATGCTCTCAGTTGGAGGCACGCCGATTCCTCCGAGGAATCACCAGCGATTCGCCCGAAGCGCCAGATAATCGCGAATGGGTTGGTCAACCCCAGCCTTACTCATGTCATCGCACAACTCCACAGCGGCGCCAAAAATCGTGATGCCCCACTACGAAGTCAGCCAACTGGGGCACTAAAACAACCGTTCCTGCTGTTTCCAGGGTCACGGCGCCGGGACTACCGATGATCAATCGTGCTGTGGAGAACGTCGTCTCCTCTTTGTCTTTTTCGCCTTATCTTGCCTCATCTCCGTTCGTTGATCCCTTGTCGTCACTGCCTTGCAGCTCGTCCCTGCGGCCACGTGTGGCGTCATCGGCCTGTTCCTCGTCATGTTGCCCAAAAAAGGCCCAAGGAACAGCTGGCCAGGCCTCTCCTACACAACTGTCAAAGGCTCGTCGAGAATACGTGTAGGATCGAGGTTCAACCTTATGAGAGGGCGAGATGTCGCCATTGACGGGCTGGCAAGTGCGCTGACATGCCGAAATCGACACGCCCCCTAGACGCTTGACGAGAAGCCTCGCCGCGTTCCCAACGGTTGCCAACGATCTCTCAGTGAACTCCAAAGCCACGGTCGCGCATTGTCGTATCGATTGGCGAGCGCGATGTCTCTACCCTCATTCGCCCCTTGCTGCACACCGGTCAACCCCTTTCAGCGCTTCTCACACAATATGCCCATCCCGCCGGACAAATATTGTATGGTTCGGAGAATTTCACGCGAGGCACCAATGCCAACGGTGGCTAAAGCAAGCGACAGGCCATCGGCGATTCCTCTGCTGGGCAAAGTCAACGTCCAGGCATCCGGACCCCCGACGTGTTCCCCGCGGATCTTATTGCTGACAAGGTTTGGTTGGCTGTGACGAGTCAAAGGCGGTCAAGCAAGCGAAGCAATAATCGGTCCTGCTTTTCCGCGCATTACGGGCGTACAAGGCGATGCGCGCGCGCTGCGAGCCACTCGCGTGACGGCGTGTTCGTTTCATGAAACACCAACAGCTGAGGCCACGGGCAGGGCTGAGGGTTTGGCTGTGCCACCGCTGCACAGCCTCTATACTTCGCCTCTTAAAGGTTGCCTTTGTACGTGTATCAGGCGAAAAGGGCGGGGAGCATCGGAAGTGCTGGGAAGCCGCGCGGCGGGCTAGGTCCGGGCCCAGACTCGCACGGATCCAAAGCACACAAGTTCAGCAGATTGACCCGATCGTATTCGGATGAAGCCGACATCTCAGATACATGGAGGGTAGGTGGACAGAATCGAATAGGAACGTGAGCCGTCGCGTGGAGGCGGATGCCGTGTGCACGACGCGTTCCAACGCGTCAGCGGCGGTATAAGATAGAGGCAAGTTAAACGGGGGATCCTTCGTAAGCTGACTAAAATGCCACGTTCGTCGGGATGCCTGAGAGATGGCCCCCAAAACCTCGCCGCAAACCAACGCTGCCGTCCCCGTATCTCTTCATTGCCCTTGACCCGAATGTCAGGGTTGGTCAATAGTCTAGCATCTGGTGTCTGTTTGTGGATTGGGAACCGCTCATTCGATCGAGGTCTCACCTCCACATGGAGACCGTAAGGCAGGGCGAGGCGCCGGGGAGATTGGAGCTGCCACGGTGCCCCGCTGGAGAAATCCGTCTCCCAATCCGATGCTGCCAGCGACAACGGCCGTGGATTGTCAAGAACCATTGAGGATTCGATGACGACCACGGTGCACGCGCGACCGCATTTTTGTTGGAGTTGCAAAGGCTTCACTTCCGTGTTCAGGAGTATTGGCGGCTACCAAAATGATGATCTCCTGCTGGCGCGACCCCGGCCAATGAGATCATCAAGAGGCGGAAGCAAGACCAGTCACGCACACTTTGTGAAATGGTTCCACGGCACGCTGCTAGAGATAGCGCAGCACATGGGCAACAAAAAAAATCTTCACGACCCAGAGATGTG
Organism: Neofusicoccum sp. Z40; assembly: GCA_037356075.1. NCBI lineage: Eukaryota > Fungi > Ascomycota > Dothideomycetes > Botryosphaeriales > Botryosphaeriaceae > Neofusicoccum > Neofusicoccum sp. Z40. The sequence goes on from JBAWJV010000004.1 coordinate 148,243, forward strand.
GAAAATGAGGCCACTAAGAAGACTATCTTTCTCCTCGGCAAGTGCGCTACGAAAATAAAGAAGTCGCTGGAAAGCAGTGGAGGATTCCTCCCCTCTTTCCACAGAGATGGCCGAGGTATCTTTGCTCGACCTGTGGATGGATGCTTCAGTAGAAAGGCGAGAGGGCGAGCGGTTCGAATATGGTGGGACGTGCCGACTTGCTGTTTTAGGTAGTGTAGTAAGTAGAGGAGAGCAACGACACACCAACCATCAGCCTATTTCTTCCATTCTCTCCTATACAGTATCTGCACTGGACTATATCCCAATTTCTAATATCTACAGCGGGCGGTTCTGTATATACTACTATGTCTCACCTTCTCCCTTTCAACTTCCTATTACTACAGCGCAAGTCCCAAGCAACACCCGACACTATCAACAAACTCGCTCTCGCAACTCCGTCAATGAGCATGCCCTCCGGCCCGAGCGGAACCGGCTCTCCAGGCCCGAACACCTAGGTACACGAGACAAGCGATAGATCACTTTACGGACTGTCTCGGAAGCCAAGCCGCTGCGCGATGATCGTATCTTACCGTCGAACCCATCGGCTCGCAACCCGCTAAGCAACGCCATGCATGCGACATGCACAGCCCGTTGACGTGCACGTCCTGCCGATAACCTTTTTCCCACCCATCATCCCACAAACCCTCTCCCGGCCTCTCGCTTTCCCTTCCGCTCAGACCCGGACTCAGCCTGAAACAACCGCCCAAGCCCACCCCCATGCCGAGAAAGGCCAGAAAACTGCCGCATATGGGGTCGGCAGCGAAAAGGAACCACCCGAGAGAAGAGAGAGAGACGAAGGATCTGAATCCATGGCGACCGACGCGCTGCCCGAACGCCTCCTGCTGCAGCCACGTCCTGGGGCCGCCGCGCCCCATCCGCCAAGAGCACGTTTTATTTTGCTTCTTCTTCTTCTTCCTGATATGTGCACGCCTCGGGTCCTTTCTTCAGCTACGTGCATACACATGATGCAGGAACCCGATCCATCCCACGCTTCCCCGCCAGCCCTGCCCGAGTCCTGGCACAGACAGCCCGACCGGTTCGCGGAGGCATCCGCAAGCCTCTTTTCTCCTTCATGCTCACCTTCGCTACGTGGATCTGACTGACCCCCGCCAACGGAAATTCCGGGAAAAAGCGGAGACCGGAAACCTTCTTCATCCTTCGCTGAACGGGACATGGCGCCTCGTCACCGTGACATACCAGCGTTGCGGACTGACTCTTCCGTGATGAAGATAATAAAAGCTTTTCCGCTGCCCATTCGTCTTCCTCTCGCGTACGAAACGAGGACATGATGCATGCGCCGATAGTAAGGAGTTCCGGAGGCCCCTCTAACTGAGAAACCCGAATGACAAGAACCGTCCTCGAGCTGTGCGCACGCGCGCACATCTGACTTCCGGTTGCCGAAGTAAAGAGATGAGATGGCTTAAACGAGAAACTGAAATATATTGCCATCACCAGATGTTATCTCATGCCCAGGATGTCAACCGTTGCGGGATGCCATGCCGAAGCAGTGTCCAAGGAGTCAGTCACCTTAGTCAGGTACCTAGCGTTCAACGCCGTCGCGGGCATTTACGTCTTTTCTTGCCTCCACTCCCCGTTGGCCCCTCAATCGCGTCAGCTAAAGAGGTCATTAAAGTTTCGACAAGCCCCCCCTCTTTTCCGACTTGGTGCGCCAGCCACGGGCGTTGGGGCGCAACGCGCGACGGCCGCGCCGCAATCCATCGCCGCCTCTCATCTGTCCCGAGCCGCGGCGGGCGGGCTGGCTGGCTGGCGTGCGGCGTTGTTGGCGCGGCGGAGGCGGCATTCCTTAGTGCGATTCGCGACCGGGCGGGCGGCAGGCGTAATCTTGCCTACGTAAACCCGCGACGCTAAAAATTCTTGGTCCAGGGGGGGCCCCAGGTTGCACGTACGAAGCGCAAGAACCCCAAGGATGAAGGAAAGGAAAAAAGAAGAGAAGAGAAGCCAGGGACCGGCTTCCACGCTTTCCCTCTCGAAATCGTTCCCGTTTTCCCGTTCCATCGTCTCGGGATTCTGATCGACGCCCCTAAAACGGAGAAAAATCCTTCGGCGCCGTGGGATGGAAGAAGACTAGAAAACGACAAAAGGACGCGGTCTGGCCTTGCGAGATTGAAGGGCCACGCGCTTCCTTGGCGGCTTCGTCGGTGCCCTTTCTTGCAAATCCTTTTAGAGCGGAGGTGAAGGGAGGGGCGCGGTGCGGACGATCGCGATGGCGGGAAGGAAGGCTGATCTACGGCTGCGCGATGTGGAGTTTGTCTCTGATCCGATTTGACCAATGGCGACGGCGGATTTTTCTTTTTTCGGGGCTCTCTCTTTTCGGCTCAGTCATGAGAGCTTTCCAGCGCACGATGTGATGTGATGTGATCCGATCCCTGGAGACACGGAGTGGGTTGATGCATCGGGATCACGGCCTCGAATCAAGGCCCAAAAGGCTACTAAGAAGTGAAAATGGCGCTTGCGACTCGAGCGCTTGCTAGACTGTGGCATCGAGTCGTAGTATCGATCCGTAGTGAGTCGACACTGCTGCGGATTGGCTGATATAGCTCAAGGCTCGAGCGTTGCGCCGTCCACCATGCTACGAGCAGTAAGTCGTCGCATGCGTCTCCGCGGATCTGGATCGCCGGCTTACGCAATACTTAGGGAGAGAGCGATGATTCCGTTAGGCAAGTGAATTGTTGCGCAAGTGGTCCTTCCTCAAGGTGAGTGTTGTGGCGTATAGGTGCTGGGACGGACGGCCCTCCGGCGCGCTGATCAAAAGGGAATGAAGGTGCCGCAACGGGCACGTTGTGTCTATCCGAGCTGTTTCTAGCTCCACTAATGGATTGAATTTCTGCGACCATGGACAAATTGGGAATGGTGCAGAGTGAAAGCAAGTATTCCAGACGGGACATCGCCGCAGGGCCCCCAAGACGATCTGAAGTATCATGACCAGAGCCCTTGTGGCTGCCCGCGAGGTCTCTTGGCATAGTGGAGAATTGTCGTGCTGCCCAGGGGCAGAGTTGCGGCCATTCACTGATTATGCCTCCTCGTCGTAGCTACTGAAGAGATCGAGGAGCTGTAGTGATCCCATTCCGTTGCCCGTGTCGAAATTCTGATGATGGAAACTGGCAACTGCAGCCAAGTACTTCCATACTTCCAGCGCGTGCCTTTCGTTGTCTCTGGAGACGACTTCTCAGCCACACCCAAAACGCTCCCGTCGTCTGCCCAGATCTCACTCTCTCTCCTCTTCCTCACCCGCAATCTCTTTACGAATCTCTTCATCGCTCTTCTGCTTCTCTGTGGGACTCTCCTGGTAGTCTTCGGGCACGAGATAGTCTTGCTCCTCTTCCGCCTGCTGTCTCTTCATGGCCTCAATATCCTTCAACCCCTTCGACAACTTGTCCCTCTCCCTCATCCTCCCTAGCAAACGCAATGAGAAGGGGCTCAGCTCAACCTTTCTCAGTTCCATGTTCCTGATCGTGTCCAGCGCACCATCTACGTCCTGGAGCCGCGCGTATCCTTTCACAAGCGAGTTCCAGGTTACCTCGGTTGGTTCCTGATCATGGGCCCTCATGAATTCCAGCACGCGCTGCGCAGCCTCGGGTCTCTTGTGGCGCATGAAGCCATTGACTAAAATGTCCCACGTGTGTTTGGTTGCAAGAGGTTGCGTATGGATGCGCTTGTCCGTCATCTGGCGTAGTACTTCCGGCATCAGATGGATGGTGCTGGCGTTCTGGGCCAAGGCAAGGAGGAAGGTGTTGTAGTAGTGGTTGATATCTCCGAGAGAAGTGAGAAGCTTGTCGCCTGACTGCTCGATTTGGCGACGAAAGACTCGATAAAGATGAATGACTTGCTCTGGACTCTGTTTTGAGATGAGCTCGAGGTAAGCAGCCAGGACGATGCCGACAGGTGGTGCCGTTGGCGTCATATTCATTCGATTGAGTGAATGAGTGCTTCCGAAGAACTGAATTGGTACTCCTAGTTTGACCAGCGGGGAAGGATCGAAGTATTCGTAATAGGTTTCCGCCAAGTCTGCAAATGAATGGTCGCTGCACACCGGCTGGAAGTGCTTGAGATAGATGCAGTGTAATATGTCCGTTGCCACGACTTGAGGCCTTTCGAGCTTTTGCAACGCCTGTCCCGCTTGTCTAAGGACCTCTCTAAGCGCACCATGGTCCTCAGCGTGCTTAAGACCTTTGATCAGGACGGTATATGTGTAGTCGTTCGGCTCGATTCCCTTTGAGTGGAGGAGATCAAAGATACGTAATGCTGTTTGTACATCGCCGTTGTCAACCGCGTTGTGCATGACAACGGTGTAATGGTAAATATTGAGCGGAACGCCCATTTTGACGAATTCTGACAGAATCTCCGAGCTGGCATGGTAAGCTCCTGCTTTAGTTGCGCTGCTCCGCAATATCGCAGTGCAAGTTGCCAAGAAGGCCCAATGCGTCGGAGGCGCGCCGAGATCCAGAGGTTTTTGTAAGGCTTCGAGAGCTCTTGAATAATCGCCGTGCCTGCCAAAGAAATACCCGAGATGGTAACAAGTATGCCAGGAAGGTCTAAAGCCGTTGCTGCGCAGCAAATTCCAGAGCTCAATGCCCTCATCGAGCGTACAGTGCACCAGAGCCAAGTGGACAAACTTTTGAGACAGCGCGCGGCCGAGATACGGCTTCCTCTCCAGAAGAGAGGAAAGGACGGGAAGAAAGCCCACGGGCAAGGCCTTTTCGCCCTCTTCAGCAAGTTGTAAATGATTGCTCATGAAGTGCTCCAATATGTCCGCGATCAGGTAATTGGGTGATTTCCAACCTCCGCAGATGCCGTCCAGGGTGGGCAAGACTGCAGAGTGATCGTGGTAAAGCAACCACAGCAGCATCTCGGACCAAATGTTTCTCTTTCCCTCCGGTGAGTAATTTTCTCGCATGTCGAACACCCACGCCGTCCGGATCGACATGGCGTCTCGGCCACGTGAGAACAAAAGCTTCACTGCTTGTTCTGTATAAGCATTGATCTCGAGCTGGGACATTCGCAGCTCGAGAGGCAATCTGGCATCGTACACAGCGTTGAGCTGTGCAAATTTCTGGATCCACCATATATCCTGCTGCGGAAAGCTCTCCAGAGGGGGGAGCGACTGGGCCTTTGCAAGCAGCTGTTTGGTGTACTCGGAGGGCGTATGTTTCTGAGTGCTTAACAAGAAGGCAGCCCGACGTAAAGCCCTGAACTTCGGGTCCATAAGGTACATGAGTTGCTCAGTGCTCACCGGCAGTCGATCGGCTGGCTGCGCCTCCAGGATTGCCTTCTCTTCATCTTCCTCCACCAGGTAGTCCTCCTCTGCCGTGGAGTAGGCGCGGCGAGCTTGGCGATGGAAAAACGCCCATATCTCCGAGTATTGCGGCTGCCGCCCGGGACGCGAAAGGGCTGGGGGAGTGCTGAGGATTGTTCGAGCCCGGCTGACCGAGTTTCTAGACGTACGGTGAGTCCCAGCGCCGGCACCGTAGATGCGGCATGTTGGCAAGGGCAGCGGCAGGGAATTTCGAGATGCTCTATTTGCCGCGTTCCATGGTCTTGACTGTCCGGCTCCGCAGCGTGTCTTGGGTCCTGGCTCGCTCGCTGCGACGTCGGCGGTCATCCATCTGGGCAGCTGCGTCGTCGGGGGCGGTCGCTCGAAGGCGCGCGGGGCAAGGAAAGGCAGGACAGGCGGAATGTTGCCTTTGAAGGTCCCGGCATGCTGGGCGATCGATCTGCTGGGCATGGGGCGTGTGTCATCTGTCCATCGTTGGCGGCTTGCGGAAGAGAGAAGCTCGAGCAAAGCGCGCGGCGGACCGAAATTTTGGAGCTTGCCCGCCGCCGCCGCCGCCGCACCAACTTCGCCGACGGCATCAACACCACCAACCCCGCGACAAACCACCCAGCGTCTCCCACCGACCCGAACACTGCGGAGCGCCTAATATACCTGCGCGACCCTGTATCGCCGCTCTAGACGACATACGCCTCTGGTCGCGTCAGCAGCCCAACTTCCACCACTCCAGACGCGCGCCAGACCTCCAGCAGAACAAACCGCCCTCCCAGCAAAGAACCCCCGCTCGAACCCGGAAGCTCCCCGCCGCAACCATGTCCTCCCACGCCTCCCTCAGCGCCGCCGCCGACGAGCGCAAAGCGCGCCTCGCCAAGCTCAAATCGCTGAAGCGCAAGCAACCCGACGAGCCGCAAGACATCGAGAACGACAGCGCCGCCCCGCAACAACAAGACGAGCAACAAGCGCCCGACGTGTCCAAGCTGTACCTCTCCGGCCGCAACTTCGACGCCGCAACCAAGGGCCCCAAGCTGGGCTTCGAGGCAAACCCGGCAGAGGGCCAGGTGACGCTCGAAGCGCAGGCGGCCGCGCTGGCCGAGCGCACAAAAGCCGAAGCCGTTGCCGACGAGGCGGCCGACAAGCCGCTCGACCTGTTCAAGCTGCAGCCCAAGAAGCCGAACTGGGATTTGAAGCGCGACCTGGACCGTAAGCTCGAGGTGTTGAATGTGCGCACGGAGAACGCGATTGCGCGCCTGGTGAAGGAGAGGATTGAGAATGCGCAGCGGGAGGCGAGGAAAAGGGCTGGTGCGGGCGGCGGAGAGGTCGAGGCTGCGGATAGGGAGGGCGAGGCGGTGGGCATGGAAGGCGCGATGTTGGCGGAGGCTATGCGGGAGAGGGAGAGGGAAGACGAGGCGGATAGGGAGAGGGAGAAGGAAGATGAGGAGCTGGTGTGATGCAGGCATGGAAAAGAGAAGGCTCGGGTTTCCACGGCGTTGTGGCGTAAGATCGGATGCATCCATAGGGACAGGAGTTTGGATTTGGGAAAACCTTGAGAGCAATCCGCGATGAAGCTCTCGTCCAAGCAATTGGCATCTTTCATGGGCTCAGTCGGCTTGAGCGGGCGCGTAGTAGACATCCCTGCCTTTATACCGACCATGGGAATGTCTTGCTGAACTGGTAAAGGCACGGCTCTGAGATACTGGGAAATGTGGGAAAGTGGTAACGGCTTAATCTGCGCAGCTACCGAGACAATCAGGAAGAAAACCGATTGGACTCCAATCATAAATCACGCTACCTGACGCTTCGCACCTTTCCAGAGTGGTTGAAAAGTTGTATATCAGAGCTATGGGTATCTAGGAGAGGAACAATGTGAAGCTTCTTAAAATCAAACCCTCCCAGAAAACCTTTTTAGGAGAATCCTCGCCAACACCCTCTCAGCTTGACCGGTGTTATGTGTGATGACGTGTGCGTCTGGCTGGTCCTTCTCTTTTCCGAAGAACCACCCTTCCTAGCTGTTCTCGCTGCTCCATGACGAATTGACGGACCATTTCCCAGTTTTAGCAATGAGCTTTTGAACGCCAAAAATTCAGGGCTCGGCAATAGACTTCTACAGCCGTCAGCTCTAAGCTCATCTTCCACCCATATTCATTGCCTGAGTCATAGCCAGCCGCTTGCTGTACGGACTCAGACTCCTCTCCCTGAAGCTCGGTGGAGGCGGGCCTGCGGTATCCGGTGGCGGTCGGTGGGGCCTGTCTGGAGCTCCAGCGGGCTCTCGCGAAGGAGGAACGGCACGTCTTCGTGGACTGCGCGAGCGAGGTCGTCGAACTGGGCTCAAGTGGGGGATCCTCGCACGCTGGCTGAATGGAGAGATAGACCTCTCAATGTCACGGCTACGAGTCCTGCGGCGGCTCCTGCTTCTTGACATGCCGTTCTGGTTAGAGACGAATGACCTGCTCCGTGGTCGACCGCGCTCTCCTGGGCTGAACGAGCTTCGCCTCCGCCGTGTGTTGCGCTCCTTGGCTCGCGGCTTGTCATCTCTGTCCGAGTAGTACGAGCCGGCCGAAGAGCTCACCGAGCGCCGCCGCCGCTTGCGGTCATCGCCAGCAGGGGAGTGCGCTGAGCGCCTGGTGCGTTTGGGGGCCGCATGCCGACGCGGGGACGGGGAGCGGCTCGGCGAGCGGTTTGTCGAGATGGTCGCGACGGAGGAGGACGAGTAGGATGAGACGGATCGGGAGCGCTTTCGCGGGCGAGGAGCGAGGTCGTCGTCGTCGCGGCTGTGCTTGCGGCCCCTCTCGTCGGCCTTCTTCGCCAGCGTCTCGTCGGCGACGCCCTTCCTGGCAGGAAGTCAGCAGGCTTCGGGCGGCACGGGGCGCATTGGCACATACTTGCGGAGCAGGTCGTTGGGCACGTCGCTCGTCAGCTGCGGCTTGAGCTTCGGGTTGAGGAGCTGCTGGGTGCGGCTGGGACGGCTCACGTACGGGCGCTCCTGGGCGGAGGCCTTGCACTCGTAACTGTAGTGGCGTGGGGAGCGGTCAGCCGGGGCGGGCGGGCGCAGGCGGGCGCGACGTATCTTTTTTCAGGCACTTCTGGCAGGTGGTGTTGGGCGAGGCCTTGGAGCGGCCGGCGGAGGCAGGGCCGCGGAACATGGCGGCGGGCGGGGGCGCGCAGGCAATGCGGACGGGCGGCGCAGGTGCGAGAGTCGCGGTGCAGGCCGGGGCAAGGTCGCGGCGCAGAGCATGCGGCGCACGCAGGCAGGATGACGACGGCGGGCGCGCAGTCGAGGCGCGCTGGGCTGCGGCGGCGCTGGCGGGCGCGGCGGGCGCAGGGCGGGCGGGCTCACGTTTTCCCGCTCCACTCCCGCTTGCCGCCCGACGCGGACGCAGAGCCCTCACCACGCCGCCTGGCCAAGTCGCATCTCCCTCCGCAGCTCCCCAGGCCCGACGCTGTCGTCTGCCGTCGCGCGCATCCTCGCTGCCCGCCGCCCCTGCGCCCCCGCCCGCCGCCTCGTGCCGCCCGCGCTGCTCCCGGGCTCCCGCGCCGGCGCTCCTGACTCCTCGAGCCTCGCGCTCCAGAGGACCCACCCGCCGCTGCGTGCGCCCACTTCACCCGCCCTGTCGCACCGCGATGAAATCACCGCACGCCTTCTGATCCGACCCAACTGCACGATGTCCAGCCCTCTGGTCCTGGCTTTCACGACTTTCCTTGAGCAATCCGGTTCCTGAGATCACCTTGGCTTTCGACATTTTCATTTCCCTTTGCGCGAGCTGGCCCGCCGCCGAGCGCACCACCCAGGCCCGCCCCGGTTTGCGACCACGGTCCCTCTTCATTCTACTGCCATCCTACCCGCATAGCGCGCGCCGAAGCTGGGGAGAATGTCCTCTCAAGGTCCCGCCGTCAGCGAGACCTCGAACCTGAAGCCGTCGTTTGCAAAGGTACAGTTTGCGCCGCTTTCCCTGCCCGCCGTTTTCGCTGCCCTGCCGTGGCCCACCCCGCCCGCCGCTCTCCTCGAAAATTCTTCCCCTCACCCTCACCCAACCTCTTGCGCTGCCCGTGCTGCTACCGTGTGAGAGAGCTGATAACTTGCAGGTCGCAGCTTCAGCTTACATGCATCATAATTCAAAAGAAGTCGCTCCAAGCCCCAAGACTGCCCAAGGTCCTCAGGCGCCTGTCATTCTGCAGAAACCGTCTAGCCCATCGGAAATTCCGAATGCGCAATTAGCGGACAATCATGCCGAGAACGGAGACAAAGACGAAAACTCCATCCAGGAGCATGCTCCGGACACCAATGGCTCCTTCAAGGACGCCCACGCTCAGAATGGCGTAAGCCCGGATTCCAATGCCGAGCATCCGACGCACTCGGTTGGCGGTGCCGTAAAGCCGGTGGTTGCTGATGACGATGCAACCCAGGTGTCTTCCTCCAACAGCTCGGCAAAGCCCCCGAGCGTCGATGGGAAGAGCGTCGCATCGGGAACTACCTTCGCCCTTGACGAGAAGGAAAGCATTCGCCCAGACGACAGCGCCAGCATCCGCGCCGTCGAGGAAGACCGAGAGGACGTCTTCTCACCCCCTGATTCTATCGCCGCCGGATCAAGAGTTGGCTCAGAGAATGGCATCGGTCGCGCCTTCCGCGATCAGCTCAACGAGATCTCAGTCATGGGCGCATCGGCTCAGCGAGGAATTCTTCCGGGACGAAATGCTCACATCATGAGCGGCGCTGAGGTCGCTCAAGCCGGCTCTGGTCGCCCTGCGCCATTGCCACTTGGTGCTATCAAGGAAAACGATGGCAATTCTCAGCCACAGCCAGTGCCTGATGAGAAGCTTCTAGAGGCGTTGCAATCCCCTAGAGACAGGTTGTTTGTTCTTAAGCTGGAGCAGGATGTTCTCGACTTCCTGAGAAACACTGGGTATGCAAACCCCTACTTTCAGAGTGCCGAGAGAGCTGATACACTTGTAGAGAAAAAGAGCTAGATGTGCCCAACTGCAATGCATTCTACCGAATGCTTGCGCACCGATTTGCCGACTACTACCTTCTCGGCCACGTCGTTGATCCGGTCACGAGTGCCGTCAAGATCACGAAGACTCCGTACAGCCGAATGTGAGATCAATGCTCTAAATCAGGCCGGTGTTCGTTTGCTAACTCAATGCTAGGCCCCCGCCGCTTTCTAGTCTGCCAAGCTCCCTTTCTTCGGGCCCCGAGACGCCTCCAATCATTGTGCCTGCTCGAAAGATCATGCGCCGAGGCGAGAGCGGCGGAACTCCATCTGGAACTAACACGACGGCCAACTCCGAAGGACCGTCAAAGACGACTTCTGAAGCGGGTGCTGACAGTGGAAGTGACGCAGGCCAAGGACCCAGAAAGTTAACCAGAGAAGAACGTGAGGCCAAATACAAAGAGGCCCGACAGCGTATCTTCGGTAGTGCTGAAGATGGTGATCCCGGCGAATCGGCGAACAACAGTGAGAGCAAGGATATGTCGCGGTCAAGTTCCGCTGCGGGGAAGAAGAACAAGAAGAAAAACCGAAACAACGATGATGACGGGTTCGAGGCAAGATCTCAGTTCAGCCCATACTATCCTGCACAGTACGGAGGTCCGGGCTATTCGAGCGATGCTCCTCCCATGTATTATGGTCCTTTCACCAATATGGCGCCTCCGTCAGCGAACATGACACCGAGTGTTTCTGCGCCGATGCAGTACACCAACGGCTATCCGGTCATGATGCAGCAGGATCCCCAGCAGCAATTTTCCTGGCAGTACCAGCAATTTGGATCGCCCAATGGGTCTATGAATGCTGCACCCTACGGAGCTCCCATGCCGATGAACTACGACCTCTCAGCGGATTTCCAGCAGAGAATGTCCTTTCAGCCGGGCAACGCTTCGAACCAGACTCCTAAGATGTCGAACCCCACACTTGCTGCTTTTCCGGACGGATACAGGCCTCAGTCGCAGGGAATGAACCAGCCGTGGCAGATGTCGGGCCAATTACCCTATCAGTTTGCTCAGCAAGGCTTCAATGACCGTCCGATGTCGGCGGGCCAGAATCCCTACCCTTACGGTCAGCTGCCAAACCCGCAGTTCGGCAACAACCGCAACCAACACCCTCTTCCGGGAAGCTTCAACAGGCAGCAGTTCAACCCCCAAAGTCAGGCATTCGTCCCCAGCTTCATCCCGGGTATGCGCGGCGGAGCGGGCTTTGGCATGCCGGGCCAGTCGCCTCAGATGGGAGCTGTAGCTCCGAACATGGTCAACTTCCCGAACTTCAACATGCCAATGCACCAGCAGCAGCAGCCGCCGCGCCCAAACCAGCCGACGTCTCAGCCGCAGTTCAACCGCCAGCCCAGCAACCCTGCGTTCATGAAGAACCCGGTCCAGGGCATGGCTCATCCTCTGCCGCAACCGGTCTCGGCTGCGCACAATCAGGGACAGAGGTCGGCTTCGGGCGGCAGTCAGAGCAGTATCGCCAAGTGGGGCACGCCGGCTCACCTTCCGCCCAAGCCCCCGCCGCCGGCATCAATGGCGCCTAACCAGAAGTTCACGAACGGACCACCGCCTCGTGTCCCGTCCGGACCGCCGCCGCAGCAGAACCCGAACGGGACCTACCCGATTCCTAGCATCATGGGATCGGGCGGAGGCGCCGGAAATGGCGCCCGCGCTGCGAAGTAGATGACCTCTTTGAGCCCTCTGAGCCATCATCGCTCTGCATTTCCGGGAGTTGGTTGATGTCAGTGAAGGAGCTTGCTCACCAAAATCCTTTTCGGTTAGTGCGAGGTGTGAGGTCTGCTTCTTTCGAATTTTATGGCGAGGCGTCTAGATGTCGGCCTGGTCTGTCGGCAATCACGGTCAATCAATGCATCTTCAAGGCGTAACGGGAGAATGGATGACTTTTCAAGCCTGGATGATGCAAGACGTTGGTGACGGGGCAAAAGTTGATTCGTGGGGGTTTCCTCTAGTTGGTGGATGAATGAACGGGGTCTATGCTTCTTAATTAGATAATTCACGACGGATTTGCTACTGGAGCACGGCTTGGGCGTGATTCGTGACTGCGCCATAAACTAATGCAGTGCGTGCAAAGGGGAGTGAGTCGGCAACGACTTGTTGCGGGAGCTGTACGGTCGGCGCAGCGGCCACCTGCGCAACCACCGCGACGTCGACCAGAAAAGTCGCACTCGATCAGCACCTCAAATCCCCACGCCCACACCACCACAATCGGCCAGCAACCATGCCGCCCAGACCGACCGTCCGATGGGCGCAATCAGCCCTGCCCATACGATCGCGACCGACCACCACGCCGCTCAATGGCACCACCTTCACCACCACACAAACCACCACCGCAAGCGCACCACGCCTCAGCCAGCAGCAGCGCCGCGGCATCCGCTCAATCGTCCCGCACCCCTCGCCCACGGACCGCTTCAACCGCGCGCCCGGCCACCTCCCCATCCTCAGCGCCAGCTCGACCGCCGCCCTCGCCCGCAAGGAATACACCACGCCGCTGCGCACGGGCGCGCTAGCCATCAAGAAAGGCATGTCAGCGCTATACGACCCGGTCACGGGCGTGCGCACGCCCTGCACCGTCCTCCAGCTCGACCGGTGCCAGGTCGTCGCGCACAAGACGCGCGACAGGCACGGCTACTGGGCCGTCCAGGTCGGCGCCGGCTGGAAGCATCCGAGCAATGTGACGAGGCCTCTGCTCGGCCATTTTGCGGCGTGCGGAGTTAGTCCGAAGAGGCATTTGGCGGAGTTTCGGGTGAGGGATGAGAGGGGGTTGTTGGGGGTCGGGGAGATGGTGGGGGCGGAGTGGTTTGTTGAGGGGCAGTTTGTGGATGCGAGGGCGGATAGTAGGGGGATGGGGTTTGCTGGTGTAAGTGTCTCTTTTTTTTTAATCCTCCGTTTATCTTTTTGGTGATCGTGTTCGTGGGATTATCGTAGCTTTTTTTTTTTTGAACTTTGGGAGCTGATATCACTTGTCATAATAGGGTATGAAGCGCTGGGGCTGGGGCGGTCAGCCTGCTTCCCACGGTCAGTCGCTCACCCACCGTACCATGGGTTCGGCCGGTGGTTCGCAGGGTTCCGGTTCGAGAGTGCTGCCCGGCAAGCGCATGGCCGGTCGTATGGGTGGCGAGCGTGTCACGGTGCAGAACCTCAAGGTCCTCAAGGTCGACCCTGAGAACGGAATCGTTGTCGTGAATGGTATGTCTATTTCCTTCGTGATGGCGCCCATTGATGCTAACTTGGATTCTTTTCAGGTGCTGTCGCTGGCCCCAAGGGCTGCATCGTCCAGATCCAGGACGCCATCAAGAAGCCGTGGCCGGATGTCCCACTTACCACCTCCACCAAGGGCTCGGAGCAAGCTGCGGTCGCTGAGGCAACTGCGTAAAATTATAGGACTTTACGGCAGTGGTGCCGGGCTATTGTAAAAATGGGATTGTGTATGATTAAAATCATCTTGGGCGCTGCGTCAGCCACCGACTTCAAGAAACGAAGATGTGCAGGGGTGGGTTGTGATTGTGGGTTTCTTTAGGAGTCGAGGAGACTCGGATCAAAACAAATATATCCACTTATCAAAGGTCGACTGTTCTCTGGCATAAGCACCTGGCAAAGTGATGGCAAGTTTTCGGAAGTGATTTGAGCTCCTCCCAAGAGGGACCTCTCTAAGGCTATAACTTGAAACATATAGCTTACAGGATTTCTGGGACTGTGGACAGGCAGGAAGACGTTCCAGTCTCCAAGAAATTGCAGATCAAGTAGCCTTCCACCCGTTCGACAGCCGTCAAACGTTTGGCAGACGGGAAAGACCTAATTTTTTCAACTTCACTTAAGATTAAGACTGAATATAGATTCACCGCAGTGCTGCAGTTTGATTGAGATGATTAGAGCAGAGCCCTCGGTCGTTTCGAAGCCCTATGATCTGTCTGTCGTCAAATGTTCTATTTCGTAACTAGCAAAGTAGCTGGGTATTTCTATACTCGAAGTAGGCTCCTAGTCGCGGCCAAAATTCTCCAGACCCTGGTATTCATTCCCTTTTTTGATCGCCGTTGCCCAAAACGCCCAAAGAAATCTCAAAATCCGAAGAGTGAAGAAAGCTCTTCCCCAATCATCCCATTGGCTATAGAGCCTTTCACGATCCCAAAATGAAGAACATGATCGTATAAAGGGACTTGTTGTCATGAATAATTGCAAAAGCTTCGCAGAAGGAAGCATCCCAGAGCATTTCCATCCGCTTTGTGGATCTTGCCCAAATTGCTTCACTAAGAAATATTGTCGGAAAAGACTGGCTCCTCAGAGCGGGCAGCTTTGATAGCGCTTCCGGTGGTGAGGCGCTGTGATACCGTAATTCGTATATAATATCTGTGCCTCGGCAACCAAGCGAACTTGGCGACGATCGTTGTTACAGTAATTTTGTTCGGAACCGGCCGGAACATTCGCCGTTAGTGACTAAGAAGCCTGATGAGGCGTTGGTCAATCTCTCTACAACACTCAGCACCTTGAAGATGTGGAGTCATCCGAGAGATGGGGATCGAGTGGGGTTGAGCCGAAAGCAGTGCCGCCGTAAACGAGGAAGTGGTTTTCAAACGTGTCGCCGAGTGACGCCTGACACTTCTAACAGAGAGCACCTATACTCATCTACGAAAATGGCGGTAAGACGAGTCAATATAGCCGTTCCGAGCCTGGTTGCGAACCCAGGACGCGTGATAGGTGGAGTAGTCTATCGGAGCATTGTTAGCCACCGGGGTTTTTCGGTGATTCCACCGATTCGATAAAATTGCCCTTACCTCGTTCGCCAGAGAGTCCAAGCTGAGAAGCAACGTTGACATAACCCTCGGAGTTCTTCTTGCCCGCCTTGGCGATCTTCTTTACCATGTCTTCATCACCAACCCAAGGTGAGCGGCAGTACGGGCATGACACATTCTTGTAGTTCTTGGTGGCAGCCCACTGCTCAAAGCATTTCCTGTGGATGTTGTTGCCGCAAGCCGCCTTGCAGTACACGATCTCCTCGTTGCCCGGTTCGAATTCTTCGCAGCAAATGGGACATTCTCCCTCGATGGGCTTACGCTTGCCATCCTTCTCGGGGGACTCGTCGGACAGAATCGGAGGAGCTTTAGCAAAGATCTCCCGGAGCTCAGAAGGGAGGAAAGCCAGCTGGTATTGCAAGTGTTCGGCGACCTTGAGCAGGCGGATGAGGACCTGCGGTGAGAGTCAGTACGTAGGATGACTGACTCGAATTGTGTGAGCACTTACATATACGATGTGTTTGCACTGATTACCCTTTTTGGCGTGAGGGCACGTGCAGCTGGGCACCTCTGAGATAGTGACGGTGTAGACGTTTCCGGTCGTTCCCGCAATCTCGACTTCCTCTTCCGGGCAAGCGTCCGTGCCTGTGCGAGAGCGATCGATGACAAACATACTGTTGTCGATAAAGTCAGTTGAAGAGAACCTGTGAGACTGCCTGAGTGCCGCTTACCGTTGTGTCAGTGCGCGATCCTTGACCTCTAGGTATGACTGAGGAGCCTTATCGCGGAACCTGCGGATTATCAGCCTGGCTACGTCATTTGTGAGGGTTTTATCGAGAATTTACCTCCTAAGGCGCTTCTCACCAGTCGCTGGAGCCTTCCGTTTGGTTTTCTTCGCGGGAGCGGCGGTTCCGGCGTCGTCATCGTCCAGCACGATCACCTCCCTTGCAGCAGCCTTGCCGCGGGGCTTCTTGACGGGGCTCGCGGAGGCTTCACCCGGCCGGTCTTCGGCGTACGAGATGGGCTTGCGCTTGCGCGCACTTGTGCGTGGCTGTGGCAGCAGTTGGGCGGGCGTCGCCACACCGCCAGCATCATCGGTGGGGTCGGGTGCGCCCATGGTGGTACTTTGGGGCGGTGTCTCGTGTACAAGACGAAGGAGGATGACGCGTCGACGAGTGAGGTGAGCTGAAGCGATGAAGTGGCGGGTGGAGGCCGTGGAGGCCGTGGAGGCGCGTGGGGACAAACGGGGCGGATTTAGGTTATCGATAAGGGCGGCGCCGAAAGTACCGCCAAAGCTTCCTCGCCCTTGGGAGCGACGCAGGCGCGGGAGCACGTGATGGCGAAGCTTGAATCAGCATCTCCAGTGTCTGGAGATGCGCGCCGTTGCTACGGGGTGAAAGGGGGCCCCCTTTGCGACCCGACCTCTGCTGATCAATAGTGAGACAAATTCCTGCCGACGGTTCGTGTTGCCCCCTGGCGAATCCCGGCTCAGCGTGGTTCCATGTTTTGAGGCGCGCCGCCGCTCCGTCGCGAAGCGTGCACGCCGTCCCTGATCGGCCGACATCATTTAAGTGGGCTGTCGATCGACATTGCATCCGATGGTCAGGTTTGCGTGCATGATTAATCTGTTCTGTGCGGACTCTATCTAGAAATTAAGAGATGTTGGTGATGACCAGTCTACAATACTCGAAAAACACAAGTGCCACCCATGACGCCCGCTAAAATGCCCAGTGCTTTTTCGCAACCCCGCTTTCTGCCCTGCTCGAAAGAGCTCCTGTACGCTATGCAAATTGGGAAATCGTTACCTCATGAGATCATGCCTTGTTTCTGCCAAAGCCGAGCCGCTGCCGAATGCCCTGCTTCTCTGGGTCGCCATCGGGCGGCATGGTGTAGGCCTTCTTGCTGCCCAGCTTCCTGCCCGTGCGGACGTCTCTGCGGCTGGCGCAGCAGCAGCAAAGGCTTGACTGGATAATGAAGGCGATGAGGATGCAGCCGGCCGAAATCCACATGAAAGCGAACATCTGGCCGCCAATGGTTGCGCCGATGTTGAGATCGTCAACCTGCGTGAGGGCGATCTTGAAGATGAGGAACATAGCCGTGGCGATGATGCAGCCCACGAAGATGCAGACGAGATTAAGGAAAGACAGAATCGCAAGGGGCATGGCAGCCCACCGCGTGTATACGGCGAGGGGAGTGAGGAAAATCAGCAGTGTGGACACGCAGGTGCCCGTGAGGAACAAGCCGAACATCCATTGGGAGGCTATCTTGACGATGTCGAGGTAAGTCAATGCTTGTTCGGGAATGGCAACTGCGAACATGTCAGTACAGACGGCGGCGTGTCGCCAGAGAGGCGGGACCACATACTGGTTGCGCCTGCCAACAGCTCGTCGAGCAGAATCTCCACCGGATTGAACCAATACAGCGACTCCGGCTTGGAGCAGTAGGTGATGCCTTCGGTGAGGTAGCCTTCGCAGAAGCCCCACAGGCCGACCTGGTAGAAATCGTGGAGACCCAGCGTCTGCGCTATGCTGTTGAGCAGCACGGCATTGGGGATCGAAGTCGGCACGATGTGGCTGAGGTCGAGCTTGATGAACCAGGTGTCGCGGAGAACAGGCTTGTCGTATGTGTTGCCGATCTCCACGAGCAGGAGGAAAAGAGCCGACAGCAGGAAGAAGAACGACGACAGGACGGCAAAGACTTTGCGCGTGCGGGTAGCGCGTTTCATTTGTTTCCTGGAGAGGGTGGTATTGGAACGCTTCAGGCCGCCGCCGGGCGACGTGTTCCACGGCGTTTCCTCGAACTGCGGGACGCGCGAGGCATCTTGGCTCGCGGCGACGGTGGGCGAGGTCCTGCCGGAGGCGCCCGCGCGCGTGGAGCGAGTGGAGGGCTCGCGGGAGGGAGGGGAGGAGGGCATGACGGTGCCGTCGGGAGGAGGGGAGAGAGAGAAGGCTCTGTTATCTTGGGCCTGAGAAGCAGCTGAGTGGACGGGCGCAGCCGGGGTGCGGGAGGCTGGAAAGGACCGACATTTTGAGACGGCCGGGCAGGTCAGCGTGCTATGATCTCAGGCGGGTGTTTGCTACGCGTCAGGGCTGCTGCGCCTGGGCAGCGCTGCACGCTGGCGTTGATGCAAGAGGCGCAAAGCGGGTCTGCGGCACCGTGCCGGCTGCTCATTGGCGGCGATCGTGCGCCGCCGCGAAACAGCCTCCTGCGATGCGCGCGCGCCAGGCGACCGACGGCTGCCCACCCCGGCCGGCCAGACCCCCAGGAGCCCCGTCTTCGGCGCGCGCATCCCGTGAAGATGTCAGAGGACGGCGTTGGCTCCCGCCTAACGCTGGCTAGCAACGCGCCTAAGCCGTCGGTCCGCCTGCCTGGCGCCACGCCCAGCGGCTATCCCTCCTGGCCGCCGCCCGCACCACGGTTCTTGCCTGCTATTTCTTGCGTCGCAGACGTCACTCAGGCCCGTTGTCTGAGACCCTAGCTGCAAGCTCTTCACCGCCCGGCCCCATTCGCCGCCATTACTCTCCGTGCCCGCCAACTCTGGCTCTCCGCGCGCCCCAGACGAGCTCGCCGCCTCTCCACCTCCTCCCGCCGTCGCTGCTGATCGAGCCAGCATGCGCTTCCTCACGCTCTGGCTGGGCAGCCTGGCTGCCGCCGGCGTCCTTGCCCAGGACGACTCCTCCAGCTCGGCCAGCACTGTCGTCCTGACCGGCACCAAATCGGCAGGCACTGTGCTCGCCAGCGTTCCCACCGGCACCTACATCTCCTACGAGTCCACCGTCCATGTGAGCACCACCGGCAGCGACGTAGGGACAGGCACCCAGACCGAGACTGCTACCGCCGGCGCCACGACTGATGCCAGTGACACCACGACCGGGGAGAAGACTGTCACGAGAACAACCGAGCACACCATTACACTACTGACTGGAAAGTCTGGCACCCGGACGTATACCGGCGGCCCGCTGACTCCCACCCCGGGCAACTCCACTGCAAACGAAACCGCTTCCAGCACGAGTAGTTCAGCTGCCCCAACCAACACGCAGCCTTGCAATGGCTATGTGGAACTCTGCAACCGGAAGTACTCGAACATCACCGAAGTCTGCGCCCACAACTCTCCCTTCACTGTCAAAAACAACGCCGCAAGTAACCAAATATACGACGTGACTACACAGCTGAATGATGGCGTTCGAATGCGTAAGCAGCACCCGGTTTTCACTGTCTATACCCTCATGCTGACTTGATACAGTACAAGCGCAAGCGCACTACAACGGAACAGGACAGTTCAACCTCTGTCACACTTCGTGCGAGATACTCAACGCCGGCACGTTGGAAAACTACCTCAAGACGGTGGCCACTTGGGTGCAGCAACATCCCTATGATGTCGTCTCGATTTTGATCGGAAACGCGGACTATGCTATGGTTGGCAATTTTACGACTCCCATTGAGAACTCGGGTCTGCGCCCGTATCTCTACGAACCGTCCGTCATCCCCATGAGTCTCAGCGATTGGCCGACTCTTTCCGAGATGATTCTCACTTCGAAGCGCGTCGTCATGTTCCTGGACTACCAGGCCAACCAGACGCAGGTGCCGTATCTTCTGGATGAATTCAGCCAGCTGTGGGAGACGCCTTTCGACCCGACGGACCAGAGTTTCCCCTGCACTGTCCAGCGCCCGCCGAACCTACCCAACGACCAGGCCATGAACCGCATGTACATGATCAATCACAACCTCAATGCGGAAATCTCCCTGCTTGGCACCTCGATTCTCGTCCCGAACACGGTTAACCTGACCCTCACAAACGCCAACACGACCGAATACGGAACGCTGGGCTTGTCCGTCAACCAGTGTACCAGTAAGATTGCCCTGCGGCTCAAAGTTGAAACTTGAGGCTGCACCCGAGCACTTGAAACACCGAGGGATTGTTAACCTTGTCACAGATATGTGGGGCCGGCCTCCTAACCGCCTCAATGTCGATTATTATAACACTGGCAACTTCAACGGCAGTGTGTTCGCCGCGGCTGCGAGGGCCAACAATGTCACTTACAACGGCAAGTGCTGCGGCCTCTCCAGCACTTCGGATGCCGTGACCGATTCGGCCGCCCGACCGCTCCTCGCCCTCGCCATCTCCGTCTTCGTCGGAGTTGCGCTTTTGTAAAGACTCGTTAGGTAATTCCCGATACGGAGAAATCACGTTGGATTCCCCCTGTCGATGCTTCGTCTGGGCTTCCAGATGGATTTCTAATTTCGCGGTCACGGTTGAACGACACGATGGATTCTGCATAGGCGACGGCGTTCTCGTCTTTTTGGGGTTTGGGCCATGGGAGGATTAGCGAAGCGATCATAGAACGGTCGGTCCTCAGAGACACCCATGCATAGCTACATAGCTTTTTTAATCTTAGAGTCATCTCGCATTCCTCCTCGCGTTCCAGGTGTCTCCACATTGGCAAAGTCTATTGACGGCTGTGCTGCGCAGTGGCCAGATGGAAGCGCGCGCTCCTATTTGCGGCACGCGGCGGCAAGGCCCGAGTGACTTGGACCCTTGGCCCGCCGCATCGTATTTCCGGCATCAGCGTTCCGGGGGGCGCCGCGGCCGCCGCCTGCCGCTCACCAAGCACCGCGAGCTAAGCGCTAGCTGCCTCTCTCAGCCACCTCCTTCAGGGTTCCCTCGTCCAACCCCAGCATCGCACGTCGGTTCCCCTCCCACTGCGCCCACGCCGCCGCTTGCAAGAGGCAGTCTGCCAGGTCGTCAAGCTTTTTCGGATCTGCTGCGGGCGGAGCGTTGCCGCCGGTGGCGAGCGGCGGCGGGGAGGTCCCCGATGGCTGCGTTTTCTTCCTCCCTCGGCCCCCTTTCGCTGCTTTGGAGAGCTTCGACAGGAAGACGTCGCGCATGCTGGTGGCTTCCGGGGTGCCGAATGTGAGCTGCACGTCAGAGTCCGGCAGGGGGCTTGTTGGCTCGGTGGCGTTCTGCAGGAGCCACTGCTCGACGAGCTTGATCTTGACTTTCTTTTCCACTTTGGACCTGCTCATCTTCTTCTTGGTCGTCCCACCTTCACCTTCCTCTTCAGCACCGCCTTCCTCCTCGGCAACTGCAGCTGCGGAGGAAGCCCGCGGAGAGGAGCGTCGGGTTGTGCTCGCGAGAGAGCTGTCACGGATTTCTCGACCCGTTTCGGAGTTGTCCATCCAAAATGTGGCGACCCGTGCTGGACTCACGGGGAAGACAGTGGGGAAACTTGGGCTCTCGGCGTGCTTGCTCTTCTGGTTGGCTTGGGTGATTCCTGCCTGCTCCTGCCTGAGCGTCTCGAGTATCGCCCAAATCATGCCTTCAAGCATGTTGACGTGATACGTCCATTCCTGGATCGCCGCCGAGGCGTTGGTCCGATAGCGCTGCTGCTCGATGATGATGGTATCCGGCGCATACGGCAAGTATTTGCGTTTGAGCAGGGCGTATGCCGCGCGCGAGAGTATTGAAGGGCGGAAAGACTCCTTCTTCTGCGAGATCTGGCTGCTCAAGAGGATCGCTGGGTCCAATGGCTGCAGCTTCTCCTCCTGGAGCGCAAGGTCGCTGACGGATACGGGCTCCCAAGCTAGGACATCCAGCTTGACAGGCGGCTCTTTGGATGCCGCGTTCGCTCTCTTGCTTCCCTTTACGCTGGTTGGCTTCGGTCTCACCTCGACATCGCAGACACAGAAGGCCATGTTGCGGATGCCCATGTCCACGCTGAGGATACGCCTGGTTCCAGTTCCATCCTGAAGTTTAGGAACGCGTAGGTCCGATTGGAGGCGCTGGGTGAGCTCGGGCTTCGTCCCGCCTACACCGCTGCCGATGCGGGCGAGGAGAGTTTTAAGATGGGCCGAAGTGAGGGTGTTTTTGACGCGTTTCGACATGGGGAAAAGAGCGGATGCGTCGACTATTGCGCCAATGGTATGAAAACTGGAGAAAGAGAGGAGAAGTCGTTGCCACGTGAAGGCATTGGCGGAGTTCCAGAACCGTGCGGGAAAACACAGATGAAACAGACTACTACGGTAAAGACCAGTCTTACTGTATCATTTTGATGATGAGGGAAGAAACTTTGAGGCTGGTCAGCTTTGTTGGTCCTTCGCGAGACGCGAAAGAAAATGGGACGCGGGAAAGGGCCTCCGGGTAAATTGCGGGAAACGACCCGTCGTAGCCATGCCACGTGCATCCGAAATGGACATGACTGTATTCTTGCCATCACTTGGGGGATTCGAGTTTGCACGCTTCAATCTGTAATACACAATGATCGCATACCAACAAAACCAAGGGAGCTACCAAAGTGGAGATTGTCCACGTGATTCCTCTTCGTGGGTATTGGCTGCTGCTCCACACTTCGCGCTTCACAAACCTCGTAAACACCCACGTGCTAAACATTCGGAGAAGCCGCATCAAGGCTCATTCGGAAGGCTGGACGCCCGTCAGACTTGGTGCTGATCCTCGCCCACAGTCGTGCGCAGCCCGCTGTGCAACCTCGCTGCTGTCGTTAGCCACTAGGATGCACACCTTCCATTTCCATCTTCGTCCCGCTTTGCACCCGCGTCCCCTCACGTCGTCGTCGTATCATTGCGCTTTGCGGCTCAATTTCGACCACTGACATTTTTCCACCCCCGACCCTTGATCTCTTCCCCTCCTAAGTGAATGGCTACAAACCCTGTAAAATCGCCATCGTCCCACTCATTCGGTGCTCTGCTTCGAGGTCAACCATTCCCGTCGAGCCACATCTAAGGGCTTCAAGGTGGCCGCGTGATCATTGGGATACCAATGATGGATCCTGCTGCGACTTTCACGATCAGTTGGCTTTCCTCAGCCTGGTCGCGGGACGCATGACGGCTGGAGAGCAACAAGGCTGCGGTCACGGAATGTCAGCCTCAATGTCTTGGGGTTCTTAAAGAGCCCTTTAGAAACCTGATTACGCTCATCCAAGCCTTGAGCTCACAACCATTCCGCCCTGCACTGCCTTTATTCTGACCGGTCAGCCAGAGCCACACCGGGCGCTGCTTTGGGAAGAGAAATCAGGTTCAACTCAAGATGCCTCCTTCAGGCTGGGTGCCCGACTCTTGCCACGCGTATCGTTTGAGTAGACAAAGCCTGGAGCACTATCTCGAGCAGAAGTTTCCAGGCTTCCAGGCACAGGACTTTGAAGTCCAGGTCAGAAACAAAATATATCACATCATTGGACACCAAGCTAGAGGGCTGACCGGATCTTAGTACTCAAACGACGCCTTCAAGTTCTATGTCCCGAGGCAACTGACCATGGTAAGTCGATATCAGTCAGCTGCGGAGGTTCAGCACATGACGTCGTATCAGGACGAGAAAGATAACGAGCTCAACCGGGAGAGGGACAGGGATCCAGATGACTGATGCGGAGCGACGCTCCGTTGCATATGGAGCTTATTTGTGTTGCCTGGGGCCGGGTTTCAATTGGAAGATAGTCGTATTGGAAATGGCAATGATTGGCTCAACGTTCCGTTGGCTCCTCACCGGTCGGGGCACAAGCACGCCGAAGGCTTACTCAAGGCATTCCGAGCGGCAGTGCACCAGGTAATGCATGCGTATAAAAATGCGACGACTTTCGTGCTAAAGAGTCTCACGTCAAACTTAATTTTCTCTAGCGCTCATGGCTTCAAGCCCGGGTTTCGAGAAATTCGTGGATTCCCTCCTCGAGTCCGAGAAATATCCCTTGAATCTATCATCGGATGATTCACTGTCTCAAAATGTCGATGCCTACGCAAAACTGCTGACTAAACGTGAAGGACGTTTGTTCTGTTCCGAAACCAGTGAAGATTGTGGTCTTAGATTCTGGGAATGCGATGATCAATTCAATGGTAAGTACCGCATACTTGATCCAAACGCAATCTTACTTACAGATGATGGGGTTAGGCTTCAAACTCACCTCCACGAAGAACTTTGACGAGCTGAACATCAAACTGCGCACAGTCTGCAAAGATCCCAAATCGAGATTTGTGTAAGTTTTCTGTGCACTTTATTCACGAATACAGCTGACTTTTTTAGGTTTGTCTCTGCCCCTAACTCAAGGGCGGCTCTCAATTTCACTCGGAACATGGCTTCACTCTTGTTCTCGTTCCATCAAGTGATGCCGAGCTATCTTGACTTCATTGCTACATTCGGAAATCGGCACTATGCTGAAGAATTTCCTTTCAGTGGATTTCGGCATCAGTTACGGCTGTCCAACGCATCAAGAGGCCAGCTCATCCGAGAGTTGGGCCGTTCTGGGCGAGACCTGTCTGTCTGCTTCAACCTGAGATCGGTGGAACCATGCCGGGACCAATGGCCCTGGGCCATCCGTCAAACCGCCGTCTACCACTCTTTCGATGCCATTACAGGACGTGCGACATGGATAGTGACCAAAGCAAATCGGCTCATTGAGAAACGAATCCGATCAGCGACGGATGCCAAAACTACTACGAAGGTAACACAGTTCGGTACAAATAGCCAGGCATTCTCAGCAAATCTTCTTACACATCTCACTATCGTCGATTGGGCGGGCGAGAATTGGCGCTGGTACATCGACTTCCTGGAGGAACAAGCGCAAGAGTTGACACGCCCAGCCTTGCATATGTCGGTACCAAAACCGCAATGTTCGATGCCTGCGAGCCCAACAATGCCTCAATCTCCGTCGACAAGACGGTCTAAGCGTTCCTTTTCCTGGGGAATCTCAAGCATGGCCTCCGAGAAGACCCTGACAGAGGACGGAAAGCCTTATCGGCCACGTCGCCTCTCCTCCATTTGCGCCGCCTTCTCTTCCAACGGGCACCGAGAATCCACCCCTGCTCCTTCCGCTCCAGAACACAATGAGAGTACCGAAGACAAAGGATTTCGAGTCGAAGATCTTCAAAGAAACCAGTACCTTGAGGACAAGACCAACGAAACAATGCTTATCATCAACGCCAACTTGAATGTGCTGGACGAACTGTTGAAGTTCTACCGTTCCACGCTCGACTCAGATGACTGTCCGCAAGAATTGAGAGAGGGATGCCAAAAAGACTTTGGTAGTTTTCTCACGCGTGTGGAAAGCATCAAAAATGACCTACGCATGCAGATTTCAAGAGCGAAGTCAATCCTTCGGCTCCTTTCCGACAGGAGGAGTCTCCTGTTCGGCATCTTGGAGTACCGGAACATGGAAGCGAGCAGAATACTCGCGGAAAAAGCACAAGCGTCAACGGAAGATATGAGGGCGATGACGAAGGATATGCACGAGATTGCGCGCAAAACAAAGCAGGAGACGGTTTCCATGAGGATCATCACCTTGGTGACCCTCTTCTTCCTCCCAGGAACTTTCATCTCGGTGAGTGTGTATAGTCGTGGCAGTAGGATACTTCCTGACAGGCGGCATCAGACTCTTATGAGCACAGACATCATCCGATGGCAATCCGAAAGCCAGACGGGACTCCAAAAGACGGTGTCAACGGGGGCTCTGCAGTTCTACATGGCGTTTACTGTTCCTCTGATGCTGGTGACGTTCGGGGCGTGGTATGGGGTCTATTGGTGGGTGAAAAGACGTGACAAGTCCCGGACCCCCTGCACAGACATTGAAGCGCAGATGCCTCAAAACCCACCGGAAAAGGGATTGTAATGCAAGCAGCAACGAAACAGTGCCGTAGAGTCCACCATAGCTCGCTGCGATCGCAGCAGTATAGATGCTTTGCCTGGCGATAGCTCCCAGCGCTTGGCCGTGCTGCGGGGTGCTTCGGCCTGCATAACGGGCATAATCTTCATGTGATACCACGTCATCGCAATGCGCTGGATTGGAACGACCGCCCGCCTCGAGTCATGATGGAGGCCGAGGGACAAGGGCTGACGCGACTACCCGCTAGCTTCCGCGTTGCTTAAAACCCACGAGGATCCTTTCCCCCCAACCTTCTCCAGACCACGCCGTTCTACATCCTACGGCGTCGCGAGCCGGCGTGTTCGATCAGTCTCGGGCTGAGCGTGGCGGTCGAGACGCCCGGCATCCCTGCACCCTACATCTCAATGCCAGTCGGAATGCGAGTAAGCGCGGGCTCATATTCCTGTCTTGTTGTCCGTCAAGCTGTTCGTCCAGGGTCCTGGAACCGCCAAAAACTCTAAGTCGGTGCCTGCAAGCACCTGTTCGTTGCCGAGAGCCCTGCCGTGCTTGCGTAACCGGCGATACGAGGCGAAAAGCTGCCTTGCGGCGGCAGAAGGCGGCCGAGCCCCAATGAAGAGACGGCGTGGATCTGCAAGCGGGCGCGCCTGCTGTGCCGTCTGCGGCCCTGGAGGAAGGCGCGCTGACCGGCGGCGCTGACATGTCGACTCCTGATAAGTGGCTGC
This sequence comes from Neofusicoccum sp. Z40, assembly GCA_037356075.1. Taxonomy (NCBI): domain Eukaryota; kingdom Fungi; phylum Ascomycota; class Dothideomycetes; order Botryosphaeriales; family Botryosphaeriaceae; genus Neofusicoccum; species Neofusicoccum sp. Z40. Next base: position 174,615 of record JBAWJV010000004.1, read on the forward strand.
CCGCCAGGCTGCTGCTGCCCCGCTCCGCCTGCCAGTCCAGCCCTTCAGCCTCATACGGCGCGCAAAACGCGCCGTCATGCGCGAGTGCGACCTGTCAACCTGCAATGCACTTCTTTGCTGAGCTTTGACGGCCTTCCTGCGCGCTGTGATTGTCCCGATTTCCAGCATGGCGCAAGAACAGCACGACGACCGCCAGCCGATTCAAGACTTTCTCTTCTGGGTTGACCAGAAGAAAGTCTACGGCGCTCGCGGCCCGCTGTCCGCCATCGAGCATCCGTTTGTGCCCGACGCCATCATTGAAGAGTTCTTCGTCGACAGAAGGAGAATCCAGGCCATCCTGCAGGCGCTCAACGCCGACCCGTCCGCCCTTGCGCACCAGCAGACCATCCAGAGCAGATACCGCAAGGTGCTCTGCATCCTGCTCTCCATCGGGAAAGGCGAGTTCATTGTCCACTTCGTCCCGCACGAGGGCCTGGATGATTCGAAACTCCCTTTCGAGACCGAGCCGCCGCGCTTTCCCAAATCAACCGACGGCCAGGGCTTCTTCAAAAGATTCCGCGATGCTCAGTGGATGTTTCATGCCGCTACGTTCGGTTTCATCCGGTCCGACGTGCGACTCGGAGAGGACAGCATTCTGCCAATCATCGAGAAGGAGAAGATTGAGAGAGGAGAGGGGATCAGCGCAACCCTTCGCAAGATCGTCCTGCACGACGCGCATCATCAACTCCCGTCGAGTCGGAATGAGGTATGGCTTCCATGTCTGTCCTGTAACCCGATGTGCACAACTGATCCTGGGCGTGACAAACCAGAGCTCGCCCAGACGATCCTCGAGCACCTTCGCCCTGAAGACCTACCGCTCCGACCGTGCCGCCAAACACTACGACATAGAGTCCAAGGCATTTGCAACCCTTCTGCGCCACAACCACGATCACGCTTCTGGTCTCATCGGCTTCTACGGTAGCTTCGTACATGGTGACACCTACAACATCATTTTGGAGTACGCCGATCGAGGCACACTGGAAGATTACTTCCAAATAGTTCAGCCGCCCTGGTCAGCCGACTGCATAGCGGACTTTTGGACTGGACTGTTCGGTCTGGTCAAAGCTCTGATGATCATCCACGGGGAGCTCGAGCGGAATCCTGATTCGCTGCAGGTTCTTCAAGGGTAAAGCCTAAAGATCCACGGTGAAGGCGAACATCTCTGACAGCATTCCGCCAGGTGGCACCAAGACATCAAGCCCTCCAATATTCTCGTTCTGAGTGGCAATCGCGACTCGGACTACGCCTGCCAGTTCAAGCTCGGGGATCTCGGTCAAAGCCACTTCAAGATGACGACCGCAGAGAGCGTTGGATTGCCAGACAGAGACAGTCGGGGCACTCGCACTTACGGTACGGCGAACTTGTAATCCTTTCTTACACAGAATACTAAATTATCATACAGGCGCCCCCGAATGTTATCGATCAGACGATTTCGTCCGTAGAATTCCTCTCAACGTCCGTCCAAGTGTCGACATCTGGTCCTTCGGCTCCATCGGTAGCGAGGCAGCTGTCTGGCTCATGAGAGGACCATATGGTTTGAAGCAATACAGAGCTTTACGTCAACAAGCCACGAAAGTGATACAGGGGTTTCAAGACGACGATTGTTTCCATGATGGCCTAAAAGTCCTTGACTGCGTCACGCAAACCCACGAAGAGCTTCTCCTCAACAAGCGGGGAGATGATGCGGTTACTGCAGAAATACTGGATTTGATCAACGACATGTTGGCTGAGGAAAGCGTACGCCCAGGTGCAAAACAAGTATGGCATAGGTCGCAGCGGTACTTGAAGAAGCGAGGAAGTACTATCTTGAGCCCGAGAGTTTCCTCTTACGGGTCTACACCGCTAGCCCCAGGCTTTCAGACACCAGGTGCTGCATTCAGCAACCCTCACCGACCGCTTGTCAATCCTGTGATCTCTCAACAATACCACGATCTCGAGGATGGAATTGGCATGCAGTCTCCAAGTCCACGGCAACAACATTCGCAGCAAGGTCCCAATGAGGGTCTCGGTGTGATGATTCCGGTTAATACGGCTACTTTCGAAAAGAACAGCCCTATCCACGAGAGTCCGAAGAATATTACACCAAAAACCTCTTCCATCTCTTCCCCAGGGTCCGATGCCCCAGTGTCCGACAAGAGACATTCAGCGCTGAAGCAACCCGAGTTCGGGCGTACATCTAGTACATCTAGTGCGCCAGTCGTCATACGGACGGTAGCAGATCAGAAGTCGTATCTGACAATCCCTGCAGCACTGAATTGGATGATGGATCAGAAACGTTACTTTGGACTCACCCGGAGAAGAGCTGCTCCTGACGGTAGAGTCGATCTCATGGACCAATTAGACGCAAGAGACCATGTGGGTTTCAAAGAATCAACCATGCCAAAATTCACGTCAAGTACTGACTTCCGAAATAGGTTTTCCTCCTCGATGACTCAGCATCTATGAAAAATCGTCACGACGAAGTCGCTCTCCTTCTTGAGCTTCTGGCTTTTATTGTCAAAGACTCAGATAAAGATGGAATCGACTTACACTTCGCTGGCTCTGAGCTGAGTATCAATTCCAAGAAAGTCAAGAACTTGAAGGAAGCCGTCAAATTGAAACAATTCCACGGGACACCGGACCTGAGCAAAGCCTTGAGAAAGATACTCGACCGGTATCTCGAATCCGTTCACCGTGGAGGCACTTCTCGCGGCTGGCTTAGGGCCAAGAGTCGTAAGCCAATGACCTGCTATATCCTCACAGACGGAAACTGGCCGGTTGAAAGCAGCGTAGAGGACAACATCACTTGGTTTGTTGGTAAACTGAGGGAGAGCAACATCAAAAAAGGTGACTTTGGGGTTCAATTCATCACCTTCGGAAACGACGAGAAGAAGAGGGCCTTGTTCGAGCACCTCGATTCAGAACTGGGTCTCGATCCGTGAGTAGATTCTGTATCAACATCTTTGCTCTTGACTAATTTCATACAAAGCGACATCGTCGACAGCGAACCGTCGGACAAAAACGTATGGAAGATGCTTCTCGGCTCAATCAGTACTTATTGGGATGGCGATGTCGGTAGCGGCCCCTCAGTTGACCCCTTAGGAAGAATGACCGGCCCACAGCGCCCTCCACCATTTCCTCAAACTCAATCTTCCAGAATTTGACCGGATCCCCTTTCCTCATGTCATATTGTACAACGAATTGTCGCTTTCTGATTCATCGATATTTCTTTGCAAGTTCTTCGGCTTATGGGTGACCTACTGGCCATGCAGAGCGGCACCAAAAGATTCTGATCTCTCTCGCACGGCGTTGCGCTTCCTATGGACATGATTCACAATAGGTTTGAAGGATTTACTTCCATTTTTCACCAATGGCACCCTCCATGTCAGGGCTCGGACTTTTGGCTACTATATGGTTTTGGGCAGGGAAATCGGCGCCTTGGATGATGACTGGAAACTTTGCGAAGGAATATGGTTTGAGATTTGACGGCCACAGATATATCCCATATACCCCATTTCAATACTTCCATTGTTTCATACATCTATCGAGGCGATGTTTGTTTGATAGCTTGGTATTAGACAAGTAAAGGACAATATACCGGCGCCGCAAAGGCATGGATTATGACAGCGCGCTAATGACCATGCAATATGATAATTGACCATAAGTTAAATACAAAGAGATGCTACCGATAACGCGGAAGCGTTCGAACATGAACTTGGTCTTACCCGGGTGGAGTTCCCCTGCAAAGCTATCATGTAGGTAGCGTTGCGTAAGTCATTGCGAGGACTTAAGTGATTTCTGGCGAACTGTTAAAGACGTTTCCATCACCGCCTCATCTCACTCGCTGCGCTCAGGGATTATCTCCCACCAACGCACATTCATCCCCAACTCCTCGAGAAATCAAAGCTAGTACAAAAAAGTGGTAAAAGAACTGCCTGTGGCAGACAAAGGGCAGGTGCTTCTACCTCAACCTCCGACCTCACACGCTGGCACAGTCGAACGACCGGTTTGCCAAAGGAGGGATTTACCTTTGTTTCTCTGGAGCTCGATCAATCGTCTTTTAGCTAAAGATATGTGGTTGCATATGTACATTACAACTTTGCATTCTCGGTTATGTCTAGTCCCAAGACGCATTCTTGCCACCGAGAGCGCGCTTCTCGAAGGCGTCATGACGCCATTAATAAGCAGTTCGCTCTTGCACCGATGGTCAAGCAGCCACAACTGTTCCGGTCTGTATTTGGGATGATGTATGTGCCAGCTACACAAGATATCAGGACTACCACATGAACCTCTGCAGCTTACCCGGCTCTTGCGGCCACAAGAACCCCCGATGCAGGAAAATATACCCCGTCACCACGTTCACAACCAAGAACCACGCCGTCTCTCCCCACAAACTTTGGTTATGCTCGAACTCCGGATCCTTCCCGACCTCCTTCTCCTTCTTCTTCGCCTTCTTCTCTTTCTCCGCGTCAGATCCAGCCAAATCGACCTCGTTGCTCGAAGCCTTGATCGGAAAATGCAACCTCCACATGATCCACGGCACGATGAAGTACCTCGGCTCCACCAGCGGCGCCGTGACGAGGTTCAGCGCCGCGGTAGCCAGCCAGACAAGCACGAAGCTAGCTTGGCATCCCTCTTCCACCAGATCCTCGTTCTTGATTCCTGCCGGAAGCTCCGGATTGGTCTTCTCCTTCTTCTTCTTCTCCTCCTCCTTGGACGGAGCGGCGCTCCGTCTCTCGGCGACGGCAAGGCGCGAAGAGGATCCGAGGGCCTGGATGACGAACCATGCGAGCAGGACGTATATAGGGACGGCGAGATACTTGAGGGCGGGGTGCATGCGGAGGATGCGGAAGACGTAGAAGACGTAGTGGCGGTTGTCGGCGAGGGTGAAGGGGTGAATGATGGTGTTGAAGTGGACGGCGGCGGCGGCGAGGAGGGTCCAAGCGGCGACGACCCAGACGCGAGGGAGGAGATCTTTCTGACCGGGTTTGACGAAGGGGTGGAGCTGAGAGGGGGTGATGTTGGAGGGGAGGAGGGAGACGAGTGTGGAGATGATGTCGGGTAGGAGGATGGGGAAGGAGAAGAAGGTGATGTAGGGCCAGATGTAGAGCATTTGCGGAGTGTGGATGGTGGCAACGTGGTTGGATTTGTCACCTAGAGTTGCGCCGTTAGTGTAAGTAAGGATTCGAGGGGAATGGAGATCGGATGGAATATGCTCGTACCGAGGACTACTCCACCGTTCCAAGCCACGAACCCGCCGAACAGGCTAACAAGGACTGCGTATGGAGCTACGGCATAGATGACAGTGACGGGGTTCCGCAAAGCTGCTACGACGAGAGAAAGAATCATCTTCACATAGTCTGACGTCTCAGATCAGTCATGTTGTCCAGTCACAGACGGAAAGCGGGCTCATACCTTCGACAGAAGCATAGCGTACCGGCCTGTCATACACAGACATGTGCATCAAGCTGTTCCGCAAAACATCCGAGACGGTATCTTCTTTAGCATCGTCAGGCGCAGGACGAGCTGACTTCTTCAGCGCCTGAATGACAGCCAGCCCGGCAGGAAAGACGGCAACCCAAAAGATATTGGTCTGCCTGAAGAACAACGCTGCTACGCCGAGCACGACGGTATTAATGGCGGACGCAAACTTCATTGAACCACCCCGCTGCTGCGTCTTCAAAGCATAGAAGTAGCTCAGGAGGACGAAGAAAGTCGAGGGAACGTCGGTATAGTACAATCCGAAGAAAAAGAACAACGGCGGGAACAGGCAGATGTTGAGAGCCGTATGGACAGCATTGGTGAACAGCGCGGCCTGCCGCTCATTCGAGGAGGCAGTCACCTGAGCGGCGCTCTTTGGCTTCAGGAGGCCGTACAGCCTCGCGAGAATGGAGAAGGAGACTTGGGCAATGAACAGAGCGAGCGAGCAGTTGAGGGCTCGAAGGACGTAGATGTCGCAGCGGCCAGTAACCTTGAAAACCAGGTATGAAAGAAGATATCTTCGGATGCATCAGCAAAAAGTCTGCACTCGGTTGAGCATTTTTAACTGACAGTCCTGGGGGGGTGGTGATCTTGGGATCCCAGTGATGGAAATCTCCAACACAGTAGACCTGTGCCTGACCGACATGGAAGACTTCGTCCTGAGAGTGTCGGTCAGAACCAACTACCATCATTGGAGTTTGTATTCGGGGCGTGCGCTCACAAGGTATGCTTCCGGTATGACGGCAGAAGTTTTCGAGAGCCACTCCCAAGACGGAATGAGAAGGAGGGTGAAGCCCAGGGCCAGAACCTTGAAGCTCGCGGACGCGTCCATGATGGGCAGCGGGATAGCAATCAATTGAGCTGCCGCCAAGCCATGGACAGCGGCACAGTGCAAGGGCGTCGATGAGAGCAGCAGGCCGACGGCTCCCGACGCTCCACGAAGCCCGACCGGCAAAACCCCGGCCGCAGCGCGTCGTCTTACGTCTTTCCCGCGCGCGCGCGCATCAGACGCGACTCCAAATCGCAAACGACCACAAAAACCTTATATACGCCAACCGCCATGGCGCTACCCCTGCCACCAGGCCTAACGCCGCCCGAAATCGCGTTCCTGTGCGAAATGGAGCTCGTGACCGTGATACCACGCCAACGCCTCGAGAGCCTCGACCTGCTAGGAGTGAGTAGCTGACCCCGCCAAACAGCGCACAACACAGTAGTCTTTAGTAGCAGTAGCAGTAGTAGTAGTAGTAGTATGTTTCCAAACGCCGGCCAGCCAGCCTTCCGCACCATCAAATCCAATTGCTAAGCAAAACCCTCCCACACAGGGCCCCACCCCACCCCTCAACCCCCCCCACCGCGCCGACATCCCCCTCTGGCTCGCCCTCCTCCTCAAGCGCCAACGCCGCGCCAACATCCTCCCCCCACCCTGGCTCCTCCCAACCTCCCTAACCGCAATCCTCGAATTCGAAACCGACCACTCGAAAGAAGCCTTCTCCCCACCACCCCGTCTACCCACCTCCACCACCAATACCAACACCACCACATCCCCACCCTTCCTCCCCAGCGCCACCGCCTCCGCACCCCCAGACGCCCTCCCCTACCACTGGCTCGAACTCGGCGAAGTCCTGCTCGACGCCGCACCCGACGACTTCGGCGATGCCGCCGACGCGGTCAGGCGGCTGATGCGCGATCTGCGGGAGGTGCGGCTGGCGAAGCTGCGGGCCGGCGTGGACGTGCTGGATGCCGGGGGCGGGGTGAAGATGAACGGGGTGGGCGGGATGGAGGTGGCAGAGGGGCGCAGCTTTATTGCTGGGGTGGTGGATGGGTTGAGGCGGATTGGGGCGAGCAGGGAGCAGGCGAGGCGGGAGAGGGAGAGGGAGGAGGCGGAGAATGGGTATCCTGGGGGGAGTGGTAGAGGTGGGGGTGGGTATGATGATGATGAGATGGATCTGTGAGGTGGGAGCGGTGGGGGTTGGGGATAGCGATGGTCCTCTTCTTTCGTGGCGGATGGAGGGGGCTGTGGTGGTGCTGGAAGAACTGCAATATGTGGGATACCCTGGGCTTGGAAGACCTTCATTCGACTCATCGGACAGGCGCTTTTTGTGCATCAAAAGGACTGCAATGGAAAAGATATGAAATTAGAAAAGACGTCTTGCTATTTTCACACATTCGAGGCATTGATATCTCAATGGATGCCTTACGCAAGATAATATCCTGTAAGAATCTGTCGGACAGAACATCTCTTGGGTTTGGTATAGATACGCAACTAACGGCGGGCAAAAGACTCGATCCTCTTCTGGGGCTTTACGAAAGATCGATCTACTCAGCATCATTAAGTTCTTCACATGCACGAAGCCATGCACTATGAGCCGAGAATTCCGCATCGTTCCACGCTAGAATTGAAGATATCTCGTATGTATTGACGTCACGTAGAGACAGCACCTCCACATCACCATAGCACGCAACCTTGAGCCCACACGGAGCGCCAAACAGGGACCCTTGGACGGTCTCTTTTCATTTCAACCGAATCTTAAAAAGGCCCAGCCCGGAAAAAGGAAGCCCCATTGACATTGACGCCCGACCGAACTTTTTGTCATTCGTTCCATTGGTATATATGAACCCTCTCTGTCCTTGAAAACAGCCGTGTTGGCCCCCTCGCCTTTTTGATTTATTTCATCTAAGCGTCCTCAACAACGGTGGTGGAGAGACCCTTGGGGTCCTTGACGTTGACGGCCTGGACGTAGGAGTACAGCTTCTCCTTGGCGCCCTCCTCGTCGTTACGCTTGCGGCTGATGCGGACGCGGAGACGGAACGGAACGCCCTTGATGCCGGACTCCCAGACCTTCTTGTTCAACTGGGGGTCGAGGCGGACGTCGGAGGTGCCCTGTAGGGTAGACACGACACGTTAGCCCCCTGTGCTCCTTTTCACAACCACCGCTACCACTACACCCATCACTCCAAAAGGTGGGTTCAATCAACGTACCATGGCCTTCTGAGCGAAAGCGCGGATCTCCTTGATGGCGCGGGGAGCCCTCTTCTTGAAAGCGATGCCGTGGACCTAATATACCGCCGATGCCGAATCAGTCTTCCGCCCAATGTCACGTCGATGCGAGGTGACCATGTCTGGACTTCACCAAACTGATTTTTTTCCTCTTCATCCGGGGTATTGTGAACGTACACGCTTGTGCAGGTGGATCGTGTACTCGCGCGCGACGACGTCGGCGATGGCGCTGCGCTGCTTGCCAGCGGGCTTGGTGGTCTTGGTGGACATTTTCTGCAGGGCCGGAGACCCGTGAGTTAGTCGACGCGAGACTCCTTCGTGAGGGACGGTCGGGGCAAGGCTTACTGCGAGGTTTGTCGTTGGACGGGGAGGAGGGGCCGTTGGATTGTCGGTGGTCGTCGCGAAGGTCGAAAACTTCGGAGTCGCCGGCGGGTGGGCAGAATTGAGGTGGTGTGGGCGTCTCGCTTACCGATCTCGGCAGAACGTCGGGGGTGTCGCGATCCTTGCCTGCACCTTCAACGCAAGCGCAGCGGGCAGTCTTCCCTCCTCGCTTTATATATCGGTTTAATTACCGCTCCTCAGGGGGCCCTACAAGGGATAATGAGAGGGCATATTATCATGCGCTCCTCGTATCTTTCTTTTCGAGCTTCACCACCGTTCGCAATCGGACTCTACCATCATTGGCAAAAGACGTCTGCATTAATAAGGATTGAGAGTATTAATATGGTGTTACATGATCATTGCCCGTCCAAAGGTATCCTGCTAAAGAAACGTTGCGCCAACCGTCCGCAAGAAACCCAAGCCTAGGACCTGCACAACTCCTAATCCAATCCAGTAAACCATGCGCAGATTACCAAACTCCTGGTGGCCTGACCCGGCCAATGCCCCATATAGTGCTTTGTAGTAGAACATTGAGCAGGGCTGAGCGCTTCCATTCCATGACCCTCGCTCGGCTGGACCGATTCCATCAACCCGTTCGCGTATCGTAATGAACATCAAAGGTGCGTGCGAGAAACCCTTTTCCCTTCCCAGAGAATGCTGATCTTCTGGACCTTTAACGATGCCCGATGAGATCAAGGCCGTTCAACACATCCTCCTCGGCGTCTTCGAGCTCTTCATCGTCGTCCTGATCTTCTTCTTCGTCCATGCTGTCATCGCTATCGTCTTCGTCATCATAAGCTGCGTCTTCCATCTCATCGTCCGAACCACGAAGGAACCGGCGGACAGGAGACAGAGATCTCACGCGTTGCAACATCTCAAAGGGCGAAAAGTGTGGGCCATCCGCAGACGATGGCCGCATGGCAGCTTCTCTCTCGCGTGCCTCGCGTTCCTCGCGTTCTGCGAGGAGAAAGTAGGAACCGGAAGATCTGCGTTCGATGATATTCGCGGCCGGCGCCAGGCAAGACCGAGGAGAAGACGGTACAGCTGTTGGGTCAGTAGGTGTATTGATGCCGGTATCCTGGTCCGTTTCGTTGCCGACCATGAGCCGTAGTTCATTGGTGTTGAAAGACTCGCAATGAGCACATTGGTTACCGAGCCAGTGGTAGTTCGATGTAGACTTGACCGAGCAATCGTTGCAGTGGATCACGACGCTGGTGTCGGCGAATTGTGCGGGCATCGGCTGACTTTGGATGGCATCTCGTAGTTTGCGCCATTGCAGCTCCATGTTTACGGCGCTCTTCTTGCACATCGGGCACTTGTAGTCGGTCTGCATATACGCGTCGTAGCAGTCGCGATGCATGTAATGGCCACATTTCATAGAGACGACGTCGGTTGATGAGGTGAACATGTAGTCTTTGCAGATGGGGCAGTCGGCATCGGTAGCGCGCTCGATACAACGGTGATCGTCGGCGTATTTGATGCTAATGCAAACATTGCATCTCTGGTACCAGGTTAGTCCACACTAACTTCCAAGCCGCAATGGGTTCTACTGACCTTGCAGTGGATAAAGTCTTTGCCAAGACCCTCTCCACGTCTACAAATGCCACAGTCGGGGCAATGGTAGATGCTTTTGGTGCTGTCGTTGTCCCAGAGCTTGCAAATATCACAGTAGTACCAGGCGGTGCGCACCTGGCATGATCGACAAAACTCTGCTGCGGGCTGCGGAGTTGCGCAAAGCATGCAGAACATGAGTCTCGTCTTCTTCCGGTTCAGATGGTGGTCCTCCCGTTCGTCATGGCAATGGCGGCAGGTATGCCAGCGGTTGCAGTCGAAGCACTGAATCTTGACGTTTCTCTTATAATGCTTGCAGCCATAGACGGGCTCCTCTTCCTCATCTTCATCCATGCGAGCGCCGTCATGGAGCGCATCGGTGTTCTCAGGCAGAGGGCAGAATGTGGGCTCGAGGTCCTCGAGGGTGAGGTTGTACGGATTGTCGCTGTCGTACGCCGAGTAGACGGACGTAGGCGAGGAAATATGCATGTCCGAGAGCGTGGAGCTCGGAGTGAACGGCCGCTCCTGCGACATGACGCTCGACGGCGATCGCGGCCGTGTGATGATGTGCCCCTGCGAAGCATGGTATCTTTCCGTCATCAAGCCGTGCATGCGCCTTGCCTTCTCGTCGCTCGAGACGCGGAGCTCGCGAATCTCGTGGATCCTCTGGCGCATGAGGCGCATGCCATCGTCGGCGGGCAGCGATTCAGACATGGTGACGGCCAGGGAGCTGCCAGGCGCAGGAGGGAAGGTCAACGCGCGGGGAGTATCTCGGCGTGACTGAGCTATAGTGGTTGCGCTACCCCGCGGCGGACAGCTGGGATCGGGGCTCTCGGCAGGGAGAAGGGGCGCGGGGGTGCCGTAGGCGGGGTTGCTGGAGCGCTCGTCCTCGAGGATGCTCGTGGAGGCAGAGGAGGGAGCGGTCGTCCTCGTCGGCGATTGCGTGAGCCGGGCATGACCAGCTGCGGCGGTGGACCTAGGAGGATCTTCGGGCTCGGTGGGTTCGGGGGCCTGGACAATGGCGAGGTCGGAGGCTGGAGCGGTCGCGGAGGCAGCGTCGCCGGGGGGTGCTACGCTCTGCGGGGCGGCGTCGGCGGAGGCATGGCCAGCGGAGAGGCTCGTCGTCGCCCGCCGCGGTGCTGCTGGGCTCGCTGACGGGCGGCTCCCGTCCGCACGTGATGGGCGGCGGGAATCGTCAGGGATCGCCGGGCATTCGCCATGGCCGGCACTCCAGCTGGCGGCGCGCGCTTCGGAAAACCTGCGAGCGTGGCGGACGACGGGCTCGATGATGAAGGACGAGATGAGGTTGCTCATGAGGAGGCGCAGGATCCGGGCAGGACCAGCGATGCAGGCGTCGGACAGGAAACTGGGAACGGAGGGCGCGGTGCTTGGAACAGCTGCACTGTCCGCCGCAGCGGCCTGGCAACGTGACACGCCGCCGCCCGCCAGCACTAGGAGGAGGTCCACATGTGCGGATGACGCCGCAGCCCTCGTCGGTCCGTAGCGGCTGCCTCTGCCCGGGCTCCGCCTCCTGGCTGAGCGCGTGCCGCGCGCGAGCTGTGCGCCGTTCGAGGGCGAGGCCATTGGCGACGTAGCGTGCGCTGCGCTCCTCCGCGCCCGCAAACAGCGCGCCCGCCAGACAAATAAAGCCCGCGCGCCGCGGAGCCGGCCTGGTGCGCATCGGACAATCGCCGACGTGCGGCGCTGCACAGGTCCAATCCTCCGACAGCGAGCGGGCGCGATCTCCCCGCAGGCGCGCCGGCAGTGGTGGAGTGCGTTACGAAGCGTCAGCCAGCCCCTGTCTCGCCACGCGTGCCCTTTCGACGACAGCAGTGGCAGAGGATGCCAGCAGTGCAGCACGGCCGGGACTGGCCCTTTTTCGTCTACTCTCAGACGGGCAGGTGGATCAGCGGACATCTGCGGCCGGCTTTCCAGAATCGGCCTGTCGGGACTTCGCGCGGAGCCCGTCCAGCTCTCGAGCCGTGTCGGCGCCTGCCAGCGCCGATGCCCCTCCTCCGCCGCCGTGTGAAGAGACAGCCGGCACGCCGTGGCGCGCTTTAGGCGGGTCTCATCGCTTGATGCTGGCAAGATGGCCGTGATATTATGCGTAAGCTGACCGTTGTCCATGACTCGAGCACAGAGCCGCCGCGGGGCAACGCACGTGGGTTCCGGGAGCAGGCGTGGCAGGGTCAGAATATCATCCTGTAGGTAATCCTGCGAGCCATGCTTGCTGATTAATATGACGCAAGCCTGCCGCCGCGTGGTGTCTGAAATTTTCAGACTCAGGCCGCAGCAGGCAGGGCTGGCCTGACAGGGCCAACCCAGCGTGGGGCAAGGAAACTTTCGACATCCGCGCCCCACCCGCCACTCTTAACAGCACGTCCAACGCTTCCCTTGATCCCGGCTGCCAAAAGACGAAAAGAGGAAAAAAAAGACGTAGGCCTGCACCCCGGACACAGACCACAATGGAAGCCGACCTCGACCCTTTCGACACGGTCCTCTCGCTGGAAGACCAATACTATGCCGAAGGCTACGCGTTAGGCGCCAAGGACGGCTCGCGCGCCGGCCACATCGAGGGCCGCGTCTTCGGGCTGGAGAAGGGCTTCGAGAAGTTTGTCGCCATGGGCACCATGCACGCCAAAGCCGCCGTATGGGCTGCGCGCATGCCAGCATATCAGCAGCAGCATCAGCAAAGCCAAGGAGAGCCAATCCAAGAGCAAGAGCGCAAAGCAGTTCTCCCTCTGTTGTCAGACAACCCGCGCCTTGCAAAGCACGTCGCAACGCTACACGCTCTCTCCGAGCCTGCTAGCCTGTCAACCCAGAATACCGAGGATGCTGTGTCTGATTTCGACGACCGCTTCAAGCGTGCGCAAGCCAAGGCAAAGGTCGTCGAGAAGCTGGTTGGCGAGGGTCAGGATGTGGGAGAGCTGAGCGTGGCGGAGAAGGATGCGGCCGCTGCCGCTGGAGCTGTGGGAGCCCGAGCGGACAGCGGAGCTGGTGGTGCCAAGGGACCGAAGCGCATCGGAGGGGGCGTTAAGATGGTGCGGAAGGAGGGCCGAGGGCAGGAGAAGAATATGGAAGATTTTGGAACCGTTGCTCACAAGACATGAGGCGGAGGGTATCTGCATGAGTCTACCTGTTGGGACCTAAGGCCAGGCATCCCGCCCGGGTAAACACAAAGTAGGGCGCAGAGATGTACGTGATCCTGCCAGGTCCGGCTGCCTAGTTACCTCCGCTAAGAGGACCGAGCATGCAAGGATATCTCCTCCAACATTACAGCCCGGTCCCTCACTGACAGGCCGGAGGAAACCATCCAGGATCTGGAATTGTCGATAGAAGTCATGGTCAGAACAATAGTGCTGGGATGCACGGCAATTCGTAGCGTTCAAGCAAGCTAGTTGCAATATGGCATTCCCGGGGCTGGAAGGCGAATCACAAAATCATGAGGACAATGTACAAGCGTTCAGATTGGTTTTGCATTCATCGACTGGGGTATCGAGATGACTACGAAGTGCAGCCGCTGACAGGAGCTGTTCTTCATGACACTTATGGAAGTGTACAGTTCCCCGTTATGATCTTAGAAAAAGCAGCCCGCTGGTTTGGAACCATAGACATGAAAGCGAAAGAGCAAATCGAAGTGGAGTCGCTACCGAAAGAATACGGTAGCACAAGAGTCAGATGAAAGGCAGAAACGCTTAGAGTAGGACGTCCTCGCGTCCGCGCAGGCGGTGAGTAGGAATGGTCGACAGCGGACAGCCGGGATCCATGGCAGCAGCTTCCTCATCGTAGGTACGACGGTAAGGCCTGTAGAAGAAGCACACGGCCCTATTGTCGTAGTCAATTCGCCCAGGAGAGAGGATGCACAAGCGCAGGCTGCCCGATAAGGGAAGGCAACTGCTTACAATCCGAGGACAACCGCGAGGCCACAGGCAACCGCACTCATTGCGACGAGGAAGACGTTTTCCATCTTGCCCGGCGCATTGTTGCTAGGGGCCGGAGTGGGAGAAGTGCCGGGAGTCGCAGAGGCGCTGCCAGCGGCAGCCTCGCTGCCAGAAGAGGCACCAGGGGTGTTGACAGCGCCGGTCGCGGAGGCGGTACCAGAGGCGGACTTGGTGGCAGAGGCAGAGGCGGAGGCAACAGAGGTAGCTACGAGGACGAGGTGGTTAGATATTATTCTTATGAAGGGGGGTGAGGTGAAGTGGGGTGAGGCGAGAACTTACCGACAGTGACGCCGGCACTCTTGCACACCGAGGCGTAGGCGGACATGGCGGCGGACACCTCGTTGCCGCAGGTGGAGGAGATGTCGCTAGGAATAGAGTCCTTGTTGCAGATCGTCTTCAGGTCCGCGGGGTTGGTCTGGCCGCCGACGACATCCAGAAGACAGGCCGGGGGGGTGGCCAAGGTGAAGTTGGCAAAGCCCAAGAGGGCGACGAGAAGAGCGAAGATCTTGGGGGAGAACATGTTGGATGGGTATCTGCGCGCAAAGGATTGACTGCGGTTGGTTGGCAATAGGTTGCAGAAGGAGAGAATGTCGCTGGGAGCCGTCGAACCGAAAGGAGCGTGGTGATTGAGGAGGGTTTAGGTTTGGTGTTTCCGGGGGCTTATAAGGTGGAACGGCGGACGCGACGGGCGCCGGGCGCTAGCGAGGCGCGTGGCGCGTGCCTGGCAGCCAATGCGGCTTAGCGCCTTGGCAGCGGGCTTGGGCGTTTGATCAGCCCCAGCGGCGGAGGATCTTCATGCGCTGTCGCCCAATCGCTGCGCCCGCCGCCGCCCGCCTGCCGCGAGCCTGCGCGCGACAGCTGCTGCGTCGCCCGCGCGTTTCATCGCCCAGCGAGCGCGTTTTGCCGCGCGAGTGCGGCGGTGTGTGTGGCGCGCTGCATTTCGTGCGCTCTTGGCTAGCTCGTATTGGGAGGGTTCATATCGCTCCTGGCGATCATGGTTAAATATAGGCTTCTCCGTATTCCTTAACGTTATATAGGAGGCCGCTGCCGACAGAAAGGAGCGCTGCTGTCCGAGCACCTCTCTGCCGTCACCTGTCCATCGTTTCGATGCTCCAGATTGCCAATTGGTCATCGAGTCCCAGCCTAATCTTCCCTGGTGTCCGTGCATACGCCTGCCGACAGGGGTTGCTCCCGTCTAAACGCACAGTCTTCTGTATCTGACTCTCTCTCTCGAGCAGCTTCGAGACGTGCCGGTAGGGCTGATTGCTTTTGGTGCGCGATCATCCAGCGTCCGTCCGAAATAGGAAAGAGCGGGGCTCGAGCAGTCCGACCGCTTTCGTATGCATGGGGAGTCGAAGCATCCGTCTGGACGAGTCGCCCTCGTTTTCTACTACGTATGTGCGTCCAGATGAACGCTTCAACTCCGGATAATCTAAGACGGTCCCCAAGCAGTGGTGGACTGCATGTTGAGGATCCGGATTGGGCATTTTGGAATCCTCTCTTGCACAAAGACTCTCAAGCACTTCGCCACTATCAATACCACTACACATTCACCCCGGTGACGGCGTCCCTGGAGATCTCAGCCGATACTGCTCAAAACAATCGAGATGTCAAGTCTACAAGTAGTATTGTTTTGAAACCCCTTCGGATTCTATCGACGAGATGCATCTGAGCTCGACCCAGGGGCGTCTGAGTCCGGGGAGGCCATGTCGGGGATCTGGATTGTAAACTGATTACGCCTAAAGGGAACCTGACTCTCGTCTTATTCCTCTCTAAAAGAAAGTCCAGTATGGTGCACTAATCCGGCAAAAGACATGATAAATCGATAAAATATCGCAACTCCCACCAAGCCCTACACAAACACCTTGTCCCTCGCATAGCAAAACCTCGCCGCCGACATAAAGCACGCACCCCCAAGAATCACCACCCCGCTAAAAATGATCGCCTGATCATACCCGCCATAGTGCTCAATCAACGCCCCATTAATCGGCGTCCCCGTCAACGCCGCAATCCCCACAATCCCGGACCCCATCCCGATATACGTACCGATCTGGTTCGGACTAGGCGCCACATGCCCCAACGTCGCAATCATCAACGCGATAATAGCGCCAGACGTGCCCCCATACAACACAGCCAGGACGACCAGACCCCCCGACGACTCGATCCTTAGCCAGCAAAGCACCAGCACGCCCGACGCGAACGACGCAAAAGCAAGCAGGTTGAACTGGCCCAGCCTCAGCGCCGCCACGCCGCCGAGCATGCGCCCGGCAAACGAACCCCCGTTGATGACCGCGACGAGGTACGTCGCCAGATCCGGATCCATCCCGTGCCGCAGGCCGTACGTGCTCAGGTAGAAGAACGGCGTCCACAGGCCCCACGTGATCAGGAACAGGCCTACCACCTGCAACGCGTACGCCGGGTCCCTGAACGCCCTGGGCAGCAGCCACGTGCCCTTCCTAGGCGGCACGCCGGGCCGCACCGTCATGCACGCCACGATGGCTAGGCTGGCCGCCAGGAAGCCGACGCAGCGCTGCGTCCAGCCGAAGCCGAGGGAGGAGCGGTTGAGGAGGCGGGTGAGCATGACCGGGAAGACGATGCCGCCGGCGGTGGAGCCGGTGCTGGCGATGGCCATGGCCATGGGGCGTTTGCGGTGGAAGTAGTGGCCCACGACGGCGACGGCGGGGGCGTAGATGAGGCCGGAGCTCATGCCGAGGAGGATGCCTTGGCAGAGGAGGAATTGGTAGTATTGCTTGCAGGCGCTGGTCATCATGATGGCGAAGATGTAGGTGAGGGAGAAGGGCCAGAGGATGGACTGGTTGTGGGTGTGGGGCGTTAGTTATGGGGGTGTGCTGGAGGCTGGTGGTGGGTGAGACGTACAGATGGGCCATAGCGGTCGGTGATCGGGCCGGACAGGATGGTGGCGGAGAATTGGGCGCATGCTTGGATGGAACCGATCCAGGCGACGTCCGAGGGAGACTTGTTTTTGAGGAAGCGGTCGAGATAGTATGCTTCGTAGACACTGCGGATCATATTCAGCCGCAAACGAATCATGGCATAGCTGTTGACGAAAGTTGTGGTCCCAATGAACATACCCAAAAGAGTTCACGTATCCGAACGTGAAGAACAGAGCACACCAACAACCCAACACAGCCATCCATCCCTTGGTGCCTCCTTCAGGGTACGAGTGATGCTCAATATGCCCCGTAGGCGGTCCAGATGCTTGTTGCTGCTGTGATTGCTTGGCCGCCTTACCCATCTCAGCCTTGTTCTCGGGCCCCGTCATCGGATTCGATTTGGAGGATGCCTTTTCCAGGGTATCCGACATGTTGTCCGGCCAAAAAGCGAGTTCAATTCAAGGGGTTTACAGAATAGTGCAAGTACTAGAGAGAAGATGAGGAACAAAAAGCGCGTAGATCTCAGGAGAAAGACCTTCAAACCCTTTCTACGGGCAACAGATGCGTGAAAGCAACGGAGCTCGTCAGGAACGATGAGCGAACCGAAGTGGATGGTAGGAAGAAACCGTAGCATGTATGTATATATACTCACCAAAACAAAAATTTCCAGACCGAACCCAATCATCGCCTCCAAACAAACGACCGTGTCGTCGGTGTGTCCGACCGAAGTGGTATTTCCCGGCGGCTGCCAACTACTTGCATACTTCGGGCGCGAGGAATCATCACGGCCGCACCGTGACTGGGCTCCCCTGCTTCGTCCTGCATGTGATCAGATGGGCATGGTGACGGCGTCCGTCACTTCGGGCAAGATTGATGCCCTTTTCAGGCAGATGGTGTCGGCATTGGGTGACCGAGTCCCCACCGGAGCCCAGAGAAATCATACGTGCGTCCATGTTAAGCAACACCAAGACGCCTGGAAGGGGGGAAAATATCTTGTCGAAAGGCTTTGCTGCACCGTGCTGGACCCTGACGCTCGGAAACTTGGCGACTATGAGCGGGAGGTGCAGCACAACGAAAACAGAGCTCTCCTGGAAATATGGGTACTTTGCAGCTCTATACCTTTCAGTGACCACAGCTCCCAGCTCTTTACTTCTCCTCCTGCTCCCACTTGCCCAACCTCCTTTAGTTTCTCGAGGAGTAAGGAAAATGACAACAGCAGCGAGCGGGCCTCTACCTCGGTCTGGCAGAGCCTGGGGGTTCGTCATAAAAATAATTTCACACCAATCATGAAACAGACCGAAGCCGAAGCGCTGCCTTGTCCGGATGGGCACATATATGATTTCAGCTCGGCGCGCCACCTGCGGGGCCCAGGCCGAGGCCGAAGCAGGGGAGAGACAATCAAACGCTCAAGGGCGGGTCCAGACTTTCGGCAACGGAGCCTTACCGCTGGCAGATCGATCCACGGGCCAGATCAAGCATAAGATAGAATTTGTGGGAGTAAGACCCGAGTGGCTGCATGTGTGAGGGTTTGATGTTGCCTAGTCAACCTCGGGCGTTTCGCGCATCCGAACGTCCGATGACTAAACGATCAGTCAAGCTCACCGCAAGGAACATTCACGTCAGGGACCGTGGGGATAAGTTGAGGGCATATTTGAATAAGGTCGGTTCTGTTTAACGGAAAGGGAAAGGGACCCGAAAATTCTACGGACGGCAAGGTCAGTTCGATTGTTTCTTTCATCTAACGTTAGGTATTCTACCTTTCGCAATCTTATTCTTAGTCTTAGTCTTAGTCTTTAATCTTTAACCTGGTTTTACAGAGCCATCTGCACATAATCTTCCGGTGCATTTTGAAATTCCGTCGCGACCGAAAAGAGAGAAAAAGGAAACAAAGGAGATGGAAAGTAACAGAGAGGGGATAAAGCACCCGTCTAGAAACAGAATACGCTAACTTAGTCGAAGCTGCTCTTGAAGACGAACCTCGAGTCCTCCGACGATGAGAACGGGACACCGAGCTCGAACAACCTCATGACGACATCCGAGAAGTCCTTGAAGAAAATATCCTGGTCCTTGGCGTACTTCTCGACGACGGGACGGAACTTCTTGTCCTTGATGAGGGCATAGTCGGTGGGCAGCATCATGAGGCTCTTGGTCTTAGCGTCCTCGTACTGCTTGGGGCCGTTCCACTTGCGCCACTGCCACTTCTCGTCGAGCAGGAGCTTGAAGTAGTCGTTGGTCAGGGTGGTCGGCGAGAAGGTCCAAGGGCCATCGAAGCCGGAGCGGTCGGTGTGGCAGCGGCCGAGGGCGTGCGCACCCGACAGCGCGACGATCTCCTGGTCGTTCCAGCCCATGCGGCCAAAGATGGCGCGCAAGTGGTTCTGCTCCTTGCTGGCGTCGGGCAGACGACCGTCGGGGGTGCAGAAAGAGACGTCACGGTCGGCGCGGCCAGGGCGCCACGGGATCTTGGGACCTTGCATCTCCTGGATGGCACAGGCGCCCGCAAGAGTCCACAGGTCAGAGTATGAGATCCAAGGGAACTGCTGCTTGACGGGCTCAAGGAAGTCGCGGGCAGCCTTCAGACCAGCATTGGCGCCGTGGTCGGACTCGGGAGCGAAACGCATGGTAGCACCGTTGGAGCCGCCGGTGCCGGTTTCCTTGTCGTAGCTGGAAGGCGTCGTGTCAGTGGGAGATTCAATGGCAAGATGAAAGTGTTGAGGGATCACTAACGTTCCGCTGGCGTGCCATGCCAGTCTCAGGACAACAGGGCCGTAGCTCCCATCGTCGTAGTCGTCGTGCTCCTCCAGCCGCTTAGCAATGGCATCGTAGACCTTCTGGTAGTCGTCGAACTTGGGAGCGAAGGGCTCCTTCGAAGCTGCCTGGGCGCCGACACCCGAGCTGTATGCATAGTAGCCCGCACCGCCGACGACAGCGAGAACACCAACCCAGAGGGCAGGGTTCGGGCCGCTAGACTTGGAGGCGCCACCCTCGGAAGAGTAGCCGCGGCGAGACTGCTGGCGGAAGGCTTGAGGAACGGCGAAGCGGGAGGAGCGGGCGGCGGTTGACCTGATGGAGGCCGGGGCGGAGCGCAGGGCGGCGCTGCGGGCGAAGGCGGATCGGGCGGCGGAAGCCATTGTGCGGAGGGAGGCGGGAGTGGTGTGATTGCAGGCGATGAGCGGCGGTGGTGGGAGGAAGGCAGAGAGATAAGGGCAGTGGCGGATGGGTATCGTGCAGGCAAGGGACGGAGCGGAAAAGAAGAACGGCGGCGAGCAGAGGCGGGCGGCGGCGGCGAGGGCGAGGGCGAGCTTATATCGCGCTCGGATTCGAGCAGCTCATGGCTGGCGGCGGGCGGAACGCGTCGATGCCCTCGGGCTTGATCGCCGTGGTGGGTCTCCGGCTTCATCTGGGCACCAATCACCGCGACTGTATTTGCTGGATGATGCGAGAGGGCCGATTCCAGCCCCAGCCAGCTTACCTGAGCGCCTCGCCTGCGCAGGCTCACGCTGGGCCCCGTCGAAGCCACCGCGTTGCGATAACGCCATCCCGCAACGTCGCCGAGCAAAATTCGAGCAGGGAACCGCGGCTAGCGTCAGCAGCCCTGCCACCCTGCGCGGCTTGAACGCGCAGAGCCGCATTACGACACACGCAGCGCCGTTGCCCGTCCGGAGAGGGGGCCTGCGGGCCTGGTTGGTCAGACGCGGGCCTGGACGCGCGAGGGGAACGGCCTGACGGCTGGGCGCGCCACGCTGGCCGCTGGCTGGCAGGCAGGGCCCCTCGCGCCGCCAGACCGACTGCCTGCCCGCACGCACCGCGCTTCAAGCCGGAGCGATGTCCTGCTGTTGCCGGTTCCGTGCTTTGTGCGACAGCCAGCCGAGGACTTCTTCGCGCGGGTCTGAGACAGGCCCCGAGTCTGTTTGGACGCCCGCCCACCGTCCGCGTGCTTCCGTAAGCAGCTGGCTGGACTGTCGGTCTTATGAATATGGCAGCGTGCGAGCCCTATACGAATTGCCTCTCCGATCTCGCTGCTTTCCGCCTCCCAGCGACCGCGGTTGAGTGGCTGCACGCGTCGGCACGTGGCCCACATCGCCGACCTCTTCTCTTCATCATGCCACTCTCCCTACCCGTGGTGATGTGATCTTTGGGGCCTCTCGACGCGTCTTGCTCATCGGCCCGGTCATGGAAAGTGCGGAGAACTCGACAGGGGGTGCGGCTTCCTGATCTTTCCGACCCACTTGCTTATATATGGCCGATTCCATTGGCCGGATGTACAGATCGTGAAGTCGTGTCGCCGAGAGCAACACCGCTCAGCGCAGTTGGATAGAAGACTTGGAGGCCCGATTTTCACCATGAGAACAACAAGAGTTCCGAGCAGTAACTAATTTGGTTCCCGGTAACTTTTTAGGGCAAGTTTTCCTATTCGACATCCGCCGTGGTGCGTGTCCGGAGCCGAAGCATGCATCCAGACGTAAAAGTATGTGAAGCTGCACTTCAACTCTCTCCACATAAGTGCGTGAAGGGCGTAGGTTTCGCCCCCGCGCGCCTTGACACCATGCAAAATTGCTTAATTAGGTAGTTAAGACTAGGAGTCAAATTAAGAAAACCGGGAGTCAAATTGTTAGACGCCTTTCAAGAATTTTCCGTCATTGCGCCGTAAAAGTCGTCCCAATCCCTGGATCTACCTGTGTATCTTTTGCATGCATCATCATTGCTGAATGTCCATTTAACACACGACACCGCCCTCTTTTAATCCGTCAGCTCCGCTTGCCTCGTAATCTCCTCGGTGCCCTCCCTGCTCATCCTCGCCAGCAGGTTCAACGCACTACCGGCCAGAATGAAGCCGCACTGGTCCTTGCTGAGGGTGTGCTTGGTGCTGATGAGCTTCTCCTCGCCGTTCCTCTTCTTCAACCGCAGCTTAACCTCGCCCTTGCCACCGGCCTTAAGCACGTCGTACAGACCCTCCGTGCTGATCTCGTCGCACGCATCCATGAGATCGTAGTCGGCCTCGTTGGCGAAGGTGAGCGGCACAACACCCTGCTTCTTCAGGTTGGTCTCGTGGATACGGGCAAAGCTCTTGGCCAGGATGATGCGCCCACCCAGGTATCTGGGCTGCAGCGCTGCGTGTTCTCTGGCGCTGCCTTCGCCGTAGTTGTGTTCGGCGACGACGAGCCACTCCAGACCCTGGTCCTTCCAGCGCTTAGCGAGCTCCGGAATACCACAGTTACTACCGTCGACGTCGTATGCAACGTTGGTCTCGCCGGTTGCCGCGTTCACCGCGCCAATGAGCGTGTTTTCGGCAATGTTCGGCAGGTGACCCTTGTACTTGAGCCATGGGCCAGCCGCGCTGATGGTGTCGGTCGTGCACTGGCCTTTGACCTTGAAGAGCACGCGGAGACCAGAAAGTTCCGAGTCGGGGAAGGGCGCGAAGGGCTCGAGAACGGCAAGACGGGACGACTTGGGGTCGATCTTGACTTCGACGCTCGGGTCAGGCTTACCAGGCGTGGGCAGGAAGTCGGGGTTGCCTGTGACGAAGCCTGCCGAGGGGAGGTCCTGGCCCTTGGGAGGAGAGAACTTGAAGGGAGTACCAGAAGCAGTCGGAATGAAATCAGTCATAGGGTTAAAGGTGGTGCTACCAGCGTAGCTCATGGCAGTCACCAGCTCGGGAGAAGCCAGGAAGTTCATGGTTGCCCTGTTACCGTCGTTTCTTGCGGGGAAGTTACGGTTGTAGCTAGTGAAGATCGCGTTCGCCTCGCCCTTCTGAACCTCATCGGTCCGCTTCCATTGTCCAATGCAAGGACCTTGTTGAAGTCAGCAATCAGCGTCGTAGCGGGTGGAGGGACCGGGACATACCACAAGCGTTGGCAAGGACCACACCGCCAGCAGAGGAGAACGTATCCAAAGTCTGGTCTCTTTCCAAGGTTGCCCTGATCTGCTCACTGCCGGGGGTGATGAAAAAGTCCGCCTTGGGAGACAGGCCAGCAGCCTTGGCCTGCTTGACCAACTCCTCAGCGCGGGTCATGTCCTGGTAGCTAGAGTTGGTGCAGCTACCAATGAGACCAGCACCAAAAGTCTTAGGCCAGCCCTTTTCCTCAACGGTGTCCTTGAACTTGCTGAGAGGCGTAGAAAGGTCCGGGGTAAAAGGTCCGTTGATATGAGGCTCCAGCTCAGACAAGTTGATGGTGATGACCTGGTCATATTCGGCACCAGAATCGGCGCGCAGAAGGTTATGCGGGCCAGGAGAAGAGGCGATTGCGCTGGCAGCAGTCGCAATCGACTCACGGCACGTAGCACCGAGGTAAGGAACGTGTCCGGAGGAGAAGGGGAAGAGAGAGGTGGTAGCACCAACCTCGGCACCCATGTTGCAGATGGTGGCCATACCAGTGCAGCTGAGGGTCTCGACGCCGGGTCCGAAGTACTCAATGATGAAGCCAGTGCCACCCCGCACGGTAAGCTTTCCAGCAAGAGAGAGGATAACATCCTTCGGGCTGGCCCAACCGCTCAGCTCTCCAACCAACTTAACACCCAAAACCTTCGGGGCCTTCAGCTCCCACGGAGCATCCACGAGAGCATCGACGGCATCCGCACCACCGACGCCGATAGCAATAGCACCAAGACCACCTGCATTTGGCGTGTGGCTGTCCGTACCCAGCATCATGAGACCTGGTGCGCTGTAGTTCTCCAAGACCGTCTGGTGAATGATACCCGCGCCCGGCGGCCAGAACTCGATGCCGTACTTCTTGGCCGCGCTCTCCAGGAAGTCGAAGACCTCCTTGTTACCCTGGATGGACCGCGGCAGGTCGGTGTCGGCACCCTTCTCGCCAACAATCATGTGGTCGCAGTGAATGCTCGCGGGCACAGCGGTCGTGGGCAGGCCGCACGACATGAACTGCAGCAGGGCCATCTGCGCAGAGGCGTCCTGCATGGCAACCCGGTCGGGCTTGAGCTTGAGGTTGGCGGCGCCCCTGATGTCCTTGCCATTGTTTGTGCCGGTCAATAGTGACTCCTCGGGGCTGTCAAGGTGGGAGTAGAGGATCTTCTCGGCGAGAGTAAGCTTGCGCTCGGCGCCCAGGACGGTGCGGACCTCGTGCAGCTTCTTGAGCAGCTTGGGGTAGGGCGGCGTGCGCGAGGCGATATCGAAGTTCGGCGGCGGCGTCGAGGACTGGGCGGTCGCCAGGTGCCGTCTGCTCTGCAGCAGCGGGCGCGGTGGCGCGGACTGCTGATGCGTCAGAGAGGCTGCGATGGCCGAGGGCGCAGGGCGGCAATGGGGGTGCGACCTACCTTGGCTTGGGCGAGGCGGGCAGCCCTGAGGGCCTGCGCCCGCATGGTAATTGCCTGGCCTGCCATTGGGAGCTGGGGGCGCGAGCAACAGAGCGGGCGATGGCGGCCAAAAATTCACGATGGGCGAGCGAAAGCGGAGGCGGCCAGACAAATTGCGACATCGCCATTGGCAGATGCGACCCCGGCCCGAAGTCCGGGGCTCGCGACAGCACAGTGCACCTTCTCCGCTCAAGGGTATCAATTGGCATCTCTATGTTGAATTGCCATCTTCACACTCATAAAGGACGTTCATCGGCGCTCTCCCGCTATTCTATCGCCGTCTACGAAGTGTGCACCTCCGCATTCTTCAGGGCCTCTGTAACCTTCTCAATAGCAGGGTCCGCCTCCTGCTTCTTTTCCGGAGCCTCCACGCCCGCAGCAGCCGCCGCCTTCTTGGCCGCTTTCTTTGCCTTGTCCTTCTCCTTCGCCGCCTTCTTCGCCGCCCGCTTCTCAGCCTCCAGCTGCTTCTGCTTCCTGGCCTCCTCGCCTCCGTATGCCTCTCTCCACTCCTGCTCCTTCTCCGGCTTGATCTGGTTGAAGAGGTACGCCGCCTTGCCGATCTTGTGGCCGGGCTTGATCGCGTCCGGAGTCCACTTCTCGGGAATGTGGGGAACAGCCTCAACGGTCAGCTGCTGGAAGACACCAGAAATGGGCTCACCCTTGTCGGAGACGCCGCCACGTGCCGTCGCGGGCATGTACGGCTCGAGAAGGCTGGCGAGAAGGTGGATGTGGTTCAACGCCACGCCAACCACAGCGGCGCACCGGTCCGGTTCTTCAGCAAACAGTCTGTTGTCAAGCTTGTTGTCCTGCAGCAGCTTGTTGCCAAGGGCCGAGAGGTGCAGCACCGTAACCAGACCTGCCTTCAGCTTGACAGCTTCCAGCTGAGTGATGTAGGTGGTCAAGAGCTCGTTGACTGCCTCCTCATGCTTCTTGAGGTACTCATCGGTGTACTTGGTGTAGTCGGGAACAACTACAGGCAAATTGTCAGTCCCCTCGTCGATAATTCCGAGCGCATCCACACAACTTACCAGACTCGTACTTGGCAGCTACGAATTTGATGACGCGGTTAACAAAGTTGCCAAGGTTCTTCAGCAGGTCGTTATTGTTGGCGTCGATGAAGTCCTTCCACTTGAACTCGGAATCGCTGGTCTCAGGCCGTCTCGAGAGCAGGTAATATCTCCAGACATCAGACGGGATGCCAGTGTCCTTTGCGTTGTTGCCGAAAACGCCAACACCCTTCGACTTTGAGAACTTGGTGTCCTCATAGTTGAGGTACTCGGTGGTGGACACGTGGTGGATCTTAGTCCACTTATCCCCAGTACCGAGCTGAGAACCAGGGAAGATGATGGTGTGGAACTGGACGTTGTCTTTGCCCATGAACTGGTAGAGCTTGACATTCTCCGGGTTTCTCCACCACTTCTCCCATTCATCCGTGTATGTGGCGGTGATGGAGACGTAGCCAATGCACGCATCAAACCACACGTACATGACCTTGTCTTCATAGCCAGGCAGAGGAACTGCGGTACCCCACTTCAGGTCACGAGTAATGCCTCGAGGCTTCAGGCCCTTGTCGATCCACGATTGCGTGATCTGAATGCAATTCGACGACCACTTGCCATCCGCGCTAGCCTGCTTGAACCACTCGACAATCTTGTCTTTCAAGGCATCCAGGCGAATATAAACATGTTTTGTCTCCCTCTTGACGGGAGCAGCGCCATCCAGCTTGCAGCGAGGGTTGATGAGGAATCCGGTGGCCTTGACCTCACCGTGTGGCTCGTGCTCGTCTGAGGAGGTGGGGGCCTTCGTCTCGGGCTCGGGCTCCAGCGGGTCGAGCAGGTTGCCGCACTTGTCGCATTGGTCGCCTCGTGCGCCTGGGTCGCCGCAAATGCTGCACTCGCCCTCGACGAAGCGGTCGGCAAGGAAAGAGCCGTGCTTCTCGCAGTATGGCTGGACGGTGGTCTTCTCCTCCAGGTAGCCGTTCTTGTGGAGCTTCTGGAAGATGTCCTGGGCGATGTCGGTCTGCTGCTGGGTGGGCGTGCGGCCGAACTTGTCGAAGCCAATGTTGAACCACTTGTAGACATCGGCGTGGATCTTGTGGTATTTGTCGCAGAGCTCCTGCGGAGTGAGGCCCTCGTCGATGGCCTTGGTCTCGGTGGCGGTGCCGTATTCGTCGGAGCCGCAAACGTAGAGGGTCGGGTAGCCGCGCGCCTTGCAATAGCGTGAAAAGACGTCGGCGGAGAGGACGGAGCCGATGATGTTGCCCAGATGGGGAATGTTGTTGACGTAGGGCAGAGCGCTGGTGATCAGAATATTCCGCTTGCCATCCTGCGGTAAGATGGGCTGTGAGGCGGCCATGGTGGAGGATGTGGAGCGGCAGGTGGTGTGCGAAGATGGACTCAAAAGAGAGTTGACTCAATCGCTCTCCGCCGCCCTGCCGCGAGCCCGCCCCGCACTAAACCCAAACCGCGATAGCCGCGCCGAGCTCGCATTCTCCGCCCTGCCTTTCATCTCCCTCCGTCCAGCTCCACCTTGCCTTCATCACAGAAGATCCAGCCACCTTTTTCTCCCCCTAGTCCGGAAATCCGTATCGCGCAATTCCTGCGCCTAGGTCAGCTGAAGCTTTCACGCGCGAGTCGGGCACCTGTACCACCGTCCGGCCTAGGTGCTATATTTCAATTTCAATACCGCCTTCATGTCGTCTCATTTTGCACCGCCGTCTCTACTGAATGTATAGACTAACCCCATCGCTGCTGCTGCTGCCGCGCTGCCTACAACAACCATCTCGACTGCACCTTTTGTTGCAGCCCATTTCTTCTTCCACCCCTGTACAACCGCTGTCTTGACGTATCCAAAAACGAAGAGAGCCCACACCATGATTCCAGCAGACAAGAACAGGCCGGATTGCACGTTGTGTGTCGGCACAAAGAAATACGGCAGCAGAGGTATAAACCCGCCGATGAAGTATCCAAGGGCGATGGTCAAGGCACACGTGAAGGCGCGACTCGCAGGAGGCTCTGGCAGAGAGTGCTCAAAGCGCATCAGAAAGCCCGTCAGCTTTGGCAAAGTCGAAATGTGCGTCGATACTTCCGCTGCCAATGGCGCCGGTACGTCGAAGGACTCTAGAATTGATGTTACCCTTTCGCGGACTCCTTGCGGATCATCGGTAATCTCGTTCTCGGTAGCCGCAACCGTTGCTCGGTAAGAATCTCTGCGCAGCGGAGATAATTAGCATTCATCTGGAAGATGGGAAGCAACAGCGGTCTTACTCTTCGCTTTTGGCGCCAAGATATCCGCCTAAGCCCATGGAAATGGCGCCGGCCATCAGCTCAGCCAGGCCGCCATATATTACTACATCGGTGCTTCCCAAAGCAGACAGGCCGGCGGTGAGAGCAAAAGGAACTGTTAGGCCGTCCGACAGGCCGATGATGGCGTCCGAGACAACGCGCGGGTCGACCTGGAAGCGAGACCTCGGGAGCTCAGGTTCGGACTTTTGCTGCGGCTGTTTCTCGAGGTCCGCGGGGTCAAACACAAACGCGCCAAGTTGGTCTTCGCCGCCTGCTGACTGGATGAGACAGGAAACTTCATTGCTATGCGGCGCGTGCTTACTGAAGAAATGGTAGGCAGGTGGGGGAGAGGCTCGACACTCTGGCAGCGGCTGATACGTTTGGGGAGGCGAAGCTTGAGAAGAAGACCTGCCGAACAGCTTGTCCTTGATGAATGTGGAGGCCATGACAAAGGTATGCGGATGTCGGAATCTAACAATGAAGGGCACTGAGGGCTACGCAACTACGAGCTGGTGGGGCCATCATCGGAGCGGACAGCGCAACTTTAAGCATTCCGGGCTCGATGTTGAACGTCGCTGCCGACGCGGGAAGCGGTCGAGTGTGGCTGCCGCAGTGGGCGTGCGCAAGCTGCCCACTCAGCACGCGGGCATCGTCAGCCTATCGATTGTGCATGCGGCGCTGCAGAGCGAGTGGCGACGCGCGGATTCCCGCTTACCAGCAACGCCGCACGACGTACCTGCATGCAAAGCTGCCCCCCGCTCTGCAGGCGACGTTGCAGTCGGCGCATCCCACCCCGCCGCCCTGCATCGGGGCCAGCCTTGGATAGGCTTGCTCCTGCTCGGCAAAGCTTGGTGTCGCCTGCCGCCCCCCGGTCTGCCGATCCGCTTTGGCTGCAGCTCGCGCATCCGCACGCGCCCTTTTTCAACTTCATGTCTTTCAACTGCCCTCCGCTCTACCCGGTCAACTCCAACGAGGCCACCCCGATAGCGCACGTGTGGTCTCATGACTCCGCTTTCTGCGTCAATAATGCACTGTCGATGCGGAGCAAAGTCGTACGCGGCACGGATAACTCCTCTCCAGGAAGTCGGACATAGCGATCCCAGACCCCTCTGCGAAGACGCACCCGCCCCATATGCACCCGCTCTGCATATCTCTCCGAAAATGTGACTATCGACTTGTCTAGCCGCGCTCTTTCGAGCTCACGCGACACTCTCTTGCGCTTCTACAGCCTTTTCCCAGCCTGCAGGTTACGCACTACACGCCATCCTCACTCCTCAACATCCGCTTGATCCGAACTTACCTTCCCATCAAAGCTCTCTCAACATTTTTACCTCCGCGGAAATCGACCGGCATTGTTTCAACCTTCCCGATGCTACCCTGTCTTCCCTTTGGTCCTACCCGAGGTCTCCGGGTGTAGGCCAGCCGTTTCTGCAGTTCGGTCCGCGTGTGGTTGCACTTTGATATCTCAACTTTTGAATGCAAACTCTTTAATGTTGCTTCGTGCCCCGGCTTTGATATGAGACTTCTATATAAATCATCTTTCCCATCAGCTGGCTTCCATCCTCAGCATCTCTAAGGGTACTGCCGTTCAATTTGTTCCATTCTGGCTTCAAGTATGAGATTTACCCACGCAAGGATCCTGGCCGCTGGCCTGGCACTCGCGCCATTTGCTTCATCTGCTCCTGCCATCATCCAGAGGAGACAGTCTTACAGCAACTCCAGCGCTGTATGGTCATCCCTGAATGGGAAGGTATGATTCTTTACAGGAACGTGATGTTCAATGCATGGACTGACACGCATTTCTCCAAAGATCAAACACGTCATCTATCTCATGATGGAGAACCACTCATTTGACAATATTGCGGGTTACTGGGACTTTCATCCAGACATCGACAACCTGAGGGTACGTGGAAAGAGAAACTTTCATCGGGGCCCCTATGTTGGGCACTCCCTCTAAGCTCTCGAACTTATACCTAACCTCCCAATAGAATATCGAGTACTGCAACAACTACACGAACCCCAACTGGACCGTTTGGAACGAGCCGATCGAGATCTGCGCTGGCCCCTACGAGGACGAAGTTCCTCTCAAAGACCCTGACCACGCGTTTGCCGGCACCAGCTACGAAATTTACCAGAAATGGGAGCCAACTGCAAACGATGTCCCTACGATGGGAGGCTTCATTGAACGGCAGTCTGAGAAATATAGCTCCACTCCCGGAGATACAGCTTTCGTGATCAAGGCTTACAGCGAGGAGAAATCAAAGACCCTCGCAACGATTGCGCAGAACTTTGCCTTTTTCGATTCGTATTTTGCCGAGCATCCTGGTACGACTGTTCTCGAAGGCGCGTGACAGTGAGCGTGAATACCGCAGATTAACACGCTTTCAGGGCCTACGAATCCAAACCGTCAGTTCGCCACTTCTGGTTCTACCTGTGGCATGATCGAGAATGACTACCAAGCTTCTGGGTGGTTCAATAACGTTACTGGTACGGATTGTGCCAAGTCAATCTTCGAGGCTTTGAGCGAGAAGAACATCACCTGGAAAAACGTAAGTTGTTTGACCCCACTATAGTACCAGTCTTTACTTACCCTTTTGGTGCAGTACTACGAAACCGACATCATTGACGCATACATGTACAAGGTAAGAAAACCAGAACAGCTGATAAGAAGGTGAGATTTACAATATTCGTAGTGGGTGCAAGACAACGCCATGGACAGACTTGTCCACGCCGACGAGTTTTACGCCGACCTTGCCAACGGCACTTTACCAACATTCTCCTACATCAACCCCGAGTGCTGCACGATCGACTCCATGCACCCCACCAGCAACATGGCCGCCGGCGAGCAACTAATCAAGCACCTCTACGACGCTGTCCGCAACTCTCAATACTGGGACAACGCGTAAGCCCCAATCGCCAATCTTACTCCTCCCCAAACGCACCCGCTAATACCAACCGGACAGCCTCATCATCATCAACTTCGACGAGCACGGCGGCTTCGCCGACCACGTCGCACCCCCAACCAACATTCCCGCCCCCTCCGATGGCTTGACCTTCACCGGCGAATCTGACGGCCACAACATCACCTACGACTTCACGCGCCTAGGCGTGCGCGTCCCTGCCTTCCTCATCTCCCCCTGGATCCCGGCTAACACGCTCATCCACGACCAAGGCACGTCGTACGCGAACAACAGCGCTTACACGCACTCCTCGATGCTGCATTTTCTGCAGCAATTGTGGGGGCTAGAGGGGATGAATAATCGCGTGCAGTGGGCTAAGACGTTTGAGTATGTGTTTGAAGGTGAAAAGAGGGGGGATGGGGAGGCGTTAAGGTATTTGCCGACGCCCAGGTGGGTGGGGGGAAGTGGGCAGCCGGAGCCGGATGCGTTTTATGAGTTGAACCGGGAATATGAGTATTACGCAAGCTTAGACTGAACGAGGCGTTTTGAAAGGAGGTTGGTTTGGTGCGGGGTCAGAATGTAGACGGTATGGTTTCTTCCCGATTTGGATGCTCCGATGAGTGTAGACGCTGACAAAGAGCCCCAGAAATGATCAATAACATCCTTACATCACTTCCTTCACAGGAGTCATTCTACCTATTGGATCCGAGAAAACGTCGGTTTACACAAAACAAGTTGTCATGGTTCTCGTTACGCGCAAGAAGCGAGCGGATACATGAGGCAATACAAAACAGGCAGAGTATCTCCCACCCAGTGTTCAATCCCAAGCCGGATTGAGCCTTCTTGCGCCAGAAGACCTCCGAGCCCGATACCCTCAAACATCAGTCAAATAGAAACAGAGAAAGCTACCAGCAGCGCCCAAACGAACGTCCCTCCCCAAACCCAAATCCAAAAACAAAAGAAACCGCTGAGCCCCAACCTCCACAAGAGAGCAGGAGCAGCTCCTCAACCCCCACCAACCTATTTATCCTTTAAACGAAGGTTACCATCAAGGTTGCAATCACACCACACCCCGTTGTAGAAACACGCGCCACGCTCTCACATCCACCGAAAAAGCAGCTGCGGCGGTGGCAGCGGAAAAATGGGCGGCGTACCGACCGGCGGTGGAGGCGGTGGACGCTGTGTAGTACCGACTGGAGGGGGTGGTGACGGAACAGGAGCACCCGGTGGCGGTGGAGGTGGGACAGGTGCTCCTGGAAGATATGGCGGCGGAGGAGGAGCAGGAGCTCCTGGAGGAGGCGGTGGCGGAACAGGTACTCCAGAGGGCGGAGGTAGAGGAGCAGGTACTCCAGGAGGAAGGGGTGGCGGCATGGGTGCTGCTCCTACGTCAGGAGACGGAGGAGCTGGTAGAGGTGGGGCAATGTCTTTGTTTTTGCCAGCATGGGCAGGGCTGATGGCGGCGCCCGTTACGAGCGATGATGTGAGGAGGATATTGGTGGCAACGAGAAGGAGCATGGTAAGTTTGAAGGCTCTTGACTCGAATACCCAGCCGTCGCAGACGAATATTGTTGACGAGTTGACACTGTTTAAGGTTTTGTACAGAAGCGTTCTTATATACATCCTTATTCGACTTTTGCTCCCCTCTAATCTTGAGAAGAGACGGCAATGGTGTTACGACGCCTGGTTGGGGCGCAGTCTGCTTCCTGCCACTCGCGAGCAAGCGGCGATGGAGCCCAT
This sequence comes from Neofusicoccum sp. Z40, assembly GCA_037356075.1. Lineage (NCBI taxonomy): Eukaryota > Fungi > Ascomycota > Dothideomycetes > Botryosphaeriales > Botryosphaeriaceae > Neofusicoccum > Neofusicoccum sp. Z40. The sequence goes on from JBAWJV010000004.1 coordinate 207,108, forward strand.
GAGTTAGTTACAGGACGGGTGTATGAGGACGAAGGCCCCGCATGACATATACAGGCTTGGCATCAGCCCACATCGACATCAACAGCACATAGGACAAGAAAGAATATAGGTGGCGTGGACGAACCGACGATGGTTGTGGACAAGACCCAGCTTGTTTGCGGGCGCTTGATTGGAGAGCTGGTGGAACCTAGTCAAGCCGAAAAAGGCTTGGCCGCCCCTGTCTCGAAACAACTCAGCCGTCCAAACCTTGAATCCTCGACCTGACAAACCTGGACGTTGGCGGCTTCGATGCGGAGGCACCGTTACACTACTACCATAAACTTAATCTGCCGGAATGGTCTTAGAACGCTGCACCAGCACATTACCGGCCCCGGAGTCGCCTTCCTTTATAGCGCACCCATTTCTTCGTATAATAGTACAAGACAATCTTCACGTCGGCGCGGGCACGCATGCTACTTCATTCCAGCTAACACAATGATAGAAGGCCAGATGGCTACACATGTGTATATGGTGTGGCATTGGGATCAATTGTTTTCTAGCAAAGCAATTACGATTCACCTTTATACTTTCAGTCCGCTGTTATAGTATGGCGGGTTTTAGTCTCAAGGAATACAACAGCTGGAGACACATTCGACTGTACGCAGTCAAATGCACGTCTTTACAAACCCCAGAAATGGAGCATTTATACCTACGAGGCTAGGAACCAAGGTTCTCTCGTGCTATGAGATCGGGAATTGTATTCCGATCTCCAGTGAAGCTGAGCTTAAGCTTGGTTGGAATTAACCATGAGGTGCATTGCGAAAGGCTTCATGTATACATATTGCGTCTAGAATACACTAAGCACACGCGGCCTCAGATAGCAAGAAGGATACCTGAGCTTTTAGGGTCACATGGTCTAGCATATTTAAGAAGACATCGCGTGCAGTTTCCGGCACTTTCTAGAATTTTATGCGCGAGGAACCCCCGTTCGGAAACCGGCAAGAAAACAGAGTAAAGTTTACAAGGTACAGTCTTGTTTTGCTTTGCTTTGCATCGCGGCGATTGAGGTTTCACTCAGTCCAGAATGTGGATCAACTAAGATCTGATAGCATTTTGTTGTCAAACGTCCTTTGAGATATTTTAGAGGTTCCGTGTTTCTTCACGTGCTGAATGGACACTGTATCCCATGGAATCGAAGCTAACATCCATTAAGGGAGAAGCTACATTTTGCAATTTGTATGATCATGTCAAACGAGGGGACATAGAGGGGAAACAAAGAGCCCAAACTCCCGAGAATTTCCGTTGCCTATCCCAAGCCAGCTCGAGCTATTCTGGATCTGTCCCTTCACATCCACCAGAGACCGTGACATATCCTGAAGCGTGAAGTGAATACACAAGTATCTGGAATAAGACCGTTAGCAGAGTTGACAGTGAATAAGATGTACCATTTGACACTTACCGTGTACCTCCCATCCACTTAAGCCTTGCGGTCACCAAACCTATCATCAAACCTATTACCGAAGCGGTCATCACCAAAGCGATCATCACCGAAGCGATCATCGAAGCCACCACGACCGCGGCCAAAACCGCTACCCCGACCCCGACCCCGATCACCTCCAAAGCGACCAGAACCGAAGTCGTCAAACCGGTCATCATCATCCGCACGACGCACCATCCGCGCCGCACGATCGAAAGGACCGCGGCGGTCGTCATCATCGTCACCGAAGCGGCTACCAAAGCCGCCACCGCCGAAGCGGCCACGACCACGGCCACGGCCACGTCCACGTCCACGTCCACGGCCACCAAATCCGTCGCTGAAATCGTCGAAACGGTCGTCGTCATCATCTCCAAAGCGGTCATCACGGCGCTTGCTGAAAGGGCGGCGATAATCATCGTCGTCCTCGTCATCGTCATCATCGGGACGTCCCCAGCGGCCACCGCGACGGTCATCTCCAAACCCATCGTCCGAACGCTTCCCGAGCTTGCTGAAAGGGCGACGATAATCATCATCGTCCTCGTCATCGTAATCATCGGGACGTCCCCAGCGGCCGCCACCGCGACGGTCATCCCCAAACCCATCGTCCGAACGCTTCCCGAGCGAGAAGCGCCGGCAGCGGTCGTCGTCGTGGTGGTCGTCGTCATCGCAGTCATCGTTGTCGAAGCTGCGTCCGGCTCGTTTTTCGGGACCGATGCCGGGGAGGCCGACGAAGTTGTCGGTGGAGCTGGGCTCGAAGCCGCCGGGGCGGCCGGCGATGCCGTCGCCTGGGCGGGGCTGGGGGAAGCGGTTGTTGTCGCTGTCGAGGGGGAGGGCGGCCCCGTGGATGAGGGTGGCGGCGGCGAGGAGGAGGGGGGTGGTGGTGGTGGTAAAACGCATTTTGGTGTTTTTTTTGGGGGGTGAGGGTGACTGGTTGATGCTGGAGAAGAAGAGGGCTTGAAGATGTGAAGAGAAGGATGAGATGCTTTGAGCTCGTGGAATCAGGCTTTTGGTAGCTTGATGGTAAGGTTCTCGATCGGAGTTGAGAAGCTGTTGTGAATGAGCTTGCTGATCAGGAACAGTCGAAGGTATGAACGGCCGGGCTTATATACCTGAATTTCAACTCAATTCTAGGCTGTGCATCATCGCCGTCGAGCCGGTCGTTGAGGCCATGCCCAAGCAGAACATGGGCATGGCCATGATCTGATCGGGCTGTGACGACTACACTGTCTCACGGCTCGCAAATGAAGATGATTCATGGCATCACGGGCGAGGCTTGGCTACAGTCCGGCTGTTAGAAAATACCAGTACGTACCTCGAGGGCGCTCCAGGGCTGAAGTGACACAAACACCACAAACGAGGAGAGCAGACCACATGTGCGGAGCAGCCAAGGGTGGCTGCGAGTGATCTGCCACCGTGATCGCGGGGAAGAGTTAGACAATTAGACTTCCGTACGCGTCCGCGCCAAGCTCGAAACATCTTGGCCGGCCAATTCGGAGGCTGCCCGTTCTTCCCGACGATCTTGGACCCGTGCTGCGGCCCTGGCTGGGCTGTGGCGGTTCCTTGGCGGCTGGCTACCATGAGGAGATGGCGTAATCGCCCGGCCGTTGGTTTCAGGGATGGCTAAGCTTAATATCAACAAGGCTTTCTGAACGCGAATGAAGAACGTGAATTGACCCACAGCTATTCCTGATAGAGCAATTTGAATGTCGCATTAATCTGCAGCTAGGTTGGCGCTGGTAACCGGTCATTAAACTCAGCTCAGGCGATGTTGAACCCTATTGCGATATGCTGCGCCTTGTTTGCATAAATCGGAAAAGTATGGTCCGCAGAACAAACAGACGAGCACGTGAGCCCGCTGCTTTACGAGTCCGCATCCGAGTAGAACCTCAGTACATTCCGGTTTCAGGAAAAGCAAAACGCAGATGTTCAACGCCGACTGTGCCAAACAACCTCACAATGGGCACAATGATGAAACTCGCAAGGCCTTCATCTGACGTATCCCCTCTTCTCGTATTCGCTTCATAATGCTGACAATTTCGGGGAATACCGCGGAGGATACTTTTGAGGATGAATTCGAGGTGATGATGTTCATATAATATAGTTCAGTGTTTTGTTTGACCAGTTCTCTGCGAGATCGCGAGCTCCAATATTGAACTTATAGATTGGATGGTAAGACACAACGAAACATGAATCAAGAACAAGCAGTGACTCGGGTCTCTTGAAGTTCTTTGAAATGAAAGGTCTGGATCTTGTTGGATTAGAAAGCACGAGAGGCAAATGTAGTAGAGCCAGCTAAACACCGGAACAGTGATGATCGGTCGGAAACCGGAAAAGCGCCTACCGTATGGCCTTTGCTATGAGGAACCTCAGTTGTCCTCCAGTTGCACTTGAAGCCCTCGATGGCATCTTTTGCCCTGTTCTTAGATGTCAGCCATCAACGTTGGTGGCAGCCGGCTATCCGGAAATTACTCTATTCTCTACCTTCATTACCCTCGCGAGCCGCAGTCTACAAACCTCTAACCGTATCCTCTACGTCTACCAAAGGGGGGAAAGAAACCTATAGCCTTGCTTTTGGAAGAGCGCGCGGCTTTGCCGACCACTTCGCGTACGGGTGATCGACTGTCGAGGGTATCAAATGGTCCACTTCAAGCGTGTTCACGAGGCCCGGATGCACCTGGCTCAGATCTGTTATGCCGAGCATCTTCATCGAAGTCTCCAGCTCGTCGCGCATCACTGTGGCAGCAAGAGTCAGTGACCACTCTCCTTCGAAAGGCCTAACAAAGAGAGAAACGAACATACCATCGATGAAATGCTCAACACCCTCTTGCCCGTAGTTCAACGCATATAAAAAATGCCTCCCCATCCCCACCGCCGTCGCGCCCAGACACAAACACTTCAAAATATCCGTGCCACGCCTCACGCCACCATCCACATACACCTCCAACCGATCAAACACCTCCGGCGCGCACTTCTGCAGCTCCAGCAGAATCAGCACCGCCGGCGGCGAAGTATCCAGACTCCTACCGCCGTGATTACTCAGCACGATGCCCTGCACCCCTGCCTCAGCCGCCAACCGCGCATCTGCGGCGCCCTGAATCCCCTTCAGCACGATAGGCAAGTCCGTCACGCTGCGCAGCCACTTGAGGTCGTCCCACGTGAGGCTGGCGTCGATGTAACTCCCCATGATGCGACCCAGTCCGCCGCCCTTCTTGTCGTTCAGCGCCTTGGCGCCCGTCATGGGCGCGGCGAGCGACTCGTCGGCGCGGACGCGCTCGTCGGCTTCGCGCTTGCCGGGGACGGGGGCGTCGACGGTGACGAAGATGGCTTTGATGCCGCTAGGCAGGGAGGCGAGGAGGCGTTCGGAAGCGCGGCGGTCTTTGTTGACGTAGAGCTGGAAGAAGAAGGGGTGGTTTGGCGGGGCGTGGGGCAGGATTTGGTCGACGGGGTAAGAGGCGTTGGTGGATATCTGCCATACATGGAAGACGCCGTTAGCTGACTAGCCAACTGCCTGCCTTCCCCTACTGCTGCGCCTCGCTGCGAGCTCTTCCGAAAAGGACGTTCTAGACTCGCGAGCGCGCGGGGCGAGCTTCAGAAAGTCTCCCATAATGATCCCCCGAGCTCGGAGCAGATGAGCCGGAGGCGAAAGGGGTAGGGCGAAACTTACGCACTGCGCCACGCCCCTACTCCCGCACCCCGCCGCCATCGCCTTCTCGCCCTCCGGATGCACCAGCCGCGCCATCGCCGCCGGGCTCACAAACAGCGGCACCTGCACCTCATTCCCAAGGATCCGGGTCTTCGTGCTCACCCAGCTCACGTCCTTCAGCACGCGGGGCCGCCACCATATGCGGTCGAAGCAAGTCTTGTTCGCGTCGCGCGTGATCTCATCAGTGGCAGCGCTGGAGTAGAAAGCCCACGTCTTCTGGGCGAGGGTACGCGAGGCGACGGCCTCGAAGTCGTAGGCGTTGAGCAGCGTGTCTAGCGGCGGCTTCTCGTGTGATTGGAGTTCCGACGTCGCGGTGGGCGGGGCTTTGACGAAGCTTTGCTGCGCGCTGGGTGGGTGCGAGGGCTTGGTGGTGAGCTGCGCTTCCAGATCTTCTATCCGGTAGGGGAGCTGCTTTGGGTCGGCCATGGTGGAGAGATGTGACGAGATGCGCGGGCAAGAAGAGTCCAGGAAGAGGGAAAGGACGCGCTGAAGCTCAAAGGGATTTGGTTGCTAAAGTCTACAGGGCAGCAGATGGTTAAGAAGAAGCTGTGGAAGCTCCAGCAGCTGCAATTGACGGAAAATCAATCCCGTCGCGAGGGCTTCGTCCACGAGACGCAGGCGTGGCGCATCGTCAGCGCGGCCGGGGAGGAGTTGATCGCATGGCGGCGGGCAGCCGTGACGTCGGCGTTTGCTCGAATTGCGGGGAGACGGGGAGCGCGTTCGGCTGCTTCGGCGAGAAGACCGGCCGACCTGCCCGATGTCGGCTATCGGAATTGCATTCCCAATGTGGACCTGGCGCTGTCGGACTCACCTCCCTCCCTCCCTGGTTCCCAGCATCGACTCATAGCTCGGGATTCTAGACTCATCCTTTGAAGGCCGAGCACCATGATGCCTTGTCTCATGACTTCCCGGAAGCTGGAGATGCTATTTTTGTGGATGAGTTTGATTGGTTCGTATCCAGCCTTCTGCTAAGGGTTACGCAAGCATCAGCTTGCTATTATATGCTGTTGAACTTTTTGATTCAGGCATGTTGAAGCCGCACGCCTTCGACCTGCGTCTTTTCTTTCCGACCAACACTTCGTCGTTAGTCTCCACCACTGGCCCGATCTACGTCCTTCTCTCCCTCTCCGCTTCCCGTTCGGCTGCTTTCTCCCTAGCTTCCCTCTCCATCTCTTCCCGGCGTTGAATGGCTTCCTCACCAGCTCCCTTGATTCCCTTCTTGCGTTGGCGTTCTTCGTACAGTGCCCGACTGCGCATGATGCGATCAACAATCTCGCCAGCATTGACGTGCTGAAACTCGTGCGAAGGAACTTCGCGGAAGATTCCAAGCTTCTTTGCGTCCGCATAAGGGTCTTCGACGGACGGCATGAACGCAGTGGGGCCGTGATAAACGGTGTCGGGCAGGCCGTAGGGAAGCGAATTGAGGAAGGCGGGGGTAGGGGTGAAGGGGGCAGAGAAGACGACCGCGCTGATGTACTATTGTTCGGTCCTGGTTAGCAGATCTGGACTTACTGGATTGTAGTTGGGGACGTACCTTGCACTGCAAAACACACAAGCCGCGCTCGAAAATGCTCATGATAGGGTAGTTGATGCCCTTCCAGTGGTTGATGACCTCGTCATCGTGGACACCAGCAACAACGTAGACGGGGCTGTAGTCCGAACCGGACTCGGAGATGCGCTGCTGAACAGCCTCCGGCGTGTACCAGCCGCGCTTTTTGCCCTCTTCCTCCTCAATGGCAGCCACCTGTCTCAGGAACTCAATATGACCAGACGAGAAGAGGTCAAAGCCTCCATCGACGTAGACGACGCGCTGTCCCTTGCGAGGGGGAGTGCCCGCGACCATCTTGGTGCACTTTCCAGAGCCATTGGCCGCACTGGGCTCTGCGGCGCCATCCTGCTCCCCGTGCCATGTCCACACTTCGCTCCCTGGAGCTAGACCGCTTTCGTCCGAGGCGTAGGCCTCAATCCTCTTCCGCATCTCCTCTCCCGTCTTCTTCTTCTCCTCGTCGCTTCCACTACCCTCCTTACCGGCCAGGACGTTCTCCAAGTTCTTGATGAAGTGGGTCTTGGTGCAAAGCAGCATGCGCCCAACCAAATCAGTTGTTGAAATGCCAGGCGTGCGCTTCACAATCTTGAAGCGACCGGCAGCCTTGACGAACCGGTAGCAGTCCTCTCCAGACGCATCGGAGGTGATGTCATCGCCGTGCACGACGTACTTGCAGCCGTAGTGCGAGATCCAGGGCAGCGAGGTCACATAGGGGGCGTGTGGGACGGACTTGGTGGCCCAGCGGCAGGCGTCGACGGCGGCGATGCTGGAGGGGCGAGGTCAGCGGTGGGGTAGGGGGCATGGAGAGGGGAGAGTCTGACTGACCGTTCTTTCAGCGTCATGACCGTGGGGCCCTTGTTCTCGAGGATGGCCTCGTCCGAGTGCACGCCGACGAGCAGCTCGGTGCCCAGCTGGCGGGCCTGCAGCATGGCGCCAGCATGGCCTAGAGCGGGAGAGAGAGGGTTGGTTACTGGAAGGGCGTGCAGCGAGCGAGGCGGGTGGGCGCACCGTGGTGGCTGAAGTCGAAGCAGCCGTCAATCCAGATGCGGTCCTCTGCGATGGGCACGTCGTGCTGCGGATCGACGGGCCATGCGCCGGGCTGCGGCACGTATTCTTCGGTCTGCGACGAGGTCAGCGCGGGGCGCGGAGGACAGCAGCGGCGGCATCGTGGCGCACACTCATGGTGATGGGTGAGACGGCGGTCAGGCTCGGAGAAGGCGCGGGGAGGGCAGCGCCGGGTAGCGTGCTGGTCGGCGAGCTGGGCGGTGCGAGAGGTGCGGGGCAGGGACCCTGCAGGGGCCCGCCAACCCTTCCAGCAATGACCGCAAAGGAACACTCCACGCGTCCTCGAGTACTGGCCACGGTCGGCTTGAACCGCAAACTTTAGTGTTCGAGAGTTCATTGAGAACCTCTTAATCGAAGCAATCAGATCAAACAGGTTTCCATCAAACTCGTCAAGGCCGTCGATGAAGAAGACAAATTGGAACTGAGGGGTGGACTGCACCATTCGCTACAGGACACTCTGCAATCCAATAAATGATAATGGAACGGGATCGGGATTCTAGATTTTGAACAGTTGATACAGCCCTGACTGTCCTGGAAAGCAGACTCCTGCCATGTCCTCATTCTGTTCAATGGCTCTGGAGAAAAGCGTTCGTAGAAGACCTTCCTGAGACATTTGCATTTTGACGCCCTCTTGTTGCGTATTTTGAGTGTCGCCGTGAATGCGAGTGAACTGCTCTCTGGTGTCTGCCTGCCAGCGCCCAGAGTTAGCGCAATTTGGGTCGTACTGGCACAGCCGCGCTCTCTGCATACCCGCAGGCTTTGGGCCTAGTCTTGCAGCACACGAAAGCTCCTGTCGCAGTGTACTGCTGGGCCTTGTAGGTTTGTTTCAGCCGCTATTGGCTCCGCGTGGATGTTCGCATTTTTAAAGGCACAGGTCCAACTGTACTGTGGAGCACCTCACTGGCGAGACGCGGCGCCGCAACCCTTGCGATATCTACTTTTCCATTAGCGTGCTTGTCTGTGATGGGTTCACCTTGACTCTGCAGTCGCCCTGACGACTTGGAGTGACGCACGCCGCAAGCGAGTGTCAGGAGAGCGCGCGCGCACATGACTCGGCGGGGCGGTCGTGGCGGCTGCACGACCGCTCTGCGCGCCTCTCTCCAATGCTATGACGATCACCGCGTGCGCAAGCAGCGCTGCAATTTGCGCGTGCATCAGTCATCAGCAGATGCGCCGGCTGCACACCATGTCCCGCTGCGACTCCGACTCCGCCTGCCTGCCCTGGACGCCGCGCCCTTGGTGACGATTCGCGGCACGCAGCGCGACTGTCGGCGCCTCACGATTGGCTTAGGCCCTCTCTGCTCTCGCCGCCCGTCCTACCCCTGGCCGCCGGAATCATGGTCTCCTCCTCCACCGCGCCCACCTCGACCTCGGGCGCGCACCACTCGTTCCTGCCGCGCAAGCCCTCCATCTTCCGCCGCGACCGCTCCCGCCACAAGGACGTCGACGGCCTGCCGCCGCGCAGCCAGACGCCCCAGCCCTCGCGCTCGGTCACGCCCGTCCCGCCCATCGACGAGTCAGACGCTGTTTCGTCCAGCTCGCCGTCGCATCGTAAAACGCATTCCTCGCGCCACAGCTTCGCCTCCTCCGTGACCGACTTCGGCTCCAGCCTGCGCAGGTCCGCCTCCCTGCGCTCCTCGTCCTCCAACTCCGCCAAGGAGCAGCGTCTCGCCGCCCTCTCGCCCGAGAAGTCGGCCTTCCCCGCCAATGCCTCGTCCAAGCACCACACTCTCTCGCTCGCCACTTTCACGCGCGGTCGCCAGAAGTCGCACGACGCCAGTGCAGCCAAGCTCCCCGACGAGCCCAAGACGCCTTTCGCCATGGCCAGCAGTGTTGGCGGCGCACAGCCGCTGTGGGCGACGTCCCGCCCGACGGGCACCGCCCACTCCAACATGGCCTTCGGCCAGAGCAGCGGGCCTCTAGGTGCCCCGGCCAACATCCCGCCAGTGCCGCCCACCACCGGCGGCCACAACCCGCATGCCGTGTTCCAGCACATCCACGACATGTCCTCCAAGCGCATATCCACCCTGGACTACCTCAGGAAAGCGTGAGTGCTGCCTGCCCGCCGCCCGCCCTGCCCCACGTGCTAACCGCCGTTCGCAGCCACGACGGCCGCGTGTATTGGTTCAACACGCTGCTCTTCAGCAAATCTGACCTCGGCAAGCTCCCTTACTTTGCGCCGCGCAACCTGTCCAAACGCGCGACGAACTACCTGCTCCTCGGCTTTTCGCTGCCGACCATCCTTGACCTCAACTCTCAGACCGCCGCCGACTACCTCCGCGCCCTCAATGCGCTCCTCATCGAGTTCGAGACGTACCAATCGATCCACCCGCCCGATGGAAGCGTGCCCAGCAGCCTGACGCGGGGTCGCGTGGCCGGTATGTTCAAGCGGGCGACGCATGCAGCTTCCGGGGCTGCGAAGGGTAGGCGACAGAGCTCCGCGACGGATCTCGGGTTTCCCGAATTCGAAACGTCGTCGACTAGCGCGCCCATGTCGGTGCCGAGCAATGAGCACAGCGACCACCTCCTGCCAGGTGAGGAGTACACGCACCTGTTGACCCCACATTTGCCGTTCGAGCCAGACTTCTTCGAGACGTTCTCGACGCTCTGTGATGTGTTGATCGATTGCTACACCAAGGTTATGAGTCTAGTCAACGGCCCTGAGGCGTGCGGTCCGGGCGTCGGCGAGTTGTTTGCCAAGGCAGATGCGCGGGTGAGAAAGATCATCGTGGCCGGAGTTGTTCGAGAATTCGAGGACGCGAGTCGAACCGGAGTCAAGCAGGAGGTCGCGGGCGTTGGGAAAGTGGTACTTGGCGGGCTGATGTAGGTGTGCGGATATACCCGGGCGTCAAGGCCCGTTTTCACTATTTCGCAAGAGGAGGGTATTTTTCTACGTAAGAGGAGGGATTTACGGAACGGCCCGGCATTGGGAGGCACGAACGCATGAAACATGGCATATCATTGGATGCATCTAACGCGTTTTCTTTGGATACACAGGATACAGGAGGCTTGAATCGCACATGATACCTTCCGCTGCGGATCAGCAGACGGCTTCGACGGCGGAGGAGACTGGGTTGGCATTGGTTGGTTGGCTGGTTGGTTGGCTTTGTGCCTTATTGCATCATATACCACGCTCTGTTTTTTATCGCGTCGGCAGTGGTATGTTGAAGTGCTGTCTGTTGGTGTGCACCATTAATAGGGCAGATTCACCGAGTTGGTCGAGCGAGTGGTAAGCATGGTTCAGGGAAGCTTGGTGGAAGCTTGGCTGGGAGCGTGTTTCAGGTTCGGGGTGGACAGCGATATATCGGACTGCGGATACTTAATAGTAATACCATGATACTTGACGAACACACGCGTCACGGAAGCGGGAACAATCTCCTTCAGCAGCTGCGGTTCCGAGCGGGAAGAGGCTCCGAGCGAACCGAGAGCCAGACAACGAGCGGACGGCGCGCGTCGTTGCGTCGACAAGGGCCGATCCGGGGGCGGCCAGCCAAGCGAGCGCATGGTGACGACACGAGCTTAAGCTTAAAGGCCGAAAGCCTTACCTGAGCTAATGAGCTCGACCCTTTGCTGCCCTGCTCTCAACCCTTCCCCGCTCCGTGTGTCACTCTTTCTCTCTCGCGCTCGCACCGTCAGACCAAGTCCGGTACCCATCCGGTAAACACACGACCGAGACATGGCGATAGTTCAGAACTGGCTCCCGCCGTCGCGCGAGAACTGGGAGCTCATCAACTGGGCGTGGCAGCTCTTCCCCCTGGTAAGCACGCTTCCAGGTTCACCCTGCTGTTCACGTGCAGCTCGAGCACTTCCGCGTCGCGGGAGGGCTCTCACACAACACTGCGTTATGGATTCGCGTAACGTGCCATCAAGCCCGCCTACCTGAATGAATTTCCTCCCTCGTACCACATCTTTCGGACGCTCCTCAGGCTTTCCAATCAGATTTCTTGCCCCGAAAATGTGCTGACACGCGAAATGCGCAGTTCACGGCGGTCCAATGGGTCACCGATTGGCATCCGATGGGCAAGACGTCGACGGACTCGCGCTGGAACCTGCCGGGCAAGTGGGCGTGGTTCACAATGGAGATTCCCGGGTTCATCACGGTGCTGTACATCATGTGTGCTTTGCCGAAGGAGCTGGGGTTGGAAGGGCCGCTGCATTGGGCGAATTGGACGATGGCTGGGATGTTTGTGAGTGTGCTCCCTTTTCTTTCTGCTGCTCTCAGCAGTCACGTCCTGTAGTGGCGCTACCATGCTTCGCTCCATGTTCCCTTCGTTATATCTCGGACTTGGACTCTTCATACCCCTGCTACGCGTCATCCTGCAAGTATAGCACCACTAACCCAAGCCAGACCATCCACTACATCTACCGCGCCATCCTCGCCCCTCTCTTCCTCAACCCCAGCATGTCCCCCATCCACCCCTTCATCTGGCTCTCCGCCATCTTCTGGCAACTCACCAACGCGACCTGCATCGGCGGCTGGCTGGCCGGGCACGGTCCAATCACGGCCGACGACTGGGACGGCCGGCTCGCGTACATCAATCTCGGCATCATCGTCTGGGGCATGGGCCTGATGGCCAACATCTTCCACGACGACGACCTGCGCGAGATCCGGCGCGCCGCCGCTCGCCGCCAGCAGAAGGAGGCCGAGAAGACGGGGAAGCCGGTGCAGGGCGTCGACAAGGTGTACATGATCCCCAAGAATGGGCTGTTCAGGTGGGTGCTGTTTGCGCATTATCTGTGCGAGTGGATTGAGTGGTGCGGGTTTTGGATGGTGGGGGGTTTGAATTGCACGCCCGCGAGGAGCTTTGTGCTGAATGAGCTTGCGACGATGCTGCCTAGGGCGGTGAATGGGAAAAGGTGGTACGTTGCGAAGTTTGGGGCAGACAAGGTGGGGAGCAGGAAGGCGGCTATTCCGGGTGTGATCTAGGCGTTGACGGTGCGGTGTCGACTCTTTTGCGCTCTATACCTTTGCAGTAATGGTGCATACGACGAGTATCCGTAGACTAAGGTATTTTCATAATGGTGTATAAGCCAGTATATACATGAGAAACGGCGCTTATAGGGGGATTCAACGCTCCTAGTCCGTAAAGTCTATTCCTGCCTTTGCGCGAAAGGGACATTATTCCACGACAACCCCCAAGAACCATACACGCTCCATCGAAGAACAAGGGTATCATCAGCACCAACCACCTCGCTCTTTCAATCCCAGCTCACCAATCCCTCCACCTCGTCAATCATCCCACCACACTCACTCACTCACTCCCTCACTCCCCCCCCTTCCCACTCCCCCTCCCACCCCCTCTCACCCTCTCCCAAACCCCCCACACCGCCCCCTCCACCCCACCCCCCACCCCCCTCCAATCCACCTCCTGCACCCTCCTCACCGCCCTCTCCACCTCCCCATTCCACCGATCCTTGGCCATCTCCGTTATCCCCGCGCGCCGCGCCCGCAGCGACGGCGGCACGTACGTCGGCTCCGGCGCGTAGACGTTCTGGAGGGTGTGGGTGGAGTGGCGGAGGGAGAGGGCTTGGTGGAGGCGGTTGCGTTGGTGGATTAGGGTTGTGAGGTAGAGGGCTGAGGAGGTGAGGGTGAGGCCGCTGAGCTGTTGGGTGGGGTGGGGGTGGTTAGCTGGGGGTTTGAGTGGGGTTGGTTTGGTCGTGGTGGAGGGGCGGTGGTGGTGGTGGTGGTGGTAGTAGGGGGGTTGCGGCGGGGACGTACGAAGCCGGCTATGAAGCCCATGGTTGCTTGAGCGGTCGAGGCAAAATGCTGTTTCGGAGGAGAGGCTGGCGACGGCTTTGTGCGAGAGGTGTATCGACGAGGAGGAGCTGGGTAGCTTGTTGCGGGCAGCGTGGTTGCGTGCTTCTTCTACTCGAGACGAAAGCAAGCTAGCTGCGCGCTCAGAGATAGTCGGGGGAATCCAGCGACGCAAAGCCCAGAGCTCCCGAGAAAGTATCCGTCGAGGACCGCGACCGGACGGGCGAGGGAAGAGGATGCTGTGGGATGGATGATTTGCCAGCAGAGCTCCGAGCACGGCGATTAGAGAGAGATTATCAGCTCGAGCGAGCACGAGCTTCTCGATCCCGCGGGCTTGGCGTGAATTTCTCCGACCACCACCACGACGCCTCCGCCGTCCGCGCGCACTGCCACCACCAACGCCTCCTTTCGCCCTGCCATCCCTCGCTTCCTTCCGCCCACCCAATTGCGCCCGTGCACCGGGCTGCTCGCCGCCGTCGAACCGCCCATCCACCCCGGAAGAACAAGACCGTCTCTCTCGGCCGCGCGACCTGTCCATCGATCGAACGAACCTCCGCGGCGCGCCTGCGTCCTTTGACCACACCACCTCTCCCATTCGACCACCGCTGCCTCAATGGCCGGCGGCGCGGCAAAGTACCGCCACCTGTCGCGGAAGAGCTCGCACAGGCAGGCGCTGCTGCGCAACCTGGTGACGTCGCTGTTCGAGCACGAGAGCATCACGACGAGCTGGCACAAGGCGAAGGAGGCCCAGCGGCTAGCCGAGAAGCTGATCACCATGGGCAAGAAGAACACCGATGCCAGCAGGAGACGAGCCGGTGCCATATTTTACGTGCGTTCGCGACCCTACTCCAAATCTCCCGCGCATCAAATAAGCCGAGCGAAAAGTGCCGGCGGTGGAAGAATATCGATGCTGGGGGTGTTGTTGGATAGACGTTTGGTAGGCTGACTGCGATGGTTGAATAGCGCCCCGTCGACCTCCTTCCTAAGCTTTTCGGTCCCCTCCGTGAGCGCTACGCCGACAGACCTGGCGGCTACACGCGCGTGCTGCGCATCGAGCCTCTCAAGGAAGACCAAGCCGCGTCCGCCATTCTCGAGCTCGTCGACTCGCCCAAGGACATGCGTTTCGCCATGATGGCCAAGGTGGTCGCGCGGCAGCGGGCCGAGGGCCTGCCCGAGACGCCCATCACCCGCGCAAACCTCAAGAAGGTCTTGCAGTTCCGTGGCGAAAAGGGCCAGGGAGAGCTTGAGGAGATGGTGGACAAGTTTACGCAGTTGACGGCCGAGGACAAGGAGGTCAAGGAGGTGTATCAGAAGAAGGTGTATCCCGATCCGTTGAATCCGTCCAAGGGGAAGAAGGGAACGCCGTATAGGTATTAAGCGTAAGACGGAGTGTTCAGGGCTTTTGTGGGTTGAATTGGTCTGGAATATGGGAGAAAACTCTTGTGCAGGACCTGAGATTGAGGTTTCTGCATCGTGTATTATGGCTAAATGCGGGCTTGAAAAGAGGACATGGGCTAAGTGTATCAATATTACACGGAGGTTTGAACATGATTTTCCAGGTGTCTCGGCACTCCGTCTCTCCTGCCACAAGACTGCGACGATATGGGATTACAAGCTCACGGCCACCATATCTTCAAAGCACACAAGATACGGATATTAAAGAACTCTTTTGCTCGCTAATGACACATAAATAATTCTTACCACTCATCACAGTAGCTTCAACGTTTTGCCTTGTACTCGTCTTCGGAACGCCTCTAATCAAAAATCCAGCCTAGAGGTGTTCCACCCGCTTTCTCACTTTCTCGCCGACCATCTGGGGAATCTCACCTTATTCCTACAACATTCCAGACCACCTGTCCCGTCACATCCCATTACATGTTTTGAATCGCCACGTAGCCTTTAGCTACGGACAATACAATTAACCGGTACCAGAGACAGCCAGCCTGGAGAGATCAAAAGTCAGCAAGTGCGTAATTAGAAAAATTCCGTTGGGGATGAACTTACTTCATCAGGTGGTCCATAAACGTCTGCAGCGAGACATCATCCGTGAAGATGGTCTGCGCCGTCTGCGCAACACCACCGTACGAGCCGGTCGTGTGCGTAGTGCTGGGGTTGAGCTTAGACAGCAAGAAACGAGCCTGCGACCCACCGGCGTCGCAGACAATGAAACGCGGCAGCGGGAAGCGGTCCTGAATGAGCTCCTTCGCATCCTCCTTTGGTGCCTCGAGCAGAGCACGGAAATTCTCGTAGCCCTCCTGGTCCTGGTAACCGGCCTTTCTCCACTCCGCCATGGTCTCGCCGTGGAAGATGAGGATATGGAAGAAGGTGTCGAGGAGCAGAATAGTCTCAGGTTGGATGGAAGTGGAGTCGAGGAGGACGGGCTGGCCACCCTCGTGGTCGAAACCGTACGAGTCGAGAGTGGGTTGAATCATGATAAGCGAGTTGCTGACATCCTCGTGGTTCAGGACGTGGCGGTAGAAAGCGGTCTCGTCGGGAGAGTTGTTGAAGACCTGGAGGAACTGACTACGGCGAAGGTGGAACATAAACTGGGGGTATAGAGTGAAGTTCTTCTCGAGTCTAAAAGAAGAGGGGTCGTCCTTGCGATACTCGGCGAAGCGCGAGCAGAGTCTGATGAGCATGCGGTCGACCCAGCGGAGGACGTCCGGTCCGTCATCAACCTCGGCCTTGAAGACAGCTATCCTGGACATCAGGACGGCAGCGGCTTCTTGGTCGAAAGATTGAGCGATAGCAGGGTCACCAGAGGGTCCGCTCAGGTTGCGGGCGACGGTGGTGACTCTGAGGTGGTACTGGCCAGACGAGTGCTGGTAGTAGGTCAGGAACTGCATCATTCCCTTCTGCGGGCCTTGCTGCATCTGGCTGGGGCCACCCTGGCTGGCAATCTCAAAGTAAATGCCGTAGCTTGAACCAGGATCGATGCCGCACATCTTCCATGAGCAGGTGTTGCCGATACCGCACTCAGTCTCGCCAACAGAGGCAGACTTCTTGTTCATGGAGACGGCGTGGCCAATCAGACCCGTCACCTTGAGTTCCTTGGTGGTCAGGACCTCGAGCGAAGCATTGAAGCCCATCAAGAGGTTGTCGTCGGCATCCTTGTCGAAGACGCGCGCGAACGATTGCTTGAACATGGAAGAAGTGAAGCTGTCGGTCAAGATCATGTGGCCGCCGGTCGAGTTCGACAGTCCCTTCATTTCGAGCAGACCGACTTGGTCGAGACATCCAGCGAAAATATCGATGATATGGCCATTGTGGGCAGTCCTCTTGGCGAGAGCGTCGTAGAACTGTTAGATGTTAGCTATAGAGTCCGGGGGTCAGCTGCGCAATTGATCGCACCTTCAGCGCCTTCTTGTAGTATTTGATGTTGTCACGGTCAATGTCGTGGTGAGAGCGGATGGGCTCCCTGAGCTCAGGGCCGACAACCATACCGGGACCCTCAGTACAAGGGCCACCAGTGAAGAGCATAACCCTGCCTCCAGAGTTCTGGAAAGACGTCTCCAAAAGGCCCACGGCAACACTCAGGGCAACTCCGGTGCAACGCAGCGCACGCTTGTCATTTGCAACGGGCCAAGGGTCCTTCTGAAGTTGCTCGAGCGCATTGGTCAGCTGGAACTCGCACTGCTGGACCGGGAGCAGGAAACGAGCGGCCGGGCCCATTGGCGGAGGAGCACGGCCAGGCTGGGGCTGCATGCCCGGCCTCAGGCCAGGAGCCATCAGGCCGAGCATTTCCTGGACCTGCTTCGCGGTGTAGTCCTTGCTTCCGCGGAAGACGTAGGACTTGGCGCACTCAGTGTATCCAAGCTCGTGGACCTGCGCGGTGGTGCCGTAGGTAATCAAACCAACGAGCGCGTACGGGGGCAGCAGGCTCAAGCTCATGATGATCGAGTCCTTCAGCGCTTTCAAGCTGTCCTCCTCCTGACAAGTGTCCACAACGAAGACAAAGATGGGCGGCGAGGGCGCGGGGCGTGCAAGGCGGTACTCGATGGTGGTGTTCTGCGGGTGGAGCTCCGGGGGAATGGCCTGGTCGGAGATGTCCTTGTAGTGGGGCGGAAGGGCATTGCGCTGGAGACAGAAGGGGCATATCCATATCCGCGCACGCATGTCGACCTGGCTGCGGAGGCGTCAGCGGGAGGGCCCAGCGCGACGGCAGGGCGATACGCACCAGAAAGGGTTGAGGACGGCGCGGCACGGAGCCTTGCAGGAGACAGGCTCATACTGGAGCAGCGGGGTGTCGGGCTTCTCCTTCAGCGGGGTGTAGAGGGCGCCGATGGGCACTGCGGAGGCTCAGCGATGAGTTCGGGCGGCGAGGAACGGCGACTTACCAACAAGGCGCGAAGCTTCCTGGACGGGCGTCAGTGGGGCATCAGGCGGGCAGGAGGAGGGCAACGCACCATGCGCGAGCTGGGGAAGGTGTTCCAGCTGAGCCTAACGCCATCCTGGTCCTCGATGTCGCTCCATTGCTCCTTCAGCGCCTCGTAGTCCATGGCGACAGCGGGACAGGGTTGGTGGTGGGACGGCGGCGGCGATCGCGGCGGGCGACGGGCGAGGGAGAGGCAGCGGGAGTCGGGGGACGAGGGCGCTCACAGGCCGAGCTGGAGGGGGCTGCGGGCCGTCTTGTAGCAGGCGCAGGCGGCAGGGGACTGGGCGCGTGTCGCGGATGGGCAGAGAGGTGCGATGGAAGCGGCCACATTGAGGTTGTAGGCGGTGATCCCGAAGCAGGCTAGCCTGCCGTCGGCGCAGCCCCCGCCGACGCCGCGCCGGCTACAAAACCGCCGCCGCCGCCCGAAATCTTTTTCTCTTCATCAACACCGCCGGCAACATATCACATTACTGTCGACAGCTCCACGCCTTCGTGATGGATGCTGTTTTCGCGCCGTGCGGAGAGTGACTTACCCATGGCTGGGCGCCTGACTTCGATGGGTCGTTTCGACTTGCTGGAGATGTTGGGAATCAGCAGAGGTTACATCCCCTTCTGCTACGCAATGCTCTGTGCAGCATCTGGCGAGCTCTGTCCGTAGTCCTGCGCCATCTCGCGGCCCTCCTGCAGCGCGACGCGCCTGTGCTCCAATGTCTTCGCGTTGCGCCAATGCCATGAGAACGAGCAATGCGCGGGCACGTCCAATTCCCTGCCTGCAATCTCCTGAGCCTTCAGAGGCTTGGACGGTATCAAACTTTGCACTGAGCTGGTGCTATAGCACAGGGAAGCTTTCTTAGACTTGCTCTCTGTCGCATCTTCGGGCAGTTGTTCGGTATCCTTGCCATATTCAATCGTTCCCTGGACGACACGCTGCCTAAGACTACCCGCGCATCCCATACGTGTCGCATAGCAGGAGACTATCTTGCTGTGCCCATGACTGCGCGGGTTTCGTACTGCTCCCAGAGTTCTTGCGCGGACCGCAGCATGCGCGGCTTCGACCAGACTGCAAACGCGTCGCTTCTTGCTCAGAACCTATGCTAGCCCAGACTGTCTCATCCTTAATTTACAGCTCATCAACGCGGTCTCATAATCTCAGCCGAGGCCAATAGAAGCCGTCATGACTATGGCATCATAGTTCTATCGCACTGCTGTCGAGGTCCAAAGTGTGGGAGCAGGCGCGACAGGAGAAGTCATTTACCATCTCAAGCGCCTCTTTCCGGCGCCGCGGGGGACAACCGCATGAGATTGCTCAGGTGCCCCCATGGACCTGCATCTGCGCAATCGGCGTCACGGGCGTGCTGCTTGATCCCTAAATACAAGCCTGTCCTGTCCAGCTCCCAGCCTCCGACCATCTCCACCAGACAACAACCCCGCCTTCCCACGACGAGAAGTTATCCGGTCTTTTTGGCTTGTATCGGTCGAGCGCAATGTCGGGACGCTCTAAGCTTGTTGGTTCTGTTGCATTGCCTACATTCCGGTCTGGTGTTGGTGCCAAAGAGGCTGGAGACGCGTCCGCTCCCTGACGCAACTCACTCCCATGTTCTCCGTACACCACCAAAGCGCTATTCACGCGCAAGGAACTTCTGCACGGCGACCAGGCGCCAGCCACAATTGCCGTGGGGCTCCGTTTGCATCTATTTTTAGACGTTTCATCGCTCCACTTGTAGGTGGTGTTTTCACTTCTCCTTCAATTGTCCACGGACCTCTTCACTCGTCACTCAACCCTACTTTGGCTTAGTCTTCCTCTTTCTTTTCACCGTCACCTTCCCCCAGCGAATGGAATCAACGCTTACCAGTGATCAGGGGTCGTCCGAAGTGTTTCAAGTTCTGTTCAACACCATGGACATACCTATTGTCTCTATCGCCAATTCACGAAAATGCCACCACAATGACCTCCAAGTCTGCTATTGTTACTATGTCGCTATCTTCTAGAACGCAACTCTATCCTCCTTTCCTCCTTTCCTTCTTTCCTCCAGTCTTCTCCATCCATCGATCGTCAGCGACTTTCAGCTCTCTTCTCTGTCTCCAGACTTCCAACGTTCGGCTTCCAAAGCTTCTCTTCCACTTTCATCAAGCAGTCCTCATCGTTCAGCATCAAGATGTCTCCCAAGGAATTCTCCCAGATGGGCATGAACCCCTCGGTCACTCGTCCCAACTCCGACTTCCGTCCCAATGATGCTGGAAAGGCTTCGGCTCATCATGACGACTCCTCCCTCGGCAACCGCACTGAGAGTGCTCCGGCTCACCAGGATGACCACCTCGCCAACCCTGCTGGCAATGGCCCCGCTATCCACGATGATGACCTCCTTGCCAATCGTGCTGGACATGATTCGGCTCTTCACGATGATGACAACCTCGCCAACCCTGCTGGCAATGGCCCCGCTATCCACGATGATGACTTCCTTGCCAATCATGCTGGACATGGTTCGGCTCTTCACGACTCGTTCAACGAGCTCTTTGATTTCGCCGCCTACGAGAACGATGCTGGCCCGGATGAGGACGCCACCGACAAAGTTGATCTGACTGATCTGACTAACTACGGCTACGACGAGATTCCTGCTGGTTTTCCTACCAAAGCCATCGAGCAGTTCTTCCGTGCCAACCCCATTCCTTTCGATGCCTTCATCAAGCATGCTCAGTCCGCCGCCAATCGCGCCTTGGCTACTCGCCCCAGCCATGTTCAGGTTCCTTCCAACTCCATCGACCAGCCCCTCGCCGAGGGTCCCTACAACGATAACCTTTTCCGGTTCTTCATGAGCCTGGACCCCTCTACTCTCGATTCCCTTGTCGATGGCCAGTTGATCATCCAGCACTTCGACGATCCCTCCCAGTTCAGCCATGTCGGCCAGTCCGGCAGCCTTCACGAGTTCATCCACCCCTTCCAGATCGGCAACACCCTGCAGAACCCCATCACTATCTCCGACATCGACCACCAGCATGGTTTCGTCACCCAGCGCGGCTACAACGAGGATGTCAACAACGATGTCCAGGCTGAGAATGATGACAACCATTCCGCCTTCAAGCACTCTGATGCCTCTGACTCCAAGTCCTCGGACAACCGCGACGACAAACAGCCCACTAGGGCCCGTAGGACACGCAGCCAACTCAAGAAGTCCGCTGATCCCCTCTCCAAGGACTCCGGCCACGGCAACGACGCCCACCTCCCCATCGTCATCTCTGATGACGACTCCCATGGCAGCGTGTACGAAGGCTCCTCCTTCCATCCTTCCAGTCCCACGGTCGACGGCGAGTCCTTCCTCCCAGCTTCTCCTCCTCGCCGCCGTACCACGGCCCGCAAGAGCCCGGCCACTCTTCCCACCGCCGAGGCGTCCATTCAGCCTGAGGATGCCGCTACTGATGAGCACGGTGCCTTTGACGAGGAGGAGAAGGAGGACGACGACGACGACAACTACAGCGAGGCCGAGAAGAAGGCGGCCCCAGTCAAGGCCAGGCGCAAGTCGTGGGGCGATGAGGAGATTGAGGCCGCTGCCGAGACTATGCGCTGGTTCACGGCCAGTTACAACCCGTGGGACGTCCACACTGTGGACAAGTTCAAGCTCTGCGCGAAAAGGCTGAAGGACGTCCACGGCATCACGCGCACGTGGGCGTCCTTCAAGAGCATGTGGCAGCGCCAGGGCCGGGCCGCCAGCCGCGTCGACGAGCGCAACGACGCAAAGCCGCACAGGATGGTGACCTCCGCCAACGCGGTGGGTCCGAACTCGGACCCCAGACAGGTGCAGCAGGCGGCGGCGGCGGCCCAGGGCAGGGCCGCGGACGAGGAGCTGAAGAAGAAGACCAAGAAGGGCAAGAAGGGCAAGGAGAAGGAGGAGAAGGGCGAGGAGAAGGAGGAGAAGGGGGAGAAGAAGAAGAAGCAGAAGCGCCGTCGAGAGGCGGAGGACGGAGAGGATGTGGAGGAGGAAGGACCTCGCAAGAGGTCCAAGACTCCTCCCTCCCCTTCGCCCGCCCCTCCCGACGAGGCGGCTATGTGGGAGAGCGGCGTGGAGGTCGCGGCGGGTGCGGCGGCCCAAGTGGCCGCGGATGAGGCGTTGGCTCGCCGCCTCCAGCAGCAGGAGGATGCAGCCGCTCGTCCGCGCCGTACCCGTCGCGGCTGAAGCCCGCTGAATGGGCTGGCGTTGTGTTTTTGTCTTTGCTTTTTTCTTTTTTATGATTCTCGATCTCCAAGCTGGCGGTTTTTTGCTTTTCTTTTTTTAAGTTTCTAATATCCATGACTGGTCGGCGGGGTGTTTGCTGGTTTTCTTGTCTTTTTTCCCTTTAGTTAGTTTAGTGACTGCTGTTTCTGTGGCGGTTGTTTTCGCTGCTGCTGCTGCTGCTGCTGCTCCTGATAAGCAGCCGATGATAGATCTCTGAAAACTATTTTGTTTTACTTGCCTTATGCTCTGCGCCTCGTGACTTCTGCTTTCCAGATACTCAGCGCACACATCCGAACCAGGATTGCCAGAAGCGGCAGTCCGTGAACACCAAGAACATGCTTTTACGTGAAACAACGTCGTGATACAGTAGATCATGAAGCGGCAATTGCGAAGTGTGCTTGCAGTTGCAGCAGATAAAGCTCTTGCAAACGCCACGTGTTTGACACTTGAATGGGGAGATGGGTGGAAATTGGCGGATTCGTGATAGATGCAGACGAGACACATATGCCCCCTCCGTAAATGCGGAACGGAGCGTACTCCAATGGACGGATTTGGCGCGTTCGCCCGGACGGCAATGCTTGGGGCTCGCCATGACCTTCCACAGGCTGCAGAAGTCCGGCTGCGGCTGCTTCACGCCAGAACATCAAACGCCCAACAGGATCGCACGTTCTCCCGGACCCAGGAGATGATCAAGCCCTGGGGAAACACGGAGAGGGATCTGGCACTGGAGGTGTTGGAGAAGCAGGCAAAACTTGCTTCGTTTGGCGCGGGTGTTGCGTAAGTGCGGTGGCGCCGGGCCAGCGCAGCAGGTGCTCGCGCGCATAAGGCAGACACAGTGAAGGACGCGCTCATCCGCGATCCGCGTCCACGTAGGTTGTTGGAGGTGGCAGCGCGGTGGTGGGCGAGGGCGGCGGTCGGCGAATCGGAGGCGGCGAGGCTCCCCCGCTAGCGGCCCCTCGGTCCGTGCGCAGGACCCGTGCCAAGAAGCAGCGGCCGGGCGCGCAGCAAGTCGAACCGCCGTGCGCTCCATCTACGCATCCACAGCCGCTCGCGCCCGCGCCCTCTTAAGCTCGCCTCGCGCCCGCTCCTGCTCGCCGTCTCCAGTACCCGCCGGCCCCATGGAGACCTCCAACATCCAGCCCGCCGCCGCCTACGCCTCCGCCGCCTTTGCGACCGACACCATGAACGCCGACATGGACATCGACATGGACATTGACCTCACTACCGGCGACGACATCGACGCCCTTGAGGCCGAGGCCATGACCATGGTGCGCGCTGCTGCATCGCGCCACCGCCGCCCTTCCGCTGACGCATGCTCCACAGGACACCAACGCTGCCGCGACCGCAGCCGGCGGCGCAATGGACCAGGCTGCGGCGGCCGCGGAGCCCCAGCTCGACAAGGTCCACATCAGGGGCTTGGACAACCTCACCACCGCCGACGTCAAGGCCTACGCGCTCGGCCACTTCCCCACCGACGACTATGCCAGGATTGAGTGGATCGACGACACGTCTGCAAACATTGTCTACGCCACCGCCGATGCCGCCGCACAGGCGCTCAGCGCCCTCTCCGACCCGTCCATTGGCGACCCTTCCGCAATTGCGCCCCTGCAGCTGCGCACGGCCAGGCCCTTTTTCGACAAGCCCGAAGTCGAGCTCTCGATCCGCCTGGCTGTTGTCGCTGACGTCAAGGCGCCCCGCGCACATGAGGCCAGCCGCTTCTACCTCATGAACCCAGACAAGGACCCGTGGGAGAAGAGGAGGAGACAGCCGGATGATCGCCGCAATGGCAGCGGCGCTGGGTATAACAGAAGACGCTATGACGATCGTGAGCAGAGGCGTCGCAAGGAGCATGACTCGTTCGACGTAGACATGTACGACGAGGAAGGTGGTGCCGCTAGGGCTCAGAACGGCGGCAGACGTGGAAGACGCGGCTCGCTGTCCGACGACTCGGTGGATGATCGGAGAAGGGGCAGGAGAAGGGACACTCGGAGCCGGAATTTGGACGACCTGCTCACCTCCACAAAGTCCGACGGCCGCCTCCGGGACCGCAGCGCCTCACCTCTCCGCGATGGCGATGGTCGCTACGGGTTCGAAGAGAGCAATAGCACTGCCCACCGCAACGTCCGCAGAAGAAGCTACTCCCCTCCGTCCAACCGGCCTTCGGCCGGCAACGCTCGCAAAGAACTTTTCCCGACCCATTCAAGCAGCTCTGCCAAGGAACTCTTCCCCAACCAGGGTACCAGGTCTACACTTCTCTCATCCGCCTCCAGCCCTGCCCCCTCCAACAACACCAACTCGAATTCTACCAAGGAGCTTTTCCCGACCAAGGTACAGCACACGCATGGCAAGCGCTCGCGTGAGCTCTTCCCACATAAGACGGCCATCAGCAACCATCGTCGCCAGGACGCCTTTGATTCTAAGGATTACACCGAAGAAGCCTTCAAACCGCGTAGCCTCGAGGAGCGCATCACCGGCGGCCCCAACCACAACAGTCGTGCCATTGGTCGTTCCAACGTCGAAGATCAGGGCTTCAGCGTGAAAGGCTCCGCTCAAGCACCGGGCTTCTCCATCCGCGGTGCAGCAGACGTCAAGGAGCTGTTCCCAATGAAGACTGGCGGCGGGGGCGCCAACGCGGGCAAGGAGCTGTTCGCGGAGAAAATCAAGGGCCGTGGTGGTCCGAGGAGAAAGGCCGAAGACATGTACTTCTAAGCCTTGCGCTCAGAAGATGGCATCAGTGGCGCAGATTGCATAAATCACACGGCGGCTATTTCTGGACCTCTCGACTAACACGTCCGACAAAGGGGTCCCGGCTTTGCATAGAATGGAACAGCGACTTCTCTCCACGTTCGTTTTTCTTTTCGTCTCTCTTCACTTCCTCCACCTTCTTTTTTTTCTCATGATTACATAGCAGAAAAGGTTGGGGGTAGAGCATTGCATGGCACGGTTACTCATTTTTTCCTTGTCACGGTTTCCAGTGGGGTACTCTCGGTTTACAAGTTCATATGCAAACGCAAGGCGCTTCGGATGTTTTTAATGATGGGGCCTTTGGGATACCATGAACTCTACTTTTTCTTCTCTTCATTTGAAGTCGGGATATGAGGATGTGCGCAGCGGAAGAAGCTGGAGCGGCAAGCAGCCCAAGCGAAAATATCGTTTATGGTTATGGGTGGTGGCTACAGCCTCTTAGGAACAGCGATCGACAACAAACCGTAGAATGCAAATTTGCGAGGCGCAATCTGCTTCGGGTGCACATACTCGTCGCATCCAGTCTCATTCCTTCCCGGTGGAGGTGATCTTTCTCCCATGCCATCGCAGCATTCCTAATCATCTACTGCCAACCCTCGCTTTCCTCCTCCTTCCCCCCCCACCAAGCGGAACTCACTGAATCCTCCCATCCTTCACCATCTCCCGAATGCTCTCGATGCTCTTCTCCACGGCCATCTGCGCCACGGTCCAGTACTTGGCGCGCAGCTGCGCTTCCTCGGCCGAGCCGGGCGAGACCTCAGGGTGTCGCCACGAGAAGCTGTACGTCATGTGCAGGTCGCCTAAGCCGCCGGCGGCGCCAGTCGAGACGATGTTGCTGACGACGGTGCCGTCGGGTTGGTGGAAGTCGACCTATTCAGTTGATTAGTGGAGGAAGGTGGAGCGAAGAAGGCACTTGTGGAACGTGAATGTTCGAAAAAAAATAGATGTAGAGTGCATAAAAGAAAAGAAAAAAGAGACAAGAGGTGGTGGCATAATCAAAGCAAGCCAGAAAAACAAACAGAAAAAAAACGGAATGGCGTGAATACCTACCCTCGACGGCTCAAACTCCACACACACCTCCTTAACCTTCTTATTCCCCTCCTTGAACGTCACCTCCCGCGTCACCTCCCTCCCCTCGTCCCTCTCCTCCAGCACCTCGCACGCCTCAATCACCGGCACGAACTCCTGCGCGAACCGGATCTTGCGCTGCAAGCCCTTCCACACCTGCGTCTGCGTCAAGACCGGTTCCGCTCCGGACGGGTTGATGGGTGCGGTGAATGCTAGATTGATGTTGACCATTTTCACGTGCTGCGAGTATCCAGGCGGAAGGATGGCGGAAGGAAGTGCGAGATTGATCTGAGTCGAATTGCGGAAATGGGTTAGGAGGTGTAGATCACGGGTGTGATGGGTTGGTGGCGGACGCGCGAATGCGGAAGGGGCGGCTGGTCTGAGAGATTGGAGATTAAGAAGGGCGGGGGTTGGTGGGGAGGGGGAGGCGGGAGGGAAGCGGCAGCGGCGGAGCTGAAGAAGGAGGCTCGGATGATGTCAGCGTCCTGCAGGCGGCACCCAGAATGGAGCGCTGGGGGGGAGACAAGGGATGCCGCGGCGTGCCTCATACACGCGATCCGTAGAGGGCGTGGATGGTTATGCGACGGGGATTTTTGGCTAGGATAATGCTGACAAAGATTAGCCGGTAAGCACCAATGCAATTACGGGAGTACTACTTTTTGTTGGTGTTCGTGATGTGGTGTGCAACTTCACATTCGTATTAGTATTATAGGGCTAATGCGATGCCGACAATCTCGGCCTTTCGTTGCTAAGATTCGCATCCAATTGGAAGCCGAAGTCCGAGCGAGGCGCGCATGGGTGGAGAAGTAAGCCGTTGTCGTATTCTCATGGTGCGAATTGCTGGACGCCGGAGCGGCAACGATTGACTATGGCACGGATGAAATGAGGGACGACCTTGCATGCAAGATGGGCAAGGATGCGCTAGGGCTAGCCCACTGCACCGTGCTGAGATAGGGAAGTGAGGCCTGACTCGACCCCTGCCCAGGCATCAAGGATTGCAGCGGATGCGTTGCATATCGAATCGGGCCTCCTTCTGCAAGAGTTGATGAGACCACGAGCTTAAGGAGACGTCAATCGTGCCATCAACAGCCCTCTCATAGATTATCGTAGCCTCGTCTAAGTATTTACAGCCCCTCGCGCACTTTCAAGCTTACAACAGATACCTGTACTCCGGGCTCAAGTCGCCCATCTCTGTCTTTTCGTACTCTGTGAGCCCCAGATCTGCTGGCATCCTATCCCTCTTCCTGTTCTCCCGCAAGCACAGGACCCAGTAGAGGGCGCAGCTGATGGCGCTCAGGCAGATGAATGCCACGCAAATACTGTATCCGGGGATGTATCTCGGCGCATCGCGCTGCAAGAACGCAAACACGGCGATGATGCCTCCAATATTGCCAAAGCCCACCTGCCACGCGCTGCCCACACTGCGCCGGTGGTGACCGCCAAGGTTCATGTTGAACCAGCACACGATGACGGGCATGGCCGAGTAGGCGCCCATGGCGACGAGGAAGAGAGCGGCGTACTGCACGTCCTTGTTGTGGTGCTCCGCCAGAAGGATTCCGAAGCCAGAAATAGCCACGGCGATGGGCAGCAGCGTGAAGAGGAAGCGGTGCCGCATCTTGTCGGAGAGGTAAGCTACGATCATCGCAAACGCGAAAGCAGCCGCCCACGGCGGCACGCTGTGAAGCTGCGTTTGGACGGCCGAGTAGCCGTAGGTCTTGATGATGGCTGGCGAGAAGTAGGCGTAGCCGTATGCAGGGACGATAAGGCCAAAGTACATGAGTCCGCCGACAAAGACTCTGGGGTCTTTGAAGACTCTGCCGACATCGCGAAGAGTGATCTGGCGCTCAGCGGCAGAACGGCCCTGGTCCGCCTGCAGGCGGGCTTTGACGTATCTCCTTTCCTCGTCGCTAAGCCACTTCGCCTCCTCTGGAAAGTTGGGGATCAAGAAGAAAAACAGGAGGGAGACCACAACGGTGAGCAGCCCTTCCAGAATGAAGATCCTAAGCAAAAAATTAGTCCTCTGCTGCCCTAAAAGCATAAGCCCAGTCTCCGCCGGATGACTCACCATCGCCATCCCCTGTAGCCGCGAATTCCGTCCATCTTGCCGATTGCCGACGCCAGAAGGCCACCGAAAGCCCCAGCAAGCGTCGTACTGCTGAAGAAGAAGCTGTAGCGTCGCTGGGCCTCATTACGGCGGTACCACATGCCAATGAGGTAGAAGCAGCCTGGGAACATGCCCGTCTCGAAAACTCCGAGAAAGAACCCTGGACAGGTCAGTCTTGATTGTTGGGACGTGAATTGTTTGGGTCGGTACTCACGAGTTGCGAGCAGCCCAGAGTAGTTCTGAACAAGACCTTGGCAGACGGTGGCCAAGCCGAAGAAGAACATGCATCCCGAAACTTAAGCAGCAGTCAGCGCCAGACCCCAGCAAGTCTCGGCAGGAACAAGACTCACGCCAGACATTCGGCTTGAATTTCTTCATCAGCACATTGCTGGGAATCTCGAAGAGGACATAGGGGACGAAGAAGATGACGAGAGCAGTGTTGTACTTGATGCTGTCTTTCGAGGCAAGCCCGAGCTCTTCCGACAAGCCAAACGAGTTGGCGTTGGCTATGTTTACTCTGTCCAGGAAGGCCAGGAGATAGAGGATGCAGAGGTAGGGAATGACGCGCAGGTCAATGCGGGTCACGAGGCGGCGCTCGGTGGTGTGCGGCGGGCACTCGACGTGGAGGTCTTCGTCGTACTCGCGGGCAGCCGCGTCGCGCACGTAGGCGCCGTCTTCGCTGGAGCTCCGCGGCGCAACGGCGGCCTCTGGTGGGGTTTGTCAGCTGGCGCCCGGGAGCCGGCGGTGAAGGGTCGGGACGCACTCTCGGCCCTGTCTGATCTCGAAAACATGGCAGCGAGGCTTCGCACTGGCGACGGGAGCTAGGCGGGCGGGCGGAAGAGGGCGGAGGCGGCGCTGGCGGGCGCCATGGGGGCGATCTTTATACTGCTGCACACGCTGACTCCTCGGCTGGCGAGCGAGCAAAAGGGCAGCGCCGAAATCGCAGGCTAGCGCGTCATTGGAGGCGCGCGCGCGACCCCGCGTTTTTATGGAGCCGCAGCGCCGGCGCTGTAACGAACGCCGTAAACGGATTGTGTGTATTGTCATTGGGCGCGGTGTGTGGGGAGCGCGCGCGCTGGGGGGGCCGCAGGAGATCTCGCGCTAGCCGGGCTGGGGCGTAGCGCGGGCGCGAGAGGGCGAGGCCGGCCGGGCACTACGCGTGCATCAGCCGCGGCGGCCACGTCCTTCGCCGCCGGTTGACTCGCTGCGTGCGTGCTGCAGCGCCGCGCCGGCAGGGCGCAATCTCAGCTGCCGGCGAGGCCCGCGCTGCGTCAGCGCCCGGCCCGCCTGCTGGCGACTCGCCGGCCCAGCCTGGGCGGCCCTGCCAGCCCAGCGCGGCCGGGCCATGCGCGGCGCTTTGGCGCGGACTGTAGGCCGGATGCCGATCCACGGCCACCTCAGGGCACCCTCGCTGACCTCAACTCAACACCATCCTCCTCGCCCGCACGCCGCCCTCTCCGCTCGCTGTCCGCGCTGCCGTGCCTGCCGCCCGCCCGCGAGAGTGCCCCGCTGCCCGCTCGTCCGTGCGTGCCAGCCCATGCCGCCGCCCTGACACCGGGCCCCGGAGCCTCAACCCGCCTGCCTGCCATGCAGCCTTTTCACTGCGCTTCCGGCGAGCCCACGCCGCCCGCCGACCTGCCACGCGCCTCGTCCTCGCTGTCGCTTGCCTTCCGCTCGTCCGCCGCCCGCCCCGACGGCCAACGGCCCTCCCCTGTCGCTCGCTGGAGTGCACAATGGCACAACGGCCATCTCTTCCTCCGGGACCCTCTGCGAGGCTACATCGAGCTGTCGCCCCAGGTGCTGCCGCCGCAGTACTTCTTCAACGACTCCACATACCACGACGAGCGCTCCGATGTCTGGCTGACCCAGGTCAACGGCATCCAGTATCTGTACACCGTGCGCGAGGATCACGGCATTCTGGCCTTCAAGGTGCAGCCCCAGCTCGCCCGCCCGACCCTCCCCGCTCCCGAATCCGTCCTGGGCAAACGCGCGCTGAGCAGCGAGCTCAGCACCTCGCCGCCGCCCCCCAAGAAGACCAAGGCCACCATCAAGCACTCGGGCCCCACCCGAATACGCAAGGATCGTCGGGTTCAGACGCCCGTCTACGACGATGTCTGGAAGCGCATCTTCGAGCTCAGCGATCCTGCCATGCTCTTCACCTACGAGAGAGTCAACAAAGCCTTCCGCGGAGCCCTCACCACCTACAGCCACATCTGGAAGAACAGCATGATTGACCACTTCAGCGACGAACTCCCGGACACGCCCAAGGATCTCCAGGACCGACAGTACGCAGACCTCCTGTCTGGCCAAGGCTGCATGTCATGCCGCGAACCCAAGGCACGCAAGACCTACTGGGCCTTCCTTCGTCGCTGGTGCACCAAGTGCTTCAGCGAGAAGGTAATTAAGGTTCGTCGCAAACCTTGGCGCTTACTTGGCCCGACTAAAATAGCTGACGTTCACACAGCAAGAGGATTGCTTCGCAATCAACCGCAAGTTTCCGGGCATACTGGAATGTATTCCCTGCGCGACTGTGGACTCGTGGAACCATTACTCATATGCTGGGTGGGGCGATGAGAACGGCCGCTCGACGGCCTCTGGCAATCAACCTGTATTTCTCAAGGATGACGTGAGCGCAATCGCAGCCGCTTACGAGGAGTTCTCGGATTCTCTGGAGCAGGAAGCCTTGGCCGACGAGGAGAAGGAAGAGAAGAGGACAGAGTGGATCAAGGAACGCAAGGAAAAGTCCAAGGAACTCATGGACGAGCGTCTCGAGATCGACAAGTTCGAGAAGAAGTGGATCGCTGCTAGGGCTGCAAAGAGCGTCGACTTGAAGAACATGCGCAAGGAATTCATCATCCGCAAGGCCCGTGATCTTGATCCTCCGATGCGTGAAGAGGTCCTCAAGCTCATCCCGGCGTTCCAGGAGAACATCAAGATCAACAAGGAGTTCAAGACGGAGAAGTTCTGGAAGGTCCTGATGCCCAAGCTGGAGGAGGCCCGCCCCATGGCGGAAAGACTCTTTGCAATGGAGACCAGAGCCGACGACGTGAACTACTGGGACGAGCTGCCCCCTTTGCAGAATCAAACCAACCACATGAGCACATTTGCCTCGGCTGCTTACCACCAGCTGATGAGGTTGGTGGACCAATCTCTGAAGAGGGCCCTCAGCATGGCGATGCAGAAGAAGGACATGGGCCACCAAGAGTTCGCGCTGCGCGTCCTGAACATGGTGCGCCGGGCGTGGTCGCACACTCATGTTCCCTTTCCCTCGCAGATTCCCCGCCGGTCGCCCTTCGCCGAATTCTACCCTCAGGACAACCGCTACGTCCTCACGATCGAACATGCCTGCAAGATATACGAGCAGAAGATCGTACCCCAGCTCGCCGAACTTTATCCCGAGTTTCGTCAGCCCACGCGCAACGTCCAGAAGTTCAAGTGCCCAGGCTGCAAGCGAAATGACGTCAGCAAGCAACGCACCTTCAGGCAGCTCATGAACCACATCCGCGAGGATCACGCGACCACTATCGGCGACTTTCAGTGCTTCCGGCTAGCCGGATTCCGGACGGAGCCCTACTTCTGCGCGGTTCCTTGGCCGTTGAATTTGCCCGCACTCACTGACAAGCAGAAGTCCACCGGGTGCTGGGACGCCGATGCGCAGCCCGAGTACGGCACAATCGAGGTGGTGACTGAGCAGACGCACGATCGTCTTCAGTCTGCCTTCGCACGCAAGGACGTCTGTGCGCCCGATTCTCTTCCCAACGCGACGTCGAAGGGACAGACCGACTTTGTTGGCAACGTCCGTGACGCCCTTCGTATTCTGGAAGGTACCGGTCTCAGCGCCCCGATCCGTAGCAAGATCATCATCGAGTACGCCGATCGCCAATGGAAGAAAGCGAACGGCAGAGAGGCCGTCCCTGACTGGATCATCTTGCGCTTCGAAGTCGATGCTTTCCTGATGAGCAGCAATAACCACGACATTCTGGACAAGATGTGCTGTGGCGTCTGCCGCAAGGCCACGGATGGTAAAACACGTGGAGGCAAAAATTACGCCAAGATGCCCAGCTCTCGCGCCGAGTTGATCAGGCATTTCGGAACTCATCACCAGTCGAGCATCCAGACCTGGCCGAAGGATATGTTTACTCTGCCCAGTGACGAAGACGTTACTCGCGCATTGCATAATGCTACCAACCCAGAGGCCTTGAACGCCTTCAACACCCTCTTCCCAGACTCGAAGGAGCCGCCAAAGAGGGAACTGGTTCGGATGGATGTATTGGCTACCGTCGCTAATCAGCAACAAAGATTCAACGGACGTCCGTCCAAGATGACTGTTGCCCAGTGGCGCCAGCAGCATCCAGTCCAGGATCCTATGTCCTCCCAACATCTCCGTCCGAGTATTCCTCAACCATTCAGCCTCCAGCAGCCACAGCAGCCGCCCCAACCGCAGTCGCACCAGCAATTGATGCCATTGCATGCACAGCAGATCGGCTCTCATAGCCGCTCGATGCCGCAGCACTCCCAGCAGCCGCAGCCTTTGCATATGTCAGGCCAGTCCTCGCAGCAGCAGGTCCAGCCTTCGTACGGCTACCAACCGATGCATCACCTCCCAACTTCACGCACGTATCGTCCCTACCAGGCCTAATACATACCAACCCCAACATATCATTCCTTGTCTTTAGTATCCCTGGAAGAGGATACATGAGATATCGTCAACAACGTTATACATAGACCATATATTTCCTCATATTCGACACGACACGAACGAACACTACACCGCGGACGCGTCTGCCTCTCGGTCACTCATTTTTCCAATGCTTCTGTCTCATACTAATAATCGTATTGGGAGTTTTTGTTGTTTCGGTTCTCTTCAGGCTCTTTCTGGCATAGCGTCTGGCGGGGTCGGAGTGATTGGTTTTTTGTTACTTGCATGAGACAACCCCTGAACAGTAGCATCACGAGTACCCCTAAGTTTTAAGTCTTGCGTTTGGGTTGTTATTTGGGTTTTTGCATTGCTTGCGCGCAAGGGCATTGTTCGAATCTGCAATGGTTTCTAATGCTCTTTTATGGCCTGTAGGTTGGATGAGACCTCCCTCTCCAGCCCTGATTTAGCTTATGCGACGGCTTCTTGTTATAGACGGAATGGAGTGGTCAGGCGGGACACTTGTTTTTTCGGTTTACGATACTTGATACCGGCAGAGGGCTTTTTAGTCTGGTACAAAGGACTTCTACGTAGACGTGGATAGTTTCGAATGACAGACCGGCTTTCTCCCTATGCTTCGTACGGAGCATCGCGCCACTGGGTGATACCGGGCACTGATGACACGTTGCCGTCTATTGATCAGCCTCCACATGGACGCACTGGCAAGCTCAGTGCCGATTTCCCTTTCGGGTTAAGCTCGGGGACGGAGACGGGACAAAAAGTCCAGGCGACAGCGGAGCCTCTACAACTGCGCTTCTTCTCTATGCTTCCACGCCAGGCATTTGCTCGTTTGACCCGACAGATTCATACACCTCCCTTCCACATTGCCGGCGGGCCAAGACCAGTCCAGACTACCACCAGTCTTAGCAAAATAATTCCAAGCTCGAGCTCGAGCCCCCAGCCAAACGCCTCGATGTCAACCACAGCTCCCAGCAGCGATGCTGCTGCCACCACTCCCAACAATGCGCATACTGGCTCTCAAGAGCCCCAAG
This sequence comes from Neofusicoccum sp. Z40, assembly GCA_037356075.1. Taxonomy (NCBI): domain Eukaryota; kingdom Fungi; phylum Ascomycota; class Dothideomycetes; order Botryosphaeriales; family Botryosphaeriaceae; genus Neofusicoccum; species Neofusicoccum sp. Z40. The sequence goes on from JBAWJV010000004.1 coordinate 240,821, forward strand.
CAAAGAAGCTGAGATATGTTGACGTCAGTCCCGCTGTCAAGAAACTTTCCTTAACAGAAGCCCAAAAATACCCTCCCGTCACGTGATCCGGCTGACCTGTCTTGCAACCTCTGCAGATCGGCATCAACCTCGGTGACCCCATCTTTCGCGGCATCTACCACGGCAAGCAGGCGCACGAGGATGACTTTGAAGGCGTGATGGAGCGAGCACTGGCGGCCGGCTGTGAAAAGATGATGGTGACAGGGTCGGACCTTAAAGAGTCAGAGCACGCGGTTCAGATCGCGAAGGACCATCGTTCGTCCCCCCCCTGTTTGAATACCTCATGTCCTATTTCATTTTCCATTCTCTATTCCCTTAAGTCTATATCCGTCTGACCGAGTCTCTTCCAATTTCCCCCCAACAGCCGGCCTCTGCTACGCAACCGTCGGCGTCCACCCCTGCTCAGCCAAGCAATTCGACACCCACCCGGGCGGCCCCGCCGCCCTCCTCTCCGCCCTCCGCACCCTCGCCCAAGAAACAAAAGCCTCGGGCCACACGGTGGCGTTCGGCGAGATCGGCCTCGACTACGATCGCCTCTTCCTGACGCCCAAGGACCAGCAGCTCAAGTACTTCGAAGCGCAGCTCGACCTGGCCGTCGAGCTGCAGCTGCCGCTCTTCCTGCACTCGCGCGCCGCGGCCGACGACTTCGAGCGCCTGCTCGGCGCCCGGCTGCCGCGGCTGCCGAAGCGCGGGTTGGTGCACAGCTTCACGGGCACGCTGGAGGAGATGCGCAGGCTCGTGGCGCTGGGGTTGGATGTCGGCGTCAACGGGTGCAGCTTGAAGACGGAGGAGAATGTGGAGGTTGTGCGCGAGATTCCGTTGGAGAGGCTGCAGATCGAGACGGATGGCCCGTGGTGCGAGATGCGGCCCAGTCATGCGTCGGCGAGGTTTTTGAAGGAGGGGACGCCGCCCGAGGTGCCGAAGGCGGTTAAGAAGGAGAGGTGGGCGAAGGGGTGTATGGTCAAGGGGAGGAATGAGCCGGCGACGATCCCGCTTGTGGCGCATGCTATTGCGAGGATAAAGGGCGTGCCGGTGGAAGATGTTTGTGAGGCGTGAGTGTTGCTGCATATTGTCGATTTTTGAAGCAGCTGTGCTGACAGGATTACAGGGCGTGGAACAACTCGATCCGCATGTTTGGGCTTGGAGAGACGGTGGAGTAAAGTTTCGCGCTCCTCCAGCGCTGTCAGCGAATAGAGAAGACGGAGAAGTAGACATTGAATACAACTTGCTCCTCAGCAAACCAACGTGCCTCTCATTTACCGTCTTTCCTCAACACCCTCATAAAAAAGATGGTCTGTCATACCCGTCCCCATCCCCTCCGCCCCATCAACTCTCCGTTCCAGTCCACCCTACCTTCTTCCACTCCTCCTCTAAACCCCACTTCTCCCCCACGGCCACCACACCCTCCCACAACGCGGACACATCAAGGGCCCAAGCCAATCCTCACAATCCGCGCTCAACCACACCCCGCGCCCCTGCCCCCTCGGCAGCCACCTAGACCTATCACTCATCCTTTTCCTTTCTCTTTCACTTCTCCAACAAGGAAGAGGAATCGGGAAGTCGCGACGCAGAGGCGGCAGATTCTCGAGGTTCGGTAGCGAGCGCGTCCGCCTCAGCCGTGGGCTCTGGTGCGTCCTACTGCTAGCGTCGTTCTTGGAGGTTTGTTCTTGTTGTTGTTGGAGGTGGTGGAGGAGGTGGTGGTGGTGGTGGTAATGGTGGTAGTGGCTGGGGAGGTGGGTGTGGGGGATTAGCCTGCAGGCGGGGCAGAGCTGGGAGACGGTGTCGTCGTGTACGCGGAGCGTGCGGGCGGGCGGCGTGGAGGGGATGGTCTGGGATGGAGTGGGGTGTGTTAGGTTATCTCCGATTTTTTATTTCTTTTGCTCGCTGATTGAACTTGCTGGTCGTGCGAAGGGAATGTGCTTGTATTGCGGAGACTTACTGGCGGTGTGGGCTGTGTCGGGGTTAATGGGGGGGTTGTATCGATGATGTCTGGCGCTTCGTGGGGGGACAATTGCAAATGGCTGGCCGCGGCGCGCCATTCTTCAATTGCAGCGTGCCTGCTTGATGTGTCTTGGTCGTCTTTGTCTGTGTTTCGAGGTGAAATGGGTCGTGAAAAGCGGTTGCTGCCGGACGAACTCGACATATTGCGTTATTGCGGGGAGTCTGTATCTCCTGTGCGTGCTGATGGAATCAGTGTCCTGATAGAATGATGTCTTGCGATAATAAAATGTGTGTATTGAAATTTGGATGTCTTTGGATGTAAAGTTTAAGAGAGGTGTTGGTGGATGGCATATAGGCTGCCCCATTTTGCTCCGGAAGGAGCGTGTGAGAGAAGCTCCTTTGTGGAAGTCCTATTGTTCCGGGGCATCCTTCCACAACCGTTGTCTAGTCTACATCTGTTCTCGTTAATATGGCCTCTTGGAGTCGCGGGGTCGGTGAAAAGTGTGATATTAGGAACCATGTAGGCGAACAAGACTAGAGAAGTCAAGAAAGTCAAAAAGGAGATAGCAGCGAGCTTTGAACGTCGAAAAGTTATTGATATTTTTTTTTCCAGCACTTGGTATATTCACAGTATTATACTATACCCCTCACCCAACGCCTCGACCTTACGGGTGCAGCACTGCACCACCACGGGCCTCTTGCCCTCCACTGCTGCCCGGTATGCTGTCCTGAAGCTCGTCGGCGGCTGCCAGCGTGGTCGTCGGATCGACATTGTTCGACGCCGCAGCGGTGGCATCGGAGCCGCTGTACATGGCGGCCTGTTGCTGGCGCTGCACCTCAATCTCCTGCAGAGCCCAAGCCTTCCATTCCTCGAATGCCTTGTCCTCCAGGTCCATGCCGACCTCAAGCGGCGACTTGCCGAAGTAGGCACCCACGGCCATGGCTTCTTCTTGTGCAATGCGGCGCTCGATATCTTCCTTGTGGCGGTACGCGTAAAATTCCTTGCGTGCTTTGTCGTACGCCTCGGCTTTGTCGAGTTGCTCGTGCGTCATGAGCCAGCGCTGGCGTTGGACGACGCTGTGGCACAGTTAGCCATGTGCCTTGAGAATTGCAAATATTTCGCACGGTTGATTGCATCTCCAGGCCAAGGTGCCAAAAGCCCTTTAGCACTTCAGAAAAATCGGGTTGTAGACGCACCTCTCACCGTCCAGCTTCTTGCCGGGCTGAACAATCTTGCTCCAATCCCACCTCTTGCTATCGGCGCCATCATTCTCGAGTATTATGCGCGGGCGTGCCAGTTCCCACGGGTGGTCCTTGAAGAAGTCGCGGCGCAGATAGTCTTCCTCGTAGACAAGCCGTTGCGGCTGGAACATGCGGCTCGGTTTGCGGATGTTCTTTTGGTTTTGGGTGTCGTAGGCGTGCTGGACAGGGCGCACCAGCTGCTGAGACGGAGGGATGTCGGCGACGACATCGTACCACGGCGGAGGGGCCTTCATGCGCTTTGTTTCGAGGAGCTGCGTCGCGGCGCGGTGCACGCGAGACGCCGAGAAGTTGTAGCGGCCCATTGTGGCGCGGGGCCCGGCACAGCCGTGTCGAGGGGCTCGGAGGGCGGGGCGGCAGCGGCTGGAGCGAGTCGTGCTTGGCGCGAGGGCAGCGGCGGCAGCGGGGGCGCAGGCAGATGGCAGTGGTGTTGAGGTGACGGGTGGAAAAGTAGCGCTCGGGATGGCGATCTCCGCCGCGGCGGACGAGCTCGCACCCGCTGCAACACCTCGCCCGCGCAGAGCACCCACCTCATCCGCCACCACCTCTGGAGCACCGCGCCGGGCTCCAGCGCCGCCTGCCAAGACCATTTCGCGCAGCATTCGCTCCCCCAATGGACCGCCGCCCCTCTGCTTAGCACCATGTCCGCGTCTCATGTCCCTTCACAAGCCCTCTCCTCCGGCGGCTGTCTGCATGATAGCATCCAGGCCACTCCTCTCCCTCCTGTGCCCTGCTCTGCAGAGGCCCGACTCCTCGCAGCGTCCGCAGCGCCGCTCTTTCCACCAGAATCCCGATAGACCCGCCTCGCGCCCGCGCCCACTTTCGCCGCAGCAGATGGATAATTTTTTTATCAACGCGCTGGTCCAGGCAAGCTCGTGTCGGAAGCATGCCAAACACACCGCCGCCTGGCAGCATTCCGTTTCCGCCATATCGCAGCACCACAAGCCGCGGCGGAGGAGGTCATTGGGCGTCGAGGACAGCGTGAGGGGTTTCCGCCATGCCGCCAAATCGCGGTCCGCGGATGCCAACGGCACCCAGCCTGCGCTGGAGCGCCACGAGCCCACGCTCGAGGCATACAAGAAGCTCGTCGACTTCTACGGCCCGAACGATGGGCATTTGGAGACGTGGGCGGAGCAGGAGGAGCGCGAGGCCAGAGAGGCCGAGGAAGAGGAGCTGGAGAGCAGCGGGCCGGCGGAAGAGGGCGCGCAGATTCCCTTCCACGAGACGCATAGGCCTTGGCCGAACAACGACGAGGTGGAGAACGAGTCGATAGGCGAGCTGGAAGAGCTGCTTGAGCACGACGGCTTATCGCCCGAGATCGCCTACGAAATCTACACTTCGCTGTCGTGGCCCAGAGTCGCATACCTTTCCTACGACACCATTCGAAATCTTCTGCACTGCCTTGGCGTAGTCAAGCACCACACAGAATCCTCGATGATGCGCTATCTCTCCGTCATCGACGACATGAAGGCGGTTGATATACCAATAGCCGTGGCGGACTGGAACATGGCAATACAGTTTGCGGGCAAGTGTTTCCGCAAAATCACCAGCAACGAGGTGGAATCTGCGCTGTATCTCTGGCGACAGATGGAGCACCGCGCAGGGACTAAGGGAAACCACGTCACTTTCAATATTTTATTCGACATTGCCGTCAAGGCCGGGAAATTCAAGCTCGCGGAGATGATCAAGAAAGAGATGGAAGACCGGGGTCTGAAGTTTGATCGGTACTTCCGGACCAGTGTTATAATATGGCACGGATTGAGACGAGATGGAGACGGCGTTCGAAAGGCGTACAAGGAGCTGGTCGAGGCGGGTGAGATCGTGGATACGACCGTCATGAACTGCGTGATTACGGCGCTCGTCAAGGCAGGCGAGCCGACGGCGGCGGAACAGGTGTTTCTGCGCATGAAGAGCATGCATGCTGCCCGATCCAACAGCAAGCAAGTGCCCAAACACTGGCGGCAAAAGCGCGAGCTTGGCTACCTTTTGATGAGAGTGACGGAGCACGTGCGAGGCAATCCCGAAGCGCAGCAGCAGGCGCAGGAAGAGTCGCCAGTTGGCCCGGACTACGGAACCTTCAAGATCCTCATCGAGCACCACGCCGTCACGTCGGGCAACATTGACCGCGTCACCGAACTGCTGGACGAGATGGATCGCGTCTTCCACATCCCCCTCGAGGGCGACATGTTCTACACCTTGTTGTTTGGCTTCCACCTTCACGGCGGCATCCGCTACACGTCGTGGACGAAGGGGCGTCTGGAGAGCACGTGGCGCGCCTTCATGCTCTCTATCGAGAGGGGGAGCGAGGACTTCTACTTCGATCGCTCGATTGCTACAGCGGCAATCCTCGCGTTTTCCAAGTGCATGGGTAGGGAAAAGACAATGCAAGTGTGGGAGGAAATCAGGAACAAGTGGAATCCACCCGAGACGGATCGGGACTACATACTCAAGAGGCTGGGCCAGCTATTCCCGGTGGCGCCGGTGCCTGCATGAAGTGGATGTATGTTATGCCCGGGTTGGATTTGGGATGTCATAGAACTGTAGATATGGGTGGCGGAAGGGATTTACGCATTTTTGGCTTGAGCGAAAAAACATGTGAGATTATGTAGGGCTGTACAAATGTAAAATGAAGCATGTAAAATATTACTTTGGGATATCTGACTGTTCAAACTGCCGTTTGGGGAAAGCTCGGGTGGCAAGTGCTTGCCCAAGTAAGCGAAAGGGCTCAGGCTGACTTCGCGACTGCGCGTCGCGCCGCTTTCCGCCATCGCGACGCGTCGCAGTCCTCGCGGTAACGCGCACACGCCTTCGCTGGCTCATTCAAAGACGCCTCGGAGCATGTAGACGCAGCAAGCGGGTGATAATGACATCGAACCCGCGGACGCACTGTCTTTCCGGCGAACTCCCTACGGCGGCGCTCTTCCTGGTCTCATCCGTCTTTTCCATCGCTCCTTCCTAGCCACTTCCACCTTCGCCTCTCTGTTCCTCAAAGTAACTGCAACCACCGATCAGCGCGTTCTCTTCTCCGCTGCGTCTTTCATTCCGTCAAAATGCCTGCCGAGAGGAGGAACTCTCGGCCGATGATTGACATCGACTTCACCCTCAAGAGGATTTTCGGCAAAAAGACCTTCAGGTGCGCTCTATGCCTCTACTGCTGAGTGACACGTATTCACTTGACTTTTTCAGACCTCTGCAGCGCGAAGTCATCAACGCCGCTCTCGACGGCCAAGACGTCTTCCTTCAAGCGGCCACGTCTTTCGGCAAGAGCCTTTGCTACCAGCTCCCCGCCGTAATTGACCATGGTCGTGAGTAGCTCCCTGCGCCTCGACTTTCCAGACCACTGACGAGGACAGTTACAATCGTAATATCTCCCTTGCTGGCTCTGATGGTAAACTATTCTTCACCGGATTCGCACCTTGTTCCAGCTAACGATGCTTTCAGAACAACCAGGTCGCCGCGCTCAGAGCCGCAGACATAAGGGTCGCAACCATCAACAGCACCACCCCGTACCAAGAGAAGACCGCCGTCATGGAGGACCTTCAATGCGGCCACCCGCGCACTCGGCTTCTTTACATCACTCCCGAATACTGCCAGCTCGACTCCTTCCGTCGAATCCTCCGAATCATCCACACCCACCGCGAGCTCGCGCGTGTTGCCGTTGACGAAGCTCACTGTATCAGCGAGTGGGGTCATGACTTCCGACCCTCATTCAAGAATCTCTCGTTTTTCAAGCACGAGTTCCCAGACGTGCCCATCATATGTCTGACCGCTACAGCTACCGCGCGCGTCCGAAACGACATCATCACGACGCTCGCCCTAGACCCGAACAAGTTGAAGCTCTACACGATGACCACCAGCCGCCCAAACCTCCACTACGAAGTCCGCTTCAAAAGCGACGAGGAAGACCACTACGACAACTTCGTCTCCTGGCTCCGCGCCGCCCAAGCCCGCCGCACCGCAGATCCCGACCGCGCCGCCGCCCTCAAAGCCGCCGGCAAGCGCCCCGAAGCCATCTCCGGCATCATCTACACTCTATACCGCCGCGACTGCGACGCGCTAGCCGCCCGCCTCCGCACCTCGGGCATCGGCGCGCGCCCCTACCACGCCGGCCTCTCCAACGCCGAGAAGGACGCCGCCCTCACCGGCTGGGTCGCCAACGCGCCGGGCTTCGAGGTCGTCGTCGCCACCACCGCCTTCGGCATGGGCATCGACAAGGAAGACGTCCGCTTCGTTGTCCACTGGCAGCTCCCCAAAAGCTTCGAGGGCTTCTACCAGGAAGCCGGCCGCGCGGGCCGCGACGGCAAGGCCGCCGCTTGCATCATGTACTACGCGCGCGAAGACCGCGACCGCGCCGTCGCCATGATGGCGAGGGATATGCCGCGCGCCGGGTACAGCGGTTACCACGACGGTGGTGAAGGGAATGGCGCCGCCGCCGCAGCCTTGGCGAAGCATAGGAATCGTGCGGATAGCCTCAAGGAGTTGGTGGATTATTGCGAGGCGACGCATGCCTGTCGTCACCAGCTCATTGCGAGGTATTTTGGCGAGGAGACGCGGGTGCCGTGTGAGTGGGCGTGCGATTGGCATAAGGATGCGGGGAAGTTGAGGAGGGCGAAGGAGAAGGGCTTAGCGAGTGAGGAGTGGTGCTCGACGCAGAGAGAGATGGGGGTGTATGCGGTTGATGAGTATGATTGAGGGAGTGGTGGAGGGGGTGTGCTCAATATTGGTACTTTTGGGAAGCGAGGAGGTGAAAAGGGTAGGGGAGGATCATCTGCTGAACGCGATGCTGTGAGTTAGTTCGTTTAAGTCTTTGCTGTGTAAGTTTATGGCATATACCCTACGGAGCTAGCATGACATAGAATAACAATTGGGACGAAGAGAGTGATGGCGGACGGTATCATGTTGCACGTAAAGGGGAATAAGACGACAAAAAGAAAACTCGGCGTATATACTCGAATTCCTGCTCCAAGACCCCCGTTCCCGGCTAGAAGTAGCTGTGGTTATGAGTATAATCTTACACGTCCGCTCAGCCTTAGCGCTCATAATCAAGCAACTTTGCTGCTTGGCTCCTCAGAAAAGACAAACATTAAGGATGGCCTGATGTTCAAAGCAAAACGTTTTCCCTCATCCATCATAACCTCATCTCATTCAATCAATCAGCAGCAATGAACGGCATTGGTATCTAACATGCAAAACAAGACACCCCAAAAAAAAGCCCATCAACCCCAGAAATAAACAAAAAAAGAAAGAAAGAGACAGGAGAAGAGATATTCTACCCGCTCATCCCATCCAACCCCCCCAGAAGCGCCGCCCCTCTCTCATGCCAATTTCGTCAAATCCTGCCTGCCCAACCAACCCCATCCGAACCGAACCGGCATTCTCTCATTCATTGATTCATCGCCCGTCAATTACACCGTGCAAACATATGTCCGCATGTGGAGACTATTCCTCTCAGAGCATCATACTCCGCCTCCTGGAAGAAACCCTCTCACTCCTCCCTTCCGCACTCTTCGCCTGCTTCAGATCTCTGATCGCTCTGCTGCGACTGCTGTCTTCCCCCGCAAAGGTGACGCTTTTCGACGAGGGTGCCGATGCCGATGCGCTGGCCGCGGAGCCATCTTCCCTTTCCTTGGTTGGCGCAGCTGAAGTGGAGGAGGTGGTCAAGACTGAGGAATGCCGTCTGCTGCTCGAGAAGGCGGCCGTCTTTGCTGCGAGAGCCCTGCTGCTCTTCATGATCTGCTCTGCGTTCGTGCTGGTGGTGGAAGCATCCCTGTCGTCGTCTGCGGGTGAGGAATCCGTGACGATGAAGTCGAAGATTGCGAGGTCCGGGCGGTCCTTACGTTCGGCTGCTGCGGTCGGGTCGGTTGATGTTTTGGCGGCTGACCTTTTGCGTGCGGCTGCGGAGGCCGAGGTCGAGCTGGATAAGAGTTCCTTCACTGCGGTTGCCGATTTGGATGGTTTGTCATCTGGTTGCTCTTGGTCATTGCTTTCGGGTTCTTTCGCTTGCGAATCCGATGTCTGTTTGACTGCGGCGGTCTTGCTGCTAAGCGGGCTGTGGGGTTCGGGTTGTTCGGAGGAAGAGGGGAGATTCTTCCAGGCTGAGGGTTGGTCGTCGGTCCTCTCCTTCTTAATGACGACGGTGCGTATCGGGTTCGATGAGTTGGGCGCAGATTTGTTCAGATCTTGAGGGCCAAACGAGCGCCGGCTATCCACGACAGCATCTACCAAGTCCTTTGTGGGACGCCGCATCTTGCTGATCAGGTTCGGCTCCGCATAGTTGACCTGAGTACGGGCACGTCGAGAAGGACGGCTTCCAGCAGCTGCATCCGAGTTGCCAGAAGCGTTGAGATCATCCGGTGGTGGTGTGTCCCTTGATTCCTGCCGTGCCGCAGATGGCTCTGTGGATGCTGGAGAGAAGAGGTCGAGCGCTGCCGGAGTCTTTGGTGGCAATTCTGGTTGCTCTGGTTCCTGCGTGTCCTCGATTGGAAGTTCTGCAGTCTCGACAATTTCATTCGTCTCGGTCGGTGTAATCGTGACTAGCGAGGCCCTGGTCTTCCTGTCTTTCGCCCGACTACGGCTGTTCTCCTTCGGCAGAGCAGACTTTTTGGCATCCGACTTTGCATCCGACTTGTGGACCTTCTGTGGTGAGGTGTTTGTTTCTGTAAAACAATTAGCAAGGCGGTGCACAATCCCTCCGGCAAACAGAAAACATACTGTCTCCCAATGCCTTGCGCTCAGCTGCAATGAAAAGGTCGAGCTTGCTGTTTTGCTTAATCGAAGTCTCCAACGGCTGCGGACGATTCTCGCCCCTGTCTGCACCGATACCACCACGCCGGCTGTACCTGAATTCATCCCGGTCTTTGTCGCCACTCTCTGCTTGCGTATCCTCAGCGGCGCTGAGCTTGCGTTTCCGGCCCATCTTCGATGGGTGAGCTTCTTCATTCTCGGTTCCTTTGGTGGTGTTCTCGTCCTGTGTAGACTGGAAAACGGACATTTTGCGCAGATCGAGCTTGGTCGAGCTATCTCTGCGTTTCCTCCTCGACTCCAGGTTGACGGACATGGGCGCAGGCAGCGCATCGTCCTCCTTCTGGTCCACGTCCATGTCATCATTTGCCTCCTCAATGGCCAGCTTGGGGTTAAACTTGATGGGGTCTTCGTCGGTGAAGTGGGCTACTGGAGGGGGCCCCAGGTCTGGGGAATCCTCGGCCGCATCTGTCAACACCGCGCGAAGCTCGTCGGCGCTGTTCCTGGTTAGCGTCATGTCTCCGCACCAGCCTGGGAGTTCCACGTACTCTAGAGTGCGGCGCGGAAAGTACTTGTCTTCTCTGATCGTGGGCAAGACTTCATCGTCTTCCATTTCTCCAGCCTGTTCCTTCATCGCGCGCCTCCACTCAAAGTGCTCTGTAGCCCTGGACGGGCCGGCATTGGAAGGCCTCGACTTGTAAGATGGCCTTTTGATCGAGTTGAGTTCGGCGACCAGGCCGCCGATTTCCTGCAGCTTCGACTCCAGTTGGTCCTTGACGGAGGTGATGTACTGGGCTGCATGATTGCCTTGGTTGTGCTCGAGCTCGGTCTGCAATTGGATGATCTGTTCGCGCAAGGCGAGATTCTCGGCGAGGAGGCGCGCCTGTTCGGTCTCGAGGGCGCGGATGCGGACGGACTGGGTTGAATTGTTCCTGTGAACTCGACGTTAGGGGTCGTAAGGAGCATTGGCGGGCGCGCATGCGTACTTTGCGAGTTCTCGATTCTGTCTGATGAAGCGGCGCTTCACTGCAGGGCCGGTCAGCGGTGGTTGCTCGGGTCAGTGGAGATGTAAACATACGAGCATCGACGGATTCCGCAGGCGGCGGAGCCTCATTCAGTCGCGCCATGGGCGCGGAATCGAACGCGAAGGAAACCAGCGCAGGCGCAAGCAAGCGATGGCAGCGGCCGTGTCGGGTGGCGGTCGCGGGGGCGCTGGGTGATGGGACTGATGGCGGAGGTGGAGGTGGAGCTCGAGAAAGTTCGGGCGCGTGTAAACAAAAGCTGACTCGCGCGTCCCGCCCGTCCAGCGCAGCCCTACCCGCCCAAACCAACAACACCATCCACCACACCAGACACCACCGCCCACGCGCTTCCGCTCTCCCGCCTATCGCACGCTTCATCGCCGCGCGCAAACAGATCCCTGATCCCCTCGCCACCATGGACAACAAGCGTCAGACCCTCTCGCGCCCGCTCGCGTCCCACCTGCGACACCAGTCTATGGGCGCGTCCTCCACCGGCGCGTCGCCCGTGCTGCTCGGGCGTATAAACGAGAAGAAGGCCGAGCTTGCGAACCTCAAGGAGTTGCAGGCTCTCAGCGCCGGCCTTGCCGACCAGATGGAGATGCTCGAGCAGAAGCTGGCGACCCTTTCGGACGGCACAGAGGGTGCGGATGCCCATATACATTCATTGGAGGCAGAGTGCCTGTGCTAATGTTGCCTGCAGCTGTCGCTGCCGTCCTCTCAAATTGGCACAACGTCCTGCGCGTCATCAACATGGCATCAAGTATGCGCCCGCAACTCTGCCGTCTGTTTGCGCTTGGATGCTGACTTTCTCTAGTGAAAATCCCTAAGCCCAAGGACACCGAAGAGCAAGAGGCTCCCGAGGAGGACAAGAAGGAGGTCCCGCTTCCGCAGACACTTGTTCGGATTCCGACACAGCACGCAGCCCCTCTGCTACAGCAGGCCACCTCCGGCAACGCCGCTGAATGATGACGGCATGCGCACGATTTACCTTTTGGTGTATCTTGACTGGCTCAACCGTGCCTGCATTCAACGCTTCGCGGACGATTGCCATTCTTCTATCATGGCGCTGGGTGGCGGCTGTCGTCGTCTGAGCCAACAGACGGTGGTCATTCGCATAGTGACCGTCCAAGGCGTATGCAGACGCAGGCTTCCCGACCGATTAGCGCGCGTAGAGCTGCTCTTAGCGAGTACCTTCACAGCCCAGCTGCGCGGATTCGCGCTTGCTAAGCTACCACCCCAATAGCAATACTGCGCATGATTCAGTATCGCGACCTACAAAGCACGGAATATTCCGCTTAAGCACAAGGCTCGGGTGGCTAGGTCAGCGGAAATGCGATGGGCTCGGAGGGAGGAGACTAGTGAGGTCAAGTGGAAGTAGTGTAGCAGAATCAGGTCTGAGTGATAAGGAATTGAGATGCAATCGTGTTTACGACATCAAGAAATCACTTCACTTCACCTACCTGCTTCCCTTTTGTCTATGAGAGCAGCTTGTTGTGCAAGTCAAGCGCAGGTCCACGAGAATGGAAGAACAGGCAACGGTAACAAATCCCAGAATAATTGAACGTCCTTACGCCAACGCGGACACTTTCCGATGTCTCCAGACACCATCGTTTAACTCACCAGCATGGCTATGCCCTCTTCCTTGTCGAGGACCTCGTTTGTCTTCTCGGAGTGCCTTCCTCCGCAGCCTTCTGCGACTTGGCCTTCCTCGTCCCCTTCGCCGTCTCTTTTCCTTTCTTCCCCGCCTCTCCCACCTCCGTCTCTTTTCCCTTCTTCCTCGCCTCTCCCACCTCCGTCTCTTTCCCCTTCTTCCCCTCCTCTCCCACCTCCGTCTTCCTCACCCTCTTCGCCTCACTCACCCCCACCCCCTCCTCCTCATCCACCCCCCTCTTCCCCCCCTTCATCCCCTCCCCACCACCACCACTCCCCCCACCAACATCCACCCCCTCCCTCCCCAAAACCCACGCCACCCTCTCCACCGCCACCGCCGCATCCCCAACCCCCCACTCCTCCACCCTCCCCACCACCCCCCTCACCCTCTCCACCAACCCCACATACTCCCTCTCGCTATACCCGATCCTCCGTTCCCAACCCCTCCCCTTCCCCTTCACCTCCTCATCCCCCCAATGCATCCATCTGAACAGCTCGTCCGAGAAGAAAGGCGTGCCGGCCGGGTCGGCGCAGGAGAGGAGGAGGGAGGCGGTGGCGGGGCCGATGCCTTTGAGGGCGGTGAGGGCTTTGAGTGCGGGGAGGGGGTTTGTGGGCGTGGTGGCGGTGTTGGTGTTGGTGTTGGTGTCAGGAGGGAGGAGGAGGCGGAAGGCTGAGGCGGTTGTGGTGGCGATTAGGGTGGCGGGGTTTTGGCGGACGAGGGCGAGGAGGGTGGGGCGGAAGGTGCCGTGTTTGCTGTAGAGGGTATTAGCCGGGTGCAGTTGGTAGTAATTTCTTCATGGGATGGGGAGAGGGAGGGGAGGGGAGGGAGGGGAGAGCGAGGAGTGGGCGTAGGGCTGAGTACTCACAGTTTCCATTCTACGAGCTTCTCGACTTCGTCGCGGGTGAGTGAGAGGGCGGGCGGGTCGGCGCTGGCGTTCTGGCGTCGTTCGGCAAGCTTGGAGGGAAGTTCGTCGTAGCGGAATTTGTCGACGGCTTTGAGCGCTTCTGGAACTTGCTGGTCGTAGCGGCTCAGTGCGGCGAGGAATTGGGCTTTGCTGATTTGGGTGGGTGTGAGGTTGGAGGACGACATGGTAAAACCTCGTGAACGTTTCTTCCGCTATGTTAGGTTTGGCGTGCGGTGCGTAAATATGCTGCATCTGAAAGAATACTAAAAATTTGGACGAGATCATGGTTGATGCGATCAGGGCATGGAAATTTGAAGTTGGCATAAGCTTCTCTTGCACAGCGCTCGTGTCGGACGTGCTTCTCTTTTCCCCAGGCTTTACTCCCGATAAACATGATTGTGGTATGGTGAGATGGCATGCGTCTGCCGTATAATCTGAATGTACTAAAGGAGAATGCATTTCCGACAGAGTAGAACGCTCAAAAACGACAAACAGGTTGGGGTAGTACAAGACGCGGGGAGAGTGACATTTGCTTGGAGGAAGCAACCGTACCTTTACAAGCAGCACTACAACCACCTTTTAATTGTAGATGGGGTCAAATCCAGCTGCGGGTGCTGATAAACACGAGGACCAAGTCAGGATGAAGTCTGGATAAGGTCGGGCTGTGCGACGCGGCAGGAACGTGCGGGCGCCTTGTCAAGCAATCACGTGGCAGATTCTGTTGATCTCGGAGTTCTCGACATTGCCCAATCAGCAGTGTCATTTTGACGCTATGACGAAGTTTATTTTCAGATGCGATGGGTCAACAGCTCCCTTGCAGTGCTAAAAGCAATAGCGGATGAAACCCAAGCCCCAACACCAATGATACCGTCCCGTCCGGAGTCCCTCAAGCGCCTTTTCCAGCCGTTACCAGGGTATCGTAAAATAAATCCGTGTCCCGAGGCCGTTAAACAGTGGTCGTGAACGCCTTTCCTTTCGATGGTCCCTCCGCCTCTCCCGGATCCCATTCAAGCTCTCTCTCTGATCCTTCCCTCTTTGACCACGCCGACGCTAACGCCAGCGTCGCCAGCCATCCAACCAGGCATCTTCTCCCCGTCGACAACGCCTTCTTCAACCAGCTGTCTCACTCCTGCAAAGACATGCGAGCCTTGGAAGCTGAGACGTACATCCGGCGTCCAGGTATCGCCGCCGCCTTCTGCTCCCGAGTTTGTGGACGGGAATGGGTCTTCCATGCGCACGTCGAGGCGCTCAAGCCCCTTTCCATCGTCTTCCCTGGCTGAGGGGCCAAAGCGAGCCTCAGCGACTTGCTTTCTGCGCTTCGACGCACTATCATCTCTTGATCCCCGTCCCCTCTTGGCGCCGCCGACCGGACCACCACTGAGAACGCCCAATTCCGTCACTCCCTCTTGCTCGGCGCTCACATGGGCGTCTGAGGTGCGTCTCGCGCGACTGGTACCTATGTCGTAATCAAGTGTATCGTGACCAAAGCTGTTCTCTGCGAATATGGACCAACCTGCAGGTGCAGCATTGCTCCGGCCGGGACCGCGCAAGGACAGGAGCGTAGAAAGGGAGCGTGAGGAAAGGGATGTAGTAGTCAGGGCGTATCGGCTGTGCGGGCGCGAGAGAGCTTTCGGAACGGCCTACTCATGCGACAACTTAGAACTTGTGTGTGGAGGGGCACCTTGGCGTGGAGCGAAAGCTGGGACCTACATCAACGACAACTTTCCTCAGACTGCGGCCCTCAATCCCGACCGTCTGTCCTAGATTTGTTGCCAACGAGACATACACGTATGGAGAGCCATCAGGGAACACCAAAAACACGGACTTTGACCCTTCAGCTGTGGTGACGGACGCGCCAGGAAGCGGGTAGTTGTAGGGAGAATCATGGATATGCACGCGCAGGAGGGAAATGCCAAATGCCTTGACGCGGGTGATGTAGTAGTGCGCTTTCGTGACAGGCGCCACTTCTTTCTGCAGATTCAGGACGAAGGTTGTAGCGTGGAAGCGAGGCAGGCTGGTGGCAGCGCTCTCGTCGATAACCTCGACGCTGCCATCGGCGGACGTCAGACCGGCACCGGTGACCTTGGAGAGCTGGAGGGCGTTCCAGCGCAGCGAATTCGGATGGTCAAGGAGATAGCGGGTCTCGGCCATTGCAAGCTGGTAGAGCGTGATGCCATGGCGCCAGTCGCCCTCAAGAATCCGGTCGACGACCTCGCGCTTCCCGCCCCTGCGCGCCCTGAGCTCCTTGTACGCCTCGACGATCTCGTCCAGCGACGTCGCGGCGGTGTAGGGAGCGTCCTCGTCCTCTTCGTCATCGGCGCCGCGCGCCAGATAGGGCTGGCAGTATTCGCGGTTCTTCTTGTCAAGCCACTCCAGAACGAGCTCGAGCAGCGACTGGCGGCTGAGGCGGGACAGGGTTTTGGAGACGTCGGGACTGGTGGCAGGCAGGCGCTGGATGTGCGGCAGGGCCGCATTGGTGGGGACGGTGAGGGACCTGCGCGACATGGCGTGCTGGGGCGGATGGTACCTTGCGCGCAGCGTCGCGGTGCTTCGCGGGAGACGCGTGGTGTTGACTAACGTGCCGACGGCCAGCGGCGAGCCCTAGCGCTTGGCCGTTTGGCCGGGCGGCGTGGGGGGCGCGGGCTGCCGTTCCGGGCAAGCGGACGCCGCGGCGATTAGCGGAGCAGGCCGGAGCAGATTGCTAAGCCGGTCGGCGTCTCCTGCGGCGGCGCGCCGCGCACGTGGGATGCCTCAGGCGCTGAGAGAGGGGGGCCCAGGCCGGCGCGTGGGCGGCGACGCAGGGCGCATCCTTTCTTTCAGCATCGCGACGCCCGCAGCGCCTCCAGTGATTGGCAACCCTCGCAGCCTGCGCGTGCGCCTCCGGAAGAGGGCGCTCAAAGAGCTCACGAGAGACCCGCTCTCCAGAAACGCCCGCGGGGCGATCGCGGCGCGCCACTGCTAGCCCTTCGCACCCTCCACCTCAGCGACTCGCGGCCACCCACATCTCCCGACCGAGGCATCCACCCTCTCCGTCCTGCTCTCCAGCGCCGCTGCGACCCTTCTTCAACTCGCTCCCGTGCCCGCCGCGGACGCCAGCGCTTTATCTTGCCCGACGCCGTGCGACCGTGCTGTGCGATCGCCGCCGCCGATTACTCAGCGCTTCTCCCTCCGGCTTAGGCCCGCGATTACGAATATCGACGTCGACACCTGGTGCCTCCCTCTTCGACCCGACTGCGCGAGCACTGCAATCACCACCTCGCTGCGGCGACGTCCAGAATGTCGGGCTACGCTGGCCGCAGGGCACCCAACGTGTCCCAGTACATTCAGGATCTCAACAGCGTCCCCACGCCCCAGGAACTGGCCGCGCAGCAGCCCAAGGACAACTTCGCCCTTGACGACGATCTCTCGCTGTTCACCAACACGGAATTCCTCGACTTCGACCTGGGCACGCAGATTCCCGAGGTCTCGCAGCCGCTCGACAACTTTGACCCGCTGGCCGAGGAGCGCGCCCAGCGCCGCAGCGCGTCGACCGCATCCTACGGCCAGCAGGCGCAGGACAAAGCCATGGACTTCAACTTCACTGGTGAGTGTTAATTTCCGATTCTTTGTTTCTGCGTCGGTTATGCGGCCCCAGCCACCCGCCTCGGCGATTGGCAGGGCCGTCACCAACTCCATCAACGGTGCCATTTCGTCGCGCAATTGCACCATCCCCGAGTTCCCGTCGCTCTGGTCCCTATCACTGCTTCTGGGTTAAGCTTCCCGCGCGATGCACCTATTAGGCTGCTCGCAGTTGTGCGGGATGCGAGATCCCAGCCTGCTGTGGGCTCCCGGAGCACGCCATCGCCCGTGATCCTGGCGGGTATCCCGAACCGCCCAGCAACCACCACCATATTTCAAGTCGCTGTATAAACACCTACCCTATCTAGTACACGGTACTGATGTCGTACTATCAAGGCGAGTTCCAGTCGCTCGACTTCTCCTCCTTCCCTGTTGGCGGCCTGCAGGACCCCAACTTCCAACACCAGCCGAACCCGTACCCGGTCCAGCACCAGAATGGCACCAGCACCTCGTCGCCCATCTCCGCCACTTCGCCGACCTCGGCCACTGGCAGCAAGCGCAAGTTCGATGGCGTGAACCCGCAACCCGCCCATGGTCTGTCGGTCGAGGATATCTCCCGCCTCGCCGCCGAGGAGGATAAGCGCCGTCGCAACACCGCCGCCTCGGCCCGTTTCCGCATCAAGAAGAAGCAGCGCGAGCAGCAGCTCGAGCGCACCGCCAAGGAGATGACCGACAAGGTGTCGACCCTCGAGAGCCGCGTCGCACAGCTCGAGATGGAGAACAAGTGGCTCAAGGGCCTCATCACCGAGAAGAACGACGGCAAGAACACCAGCGAGTTCGCTGAGCTGTACCGCAAATTCATCGGCAACGACAACAGCAGGGAGGCGAGAAGTAAGGAGGAGAACAAGGACGGCGTCGGCACCAAGTCTGAGACGGCCTAAACGGAATCGAAGCATCTCATTTCTGTTGGCGGCACTTGATTACCCTTGATTTCTTGCTGTTCATGCGAAGGAAAAGACGCGGAGGGGGCGGCCTGAAGGCAACGATGAGCGAACGACGCGACGGTTAGGGGCCTGTCGACACTGCGATCCAATGCGCTTCCCGCTACCGTAAGGCTATGGGCATTTGTTTAGGCTTCCTGTCGTTCATCCCAACTATAGGATAGCTCCTGCATATGCGCATGGCTAGAGTTCGCGCGAAGTAACGTGGAGGACCTCTGTAGAGCAACAGAGAGGGAGATGACTTCACGGCTTCATATCAATAACCTTCATGACACTAATGGCTGTGGATGCCTGGGCTGGCCATTGCCTCGATGTTTATACCCAAATGATTACTTGCGTTTCTATCTACAAAGCCATGGCCGTAGCGCCTCTGAGCAACGGTGTCCAGGTGCGGCGATAGCGAAGCCAGCGAGCCGTGTGCAATGCATGAATCAGTCAAATGACCGAGACGGCGGCACCTCAGTAGTGAGTGTAAGCCGTGAGTGCCCGCCTTTTCTGGGCAGGAGAATGACGTGCTTTTGGCTTTTCCTAGCTCGACCACGTCTCGAGTCGGGACTGGCAGCAAAAGGGGAAAGTCACTGCGACGCTATACAGCGCCAATACGATACGCACGCAACACTATAGCAGCACGAGCTAAGGAGCGAGCGCTAAAGAGTTTGCAGCGGCAACGACTTATCGCCAACCCTACATCCTCACACCAAGCGCGCTTGTCATCAGTCATGGCGTCATAACTTTCGGGGCCACCAACCCACACTTGCCCCCTTTGGACCTGCGCACCACCGCTCCAAGCTCTTGCACTTCAAAACCAGCTAACGTTGGATTGCCCTGCTTAGTGTGCGTCTCTCCGCGCTGCCCAGCATCACTATGACGAGGCGATTTTCGAGCCAACCCGTGGGGCCTCGCTCTGTCTCCCTAGCTTGCCGGCTAGAGCGACGCCGACGACCCTGCAGCCCGCTCCGATCGATCCGGCCAGAACGCCCATATCTGCTCTCTACGGACAGCAGATCGAGTCGTGACGGCGCTGTTCTGTAGTAACGGCGGAAGGGCGTGATGCGGACGCAGCGGAGGGGCGGTTGGCGTGTCGCTGGAATGCCGAGGTACATACAGCCAGGAAGGTAAGGAATGTGTTGCAGGATGCAACTACTACACTGGAAGAGAGCACTGTATGAAAATGTGCATAACCATGAAGCATTTTCGCAGACGTCAACGGTAGGGATGCCGCAGATGCTGTCGTTCTTGGGTGACCGACGGATGCGGCTCGACTTCGTAAGCTCCATTTTGCTACTGTCAACAGCGGCCAGGTTTCTCAACAGCTTTATCTACGCGACGGCATTGCAGAATGACCTACTTTGTCGTGTCGAGAGCACTAAGCTTCGCTGCAAGATGGAGGTGCCTGTAAGCTGATAACGGACCCTCGGGGGCCTGATCTTGGACAGACTTTTCCCTCGAGTATAGTAGGATTCTCTTCCGACCTGCTGCGCAACACTCACACGCGGCGTGAAGCTCCTGCGCAGTTTCCTACTCGAAAAGTGACTGAACTCTTCAATTATCAGGCTAAGCTCTGCGCTTGAGACTCTCCGAGCCCTCGGCCTTTTCGGACATGTCATCCGCACGCCAAAACAGTCATTCTTTGTCTACTCTTGTATTTCGTAGTAAATACGAGTATCGATGATTCAAATCCGAGACTCCGATTACCTTGCGTCGATTGCCGAGGTGCGCAACAGGCAATGACTTCTTCCCTGAGCTAACTCCTTCGCCCGGTCTTTATCTCCAACAGAACGTCCATATGGCGCGCACAAAAAGTACCCGCTATCCGACAGCCTGAGGGCCCGATGAGGATCCTTACTCCTCACCACCAGCCCCCGCTACGTACGGCTGTGGTATGCTTCCATAAGGCAGTAACCTGACCATATGCCTCCTCTCCCCATCCTCAAAGTCTGGAATCGCCGTATGCGCTGCAGTCCTCTATCCAACTCCAAATCAGCACTCACGTAACCCCCTTCAAGGAGGATCCCATAAAATAACGGACAACAGCAACTCACCTGATCCCACACCACCACCGTCCCCCTCTCCCACCTCACCCTACACCCAAAATCCAACGCGCCAACATGCCTCTGCAAAAACCCCAACAACTGCTCCGACTCCTCCCCCTTACACCCCACCACCTCCCGCGCAATCGCCGGATTAACAAACAACGCCGCCTCCCCCGTCACCGGGTGCCGTATCACCAGCGGATGCGTCGCCCGGACCGCCTCCCGCATCGCCCTCTCGTGCCCCACCCGCGCGACCTCGCCGACGCTGGCGCTGGTGTGCAGCAGCGAGAGGCCGTGCAGCGTGCCGCGGTAGGTGGGCGAGAGGGCGCGGTAGGCGGCGGTTAGGGACGCGAAGGCCGTGTCGCCGCCGCCCCGGGAGGGGGTTTCGAGCGCCCAGAAGAGGGTCGTGCTCGGGGTGTTGGGGGTGAAGGTTTGGTCGATGTGCCAGAGGTCGTAGGTGGTGCGGGGGCCGAGGAGGGTACGAAAGTTGCCGCTGGGGGAGGGGGGGACGCTGGTCAGTAGGGGGCGTTGTTGCGGTGTGGAGGGGGGGGGGGTTTCTCGCTCACACTTTCTCGTCTGCGTAGACGACGTGGAATTCTGGGCCTGTTCCTTCCGGGTAGCCCATTGTGGGATGCTTGTGGAGGGGCCCGTAGTGCCGCGCTATTTCTAATTGCCTGGCAGGACCGATGTCCGCGAAGTCTTGGTCTCTCTGCGAGAAGTCACGGTCAAGGTTGGTTGGATTTGCTCTACGAATGCTCTGAGAACGCGTTTGGCAGCAGTGAAACTCTTACAAACACGAGAACACCTCGCTCCGCCGCCAGCAGAGCAACTTGGTCCAAACCATCCTTCGACAGCTGGCTCAGCTGCACTCCGCGAATCTCAGTCCCTATCCGCGGCGTGATGGTCTGGATCTGAGCCTTCGTAGTGAAGATCTCCGGCTTGCTGGGATCGGCTCGAGTGCCTGGCTCGACGGCATCGAAGGGTGGGACATCGAGGGTGGGTGTGAAGCCCTCGGGCCGGACTGGCAGGTAGTGCGGGTAGAGAGGCTCGGATGGAGTGGTGGTGGCGGCGGCGGCGGTAGCAACAAGCATTGCGAAGATCCCAAACAATCACGATTAAGCTAGATGAATTGGCTTTTCTCCAAAGCAGACAAGGGCCAGGCGGCAAAAAGGAGAGGGTACCTGGCTGTTTTGTCTTCGTAGACACTGCACGCTGCATGCTACCCTGCTGTGCTGTCAATGGTGACCTGATTTTAGCTCCCGCCCGCTTTACCCACGCCGTGCATCCGCTTTCCTCGCTCCGGAGCGCAATCGTGTCGATCTTGTGCTTGTAGGGCATAGCGCACCAGGTGTCTCTACCTGCGGGGCCGTAGCTGCTTTGGGGGGCAGGCCAAGAATCTCGCAAGAAAGATCGGATATTCGCACATTGCGCAGACCCGCTGAAAGCCACCCTCTTGGCGTAACATCGCGCGGCTTTTGCGGCAGCTTGCCGAAAATCTTCACGCCATTATTGCTTTCTTTTTTTCCACGATCCTTGTTTGCGGCGTAATGAGGGCGGCCAATCTCCCGGTGACGATTGCGGTTTCTCCGCGAACAAGGCCGGAGCCGATATAACTTCATGTAAGCTGGGAGGTTTTGATTAGTGTGGTGGCTGAAGTATGTGGGGGTGAAATAGATAGGCGTTTTTTTAGTGGCGATCTTGTCACACTCTATGTGATCATTTTACGCCCTTCGTGCTCTAGGGCCCCTGATGGTGCTGCGTAGGCTGGCTAAGAAGCCTCTGGTCTCGACGTCGACATTGGGAGAGGATGTACTCTTCATCGTTCCTCTCACCAACTTGCGTGATCATGCCTAAGGTCGGCGTCAGCGGCACGGCCCGATGTAGCAACGGCGGGTAACCCGCACATGGGAATCCTTCCTCAAGGGTCTGCGGCCCGGTTTCGACCATCCTCGGCTGCAATATTCGTCCGCATGACAATCGGGCATGCATATGCAGGAGTAAGGCTAGTAAGCATAATCAGCTGGTGACTTGAAAGGCGCGTTGCTGCACATACGTGACTCAACCCTGAAGTGTCTTCCGGAACGGCATCCAGATGAATACTTTCACTCCACGATTCCTGCCCTTACATTGCTGTCACAATGCTGTACGAAGCGACTTCGTATATTCCTTTTCTCTAGCATTCTTGCATGAGTCGAGGAGCAATGAGACTAGGTGCTGCAACTAAGACTTTTGCCGACGATGACGCAAGATTGGACTTGAATTCGTAAGGCCAATCCACCCGCTCGCAGTCGGGCCTGTCCATGAAATGCGCATGGATGGTAAACAATACTCTTGCTTCTATCTGAGCTGCTGTGAATGATCTTGCTTCTCTCTGATTCAGTGAAGCAACCGTACATACCGTTGCCAAATGCCCGCCCCAAAAGGTCGTCAGACACGATGGTGGGACGCTCTCATAAGCCCGTTCAGGGATCCAGAGCGCCGACTGCTGCTCAAGGTGGACGTTTGCCTACTGACATGGGCCTTTGTCGCGGGCCTGACAAAGGCAAGTCAATGACAGAAACAGTGACCGCGTGAAAGCTTGCTTACCAAGTATCTGCAGGACATGGACCAATCAGCAACAACGCAGGCATACGTCTCGGGAATGAAGGAAGCTCTCAGCCTGGATGGGAATGAGCTGGTCGAGTTTACGACCTACTTTTCTATTGGCTATGCGCTTGGGATAGTACCTTCGCAGCTGATCCAGACCATGGTCAGTATCTCGAAGACAGTTGCCACGAAGTTGTGATCTGCAACCTACTTACGTTTTATTTGCGATGCTGTTAGCTTCGGCCATCGATATTCTTGCCAGTGTGTGAGCTCATCTGGGGAGCTCTCACCGTGATGTGAGTCTGTCCATACAGGCATCTTCAATTGACGTCTGGCTGACTTCGTCTTCAAGAACGTATAAAGCAAAAAGCGCCACCGCCGTCTACGTCCTCCGTTTCTTTCTCGGTATCTTCGAATCTGTAAGCCTATGATTGTGAAGAGCATACCTCAATCGATACCTTCGCTCACTGCCTCGCAGACGTCTTGGCCCGGCCTTGTCGCTCTCATTTTTAACTGGTGTACGCGCAATGAGAAAGCCCTTCCTCATCATCCCATGACCACTCACAATCCCCCAGACACACCCAAGGAACTGGCAAAACGTCTCGCGATCTTCGGCGTCAGTGGCGTCGTCGGCAACATGTTCCTCGGAATCCTCCAAGCAGCCTTATACAAGAACCTCAACGGCGTCCACGGTCTCGAAGGTTGGCAGTGGCTCTTCATCGTCTCGTACGTGCAGAACAACAAGCAGACGAAAGCACTTCCTAGATGCTAATTCCAGAATCACAAAATGATAGGGGCGCTATAACGATGTTCTGGGGCTTCCTGGGCCTTTTCGCAATCCCAGACTCCCCGGCCATCACGCGTGCTCTGTGGCTCACCGGTGCAGAACGCGATCTTGCACGAAGACGGATGGCAGATACCGGAACAAAGACGGCGAGGATCATTGACCGCCAGACACTAGTCCGGAAGCTCAGAGAGATGGCAAAGAACCCGGTTTGCTGGTTCTTCATTCTGGGTGCGTGTTTGTTGTGGGCAGACGGAGGAACCTGGAGCTGACTGGACTTGGTGTCTTTAGCCTATCTGCCGTATGCATGGAGCCAGCGTGCGAACTCGTACTTCTTGCTTTATTTAAAGGTACGATGAAGGTTTCCCCTTTGCCCTGACAGAAGACGTAGGACTGACTGGCTCAACATACACAGGGCCTGAAGCACGCCGACGGCACCCCGCTGTACAGCACGTACAAAGTCAATCTTATTCCCCTGGGCGGCTACTCCCTGTCCATCGTCAGCAACATCGGCCTCAACGCCATCAGCGATTGGAAGAACTGGCGCTGGCAGGTATCCATCTTCGCTGTGGTAAGTCTCATCGCCAAATCCCCCATACGAAAATACCACATCCTAACCCATCCCCTCCGCACAGGCCGTCCAAACCCTCTGTTGCGCCGTTCTCTCAGCCTGGCCCAACTCCACCCCCACAATCATGACCTTCTACTTCCTAACCTTCACCACCGCTGCTTGGGGGTAAGCTTACAACCACCGCTTCGGCTGCCTTATTTCCCCTCTCCCCCTCTCCCCCTCTCCCCTTCTCCTCCTTCCCAGAAACCACAGAACTCTGACACTCCACCCAGCTACGCCCTCGTCGCCTGGCTCGCCGAGCTCCTCCGCCGCGAACCCGAAGCCCGCTCCATAGCCGTCGCGCTAGCCGTAACACTAGTTTGTAAGCTTTATATCCCGCCCACCTTCATTCCCTCCTCCTCCTCCTCTCCATCAGACAACGCTCTTAACCGTGCATGCAAAACCAAACCAGACGTCGGTCATGCGACCATTCCTCTCCGCGCCTGGCGCACATCCGACAGTCCGCGCTACCCGGTGGGCTTCCCGCTTGCGATGGCGTTTGCCGTGTTTAGCGGGGCGGTCATCCTGGCGATGAAGGTGTATGTGGGTAGGTATGGGGACTTGGTTGAGGTGAAGGTTGCTGGGAAAGGGGGTCGGGGGGGAGAGGAAGAGAATAGGGAGAGTGATTTGGGAGAGGAGGGTGGCGAGCAAGGAAAAGGTGGGGTTGTGGTGGAGGTGGCAGATAAAGGAAGGCAAATATGAGTGAGAGAAGAGGGGGGAGGGAGGGAAGGATGTGGGATGAAGGTCTCCGTTGCTGAGGTTCTTTTCGGGATTGCGTGAAATAAAGAAAACTTGAAAGCGCTGAAATGTGGGACGACAAAAGAAATTCGGTTTTGGTGTATCATACACAGTCCCAATTTGTACACTGTAAGCCCAATTAGGCTGCGCGAGAAAAAAAAATTCGAGAGATCTACGCCGTGAATCTTGTATATTCGTGCCGTACCGCCTGCCTTCTTGTCCAGAACCCCGCTAATGATGCCAATCTACTTCCTGTACCACATGCGGGTGATCTACTCTTCCGTCAGCCTAATTTCCACGTCTCAATGCTAAGTGAAAAGCCTACCTTGGTGTGCCTCATCTTCTTCTGCAGCTGGAAAATACCGTACATGAGAGCCTCGGACGTGGGAGGGCAGCCAGGAACGTAGATATCGACGGGGACGATGCGGTCGCAACCACGGGTAACGCTGTAGCTGTAGTGGTAGTAGCCACCACCGTTGGCGCAGCTACCCATAGAGATAACCCAGCGGGGGTCAGGCATTTGGTCGTAGACCTGGCGCAGGGCAGGCGCCATCTTGTTGGTAAGGGTACCGGCGACGATCATGACATCGGACTGACGGGGCGAAGCACGGAAAATAATACCAAGGCGATCCTGGTCGTAGCGGGGCGTCGAAAGGTGCATCATCTCGACGGCGCAGCAGGCAAGTCCGAAAGTCATCGGCCAGAGAGAACCTTGACGCGCCCAGTTGGCAATCTGGTCGAGCGTCGTGCTGTTGGACGCATGTTGGGGTCAGCCATTGCCTCCTTCTTCCCGGATAGACAGCTCTTGTCCGCATTCATCCGTCTCTTCCTCCATCCATTCCTCCCATCAATGCCAATGATCGCGGGGCGAGACGTACAGCGCGTATTGCACAACACCCTTCTTTCCCTCCTGGCTGGCCAGCGGCACCTCGCGGCGGGCCTGCTTCATGGGCGGCGGCGCGCCGGGGCCGTCTGCGACCAGGCCGGGCTTCTGCATCGGGGAGGCATTGTTCTTAGACGAGCTGGAGATCCATGCGGCGGAGACGGCGCGGAAGGGGGTGAGGGCGGTAGCGGGCTTGGCTGCACGCGTCGATGCGTTAGCATAGGCACGGTGGCGGAGACGCGGGAGCCGGAGAGGAGCAGGTGGGTGGGCGTGTTGCAGTACCGCGGAGCGCCATTGAGGCGGCTGATCTGGTGGTCGACAGCATCGCGCAACGGGGGATCCGTGACGATGCGCACGACGCAAGGAAAGGTGGAGTGGAGAGGGCGGGCGCGGGCGTGGAGGCGCGGGTGGCGGGTGGCTGCTGAGCGTGCTGGGCGTTGACGTCCGAGACGGAGGGCGGCTCTCTCGCTTGTCTTACGGAAGGCCATAGCCTGCCCTCTGATTTGCCCGTCGCGATTACCTAAGCCACCCTCCTCCAACGAC
This sequence comes from Neofusicoccum sp. Z40, assembly GCA_037356075.1. Classification (NCBI taxonomy): domain Eukaryota; kingdom Fungi; phylum Ascomycota; class Dothideomycetes; order Botryosphaeriales; family Botryosphaeriaceae; genus Neofusicoccum; species Neofusicoccum sp. Z40. Next base: position 267,115 of record JBAWJV010000004.1, read on the forward strand.
AGCCCCGGTGACCACCCCCATCCGCGCCACGAGGTAACCGGTGCGCTTTGCGTAAATGCGACCTGGGCTGCAACGGGCCTCTCGCACAATCCCACATCTCGTGCAGCGCATGCGCACCCGCCCGGCGCGAAAATGGCTGCCGCCCGCGTGCCCTCCATAGCATGCATCGGCATCATTGGGAAGCATGTATGTCCCTGGACTGCTTCCTCCATCCCCTCCGCTTATCCTGTCTCCTCAGAACAATCCTCTCCACATCTCCCTCTTCCCGCCTGATGCAAGAGCCCCGCTGGAGTTCTCCTTCCTCCTGTCCTCGTCCCTGGACATCTTCGAGGCCCGCATGCCGCACAAGACGGCCGACCAGGACTTCGGCCTCCTGCAGGCCGTCGACGAGCGCCTCGCTATGTACGGCTGGATGACCAACACCGGCGTCAAGTTCGTCATCGTCGTGGACATGGAGGGCCGTCCCGCTACGGCCAACGACGCCAAAACGACGTCCGCAATCGGCCTGAGAGACGCCGATATGAAGCCCGTAAGTCACCAGTGACATTTCGCAGCCACACGTCTGCTTAGTGCTTCTTTGATGTGGACCTGCGATGCTGATGCGGCTCAGGCGTTCAAAGCGCTGCAGTCGGCCTATATCGGGCTGCTTCGCAACCCCTTTTACGACCCGGACCAGCACTCTCCTCTGACCGCCAACGCAGAGCAGTCTGTTGGTTCGACGCAGATCACTAGCCGACGCTTCATCAATGAAGTGAAGAGGATAGGACAATCCTGGACTCCCGGTGTCGGCAGCATGTAATTTCAGTTGTAGAGAGCAAGAGCAGGAGAAAGCTAAGGCATTCGATGAACCAACCCAGCTGTGTCACATGAGAACTAGAGACGTGGCAGGTAGAACTTCTGCCAGATCTGAAGCATGCACGAATATCACCTTTGAGGAAATCTCTGTTCCGGACATTGTACGTTGCCTTATTCAAGGCATGAAGCATACCGTAATTCTATCGCATCCCGCGATCTTTTTGTTCGGTCCTTGAGCCCTCAAGCGCCTATGCCGTATGCCATCCCAGCCAACCGAGTTTACGCCAGAGCTCACTCTAGAATCTGAGCAGCCAGTTGAGAAAAATAGATGGAACAATAGGAAGTCATGCATGCATAGCAACACCGGGTATCCTTAGCTTCGAAGATGATTTGGTGTCGTTTCATAGCTTCGCCTTGACATCTGTCGAGGCGCTAGCCTCCTTGTTCAGCGTAACGCTACCGGTGTTTTCACCCTCGCCGAAGAAAATGACCTCAACGGTCAGATCGTCCCTGCTCGCTTGTCAGAATGATGGGAAATGCATGTAAAAGATGATGTAGCGTACCTGTAGCGGCGCGAGTATGGGCTTGGAAGCGTGAGCAACGCGCACAGCTGATCCTGGTTCTTCCCACCGAGTGCGTTGCGCACGAGATGCGTAGCCGCGTTCTTGTCCTCCACCACGAACCTTTCGCGCTCGGTGCCCGTCACGCCCCATTGTCGCTGTCTAATGGGTGCTCTTTGGCCGCTTTGGTCCGACTTTGCTCCATCCTTTTCAATGGGCAGACCCTTCTGCTGACTGAACCAGCTCTTGAGCCACGTGTTCGCGGTGCTCTGGCTGCTCTTGCCCTCAGCTTGAGTCTCAAGCCACTGGCCAACGAGACCAACGACCTCCTCATTAGTCAACATTTCCCAGAGGCCATCAGTAGCCATCACCACGAAGTCTCCCTTCTGGGGCTCAACTTTGGTGGTCGTGATAATAGGCTCGGCCGTGACATACGGCGGCGTCTTGAGCAGGGCTGGAGATGAACGGCCAAAGTAGATCTCCTTAATCTTCCTCTGAGTCTCAATGCTCCACTTGTAGACCGCGTCGCCGAAAGCTCTTGACGGCTCAAGACCGCCCAGGATACGACCATTCCTGGTAACGTCTGGTTCGCCCGGGTGTTCTTTCCGCAGGCGCGCAGCCTCTTCCTCGTTACCTCCCGTCTGGTCGACAGACAGAGCAGTCGCTGTCCACTTTCCGTTTGCGCTCCTTCGTCCAAGAACAGCACGAGAATCACCGGTACAGGCGACCCTCAGGAGCTTGGAGTTGCTGTCGTAGAAGGAGAGCAGACCGCAAGATCCGGCCAATGCAGGGGCTAGCAGTTCAGCAGCGACCCGCTTCGATTGTGCTTTCATGACCTTTTGAACGGATTCGTGGACGATTTCATGGTCTAGACGCAGAAAGCCGGTCTTGATGGCTTTGTCGATGGATTCGGCGGTGGGAAGCTTGAGAGACGGATCCGCTAGCGCGGACTTGTACGTGGCGTTGAGCTCGCGAGCAACGAAGGAGATGAGCGAGTTCCGCAGTTTCGCAGAGGTGATCCAGCCGCTTAGATGCTCCGTTAGTCCGACGCATTTACTGCACATCCCGCACACTTGTCATACCTATGGCCATCGAACACACCCCAGAACATCCAATCGCTGTTGGAGGAGCCATCATCGGTCAATGCTACGCTTTGAGGCACTTCGATAATCTTCTCGGCGTGGTCATCTTCGATCGGATCGTTGCTGGGGATCTGTACGACGTCGTAACGAACGACGCCTTTGCCCCTGCCAACAAGCCAGGACTCCTCATTCCTCCTCAGCTTCTGTGTTGCTTGTTCGGGAGTCAGCATCTCGACGACCTTGCGGCCGTAGTCATCGGTAGCCTTGGACAAGGGCGCGTTGCCGGAGAGGGTGCCGGTAAAGACCTCGCCCTGGTCAATGACGAGCACACGCGAGCCCTCGTCCGGAGCCCTGTCGGCAGTCGGGCCACTCGTGTGTGCGCTGGTATAGACGCTCGACGAAGACAAGCCTCTGCTCTGCTGTCCCGGCACCGACACCGAGGCGACGGGCGATGCGCCCTCAACGGGGTTGGCCGAGTCGCCTCGGTAAGCGAAGTAAGCGCCGGTGGCTACGGCGGTGGAGACCAGCGCGTAGGAAAAGGTGCGGAATTGCATCGAGGACTGCAGGATCTGATGGCCGGAGCGCTCTCGTCGAGAATGGAGGGTGCGTGTGCTCAGGACATAGCTGGTGGGCGTGCGAACGACTCTGCGAAGGCCCGGGCGGCGGACAGCGCGACAGGTCTGGAGGGCGGCGCGACGCATTTGGAAGGCGCCCGGTGCCTGAATCGACAGTGGAGCAGGCGGGCGAGGGCGGGGTCAAGCGCGGGCGTCGGAGTCGGAGGCAGACGAGGAGTGCGGGCGCAGCTAGGTGGTGTTGAGGCTCCTGCTTCCACATGCCTGCCGATCGCGTTGCGATTCTCGGCCCGTCTTGCTGGACCCCGGCCGAAGTTCCTCGCCAGTCTGGGCCCCACGTCATCCTCTGCCCGCCGCCCGCGCTCGTTTGCCTGTGGCGCTGCACTCTTCCTCTGCCACACACTCACATTGGCCTGTCCCCGCTCAACCGCACGCGCCCCTCGCCATGTCCGCACGCGCTCTGCGAAAGCTCCAGCGCGAGCTCGAGGAAAAGAAGCAGCTCGAGAAATTGGCCGCCGAAAATGAAGACGACGAGTCGGAGGAAGAGCTGCCAGCTGCCCGCCCCGCGAAGCCCAGCATGTTTGCCATGCTAGGTGGCGATGACGAAGAGTACGACGAAGAAGAAGAGCAGCAAGAACCGGACGAAGAGCCTGCCGCCCGCGAAGAGAGCGAAGAGGAAGCCCCAAAGCCGAAGGCATCCAGCGCGAAGCGGAAGAAAAAGAAGAAGAAGGGAAAGGCCACCAAGCAGGCCTCCGACACGCCTCCTAAAGACCACCCCGCATCTTCCGGGCTCGACGAGATCGATCTTGCCCTCCAATCTCTTTCCGTCGGAAAATCCGAAGCTCAGGCTAAGTCGGCTGAGGAAAGCGCTGCGGATGCTGCGGCGCAAGAACTGCACAAGCTTCTGTCAATCGATACGCAGAACCTACACGCGCAGAATGAAATGCGCAAGCTCTTCGGAAGGGCGGCATTGGAGAGGGCCGATGACGAGCCTACCGGTGGAAGGAGACGCGGCAGAGGCGCCCAGCAGCTTGGTCTAGCGCAAGCAGTGGCCGCCCGCAACATGCCGGGTGGTCAGGGACTGGCGTCGCTAGGTCTTCGCCGGAACATATTCATTCAGGGCAAGGAAGAGTGGCCTCGCGCGACGAGTGGTGGTCTCGGTATGGAGATTGTGGAGAAGCGTGCGGACGGCACTGTGGAGTACAGATTCATACACAGCACAGCATACCAGGACGTACAAAGACAATTCGAAAATTGCGTGGCCTCCATGGACCCAAACCGTTTGGTTCAGCTGCTGCAATTTAATCGTGAGTTGCTCCGTAAACTATAAGCAAATAACCGGTGGCTAACTCGATCACAGCATACCACATCTCTACTCTCCTTCAAGTCTCCGAGATCGCGAAGCAAGAGCGAGACCACGCAACTTCTGGAGACCTCCTCGAGCGCGCTCTTTTCTCGTTCGGGAGGTCAGTCCACTCCACGTTCTCCAACAATCTATCACAGGGAAAGGCGAGATTAGACTTCCGAAGACCGGAGAACAGAGAGTTTTGGCTCGCTGCATGGAGATACATTGCCAACCTGGGGATGCGAGCAACCTGGAGAACCGTATATGAATGGGCAAAGCTGCTTTTGAGTCTCGACCCCGAGAACGACCCCTACTGTGTCCGTTTGGTCATCGATCAGTTCGGCGTCCGTGGCCGGCGGCAGCAAGACTTCATCGAACTCTCTCAAAGCGAGCTGTTCAAGTCAGCATGGGGCGATCTCCCGAACATCCAAATGACGTTGGGTCTGGCATACGTTCAGGCAAACGAGCGCAGTAAAGGGCAGCAAAAGCTTTACGCGGCAATAGGAAAGTACCCGTGGGTAGCGGCTCGCCTGTTCCAAGAGTTGGAGATTAACGACATACCGCCGGGAGTCTGGGGGAAGCAACCTCGCACTCCCTACGAGCACCTCATAACCGAGCTGTACGTCGTTCGCGCCAAGGATCTCTGGAATACGCCAGAAGCCAAGAGCCTGCTGGTCGAAGTGGCTTCGGCGGTGCAGGCTTCTAGAATGGCAGACCCTGCTGAGCAACCCATCACCCGAGACGTGGCTCGTCACACCATACTTACCGATAACCCGGCACTCATTGGCGCCGTGCCGCGATCTCTGACTTCGCAAGTCAAGTCGACATCGGATCCGCTGCCTCCGGAAGACAACCTGGCGGCATACGATCCGAGTCCGAGCACGACAAGCCTAGGTCGCGAGGTCCAAACGGTGGCGGAACTGCGGGAGGAGTACAGCAACCTTCGGGCTTTCTTCCAGAGCCTGATGCCGTGGTCCCAGGCGCGTGAACAGGGCGAAGGAGGGCAGCAGCAAGGGGAGCAGCAGGGCGAGACACCTCCCTTAGAGCCGGACGTGCGGGAGGAGGAGGTGATGCAGCGGATGCTGGAGCGCGGGGTCCCATTCCAGGAGTTCTGGGAGCGGACGCAGCGGTTCGAGCAGCTGCAGAACCAGATGGAGGCGCTGGGGGAATTCGAGCACGCGCCTGCCGACCTCCCGGATGCGGACGGGCTTGCGACTGGAGAGGCGGAGCGAGGCGGATCTGGGGAAGATGGAACGCACGAAGCCAGGGATGCCAATCCTGCGGCGTAGGTAGTTCGGGCGAGGCGGCAGATCAGGCACGGCGGGTGCGCAGCGGCGGACGGGCGGCGACGTGCACTAGCGGAAACGGCGCTCGCCCGAGCACGGCGGGCCTGGTGATCGCGAGCTTAAAAGAGAAGCGTAGACAAAAAAAATAGACAGCCTGTTTGCAGCAGCAGACACGTGTGCGGCGCTAGCGACGCCAGTTCAGACCCTGAGCGGCGCGGGGACGCGTCGGCCGGCGAAACCTGGCGCGCAGGGGGGCCCCCAAACACCGCATCCTGGCCGCGCGACTCCTCCGTTCCCACCGCCTGACGTCGATATCGCGCGGGGCTCACAGCATGACGGCGGCCGAGTGATGTCCTGCACGCAGATCCGCCGCCCGCCGCCCGCCGCCAGCTCTGTCTCAGCCCTGTGAAGCGCCGCCCGCCGCCCAGCCTTACGCAAGCATTGTCGCTGGCATTACGAGTCCCAGACGGCACATTCTTCGCCAGCAGCAGGGGTAGCGTAGGGCCAACTCTCTTATCGTGCTCTCTACAGCCACTGCACCAGTAAGTCCCGCCAGTCCCCATCATACCGCCCGCTGCCCGCCACTTCCTCGCTCCTCCACACACCGTCCCTGCCCTGCTCTGCCTGCCCTCCGCAAAAAACGAGCGCAGCATGAAGCTGCAGCACCACGATCACGCCCACCCCCACGGCTCGTCCGCCATGGGCATGCGACGCAGACTGACCTGGCATGGCAAGGCAATGCGTGCCCAGCTCGCCCAGCGCGCAAACCGCCTGCGCAGCACCTCTCTCAACGCCGTCCCTCCCCCGCGCACCTCCGCCGACTACGACCACGAGCTGGCCAAGGCCGCCGCCAGCATCCTCTACCGCACCCCCGTCCCCTCCGACTCCGGCCTCCCCATCTACATCCTGAACGCCGCCGCCCTGCCTGATGCCGACGAGGCCGACTTCGACGCCCTGCTGCCCTACGTGCTCTCTCGCCTGCCGGGCGAGGAAGAGCTGATCAGCGGCACCGAGTATGAGGTCATCTTCTTTGCCGGCGGCGATGCGGAGCGGGCAGCAGGCGGCAAAAAGAACCGCCCGGGCTGGGGCTGGTTCATCCAGGCATACCACGTGCTGAGCCGCGCCATGCGCAAGCGCCTGCAGAAGCTTTACATCGTGCATGAGAGGAGCTGGGTCAGGATTCTAGTTGAGATGTTCTCGACTATTGCCAGCCCCAAGTTTAGGAGGAAGATCGTCCACGGTAAGTCCTCTCTCTATTTACGGATGGGGTGCGCGTGAGTATGTTGCACCAAGCGACGGCTGGCCTTGGCGGAGTTCCTGGGCGTCAGCCGGACACGCCGAATTGCGGTCACCTCGTGCGAGAAATTTTTAGGAGCCTCAACGCAGTACACGTAGATAGGCGCAGTCCGCTGAGCTCAGCGGTGCCTGGATTGTGTTCCTGGCAGGAGAACGTCCGAGAGCAGATCGTAAGCTGACGTCACTGTCCGCAGTTTCCACCTTGACCCAGCTAGCGCTGCACCTTCCCATCGAGACCCTCCTGATACCACCGTCTGCATATCTCCATGACCGACGGCTTTCACCAGACATCCATGCGCCCTACGCCAGCGGTCGCAGGGCTTTCTCGGTCAAGCAGCCCCTCCCTCAAAATGCAAGAGGAGACACCAGGCTACCGCGCGTGCTACGGGAGGCCACGTCTTTCCTGCTCATGGAACCAAATATTCGGACGGAGGGAGTTTTTAGAATCCCGCCCCACTCCCGCCTCAAGGAGATCCTGAAAGAGGCGTACGATCGTGGCCAGAAGTACATCCTGTGGAAGGAGAATGGCGTCATGTTGCCGTTGCCCCCATTCGACAACTCGGATGCTACGCGAGCCATTGTAGAGGAGGTTGATTCGAGGGACGCATATGGCGTCTATCTTGCGGCGGGTCTGATCAAGAGCTGGTACGCGGAGTTGCGCACGCCGATCTTCCCTCAGTCCTCATACCGAGAGTTGCGGACTCTCTTCGGAAATCCTCAAGAACCTCCGACACGCAAAGCATTGACTGAGTTGATTTCGCCGAAGTCGGAATGGTCCGCAATACCAGCTATCTCGCGCGAAATCATAGTCAGGCATCTCCTGCCGCTCCTGAGCATTGTGGCGGCGTACCAATCCGATAACAAGATGTCTGCAGAAAACTTGGCTGTATGCTTTGCTCCCACGCTTGTCTGCGGACCTGACCAGATCGAGGATGCCAAGATGTCTTCAATCGTCCGACGGATCCTGGCTGAAGCGGTCGAGCTCTGGGATGAGGGACTCCGCGAGGATTGTGGTGTTGACGCAAATACCTTCGAGCGCGAGCTGCAGCCACCAGAGACATCCCAGGACTATGAGGACCCTTTGGAAGCCTCGCGCAAACCTCGACCAAGATCGGAGGATTTTGGTATTGAGTCGCCTTCAGAGGAAGACGCTGGATTCGCCGAATCGGAGAAGCAGTTCTCCGGTATCATTTTGCAGGACAACACCACGGAACCGGCGCCACCTGCATTGCCGCCACGACCGTCGATGTCGGGCTCTCGAGGTAGCCCTCAAATGCCCTTGAGCCCGACTGGTAGTGACGACTCCTCGGTGCGGCGGAAGCCAGCCCCTTCCGTGATGGTTCCTCCTCGCTATTCGACCGTACTTGCCGATGAAGCGGCTGGTGAGCCAGTTGCCTCCGAGTCACCCCTTACTTATGCCGCGACAACGGATGGATATGGCCCTGCCCGCAGATCGGGGTGGAACGTGGATGAGAAGAAAGAGGATAAGTCTAGTACGACACTTCCTGGTCCTAGCGTTCCTCACATCATAGTTCCCAAGCGCAAAGCCCTGACTGCGGAGCAGATCGGTAACGCGGAGAGTGCTGTTTCCTCTCCAGAACACACTTCCCCTACCACCCAAATACCACCACAATCCCAGCCCTTCCAACGTTCGAACCAGACACGTGCGCCACCAGGTCTCGCTGAAATGATCGGCGCGGCTGCTGCTGGTGGTTCGATCCACCGCAAGCCCATCGGTTCTGTTACTTCTAGACCTGGCTCCAGCGATTCTAGCAAGCCTGCCGTTTCCCCTCTCCAATCACCCGGTCTCACCAGCCCCTCTGCATTCAGCCCAGGCGGCCGTCGGCCCTCTCTCTCACCCCAAGATGCTGATTTCCGCAAACCTGACTTCCCTGCATTCGCTACAAACAGCCTCTCTCGGCGCCCATCAGCCTCCTCCTTCTCCGCCACCAACAACGGGGCTGACTTCCAACCTCAGACCCGCGAACGCTCGCGCTCGCGAGGCCCCACCATCACCTCCCTTGCTCGCCCCGTGTACCCAGCCACAGTGATGCCGTCGTCGCAATCATCACATCCACAGCGCGCGGCAACAATGGCGGCTGAGCCTACGACTAAGTCTCGTGCTATGTCGGCCGGCCTGCTCAAGCGTATGCCCAGCTTCGAGCCGCCCCCCATCCCCAAGGAAGCCCCGCGCAAGCTTGACCTCAAGAAGAAAAGCGTCGAGGACCTGCGTCGGCTGTTCGAGGATAGGGCGGGGACGGCGCAGAAGTTGGTGAAGCTTGGGAACGAGAAGGCTGGGGAGAGGGGGAGGAGACCGAGTGCTGTGTGAGGGATTCAGGGGACTTGTATTTCTATGATTGTTTGCGATGTACATGATCAGTGGGCGGGCTTCTCTTTCTTTTTTCGTGCATGCTTGATTGCTTGCTTGCTGAGGGCGGGGAGGTTTGGATTGCTCTCGCCTGCTTCGCTTGCCTGCTTTCTTTCCCGTTTTTGATGAGTGATGGTGGACGGTTCCTCTTTGGTTCTCTCTTCTCTTTCTCTTCTGTCCCCTTTATTTTTCTTTTTTTTTATTAATTCTCCCAAATGGCTTCCGAAATCACGCTCAGGCATGATGCTGTGGTTCGGATGCAACGGCTGGAATTGAAGAGTTTAAGAGAGCCTCCTTTTATCAAAGCTTTGAGCTCAATTTGCTCCCTGGTGCAGTGAAACGTGACTTGATCAGTTTTCGTAAAAGTCAAGAGTAATTATGAGCATTATTTATGTCGTTTATATTGTGTTATCTTCAACCACTAAAAAGCTCCCTTCATGTCGTTGCTTATCATTGACGCCGTGTGCTATGCCCAGTCGATCGCAATAGCACTAAGCCATCGCCCCGAGATCAGCAATCTTGTAGATAGACCGCCGTCGGTCGTTTTGGCCATTCCCCTCCGGCTCCCGTTCTAAACCCGCGCGGCTTTTCAGCTCGTGCGTGGGGGTGATGCTCCTTGGTGTCCGTCTCCTTGACATCTATCGCATCCCCAGGACCCTCTATCCCTTCCTTCTATTCTCCACTCTTCCTCCTGCTAGCGTCACTCTCCCAACATAACCGTTGTCAACCCCAACAACCGAATTCTGCAAATCTTGCTCCACTCTCCAACGCGTAACGCCCGCGAGAAACCTCATGCAACATATCGTACAAAATACAAGAAGAACAGAATAACAAGCAAAAAAACAAACAAACAAATGCGTAGTCCCCCTCATTATCATGACGGGTCTACCGTGGTATAGCATAAAAGCAATGGGGTTGAGGCTCAGCGCGAGACCGCATCATCAAGATGCTTAGTCTCCCTCTCTTGCTCGCTCGGCACCCAGCTCAACAAAAAAAAGAGAAGACACCTCCTACGACGCGTTGTTCGCGCACGAGAACGCGGCGCCACCATCGCCCTCGGACAGCGCCATACCGCTAGCGTACAAGCCCAGACCGCAAATAGCAGCGCCCTGGAAGAGGACGTAGACGTTGAGGGCGGTCAAGCACATCTTCTTCCAGCTCTCGCGGTAGCGGCCGCGGTTCATGTAGAGCCAGAGGCCGCCGGAGAAGCCGAAGCTGAACCAGGAGCAGAAGAGGGCGGAGATGAGGCCGAGCAGGAGCGAGAAGGAGGGGATGGCCTCGGAGATGATCCAGGCGATCAGCCATGAGCCCGTGCAGATGGCGATCCAGGTCACGAGCGGCATGCCGCGCTTCTCGTGCATGCGGTGCGGCTGCTTGCGCCACACGCGCACCCAGATGTACTTGCAGCCGACGTGGCCGTTGACGACGCCGGCGATGACGATGGTGGGCAGCGCGAGGCCGAAGGCGACCTTGGCGACGATGGGGCTGGCGCTGCCGAGGGCCGGGGAGAGCACGTTAGGGCCGGCGTAGTAGTAGATGACGGCGCCGACGATGACGTAGAAGGTCGTGGCTAGGATTTGCATGAAGCCCAGCGCTTTGGGGAAGTCGCGCGGGTTCCTGAGCTCCGAGCAGAAGGTGAAGAAGGCGACGTGGCCCGCGTAGGCGAGGACGATCTGGAGACCGGCGAGGATGCCTTTGATGAGATCGGTCTCGTGGTTCACGGCGACGACGTGGCCGGCGTCGGGCTTGGTGATGCCGATGCCGATCATGGCGACGACGACGCAGATGATGACGGAGCAGCAAGCTGGGCAAGGGGTGTGATGTCAGTGAACCGAAGTAAATGCTGAGGCGATTTCTGGACTTACAGGCCATGGAAAGGTACGAAACCTTCTCCAGCTGCCGCTTCAGCGCAAGCAGGAGGCAGATGGCGAAGCCAACGAAGCCGAACACAATCGAGCACGTGCCGTGGCCCGTGAGGACGTTCATGGCAATCGAGAACGACAGAACGTGTGCCGCCTGGATGAAGATGATAATCAAGCATTGCGCGACGCCCATAATCTCCCTCGCAATGGGACCGCCCATCAAAAAGGCCGCATCAGCGAAGGTGTGCGTGCTCGGGTACTTGTTGTAGAACTGGCCGATGACATAGCCGCAGTAGGTCGACATCAAACCAAGGGTGACGATGAGGAAAATGCCCCTGCATTTTTTGTCAGCGAGTTTCGCAGCATTGCGGCGCTGAACGTCCAACTTACGGGAACAGGCCGAGATGAGAGACGGCCTGAGGCAGCGACAAAACGCCCAGAGAGATGTTCTCGGCAACCATGACTGCATTGACCTCGCGTTAGCACTTCACGCCCGCACGCGAAACGACAGGTTTCCTTACGCAACCCCGCATTCCTGTTTTCCGTGTCAGCGAGCGGTCGTCGAGCAGTCCGAAGATTGAGCACTCACCACCACTCCATCGTCTGGTACTTGATCTCTGCATTTTCGTCCTCGTGGCCGAACGGGTTGACTTCGCCAGTCTGAGAAGAGCCATCAGCGCAGGTCGGACCAATGAGAAGAGAGGCAATTACCGCAGTGTCGATGGCAGCATACGGCGGAGGAGCAGACTTCTCCAGGTCGTCAATGCCCCTCTTCCGATCCTCCAGCTTCTCCGCGTCGCCCAGGCGCTGGCTGTCGGAGGTGCTAGAGCGGGTCTCGCCCGCGAAGGCGCCCTCGCTATGCTTGTTCTCGTCGAGCACGGTCGGGGCGGCGGCGCTAATGGCCAGCTCTTCGTTCGTCAAGCCGCCATCCGCGGCATAGTGGTCAGAGGCACCCATGCTGGGCTGAAGAAGGGCGGGCAAGAGACGGGTAGCGTCGGCTGTAGGGAGAGGAGTGGAGGATCGATAGAGGAAGTTCAGATCGAAGGGAGGGGCGGAAGGGTTAGAAGTACGCCGGCTCCGGGGGAGGCGAAGTGGGCAGCAGTGGACAGGGCGGGGTCTTTCAACGGCTAGAGGGAATTGCACAGCACAACCAGGGCTCGCCGCCGCGCGCCTGATTAAGCATCATCAGGCAGGCAAAGCGGCGAGCGACAACGAAGGGTCTGACGATCTGGCGGGCGCTGCAGCTGCAGGCGCGGCGTAGACAAAAATTTAGACGAGGGCTAAGACCAAGCGGTGGTTTCTCGTTACGTATTTAGACCGCAGAGCCCCCAGGCAAGCCGCGACGGTCCCCTGCAGGTTCCTGGAGACAGAACAAGTCTGGAAGGATCTGGTGAAGATGTCCCACGTCGTTCCTTCGCGTCGGCGCGGCGAGGACAGATGACGGCCTGCGCGGCGAGCGGCGAGCAACCCCATACGTGATTGCTGCGTGTCATATCAAGCCTGGTAGGCGCTCGCGTGGATCTACGGGGTCCTCTGGAGAGCGAGAGCGGAGGCGAGCGCTGATGACCCATTGCGATATTCGGCGGCGGTGATTGGGCGGGCGGTGGCGAGCGGCCTCGAGCTCAACAGCGAGCACCCACGGTTCGACGCGGGACCGGCACGGGCGAGCCAGGCGCGAGAGGCACGCAGGGCGACGCGGGGCCTGCTGCGTCGACGCTGCATCGCGGTCGTCGCGGACGAGGGGTCATGCGGGCGCGCAGCCGCCGGAGCCCGGGCGGGCGGTGATAGCGAGACAGGCGGGGGTGACGTCTAGCGATGGTGGAGAGCAGCAGCAGCTGGCGCGGCGGGCGGGCGGTACCGGCGCTGCTGCAGGGCCCGCCGAGCGCGTCTCGGGGGCTTTTCGCGCCGCTGTCGGAGCCGCCGCGCTCCTCGAGAATCCCAAGCTCTTGCCATTGCGCGCCGCTGCCTCTGGAGCCCGCGCTGGCGGCCGCCCGCCTGATATATGCGGCGCGCCGCGGCACAGGGCGTGGTCTTGACAAGCGGGGCGCGGCGTGCAGATAGGCCGCCGAAGACCTGGCCGGCTGACACACCGCATCGCCGCATCGAACCCGGCGCGTCTTCTCGCCCCGACCGCAGCTCGCCAATCAGCGCCGCGGCGAGCAATGGCGGCCCTCTGCCGCGCTCAGGGCCGGGTGGAGAAGCGCTCGGGGGGACCAGCTCCTCGCCATAGCTCCCACAGCTCGCTAGCGCCGCCTCTCCTCCATCCACACCTCGCCCTCCCCAGCGCCTCGTCCGTCCTGAGTCCTGCCCGCGATTGACTGCTCAGTCGACCTGTTCCTCGATCGCCTGCCTCGTGCGACCCTCCGCCCCTCCAGCCGTCGTTGCCGTCGCACCGGCGCGCCCGCCAGCGCCCCTCGAGCGCCCTGCACCGCCCATCGCGCTCGTCGAGTCTTCCGAGCCCTCGGCGCCGTCTGCCATCAAGCCCGCGCCAGACGCTGCGAAAGAGCATCCACGCCCGCCATGGTTGAGCTCCGCAAGCGCAAGACTCCGCCGCCCGCCCCCGAGCGGGCCGCGAAGAAGAAGCCCGGCCCCAAGTCCAAGGCCGCCAAGGCCAAGCAAGCCGTCGCCGAAGTCGTCGATACTGCTGCTGCAAAGGTTGAAGAGACTGTGAACAAGGTCGAGGAAACCGCCGCCGGCACCACCAATGGCGCCACCAAGGCCAGCGCTGCCGGCAAGCCCGACGTCGGCAAGACGCTCGAGCTCGACGGCTTTGGCGGTGAGGTCGAGACCCAGGACGGCAACAAGACCTCGCTCAAGAAGCTCGTCGACGAGAGCTCTGCCGGCGTCGTCATCTTCACTTACCCCAAGGCCTCGACGCCTGGATGTGAGTTTTGCTTCTCAGACGTCTTCTCCCGCACGCGGCACCCCTTCCCCATCCTCCACAGCCCCTTCCACGCGCCATTCGCCTCCCCCCGGCCCTCCCCAGCCATCAAACAGCCCCGCTCCTTCGTCTCCCCACTGACGCCGCCCCTCCGCCAAAAGGCACCAAGCAAGCCTGCCTCTTCCGCGACTCGTACACCGCCCTCACCACCACCGGCTTCGCCATCTACGGCCTCTCCGGCGACTCGCCAAAAGCCAACACCACCTTCAAGACCAAGCAGAACCTGCCCTACACGCTGCTGTGCGACCCGGCCTACTCGCTCATCAAGGCCATCGGCCTCGCCAAGCCCGGCAACGCCAAGGGCACCGTCCGCGGCGTCTTCGTCGTCGACAAGCACGCCAAGGTCCTGGCCGCCGAGCCCGGCGGCCCGGACGCCACCGTCCAGGTCGTCAAGAAGCTGGTCGACTCCAACGGCGACGACGCCGCCGACAAGGACAAGGCCGCTGATGACAAGGAGAAGGCCGCCGTTGCGGGCGAGGTTGCTGATGCTGCCGAGGCGGCCAAGGTCGATGGCGAGGCTAAGTGAACGATGCCCTGAGCTTTTGAGTCCTTGCTCCTTCGCTTCTCGTCGTCTCCTCCTATTCCCGTGATCGGTACAGTGACAGTGTGCTCATGCGTGAGACGCGCCATGTGTTGATTGATATGTCCTCCGGGCCCCTCTCCTTGGTTTGTCTGATCAGTTGATGCCTGTGGAGTTGGATCGATTCCCTTTCCGTGGGTCTTGCTAGGTTGCGTATGTCTCTGCGGTTGTTGTTGTACGTCGGGTTCTATCTCTCTTACTACAAAGGTTGGGGACGCGGTCAAATCAGAGAAAAGCTCTTGCCTGCCGGTTGATGAAATGTATCCTTTCCTTCCCATCTCATTCTCAGCATACATGGCCAATGCTCGTAATTCAACATGTCATGCGGCCTCTCCGAGTTTCGGTCGAATAGGGCTGTTGTGAACGGCGTTGTTTTTCTCTTCGATGGAAAAGTAGGTCCCGTGCTTATTTTTAAGTATACCTTTCTAGCATCAGACCTGCTTCCCGTGCGGGGTCAGGAAATAGTCTGAAAGACTTTTCTACTCAACCACACTAACTGCTTCGTGTGGTACTTAGGATAGCTCTTGACTGTTGCGGACGTCGGGCTCCAGTTCGCACTTGGCTGCGAGTGGGCCGTCGGCATCACATGCAAATGCTACCGTGTCACAGTAGTTCATCATAATGCCTCCAGGGCTATTGAAAAAAGATGCTGAAGATCAACACTAGCATTCGTGGAGCTGGAGAGGTCCCAAAGTCTCCAGAAGCGACAACACCCGCCGTGCGAACATTTTCTGCCTGCCCCCACAAAGTAGCACCTAAGACAAATGGGTGTCACAGAGTACTCCGGGACGGCGTACTATTCTTTCGCCTTCCTTTTAGCGGTTCCCGAACAGACAGACACGTTAACAAGTATCAGAAAGGTTTTATACACCCATTTTTGACTCTTTGCTCGCCTTGTGGGGAACACATCTCATCATATGCTCTTCCGCGTGACCTTCGAAGCTCCGCATATCCCATGCGTTCAGCACGGTCCCGCTAGATACAGCCCATGGAGGGTGGACATGCCACTTTATTAACGGCGTCGGTGAGAGGGGTGGCTGTTTGCTTCTGCCCTCCACTCGTTACCCCTCTCTTCTGAAGTATGGAATGAGCATGGAGGATGGAACGTTCATTGGCTTTCCAGAAAGAGGCATATCAACTCTTTTTCGTGTCTTTACGCGCTTCAAAACGTGTTGATACGTTGTTCGGCACCCAGAAGATGCTCTCGTCTTGTCTGACGCCATCATAGATATGTGGAGGGTGTATTCACTTGGTGAAGAATTTGCAATGCAGCATTGATACTGATCGAAGCTTGAATGCTGGAGCCCGATACTGCGGGAGGCGCAATTGGTTTGCGGCAACGAAGGAAGTCGCACTGAGAGTGGGCAGATTGATGTGAGGCTCTCGGTCCAGATATCAACAGGTTCTTGCCAGTTGTAAGAAACAGTGGCCCGCGTCTGGTGTGGGGAGCAGCGACAAGAAGGGCAGAAAGAGGTTCTTGTTGAATGACTGCGAGAATGAAAAGATGATCACGGCGCAGAGCATCGCACTGGGTGAGCATTCTCTTTGTACCCTACGAGATCATCAAGGAGCTGCTTAGCAGAACACAGTCCGACTTCACGTTCCCTTTGGCAGCCAGATTCAGTGACCTCAGACTGCTTCATGCAAAGTAAGCACACACCAAGTAATCTGCTTATATGAACAGCCACTGACGCTCAGCTCAATCTCTTAAGAGAACTTAACCCTGGCTAGTCCCTGATCAATCCTGTTTTCGCCCTCACCAAGACGTCCTACCTTCAAGCCTGGCGGAAGACGATATGTGACCAAAAAGCTTCGCGGTACCATAATGGAGATTGGCATTAGCTGAAAGCAAAATGATTGTACCGGTCGGACTTTAGTGATCGTCATATCGCTCCCAGGTTGCTGTCTACCATGGTGTCGGTAATAGTGCTGTTCTGTTGTGCACTTTGTCTGACGAATAATCGATGACGAAAATGCCAACGCGCACAATAAGACGTAGTAATCTTGGGCGTGTTGACAAGGCCTCACATAGCGTGAGCCGGGGGTTTCACTCTTTGTATATGAACACGCTAGAAGAATGTCAGAAGAAAGGAACATAAGGCTACAAAACTGCCCGTCATCGTCACGGGATCAAAGTGGAAGGATGGTACCAGGAATCAGGGGCTGCTGATTCGACCCCCAATATCCCCAACAAAGCTATTCGAAGCGCATGAGAGCAACTGATCAGGTTGATCCTGCACGACAACCCTTATGATCATGTCGCACCGGCCCAATGATCCTTTTGTGCTTTAAATAAGAGGCCGAACAGTGTTGTGGCGCTTTTCTTGAATAGTTCATGCAAAGGCAAGCCACCCCAAGACTCGAGAGCTTCCGGCCGGCTTCTGGATATTGAACTGAAGGGTGAACTGAAGGGTGATGGGACAGTGCGACTTGCTGTCCGGAACTGAAGCACTCATCCAATATCCTCCAATTGTCCAGGTCCCAGGAGGAGCCATTGTAGCGGTCACGGTTATTCTTCAGAACAGAAGAATAATGACCTTCAGTATTGATTTTCCGTTGTTGAACTCAGCTTTTTGTCCCTTGCTGCAATTGAGTATTCGAATCTCGTAATGAAAGACCTGTGCGACCTCGGAGCAAAGTGGAAAACAAAGTTCGTCCAGCCAGAGGCACAGCGGCGAAGAGCGTGCATCCGTGGCTGTCTTTCAAAGCTGAGCTATACCCTATGCCTGCTTCGTGAGGCCAGAAGCACCGTCGAGCAGTGAAGAGGCCAAGCTACTGCTCATCATTCTCAAAGAAAAAGGGTAGAAGTGCATAAAAATCACATGGAATGATTACAAAGCGACCTGCCTTCCGATAGAAGCCGGTAGATCAAAGACCCAGCCGTGCACATGCCGTTGGGAAGACTCATGTGATACTGTGAAAGGCCAAGCAAATGAAAGGAACATTGTCCTCATAAACATTGTCCTTTAGTTGCCTCTGTGCTCGGTTTTCCAGCGCCTGTGGTTGCGCAACCCCTGTGCAGAGAAGCAAAAAACTTTCGACAAACTCTGACAACTCCTATGAGGCTGATATTACTCAATGGAGCAGGCATACGCAATACTCAACTAACTTAGAGCTTGTGTGCAGCCTAAAATCTCCTGGTACATTCAGCAACAGGTGAAACTAAACCAACTCACTATCAACTGCCTAGAGCACCACGTCTCATCATATACGCCTGCTTCTCCGCAGCATGGGTTCTCATCTCTGAGTCCAATCCAACCTATTGCCTCCCACCACCTACCAGGCGCAGGAGACTGCCAAACAGCAGTCAAGCTGATCTGTGTTTAGGCTCTCCAGTAAACCCTCATCGTCTCAGTTTAGTTATTCCGAGTTTCCGACACATCGTAGAAAGGCGAAGGATCTCGGCGGTTGGTAGGCATCGTTTCATCACCGTCGAGGTTATTGGGAGCTCCTGAAGGTGTGGGGCGCCAGTAACGGGCTAAGGACGAGTCGGAGACAAATCGCAGCCCTATTGTCGTGCCCTCCCAGAAACGGGCGGTATTGGTTGTCTGATTTAAAGGCGGTCAGAAGACGTAGAGATATCGTCGATCTCCTTGCGACTTTCTACCCTACCGTGGTTGCAGGATGAATTGGGTAGGAGTGGGTCCTCAGGGGAAGTGACGTGAGATCTGTTCCAATGTCCTGGTCATACATGAACTTTGCTCTGCTATTGTCTCCTGTAGAAACAGCGAAGATAACCGTAAATGACTGTGCGGCTATCAAAGATACTAGAGAACCAATCTAAGAGCATCTATCAAATGCGGTGATGCAATCGGCCGACAACATTACCGACGCGGTCGGAGAAAATGGAGAGTTGACATGCACAGAGCTGCAGAGAGACATCTGCACAACGCACGTAAGGTAAGGCTGCGTGCGGACAAGGAATTGTTAAAGCCCAGCGACGTCTTTCTTTTCATGCTAAAGTTCCTGAGGACGGCTGTCCATAGGTGGTTGTTACTCTGGTCCTTTTCAAGCCGCAGGTGCGCAGGCTATTGAAATGCAGGAATTCAAGGGATTGAATATTGAGCCGTAGTTGTGTAAGCCGAGAGTCTGCGAAGAAATGTCTTGAATGCCCTCGGACGGCATGGTAGGGATTCCTGGTATGAGATGAGTGGAGGTATTCGTATGATATCTGAGTATAGCAAGTGACAGGCTTGGTCCATCTGAATGCAAACTTTGAGACCGGAAGTAAACAGGTATCAGCATGTGAGATGCTGCCAAATCCCAAGTCTAGCCCTGCCGACGTCAGAAAGCCGAACATTTGCGGACCAATATCGCATTTCTGTTCAAAGTCATTCGGCCGCCTCAGGGCGACGCTCTAGACGCCATGTAGTTGGAACCGTGCCTCTGATTACATACGAGAGGGTGGTCAACGAGGACAGAGGGCGATGAAGTACGAAGAAAAAGCCCAATACTAGAAGCGAAGCCACAGCTCATCTCGAAGCGTCTTGGGACTGGCAGAATGCGCTTGCCGAGGCAACGGTTACAACGCCCATGGCTTGCCCCTGACGCAGGAGAGTCCAACGGCCGTTGCGCAGCGAAAAGAATAGCGTTTGAGAAATGCCGTGGTGTGTGGTGGTGTAGGAAGTTGTGGAGGGCAGCTGTACCACCTCAGCCGCTGCAGCGGATAATGGGATCATCACTTGAAGCAGACTTGATCCTCATTGCAGAACATGAGACGAGACGCCCTTGAGCAGTGACCATGAACAACCCACGCACAGATGCCGGCTTCCATGGCTTTCTCCAAAGGAAGTAGTCGTGCCCCTGGGCCAGATGCTCGCGAGTGGCTGTGCTCGCTGGGCCGCCGCCAACGACGAAGCCACACGGCCACGGCCGCGTAGACGATGATGAAGGCGGAGATTTGCCCAGAAGACTTTAACAAGAAGACGGAGCAGGTGGCTTGGCAGTACGATGTGGTGGGAGGTGAGGGCGACAACGGAATAGAGAGCGGGGGAGGCATTCGTAACGCAGCGAATGGGACGGAAGGAATATATTACGCCGAAATGCGACGACAGCTCGCCGGGCAGACGTGGCTGATTCGCCCAGCAGACCAGCAAGCCGGAAGTGAAATTAGGGGCCCGCAGAAAAGGCTGACATGCAGAAGAGTCATCCCAGGCGGCGTGGGGCGGTAAAGGAGGCAGATGCGGTCAAGCAGAGGAGGTCATGTAGCCTGACAGTGATCCAGAGTAAAACAGCTCTAATGAGCGCAAGATTGAGCGGTAATCAGACAGGAAATGCGGAAGGGTAATGGGGCCCAGGAGTCACGGGAATTGGCACCGCTATCCGGTAAGTTCGGGCGTGATGATGAGAGAAGGGAGCGGGCAATGTGGCGTCAATTTGGCGCGTCGCTGGCGCCGGCGACTGCAGCTGGTTCGAGAAGCCGACGCGCAATGCCATGACTGGCGGGCACGAGCCGCAGCTTTGATGAGGGCGCGGGCGCGGTGAGAGAGTCTCGACTGCGGGCTGCGGCACAGCGCTTGGACGCCCACAGCGCAGCAAGAGGACTGGAAAACGAGCAGGTCAGTGCCGTGGCCCGGGAGGTGCCACGACAGGCGGGCTCGGGAAAAAAAGCGTCGAAGATTCTGCAGCATGCGCGATCAATAACGGCGCAGGCGGCGGACGGGGGGCGTGGTCGCGCTCGGAGATTTCGCGCCGGCAGGGCGACGCAGCGGTGGCGCGGCGGTGATGCTGGTGAAACGCCGCCCTGCTCTGCGCTGAGGCCCGCGGCCCGCTGACCGCCAGCGCGCGCACACGGGCAATGTGGCACGGCAGCGTCGCATGCGCGATCGCGCTGGCCGGGCTGCCAGGTACGAGGACGACCGCCGCCGCTGATGCGGACGTGCAGATGGACAGATCGGCCGGGTCGCCGCCGCTAGACGGCCGCTCGCAGCTCGCGGCGCCGCGCCAGCAGCGCCGGCAGCCCGAGATTGAGCGGCTGCGATAAGGCACAGGGCCGGCGGGCTGCCATGTGCGGGGGCTGCGCGGCGACTCAGGAGAGAAACACCAGCGCCGGCTGGAACACGGCGTCGCACCCAGCAGCAGCACCGCAGCCGCCAGCTCACTTCGCGCCCCGGCCAATGCGCGGCGGCAGCGGGCAGGCGTGTGCAGGCGCGCCCGCAAGCGCCGGCGGGCAGCGCGGCGCGGCCCCTGTGATTGGGCTTGGGCGAGGGCTCCCGGCGCAACGGCCGCCTGCGCGCGCCCGTGTCAGGCCCCGTGCGGCTAGCCCTGTTCCTGGAGATCCATCGTGAAATTGCAGCTGCAGGGCCCCCGGCCGCCGCCCAAGGCCTTTTTACTCGACCTGTCTCCCCGCCTCTCCACCCTTTCTCTTCGCTTTCCCACCGAGCTTCTCGTTCTCGACACTCGTTACCGTCTCTCGAGACACTTCCTCTCCTTATTCTCGTCGCTCATTCTGGGATTCGCCGGCGCCGACCTTGCAGAATTGACTTCTGCCGCGACCACACGACCAATCACGACTCCTGAACATCAGTCCTCGCTCGCAGTCAATCCGTAGCCTAGCTCTGCACATCGAAATGCAGCTCACCGGCGCCATCTCCCTCGCCTTCGCGGCCGTTGCCGCCGCCGCTGGCCCCGCCCACTACCAGTTCGAGCGCCGCCAGTACTCCAACAGCTCTGTCAACGCCCAGGCTGTGGACATGACCGTTTCGACCGTCTACGCCACCCAGCTGCGCACCGTCACCTCGTGCGCTCCCGAAGTCACCAACTGCCCCGCCCGCTCTGGCACTCCCGCCGTCGTCACTGAGGTCGTTGCCATCAGCACCACCATCTGCCCCGTGACTGCCACCGAGACTCCGGCCGCCTCCTCTGGCGTCGACGGCGCCGTCTCCAGCCCTGCGGCCACTCCCTCCTCGCCCGCCCCGGTGTCCGCTGCCGACGTGCCTCTTGGCACTGGCTACTCCAGCCCCAGCTCCGTCAGCGACGTCAACGCCGAGACTGCCCCTGTCCCCGAGTCCGCTACCGTCGTCACCAAGACCAGCGACACCACTCTGACCTACACCCTGGGCACCGGCTCGTCCACCACCGTCGTTACCACCACCGTCAAACACACCAGCACCGAGACGCTCTACCAGGTACGTCTGAAACGTTTCGTTTTGAGCTTAAGCTAACCCGATCGCCAGACCATCTACGCGACCAAGCCCACCTCGGCTCCCGCTGCCTCCGCTCCCGCTGGCGAGCCCACCACCACCATCTCCTCCACCTCCACCACCACCAAGATCGTCACCGTCTACCCCGTCACCTCCACCCCCGGTGCCGGTGACTCGGTCTCCGCCGAGACCGCCCCCGCTGACGGCAGCTGCGCGCCCTCCACCGTCACCGTCACCGCGCCTGCTGAGACCGTCACCGTGGTAAGTGGCGAGCGCTAATCGCACGGTCCTCCGATCAGCTTGCTAACAGAGGCTAGACCGTTGGCGCTTCTACCACCGCTGGCGTTCAGGAGGCGGCCGTCACTTCCTCGACGGTCATGACCACCAGCACCGTCTACACCACCCTGGTGTCGACCTACACCTCGGCCAGCACCGAGCACGTCGTTACCAAGACCGTCGCTCTGTACACCACCGTCTGCCCCGTCACCGCGACTGCCACCGCCCACTCGGTTGCCCCGCTCCAGTCCAGCTACAGCGCCTTCTACCCCACCCCGTCCCAGGACGTCCAGGACGCTGCCGCTGCCCCCGCCCCGAGCGGCGGCTTCCTCACGCTCCAGAAGGGCGCTGCCGCCCCCAGCGGCTACCGCCTCCCCGCCAAGAAGTTCTAAGCGTGACGACTTCTTTGACGGCTGCCATTTTTTGTGCAAAGTATGAAGAGAGCGTACATACCAAAAAAGGCGCTGGACCGTTTTGGACCCGTTTTGATTTACAGGGGGCTGGGAGTCATGTGTTCGCGGCTTTTTACATTTAATCGCTGGTCGGTGTGCGTCTGGACCGAGGCTCAGGGAGCCCGACCGATTTCTATTCTATTGCACCTTGTTAAGCTATTGTACTCGATAGAATCTCAGGGTTCCCTCTTCAACCATTTCGATTCTCCTCAACCCTCCCGATTCCGAAGTTCCCCTGAAAAAGGAAAAGCGGATGAAAGATGACATTTTGGTGCATGCGTTTTCCCCTTTTGTCTGCTCATACCCTTCTTGTGCCTCTCAGACGAGAGCCACCTCACTTTTGGATTTCCTTTGTCGTTTTCTGCTTTGTTACTGTGACGAGTTACGGAGAGCGGCGGGCGTTGACTGAGCGCAAAGCATCTTTCATCAAGCATCAACATGGTCGTTGGGAGCCCTAAAGGTCGTTTTGTCAATTGTGCGGTGGTTATCGCCCAATCTCTCCACATTTCTTTTTCTTTGCTCTTGGGACGGGTTTCCGGAAGAAGAACAAGACTTGTAGCAGGCTGCCGACATGATGGTATAGCGCACACAAACCAGAAAACAAAAACGTCTTCGACGGGTTCCCAGATCTCAACCACGCTCTTCTTCCATCCTGCATCGTGACGACTGACTAGCCTACCAACCTTCTAACTGCCGGTTTGCGCGACGTCTGGAGCCTTCGACTGCCGATCTGTCGTCGCCACCGCAATCCCTACCGTGCACCACACCAACACCCTCCCGCGGCTCTCAGACGAGGGCGGGATGACGTCGCATACTGTGAAGTCTAGACTGAGATCACGATGCGCGCGCGCGCAACACCTCCAACATCGACCCCGAAGCACGCACCCACTCAATGCGCATAACACCACAGCACAGCACAGCCCACAGAAACACACACCCACTCACTCCTCCACCTCCTTCACACAACCGCCGTCCCACCATCCATCCCCCCCACACACTCACAGCCACACTTTCGCGCGCGCAGGTATCTAATTATAACCAACGTAGTACATACATATCTAGATAAGACGGGCGCGTGGATGACGGACAGAGGGCCAGACGGGGCGCCTCGTGAAGCACGCCGGCGCGTTTGGAGTTGAGGCAGGCTAATTCCTTCGTTCGTCTGGGGGCTGCAGCGGGCAGCGGCAGCCACACCTAAGCCCATCCAACCACGTCTGGAAGAAAAGTCCGCGTCCCCGGTTTTATTTTTCGGGGAGGAACCACGTACGTACATGTGTGTGTACCTGCATGCGTACGGTACGTACAGGGACATATGTACCCGATCGATAGGCAGGGTGATGGGCGGGCGGAATCCCGGCAGAGCCAATCAAGACGGCGAGATGCTGCGTGCGCACCGAGGAAATTTTTTTTATGGCTTACTTTTCAGCTGCTGACTGACTGACTGACTGACGACGTGGACGGAAGTAGATGACCTGATGGGGCCAAAAAGGAAAAATAAAGGTGCTGTCGTGCAGGTTGTGTGTGTTGAGTATGTAGAGGCAGACCAGACCAGTGTTGCGGATGAATGAGTTGAAACAGGGTCGTTCCCTCATTCGGAAGGATTGAAGGTGGGAGGGAGGGGGATGGGCAGGGATGTCCTTGTGAGAGAAAAAGTATGCGTGCGCCCTGCTGGGCTGTGGGCTGGCGGGATGCCGGCGGCTTGTCTCGGTCGGTCGGCCGGCGGCGTCTGCGTCGGCGGCGGCGGACAGGGCTGCGCTGGGCTGCAGCAGTAGCCGGCCGGGGGGAGACGGGGATTTTGATAGGTGGCGTGGGGTCTTGTTGGCTACTTTTCTGCTGTTGCTTCCTTTTTTTTTTCCTGACCGGCTCACCGCAGGTTGGTTTCTTCTTCTTTTCGTTGAATAGGCTCTGGCGCTGCATGCAGAAAGAGGGGTTGCTGTGTATGCGGTGAGCACGCAAGATGAGTGTAGCTGGCTGTTCAGCCCTCTCATGACCTGCATCGTCAAAGTCAAAGCTGCATTTTCTCCCACGTCCACATTAATGCAGGATTTTCAGGCTCCCTTTGACTTTCATGGCTCTGCATACTGTAGTCTTCCTTGGTCAGCTGGTCGTCATGTTTTCCACTTACACTTTGCTCTGCTCTACGCACATTCTGCACCTCATTCCCCGCTTCTGATCTCGCCTCACTTTTACGGCCTTCCAGTAACATCTCTCATCTACCCTTCCAGGCTTGGAACTGCACAGAGGCGTCGTCTCTGTCTCCTCTTCTGTCTTTCGCATCCTCCCCTATCACTACTAAATTCACGGCAGTTCTCCAAATTACCCCGCTTTCTACCCGTGGGGCATGGCGGTTTCCCTGGCTGCGTCTGTACCAAGGTCGTGGCAGAGGTCGTAGCTGTTACCTCTCTGTATAGATGATGACGTCTATAAAGATTGAGTAATTGCAACCCAAAATGCGTTTTCAAGGGGTCCACTTGGGGGGGGGGGGGGGGGGGGGGAGGGTCCACCAGTGGAAAAGAGCTTTCTAGAAGATAAAAGAAGGTGAGCACCAGCTGTAGCATGCCCTTTGCGTGTTCGCAAGTGCAGACATAAAATCTGCATGCGAGACAGTCATTCCATCCCGTTGGAACTCACATCACCGGCTGAAGAACGTCCAAGTAAGTCGAGCATTTCATATTGGTTTACTTGAGGGTCCTATTGGTCTTGGTCTTGGTCTTGGTCTTGCGGAGCTTTTTCCTTCCTCGCCAGCGTTCTTAGTAAGTCAAGCACGTGCACACGAGTTATCGTCCGGGATCGAGAACTATAGGTGGAGATCCTAAGCCAGAATGCAGATCTTCTATATCTTCCTCTTTCCCCTTTTCCTTCAAGCCTTTCTGGACTATTCGCCCTGAAGATCTTGGTTCCGCGAACATCCGAACGTTTTACGTATGCCTGATCTCAGAGTCGGCACAGCGATAAAGAATTTTTTCCGGTATCAAGGAAGCTGCTGAACAGTGGCAGTGCTAGCTGAAGCTCGCTAGAGGCCCTCTGAGACTGTAAGATAAGGTTGCTGAATTCTTGAAAAGCCGAGCATTATCTGGATTGGGACTGGTTATACACATTCGCCTTCATTTCGCGCCATGCCCGCGCAGATCGTCGTTGCGGTGTCAATGCGCATCAACATCGGCTCCCGCATCAACGCTGCGCTATGTGCTATTATTTTTCGCGTTAACAATGATCGCTTAGTTATGAGGTCTGCATCGCAGCGTCTTAGCCTAAGATATATAATATCCTTAGATATACCTCGGGTAGCACAAAGCCGTATCCGGGCGACGATTGCCACGTAACGGATACGACAGATACGATCCCTCTGCATAGAACGAAGTTTGTCTCCCCAGCTCCTTCATTCTGGTGAATTGTGACAGTGCATAAACCTCCGAGCCGTTGGTTTCCAGGAGAAATAAACAGGAAATAAGCTGCCAGCCCGCTTGTAGACGCTGACAGCTGCACGATCCCACTGCGGTACTTTCGAGATACTATCATTGGTGTTTCTTGTTAATCCAGCTTCAAAATGCGACCAGAGCGGAGTATCCGCGCTCATTCATGACCTTTCATCCGTCACAACATATTTCTCCATCGGATTTCACATGAAGTTCTATCCGCTATGCATCCAGATGTTGATCATGGATAGTCAAAGGCCTTATTGTAGTAATCAAGCCTTTCTTCAAGAACGTGAAAACTGCACCTGTGATCTGGATAGTCCACTTTGGTAATCCACTGGCAACAGTTAAAATGTTCTATGATAATTGTGCTTTTAGCAGTCATGGCTTCTTGGGCGTCGACGCATAAATGGAAGTAAGAATTCATTCAGACGTTAAAGCGTAAGTTGTACACTTAGAATTAATAGATGAAGGCTTCAACCTCGTATGTATTGTCACTTATTCGGAGATTTGAACCTTGCAAATGAGCTCTACAATTGTGCTTCAACTCTTCATGATTGTATTAGAGGCATTCAAATCATCGTTTAGAGCTTTCTTATTATTGGTATGTTGATTTCATAAGTTTAAACACTGTCCCGAAGCACCGGAAGACAACTTCATTCTTCACGTCAACAGGTCTGAGGATCCTCACACTTCTACGGAGTAAGTCGTGGTGCATTCCAATTTACACACGTGGGATTAATACAAACCTGGTTTTCCCACATTGACAAGGTGCTTGGCACTTCTCTCTATCAAAAATTGGCTTATTAGTTCGCCTTCTCTAACGGACTCTTGGTGCTCACAGAACCCGCGAGCGTGAACCGTGTAGTTACCAAATCATCTTCTCAGACTGTTCATACTTTTGTCGAGGCAAGGCGGCCTCAGTGTCCCACTGTAGCCGGGCAAAGTGGTTCCGGCTGCAAACGCATATAAGCTGATCGCGTCACTAGATCCACTGATAAGATTCAGTGTGTCATAAGCTTTTTCGACAAGTCGTTGGGCTAAATAACATACCTAGTGAGACGCGGCACCGTTACACCACATTGCAAGTACCGGTGATCCCGCGTCATCAAGTTATCTAGCGTGATATTAGAATAGAACGAAGCGAGGGTGGTGGAGTTATCCAGATTCAATATTTACGATCTCCAATCACATTCTAAGCAGCTTTCGAATCATATCTTCCTACATGTTTTTGTTGGCGTCAAAGACGAAGACAATTTTGGCGGAGGGTAGACCAACGATGGTTATTTCTTCCACGACCATTCCCTACTTTTCGAAAGATGGCTTTGCTACGCCTGCCTCTTCTCGTAGAAGACTCTCGGGTACTTTCTGGCATATTTTGGCCTTTTCATTGCATGCATTTTAGATGAACCCGCAATTAGGCAAAGGAACTGAAATTCAACTTCAACGTTTAGCACTAGTGAACCTGTATCGACCACTCCAATACCCTAACATCATCCGTCCGGTATAAAATTAGTGTGAATGAGAGCCATACAGTGTCGTTGTGAGTACATTTCATTGAAAACATCTAAGCCTTGATAGTCGGAGAGATTCTACTTCCGGGGTTCTGACGCTGCGAATTTTGCCCATCCAGCACTTTAGGTAGGCAGACCATCTTCCACAGCAACCTCCGAAATCAAACTGACCATTCCAGGCAACCGTTGCCAGCCTTGTTCTTTTTTCAGGTTCTCATTCATGACCCAAGATGTTTACCTCCCGCCTGAATCAAGTACATCCGATTGTCAATGACATGCTACGTCCGCCCTCCTCTTCGTATCACCTACATTTCTGGTATTCTTATCATGAAATGCTGCTGAGAAGTGGTAGGACGCCCTTTGCTCCTAGAGGAGAAGCATCGAACTTATCCTCGTCAAGGGGCAGAAGCGAGAACAGTAAGCCTTGCACAGCACTAATACAACGAGCCTCAATATCCAGGTATTATAATATCTTAGATCAGCTCATCGATTGCCTCATCGAAGTATACAATTTGGTTGGTTGCAGCAGCCGCGCACCTCCCAGCAACTAACTCTCCAAGCATAAGAGCAACACCACCACCATGATATCATTCTATCTCTTCGTCGAAATGGACCAACACCACCGCCGCCATACCCCCTTTTCCTCACCACCAAAGACAAGTCACCATGCACACATACTTCTCGCTCAGCAAGATAATAATAGTTGCAGCAAACGAAAAAGAAAGAAAGAAAAGAACATCAAAAAGAAACAAGAATAACCGTCTCATCTTGATCTATCCTACCCTATCCGTACACTCGCGAAGAAAGTAATTTTTATTCTTTAGCGCTAAAACAAGAATTCCAAGAGGAAGAGAGACAAAAGGCGAGGAGTGAGAGAAGAGAGGGGGAAAAATAAAGAAAACGTTTCATCCATCCATCCAACCCACCCACCCAGCCAACCGTCCCGTCCACCCATCCGTCCGTCATCACATCTTTATCCCATCACAACACGCGCAGCATACGATCCTCCAACCCGTCCAACCAAAGCTTTATCGTTTCCCTTCCATCCATCCATCCTGCACACCAGTCCCCGACGCCAACGCTTAAAACAGACACAACACACGTATGCATACACGCAAAAAAAAAAGGTGGAGGAAAAGGAAGAAAGGGGAGCGAGAAAGCGAAATGAGCAGAGTATTTTCTCTCCCCTTCCGCACGATGCTCGTTTTCCAGAGCAAGGATACAGAAGAGGGGAAAAGAAAGAGAAGTAGGGACAAGGAGCTAAGTATGGAGGTAGGGAGGTCGATCGATGATAGGGAGGTATATGTTTATATGTGTGAAGTGAGGGAGACAAGAAAAACCAGGTAGAGAAGAGAGTAGAGTTTGGGGTCTTTTCATGTTCGTCGCAAAAAGAAAAACAGAAACGCAGTGCCAAAACGACAAAACACATGACGTATAGCACGACAAGGGGTTGTTGAGGTTGCAGACAAAAACAATAGAACGGGAAGTGTTCATGCAAACAGGAAGAGGAATGCGACAAAGCCAGCCCAGCCACCTCCGAACAACAGACCAGCGCCTAAGGGAAAACAAAGGCGGGAGAGCCAGCTTTTTTCTTCAGCCCATCACATACCGCTTCCAATTTTCCCGCCTTGGAAGGTGAAAAAGATGTATAAGTGTGGATGTCAGAAGAAGAGACGAGGAAACGGCTCTTCCCGGAACGGAAGAGCATTTTAAGAAAGGCGTAGTAGACGGGAAAAGATATTATAATGGAGCAATCTTTCGATGCGTCTCCAACTCATCCGTTATTAATCAGACATGCAGCGCTCAGGCCCTTTGTCTTCAGAAACTTTCTGGCAGCGGTAGCGGTTGCCATGTCCTTCTCGTTAACATCTTACTTCCGCGAAGAGCCGGCCTTGGCAACAAAACCCTCGACACTCTTTGCTCTCCTTGCATCCCTCTCAACATCACTTCCGTCCTCAACAACCACGTTGTCGACCCCGTAATCTTCATCGCGCATCGCCACGCTGCCACCGTCCTCCTCGTCATCGTCGTCGTCCTCGTGATCGGTAACAAGTCCAGGGGCCGAATCCAAGGTGTGCGGGCTCAACTCCATTGTTGGAGACTCCAGATTACCACCGGCAGTGCTGCTTGCAGAACTGGTGCTATGTTGAAGCCTAGGCGGGGCGCCGGAAGCCGGGTGCAGACCAGTAGTGGCGAGGGATGCCGGCGCCATTCCGCCGCGTGCCGGCAGGCGGCTTAACGGTGGGCCGCGGGGAGTTGATTCGGAGGAGCCTTTCTTGACGGAAGCGGTAGACTTGGGCGCAGTGATCGGAGATTGCTCGGCGTCCTCGTCGCTTTCCTCGGTGTCCATCTCGGCAAGATCAACCTTCGTACGAGCGAAGTCGACGAGCTGGTTCAAGTCACCGGCGAAGCCCTGCTTCTGCAACAGAGCGTTCATGTAGGGTGTTTGCGGCGAAGGGACAAAAGAGCTTGGCAGCTTATGCTTGGCATCCGGGGTCTGGACATTCTCGGAAGGAACAGGCGCTTCCCTCTTCGGGAGTGCACGTGCGGGCAGAGGCTTTGACTTGGTCGGAGGATTCGACTTGATCAGGGGGTGGACGAAGGGGCCGTTGAGATTAGGAGCAGCAGCGGCGGCAGGTGTCGAAGGAGTGGTCTCGCTGTTCGGCAGCACAACACCCAGCTCGTTGACATCGACGGGAATGCCGCACTCGACGGCAGCCTGGTCGTGGCTCTCGAACTTCTGGTTGTGCTTGATGCGACAGTGGTTGAGGAAGCCCTGGGTGTTGGAGAAGTTGCTGTGGCGGCAGTCGG
Organism: Neofusicoccum sp. Z40; assembly: GCA_037356075.1. Classification (NCBI taxonomy): domain Eukaryota; kingdom Fungi; phylum Ascomycota; class Dothideomycetes; order Botryosphaeriales; family Botryosphaeriaceae; genus Neofusicoccum; species Neofusicoccum sp. Z40. Next base: position 297,413 of record JBAWJV010000004.1, read on the forward strand.
GATGGTGGCAGAACAGCCGCACCCACTTGCCGTCGGTCGAGCGCTTGTGCAGCAAGGGGTCGATCTTGGGAGCCGAAGGGTCGCCCAGGGCTTGGAGCTTGGATCCCGCGGAAGCACGTGACGATCGCGATTTTCCAGCCATCGGCAGCTCGGCTAGGCTTCCCCGAGTCGCCCGGCCCTCGGACAGGCCAGAATGCGCGCGGCCTCCGGCGTGTAGGCTCGCAACGGACACGGAGTCGAACTTGGGATCCGGGATGAGCCATTTCGCATAGTGGCGACTGTACGGTCCGTCCGTCACGCCCCAAGGCGCGGGCTGTTCCGGCGTGGTGAAGCCGTGCCGAGGCTGCAGCGCGGCACCCACGCCGCAACTGACGTCCGTCGACGCCGCATCCGTTCCCGGGTACGGAATCAGCTGACAGCGTCGGATCTGCTCCAATGCGATCTGGCACTTCGCTAGCTCCTGCTCGATCAAACGAAGCTCGTTGTGCTTGAGCAGGATTTCCTGGTTGAAATGCGTCTCGATCGCCTGCTGCAGCGGCGTGTACGCGTTCGGATCCGCCTCGACGGCGCTGGACGGCGCTGCGGGCTGCTCCTGCTGAGGCGAGGCGCCTGTTTGCGAGTCCGGAGGCTGGTGCTGCGCAGGCATTGCGTCGGCGTTTTCGACCTTGACTTGCAGCGGCTTCGTCTCGATTCTAGGTGCAGGCGCGTCGCCGGACTTCCCCGAGCTCTTCACACGTGGCACGGATGCAGGCGCAGGCGCGGGGGTTGGGGCATCGACGACCGGGCGATCAGGCTTTCCTATCTCGACCACGGGGCGCACCTCGCCGTTCGCGTACTTCCACTTCTTCGCGAGGTGCGGCGGGCCATAGGCGGGCGGGCTGGGCTCCGGGCTGTCGGTCCGCTTCCGCTTCAGCTTGCTCAACAGCGGGATGTCGACGACGGGACGCTGCTTCTGGACCTGGTGGAACTGGGCCTTGTCCATAGCCGGGTTCTCGGTGCTCCATGGTAGGCGGAACATCGACTGCATGGCGGAGGAGGAGGGTGCGACCGCGATGCAACGGTCATCTGAAGGCGCAGGCAGCGTTGGTGGGCGTGGGGGTTGCGTTGTTGAGCGCGGGAGCGGAGGTTGCGCGACGCGACGTTGGGTGTCGCAAAGCGGTGACGACGTCTCGGCAGCGGGCGGATTGCGAGGCAGCGCGCGCGACGAGGGGGGCAAAGGGGAGCTCAGATATTAAAGTTGCTGGGCGCAGATCGCCAAAGAGTGGAGAGAAGAGAAGGGCCGGATGACGGCGCAGTGTGGGTGGTGGGCGGCGTGGCCAACACGGTAGGCAGGGCGGCGGCGGGCGTGCTGCAGCGCCGGGGGACAGAGCTCCTCCTCAGCAGGGCGAGCTCTGGGGGGCGCAGATAGCGGGAGAAAACGGAAATGCGGGCGCGATTACGGCGCGGCAGCGCGCAGGAAAAAAACGAAGAGAGCAGACGGGCGCGCTGCTGAAGGAGCGCGGGAGCGGGCGCGCGAGGGACAGGTGTCGTTGCGCTGCTTGCACGGGAGCTGCTGCGGGAGGTGTGGGAAGAGAGATGATGGCAGGCTGGAGATTGCGAGCGGACAGCGCGCTGGCGGGCGGCCCAGCTGGCGGCGGGCAGGGATCGCGCAGGCGGGCGCGAGGGCTGGCGGCGATGCGGCACGCCATTGGGCCGCTCAGGGGGGCGCCGTGCACCGATGCCGCCGCCGCCCTGGCTGGCGTATGATGATGGATGATGCTTCGAGAACCCGCCCGCGGAATGGCAGTCGCACGGCAACCGCCTGGCTGCGCCGCCGCGACGCCTGCGCGCCCGGCCTGGTGCGCGCACGCAGGCACGCGGCCGCCGGGCGCTGCGCATTCTTGCGGCCGCGGCACTCTCGCGCGCCGCGGGCGCCGCGCCCAGCGCTCGCAGCTCGGCAGCCATGTCATAAAAGTGGATACGAGATAGCTGTCATCGGCCTCAGGCCCTCAAAACGCGCGTTTGCGACACCATGAAACTCAGTTGCCGGCGCGAAACGTGACCGGCGGCGTCTCGCTGCTGCGACACTTTATGCCGCCCGTGGGCGCGCCCACACGCCTCTCTTAACCTCCGACTGCTGCCGACTCATCGCAAGCTTTGTGCTAGCCCGCCGGGCGCCGCGCTTCTGGCCGGCGCGCTGATGCCAGCTTGACGCACTCCACCTGGCACCGCCGTCCACCGCTCTTCAAGCTCCGCAAACCTTCCCGCGCAGGCTCCAGCTGCGCGCCCGCGTCCGCATCCGCACCCACGTCCGCTCGCAGCCAGCGCCAGCGCGGCCAACTCCACACGCCGGCCCAACTGCGTGTGAAAATACGCCGACTTGCCGAAAGCTTGCGGATGCGATCTTCCACCCTGATGGCCCCAGCCAATCGTGCCGCTAGCCCGCGCCCGCCTGCTGCGCTAGTCTTCGATCGTCCCGTCGACGCCGTCGGTCGCTATCGTGCGTGCTGCCTATCCTGCTCCCTCTCCACGACGCCGCCGACAGTGCCGCGCCAATAGATGCCGCTCAATACCTGCAACACCGCACACCCCACCACGCAAAGCATGCGTCTTCACCCATATTTACTGTGTTTGCGCCCCATCTCCCCGACGCCAGCGCTTGAATGCCTCCACAAACCCGCTTTTCCCCTCGCTTTGCCCGCCCGCCGCGACGAACCCTCCAAATCCCCCCAGGCCCCCAGCCACATCAGACCCAGACTCTCCGGGCCCCCCGTACTCCCCTTGATCCACTGCGGCCCCCAGTTCGACCAACGGCACCATACTGGGCCTGCCGTGCGCGCATTGAAAGGGAAACGCGCATCTGGCCAGTCGCGCGATGAGCTCCTCGCACTGCGTTACAGAAAGTGCGTCATTGAACATGATTGCGCTTCTGCATGCCCGTGAGTTTAGGAGCTCCATGACGCCCTGCGGGCACGAGCCGATTCGAGATAGCCAGGAATGCGGCTCTGCTGTGTTTATCGATCTGAGTTCCGCTGCACTGGGTGTGTTTGTGCGTCTGCCCGCAGATTGCGTCCGGTCTTCAGCGAGCTTCCAAGCCTCGGCGCGAAGGAGTGAGAGCAGCAACTTTGGGTCGGTCTGACATCGCTCTGATATGCCCGGTGGTAGTGTCCTAACCGTGAGAATGTGTCGAGACCCCGATTTGTTGAGGTCGTAGAGGATGCCCCAATCAGCAAAATACCCCGCATACGTATCCAATAGGCGTCCCTCCTGCGCTGAAATCTCAAAATACATAGCGTCAGCAACGACGCTTGTCTTGATGCGTGCTATGTGGCCAAGGTTCGAGCGGCATTCCTCTTGCGCTGGAGAGGGTATACATAGCTCAGCCAGAAGCTCCTCGACCCGGCAGCGCTCGTCCGCAGCGTGTTGGTCGATGATGACCAGCATCTGCTTGGGCTGACTCGTTGCGCAGTCCTCGGCGGCTCCAGCGGCAAGACTCGTAGCCTCCATGATCGCTAGAATGAATTTCTTGTCCACCTGTGCCAGGATCCTGGCTTTTGCTAGTGTTTGCTTCGAAAGTCTGCTTTCCCCAAGCAAAGAAGCTTCAGCAAATGCCTGCTTAATGTCCGCATACGAGAAGTGTCTGCCACGGCCGTGAAAAAGTCCGTTTGCCTCACTGCTGAGACCCTGAAGGTTTATTTGCGGTATCGCACAGTTCTGGGTACGGAAAACTGGGTTGTCCCAATCTGCCAGAAAATTTTCCAGCCATTTCTTTCCTTCAGTGTTATTGGGAGCACTATAAGGCTTCCGCGACAATCTTAGCGACTTGGTAAACGTAGTTGAGATGCCCGCCGGCGCCTTATCTGATCCAGACGGCGCTGACTTGGACTGCCGCACGCCTTGACTAATGACAGCTCCCGTGCGAGAGTTGATAATGTAGGTTTCCTTTGTGCACGGATCGGTCCAGTTCAACGTTGAATCCTGGTCCGATTCCTGGAATGGCTCGGTCTTTGTTTCATTCTTTTCCGTCCATTGGTCGGTATCGGGCGGATTTATGCTCTGCTGTGGATTTGCACGTGAGGGAGGGAGGGATCCAAGCTCGCCAGGCATTATCGTGTCCGTCTGGAAAAATGCGGAGGCCATGCCATCTTCACCAGAGGATGCGCGGGCCGATCCGGAAGCCGAAACAGCAGTTGCTACAGTTTGAGAAGTAGACCGGCTGCCAGAACGAGCTGATGATGGTTTCTTGGAAGCCCAGATACTGTCGTAGAATGAAGACTTTCCGCTCTTGATCCTGCTCCAGTCACCCACTGCGGTCGAATCGCCCAGGTTCGACTCAGGGGCACCTGCTGGGAGTTGGCAGTTCCTCTTTCGTTTATGGCCTTTTGAAGGCACGGGTTCCGTCCCTTCATTCGCGGACACTTTAAGCTCAGGTTGCAGCTGCAAACCGTCCTGTTCCTGTAACGTAGGAGTTGAATCTCGACTCGACATTGACTCTGGTCGACTGCCCACTTTTCTTGATCGGCGGTCGTGAGGCCGGAAATGGTGAGCCTGGAGCCATTGAGTAGTCATAGCCCTCAACACTTCCATGATGGAATGTAACTTGGATTCGGAGCCCAAAATGTCATCTTCGTTGCCGTCAGCGTCTGCAATTTTGATGTACAGACAGAACATAGGCCATCTGTCGATGCCTTTTCGACCGCCTCTGAGCTGCCTGTTCGTGGGTCCGTCTGTTTTGTATCGTTTGTCATGCAAACGGCGTTCCTTCTCCCTTTCATCGAGTTCGGATTCCTCTTCGACTACCCCAAAGCTGGAATTATTAAAGATGCGATTGACCTCGTCAAAAAGTTCGTTGTTGCCTTCGCCGGGAAAGACTGGTCTCATGCCTATTGATATAAATTGGACAGATTTGCTCGGTGCAGGCTCAATTGAAAAGGCGCCTTTTATGGAAATAGTGTTCGTAGCAGCTGATGCAGGTACCCACGAGTTCCACTCCTCTGGCGTGATGTAAGAAGCTTGCGAAAGCGTCGCAAGCAGCGAACGCAATGCAGCATGCACTTTCCTCTCATTCCCGGGGAGCTTTTCAGTCATTAAGACGTTCTGGGGGCGGTTGGCATTCAGGAGAAGAGTCCTACTGTTTTCAGAATCGCGAAGTCGGAGAGATATTGGGTGTTGCCATGCGAGTAGAAGCCCCGTCATGAGTTTTTTGAGAGCCTCCCACTGGCGCTCTTGCTCGCCTCGGTCATCGAGCATGATCGCGCGCTGCTTAACTCGCACCGGCATGCTCCCAAAAAGGTCTCTGACGGTAACGCGAGTGCCATGGTCACGGAAACTAAGTTCCTGCTGCTGAGGAGCAGGGATCTGGCGGGAAATAACCCGGGAGCGATGCAGAGTAACGGTGTTGTGTGACCGGTGCAGGCAGTGGCGCGAAGTGATGGTCAGGAGTGACAGAGCGGCAAGAGATGCAAGAAAGGCCCCGTGGCGGCCATGGACAGGGTCGGGGCTGTCGTGCTTGGACGTACCTAGCTGATGTGAGCGTCAGATAATCTCCGGTCCGGCTGGGAGGATTACAGTAGGGTTTCCCAAGGCCACCATCCTCCGTAAACTCCGAGGGAAGAATTCCTGAACCGTCGTCTTCCACTACGCAGCTGCCACGCCGCGCGTCCAGCGTGACCTCGATCCTGGTTGCATCTGCATCAAGGGAGTTCTCCACAAGGCCCAGACTCACGGTGGCGAGGCTCGTGATGGCGATTGAGGACTTGATCTGGGCAACCACATCCGGAGGAAGGGGCGCGATTGGGCGCTGGGAGCGCGGGCGTGGGCTCACATCCTGCGCGCGCTCCAGACTCATAGAGGACAGCGTGCGTCAAAGCCCGTCTGCTTCGGCGAGGGATCCAGAATGCTACCGCATGCGGCTGCAGCAGGGGAAGGCGGGCGGAGCAGCGGAGGCGCGGCGGAGAACAGACGGCGGAGCGAGTCGTGCACGGAGCGGTGACAAATGACGGCGCGAAGCTCCAGCAGGCGCGAGGCGCGAGGCGCGAGGCGGCGGACGAAATAGGCCGGCGGGTGGAGGGCGATGTTCGCAGGTATGACGCAAGCGCAGGCGCGCGTGCGAGCGCCGGCGCTGCGCTGCTGCTGCACGCCCGTTTCTGCACGCAACGCGGAGCGCTTCGAGGCTGCCACCTGGCGCGGCGGACGCTCCGGTCCAGCTGGGCGTGGAGAGGGCGGCAGGCGTGCAGCAGCGTGTCTCGGGGCGGCACGCTTGGCGATCGTACTGAGGCCCCGGGGCCGCTCGAGGCTGCATGCGGTCGATCCGCTGGGCGCCACCGTCGCGGCCTCGCTGTGCGCAGCTGGACACGCCGGTCTCCCCATTGCTACCTGAGGTCAACGGCCGCCTCCAGCCTCGCTCCCAGCACGCAGCGAACCTCCACGGCGACAGTCGCTTTCTGGGGCGCCAAGCCATGGCTACCGCCGAGCCAGCTCCCAGCCCGCAAGGTAAGCCTAAACCCGCCCACGCCCCGGCGCCGCCCACGTCCATATCCGGCCCTGCACACCTCATTATTACACCTCCGCCCGTCCCTGCTCACCAGACCATGAAAGACCGTCACTCCCGCCGCCGGCCTTTTGCCGCCTGGATCAAGCGCGTCGCCAACCTCAAGAGCTCGTCGCACGCTCCGACCGCCTCCAAGTCGAAGAAGTCGTCGGCCTCCAAGAACAACCCGTACCCCGAGTCGGGCCACCTCCATCGCCCAGCGCCCGCTGCTACCAGCGCGAACGGCCACCTCTCCTTCTCCGAGCCCGTCTCGCGTCGCCAGAGCTACGACTCGGACGCTACCGACGACGACATCGCCGACCACGACCGGCCCGTCAAATCGGCCGCCCCCACGCTTGCGACCAATCCGGAGACAATATACTCGGATGCAGGACAGTCCAAGGCTGAGACCAGCGTCACCAGGGGCGGCGCCGTGAGCTCGCACGATGGCGGGGGCAACAGCACTTTCTCCTCTCCTAATCACTCCGAGCGCTCCCTGACGACCACGCTCACCACCATACAATCGACTGCTCCCTCCGCCTTGCTGAACGGCGCATCCGCAACGGCGAACCCGCAAAACACCCTGCACCCCCAGGGCGTGCACTTCTCGCACCAGTACCCGGTTTCCCCAGCTTCCGCGGTGCCCCCGCACCTGCAGCCCCACCCGCACACCTACCAGGCTGCAACCGCCGGCAACATATTATCAGATAATGCCTCGATAATGACCCTTGCCTCGTCCTCGAAACGCCGGCGCCGCAACTCTCTGGACACAAACGCCTCCGTCCGCGCACTTGCGCCATCTTCCGTCTGGGGCGGGAGCCGCGAGTCGCTGCCCCTCAGCGTTCTGAGCGGCAACGTCGATACCGGAAGCACAACTGGCGGGATCTATCAGAACCAGAACCGGCCTGGAGTGGGCGGCGTCGCGAGCGCGGAACGGGCGAGCGTGTATTCCTCTTCAGGCGCCGCGCCGCCGCTGAACTCCGAGCGGAACAGCTATTACGCGGGCAAGCAGGGGGTGGAGAACGGGAGTGTGCGTAGTGGTCTTCATGGTCACGGCCGCGCGGAAAGCCTGGCGGGCAGCGTGAACACTGGTGTTGGCGCCCCGGCAGGCAGTCCGATGGCTAGCCCGGTGCACACCGGGGCTCCGGGTCGGATGGGCAGCCGGCGAAGCAGCAACCGGCGGGACGACGACATCAAGGACGATGACGAGATCGAGGAGCACGAGGAGCACGAGGAGCATGTGCAGCAGCCGCATGACGATTATGATCACGACGACGGAGACGCTACCACCTCTATTAATGGCGAGAATACCAAGGCGGCAACTAACGGTGTCTCCGGGAAGGATCAGAGTATCACTACGGACAGCAACTAAATTGGGATCGACTTCTCTTTCTGCTACTACACCATTCACGTTCTTGGGTGGCCGGGTAATTCTTGGAGGGCGTTCTTAATCACGTTCTGCGCTTGGAGCGGCGTTCTGTTGTGTTTTTGACTAGTCGAGGTTTGAGGGTTGCAGGCACACACCGAGGTTTTCGTTAGTTGCGGGAGCTTGCTTGTCTGTTTTTGATGGGATTGATGGAATGGGCTTGATTCGATACCGGCCGGGGACTTTCAGGGTGTTTTGTGGGTGTGTGTTGTCAACTTGTGAGCACGTGAAGGCTGGGTCTCAATCCGGAATATACCCTTACGCTATACCAGCCGCAATGCGAGGAGATAGTTGGTTTGACTTTATAGGAAACGTTATAGTGCCTTTTCTGTTCATTTCGTTCCTTCTTCCGCCGAACTTGTATTGAGGTTGGAGGTGGAAGTTCGGCTGAGACAGTGAGTTCAGGATTGCGGCACCTTGATAATGATCTTAGACTTCAACGGCGTCTCATAACCTTAAATAATCTCATAGCTCTTAGAGTATAGCCGTAATGTCTCCTTGCTCTCAGTCCGTCTGTCCTTCGCTTCAAATTTTCGTCGCTTCCTAGGAAGGAAGTCAGACCCTGAAGCGCGCCTGCTCTCAGCGGCCAGCCCTGCGCCCATGAACTGATAGAACTTCAACCTCGCACCTCATTTTGACAAGCCCACTCTCTAATCTTCACACCGGAGCAGGAACCGGTCATGGCCGACAACAACACAGCTGAGGCGCAAGGCTCCCCCAACAAGCCGCCGTCCTTCAGGTGAGTAACTGACTTCCACTCCTGCACGCCACTCCACCTCAGCTAAATCTGATGAGTTTGCTAACAAATCTCAGCGATGGGACCCTGAGCAACGAGATGACGACGGCCATTGTCGGACTCGATGAACAGTACTTCATCACGTACCGGGATCTTCTTTCTTACTGGTCACCCAAGTTCCGCGCCACCCTCGAAAGTGACTCGAAATACTTGGATCTTCCGGACGTCAACCTTAGAGCCTTCAGCATCTTCCTTGACTGGATGCGCTCGGATGGTCACCTCCTGCCTCATTGGGATGTGCATAAGCGCGTGGACGAGGAGCTGACAACTCCAAACGAGGTTGGCGACGAGGAGGTCGTTGAGGATCTCGAGGCCTACTACCGCACACAGCCCGAGGCAGACGCAGTTGACTGCTACATCTTCGCCCATAACTACGAGATTCGGCCGTTGAAGAACGACCTGTTCGACAGCATCCTTGAGATGAACCCTGACGGCGACCTTGTTCCCAGCTACAGCGTCGTGCTCAAAGTTTGGAACAGCCTTCCTTCCAACTCCCACCTGCGGAAGTACCTGACGGACGTCTTTGCGCGCAATTGGACCTACAAGACCGATGTCGGACATCGCGAGGAGCTCATTCTGCGTAAGCATGTCCCTGCGACTTTCTGGATCCCCATACTGCTGGAGAGGGACCAGAATGATATACTTGACGACTATCCGCCGTGGGAGGAAAACCTCTGTCAATATCACGACCACAAAGGCGAGGACGAGAAGCTGTGCTACTGGCGGAACATCAACAATGGAGAGGGCTACTGCAGCGACTGTCTTGAAGAGATGGATGAGTACGAGGCTGAGGGCATCGATGACAGCGATGCTTCTGAAGTAGAGGTGGTCATGCCGGAGTCGGTCGAGAGCATGGAAGAAAACTCGCTTGAGGGTGGCTCATCTACTTTTTGAAGAGGACGATCGAGGCGCAGGACCGTCTGCACGCTGATAATGGAAAAGCGCAAAAAGGGAAAACCGTAAAATGGGGGATGGAACAGAATCATGGGATGTATGTTGTTCGCTCTCTTACTCTGAAATCTGAAAAGTAGCCAGACAACATCTTAAATACAGTTTTTGCTTTTTTGCAAGAAGGGATATGAACGCCTTACCCGTATGTATTTTGCCTGCCGACCAGACCCTTGTGACTATCACCGAAGCTGCTCGGGGCTGGCGAAGGATACCTGTGACGACCATATAGAATGATAGATCTCTTTCCGCCCAGGTCAAAACATAGCATTGAGAATGAAATTGCCAGGTAGCACAAAGCTCACGCCGAAGCTGTCCTATTAATGCCATGCACGTGAAACGGTATCCCTTGGAATTACTTATAGCCAGCATACCTCTCCCTAAACATCCCAACGCCATCGCTCCAAAATTGCAAGTTGTGTTGAAGACGTGTGAAGCCGACCCGCTGCCGTGCGATCACTGTCCGACGAAGAGGGAAGCCTGCATTGCGCCATCAGTACTCCGCCCTTGCAGCAAAAGTCTCTGACTGCCCTGGATACTCACAGCCATCATGATGCAGCATAAGCTGACATACGGGCTCAGCCGCTCGCCTACTCGTGCGAATTTCCAAAATATGCCGAAGACCCTGCAAACATACAACCTTCCGTCAGCAAGGTGTCCTTATACAACATCCGTGTCCTCTCATCTCATAACCCCATCATAGCGAACCCCTGCCCACGGAAGCGTGACAGCATCCTGAGACAAGACGCGCGAAAGCCATCGAGGAGTAACTGCGACTGCGACTGCGATTGCCGGCGAAGCGTGCGGCGGGGGAAAGAAAGCGCGTACCCATCCTTGTTCCGGTCCATGATGCCCGGCGCGACGGCGTGCACGTAGGTGCTCGTGCAGATGAGGAGCAGGATGACGAGGAGGAGCGACTGGAAGTTGAAGAGGGCCGTCTGCGCGGATGGGGGGTCAGTCGCGTGTTGTTGGCTCTCCAGCGCTTCTTCACCGGAGCAAGGAACGGCGGGAACGGCGCACCATTTTCGTGGGTGGTGTTTTGTGAGAGAGAGGAAGGAGCTTTTGGGGAGCAGGAGGAGAATTGGGCGCGCGGAGGAGTGGTGGGCGTGTGGGTGGCTGCTGTTGTGTTGCCTGCGGGTGCGGCGCGGTGCGGTGCGGCGAGCTGCTGTCGTTGTACGTGGAGGGTTGGCTGTGACGCTCGCGCGGCGAGGACACATCGGGGTTTGGTCGCCGCGCCAGAGTGTGGAAATGTCATGGCCGCAGATCGGCGTAATTGTAGCGTCAGAACCGGCATGCAATTGCGCCAGTTCGGCTGCGCGGGGAAAATCGCCAGTCCCGTGCGGGAGCTTCTCTTCAAACCACCATGGACTGACATCCTGAACATATCTCAACAGTCTTGGTGTCAACAAATTTCGCTTCGATATACGCTAAGAAGCTGCTGCTTCAAGTATCTGACGGCCTGTTGATGGCTTTCGAGATCTTCGCATCGTAGCCTTCTCCGCCCCGCCGCAACCTCTCTCCAGACGTGGCTAAGGACTTTGAACGACCTTACACCTCATACTTCGACATGGTGCGCCGCCAAATGCATAATCGGACGATACGGGCTTTAATCTGGTGCATCTACATCCGCCTAAGGCCATAAGGCTCATCTTTGCTGATTCACGCCGCTTTCCACTGTCCTCCGACGATGCAGAGCCTTTCTCCAACCAAGGGTTTTCGTGGAAAAGCTTCTTGACTGGCCCAAAAAGAAAAAAGGTGAGAATTGAGAAAGGTGATATGGCCAAGAAGTCACTCACCCTGAGACGTTGGAGAGCTTGCCTTGCCCCGGATTATCCAAGCCGCAAAGACTTATCTTCCGATTCCTTGCATTGGTAGATGCGCTTTCTCTTGGCTGAAAGATTCTATCCTCTTAAAGGTAGACGCTCGGAGGACCACGTCAGAGGATTAGGTATATCCGGAGTCCCGGAGGACAGCACCGTAGAGTTTAAATAAGAACTCTCATATCGATGGCAAGTCCTGTTCTTGTGCTTCATGCTAATTGAGAACATTTGCCACGACGATGTCTGCTTTCTTGTTTATCAGCATCTTATTAGCTTTTGCTCTGGAGACATTCCTCAGTCGAAACTATATACTCTCCCTTTTCCATATCGTTAGTCCTTAAATATGTTTAATCTGTTCTTTCGTTTCCTAAGTCTTGTAAATTTCCTGCCTTACTGTTTGCCTTTTCACTTTGTTCAGCCTCATACTTCCTAAACAGAGTTACTTCCTTTTTTCCCGCCTTCCACTGTCAACTCTCATATCATCTCTCAAGTCAGCCAGTATCTCCTTCTGTATCTTTTTGTCGATCGTTTGTTTAATTCTTTTTTCAACGTCGAGCTCTATTATCAATTTCGATTCTTTCCGCCTTTTCCTTTCTTTTTACTTCTTAATATTCCTTTTTCTTTTCAGACTCCTGGTTCGCGTCTCCGATGCAACGATTGCTTCTCACTCTATCTGGTCCTTTGCTGTGGGAAGCGAGCCCCTTGCCGTCGCTAGGATTATCTTTCTCGTATACGGACGTCGTTCCTGCTCGTCGTGAACGGCGGTGAAAAGACTGAAAAGCAGATAACCACGTAAATGGCAATGAGAGGGCCATGAGGTTTTCTGGGACCGCGAGCCATGGGGCCTCCAGGAGCTCACAGAGGCCCCCGCAGGCAGGCGGACCACGAATCTCTCACAGCGTAAACCCAGATTCTCCCGACCACCGAGTCCACCTTTGAATGTTTCCGTGAAAACGGGTTCATCGCTTTATGGCGGCTCTGTCACATGGAACGAAATCATAGGATACAGCCTCGATCTCTTTGCCATAGTACGAAGTACTCTTCCGGATTGCTACCCAAACTCCGGTGGAATTTCACTTGGCCGACGAAGACGCAAATATAGACCTATATCAAGCGCAGGTTTTTATGGGTCCGAGAAGTAAAACTTTTTTGAAAGGATCCATGAGAGTTTGTAAATCAGCCTCGTCCCTTTCAGAACTTTCCCAGAACCCATGCATCCCGGGGAGCTCGAATAGCGGAGGCAAGAGACCATGATCGCTGGCTTCAAATTCAGGACGGAATCACCCGGCCAAGCCGAGAACGCTTGAATTTCTGGAAAGCAATACTCCGCAAAGCTCCAGTTTCAGGAATGCGGCGCCAAAGTCAAAGTCAAACAAACTTGTTCCACCTCCGGTATCTTACCTGGCCCTGGAGAAAAATCACAGAACCTCAAGGCGCTATGTCAAGCGCAAACGTTTATGAGCCTTGTGGCATCGAAGTGTGATGCACTGGATGTCGCAACGCTCGTCGCCGTGGCCACCAGTCTTCCAAAATTTAGGAAAGCATGAGAATATTCGAGAAACACCGGCATATTTCCAAAAAGCCCCTCTCGATGCCGTCTATCTAGAAACAAAAGCAGGGTATCATGCCAGGTCCGACAAAGAAAATACAAAACCAAAAGAAAAACAACCCGCAATGTCCAAAACGCCTCCAATCCCCCAATCCACGAAAATCCTCCCCAAAAACACCCCCTTACTCCGCATCCCAAGGTTCCTCCACCGGATCAATCCACGGAGACTCCACCGTCTCCAGAAAAGCCAGATGATCCTTAAGAGCCTGCAGACTCTCCGCCGTACAAAAATACTCCATATCCCCCCCCACCGTCCTAAACTTCTCCATCTCCCACCTCTCCAACCAATGCGTGCGCTTACAATCCACATAACACACCCTCGGCATCTTCCTCTCGCCACACAACCGCATCACCGGCAACCCATCATGGTTAGCCGTGTACCCATTATCAACGAGCACGAACCAGCGCCGATACGTCGCAGGACTCTCCGCCTCCGCCCACTTCTCCTCCGCCGTCTTGCCCTTCCACGTCGTCAGCGTGATGACGTGGGCGCGCGCGCCGTCGTCGCTCGCTGACAGCACGATCCCTGGGTGTCCGCGCCAGCTCGTCTCGCCCGTTGGGTTCTTGACGTAGATCACGCGGCTGGGCACCAGGTCGTGTCGGCGTAGCTTCTTGGTTGGGACTGGTGGGGCGACGGGGGCGGTGCTGGGCAAGGGCTGCTGGGCGATGGGTGCGGGCGCGGGGATGGACGGGGTGGGAGTGGGAGTGGGAGTGGGAGTGAGAGCGGGAGCGGAAGCCGGGAGGACTGGTAGCTCGCGCCGCCAGGTGTCGAGCTGTCGGAGGGCGTTGGATCGGTCCTCTGTTGAATGAGGAGGAGGCTGTGAAGAGTCTGGCTGTGACGTGCGTGGCTCCGACGGGGGACGAGAAGGCGGGTCGGTAGCGGACTCGTCGGAGGAGGTGTCAGTGCGCCTCCAGGACTGGGCGGCGCGCCAGGGCTGTGAGTCTGAAGAGGATGGAGGCCCGGCGGCGGTCGTCCTCCAGTTGTCAGAAGCGCTGTGGTCGGAGCGCTGGCCTGCGAGAGCGTGCTTCGTTATTAAGGCTTTAGGCAAGATATCGGTAAGTGACTGCAGTCGCTAGTTTGGGCATACCTTGATCATCGCTGTCGGGCGCGCGGCGGTGAGGTGGGACGTACTTATTGTTCGAGGCCATGGCTCATGAACAAAACAGATTGGCGTAGGTGGTGGTGGTGGTGGTGGCGGCGGTGGTGGTGTGGGCGTTAGGAGTTGGTTGTGGAGAGGAGTTCCCTGAGGTGCCGGTCGTCAAATAAGTCAAGATCGAGAGCGCGCGGGCTGGAGGAGCAGCTTCGAGGATCCACTGCCCGCCGAAAATACGGGCGGAAGTTGTTGGTGCTAGGAAGCACTGGAAAGTGCTAGACGAATAAACACCACGAACGCTCATAGTGAACGGTCTTAGGCGGTAGTGACTGACCGATCATTCACGTGAGTCTGTCCGCTTCTGCCTGGAGGTGGGGGGCTCGGGCGTTTACCCGCGTGCATGGAGAGAAGAGCGGTTGCTCTGAGCACTCAGTGGAGGTCTAGTCACCTTGAAGGAGCAAGAGCATATACGAAAGAAGAGAAGAGATATGACGCAAACCAACGAGTACAAAATAGTCAGAGATCCACATTGTAAGATACCACGATCTGGCTCCAAACGGCTTTGTTATACGCTTGGTCAGCAGGCTCAATGGCTCTGTCTCGCTATATTCTCCTGGTGCACTGCAAAGACTTCCCTCTCTCTTCTCTTCCAGTCGCTGCACTTGGACTATTCTACCTCCAGTCCTGGAAAGCCCGTCAAGTTTGTCGGTGTCAACGTCAGAGTCTTGCCCCATCGAAGCCAGACACTGTATCTTTTCTTTCGGAAACTGGAGGAAGTGGACTGCTGGCTTGTTTGGTGTTCGTACTTGGCCAATCCTTCGGCTGCGCTTGCTCAAAGACTCGCCTGATCCGTCCGCGTCCGAGCACAGCGCTGAAGCGGCGCCGAGCCTTTGCCGATGACAAGGAGCATGGATTTCGTCAGAACATGACTTGCGAGACGCCAGTCCCTCCTACTTCAGGTCGTCTTGAAAGTGCCTGTCGAATTCAAGCCTGTTCGTCCAGCTTCTTGATCTACTTAAAGATGGTGTTGCGAGAGCCTTTTCTAGCCTACTACTTCTTGCGGACCTTAGCGAGCTCTGGCGTCCTGCATTGACGTTTGGTCCGGTGCGCTAACGGAAAGGCGCCTGAGAGCTCTTTCGTACTCTCAATACTCCGCAAAGTATTTGCTGAGTGTGAGTGTGGGTGCGCTGAGCCTGCGGTCGCGCCAACAACCACTCGGTGAAAAGTCAGAAGACACATTCGCGATAGAGGCTCTAAAGAGCGACAAGAACGCTGCCGGACCATTCTGAAGCTCTCCAGCGGTTGCAATGGTTGTAAAAGCAACAGGCGCGCGTCGAGCGTCGCGGATTTTGGCGATGGCGCCTATGCCGTGTGAGGAAGCAAAGCGAACGGGGCTAACCGAACATGGCAAAATCTCCATCCGCGACGACGGGGGAGAGAATGGTGGATTGCCATGCTGTTGCAAAGACTCGAAGCAAAGAGCTGCGCACGACTGAAGGCGCAAAAAGCAGGAACAGGAGCCAAAAGAATACCCGGTGGTATTGCTGCCCGAGCGCTAAAGAAACGCCAAAACGCCATTGACTTCCCCCCCTCCCGCATTGTCCTGTTGTCGCCGCTAGACCGAGTAGCTACTCTGTCGGAGGTTCCAGTCGACGAGGCTCTGTTGATCCTCCGGCTTCCAGGGCGAGTTGCGGGTGGCGAGCAAGGACAAGTGCGCCTTGAGCGCCCTGAACGAGTCCGCATTCAGATAAGCCTGGCAATACGTATCTAGCCAGAACCTCTGGATCTCGCTTTGGTCGGCAAGGCGCACCGCTCTGCAGTCGACGTACGAATGCTTCTTCAGTGCCGAGGCGCCTTCCAGCCTCAGCACCGGCAAGCCGAGAGGATCGACGGCTGCCGTGTCTTTCCCAACGATGTATGGGAAAGACCTCTGATACACCCGGCTACGCCACCGCGCACTGCGCTCCTGGCCGTCCATGGTCGTGACGATGACTAGTTCGATCTTGCCGCTGTGTCTGCCGAGGATGATCGCTGGATGGTTGTGCCAGTCGTCCTCGTACGACTGCTTCTTGACGTGCACAAGCTTTCCAGGCGTGTACTCGTCAGACCCCAGTGCCCTCGATATCCTCTGAGGCGATAGAGGCCCATAAGTCTCCGTGGCATGAAGCGTCTGCCGTCGCCGAAGCTGACCCTTCTCCTCGGCCTCTTGGCGCGCCTTGCGTCCTTCAATCCAGGAACCCGAGGTCACCGATATTGTTGGGGTCGCTGGGGCTGCAGGTTTCGCTGAGGTGACAGAGGTCGTCAAGCTGGTGTGCAGACGGGCTGGCGCGGCAGCGGCAGCGGATGCTTGCCAGGATCTCCAATTGGCCCTTGTCTCCATTGGACCAAGGATGTTGCCACAGCCTATGGTCTTCCACGCTGGATCAGAGCGCGTCAATGCTGCAGTGGTCTTCGGAGGTGGGACCGACGGCTTCTCGCGCTTCCATGCCTTCATGTTGCAGGGCGGTGGAGCAGGGTCGACGGACTTGTGCTGCTTGAGCACAAGCTGCTTCTTTATGGGGCGCTCCTGTTGCTGCCCAGGCACAGGACTCTTGCGCTGATGGTCGTTTTCTGTCTTCCGGCACAGAGCAGCTAAACCCGATGGCTTCATCGCGCCCTGGTGACCGCTCGAGTGCCGGGGCTTGACCTAAGGTGGACCGTCTGGCCGCGCGGATGATGCTGTCGGAAGGGTCTCGTCAAGTATCGCTGGGCTGGTCGAGTGTAAGGACTGCGGCGAGAGGGGGCTCGCTCGCCGGCGAGCTTGGGCACAGGAAACAAGACCGGAGAAGTGGGCGCGGCCGCGCCACCCTTACACGCTGGAGTCGTGATCGCGGGACCCAGAGGTCGCTCGTCCAGAAGAGGAACAGAGTCTGCGAAGCTCAGCGTACGCGGACCGCCACGGGCAAGGCAGACGCAAGGTTTTCCTGACTTACCTTACCGGCAGTGACGGATCGATCTGCTTCTGGTTCGTGAGGTACAGGCGCGATATGCACAGGCGCTGTGCAGGACGATGTATACAAATGCTGAGACCAGGCGTTGAGACGTTGCGAGGGCACAGTCGAGAGACAATGACGATCGAGATGTTGGGCGACGGCTCTCGGTCGAGGTGGAGGCTAATGTCGAGGTGTTGTTAGGACCTCTGCAGGAAGTTTGTTGTAGGGGTTACGGGTGACGCACGCAAAGACGCGTCGGGGGGCTGGGGTAGGAGGTCGCGAACGCTGCCGCCGTCCACGCCCAGCCTCAAGCGCCCGCGCAGAGTGTGACTAGCGCCTCATGTCAGGCACATGATTTCATAGGTCTTTATACAACAGGCTGGAGTATGGGATTTATACGAGAAAACCTAGCGCCTGCCAGCCCGCCGGAGGTCTAGGCAAGTTTCCGAGGACTATCAACGAGGAGACAATGGGCCGTCCGAGTATCAAACAAAGAATGATAACAAAGTAACAAAGGAGCAAAAAAATCGGCTTCAAGTCCGCACCAGGAGATACGTTTCAAAGGTCTTTCCCCCGTCAACCAACAAGAGAAGGTTGGGCTCGTCTTAGCTTCGTCCATCATAGCTTCCAGCTCCGGACTACTAATCACCAGCACTACGCAGAAGTGCGAGCCGCTCGCTGGTGTCCCTCCTCTTGCCGGCCCAGCCGCTCTCGGGCAGACTGGCCGCATTCCTGCCCTTCGGTGTCATGAAGTCCGCAAGTCCACCAAGAAGAGACCGCCCGCCGCCATCGTCGCCGCAAGATTCTGACTGGCCGAAGCCCCGAAAACACAAGCCGCTCGACCGCAATCTGAGGAGTAGCCGCCCACGAAGCCCCGCAGACAACATGAGGCAGTCTGCATCATGCTTGCAGCATGGACAGATGCGTCGCACGCACCTGCGGAGTGTATGCGTCGACTGCGATGGGGGAGATGCCGGCGTCCAGCAGCCACCTCATGTGCTGCAGGAGCTCCGCGAGCGACGACTCCTCAAGCTCCGCCAATTCGTCTCCAGGCACAGAACGGTAGTTCTCAAGGTCTTCCGGGCGTACCGAGTTGATGGTGCGGATATTGGCGTAGCCGGGCGATCTCATTGTCCGACCCCGAGCGAGCTTCAGCAGCGGCCGGAGGTCCGTCTGCTCCTGCTTGCCCCAGAACTTGATGCGCAGGTAGTACAGGTAGGTGTCGTCGGCGAATATGCGCTCGGGGTCGCCGCCACCTCCCAAGCTGGTTATGGTGACGACTAGGAGCCGTCCGGACGGCGTGCTGCCGAGGATGATGACTGGGTGGTTGCCGGGCTCCCCGTGCCCCCTGTGCCAGCAGATCTGGCCAGGCTTCAACGAGCTCTGCTGCGTGTCGGTCCCGGGCGCGCCGGCGAAGACGTGCTGGCGGCTGATGGCGGGCACCTGCGGTGCAGACTGTGAGCTGGCGGTACGCCACGGCGGAAGATCTTGGAGAAGCATCATTCTGTTCTACTGGAGGTGGACAGCAGCGCTCAATGTGACTTACTGGTCGACGACATGGTGCTTGCACTCGGCAGTGCGTGCCTGTTGGTATGATTGTGGGTGGTCGTCGCGGTGGCAAGGCTTGTGTTGGTGGTGAAGAGGGTGCGAGGAGGACGTCAACGAGGTTTATGCAGCCGCTCGTCACGTGAAGACACAGGATCTATGCCCGACTCGAACAACCTAGGCAGGCACGCGACGGAGCTGAACATCAGGAGAGAAAAGACTGACGACTCATTGGTATAGCAGAGACGTGCCACAAGCACACCTCTCGCCATCAAGCCAAGCCCTCGCCCTGTCATATCGGCGGTTACCAAGCCACAAGAGAAAGACAGACATATTGGCCGTTCAGAATTCCAACACAACAGATCATGTGCAACTCCATGCTGGCTCACTTGCACACAGCAGGATAAAACCATGATATGTCTGTTCCAAACCAAGTGCGATGAGACAGAGCAGGAGGCAAGAGATATGAAAGAGACAGTTTCTGCGTTCTCCGCAGCAGTATGAAGGGTGTCAAGAAGGACGAGAGCCACCGGCTCTGACGACTCCCATGAATGCTTTACTAGAAGAAGTAAATCTTCTAAGCACCGCCAAGATACCACATCGAAGCTGTGTTCTGCAGAAGTAAACATAGTCTGACAGGATAGCTTCAAAAGGTTTGCCCGACGATATCGTCACCTGCGTTAAGCGCCGCACCTCGCCCTTCAGATATTAATATACAACCCTGCATTGCAAAGGACACAGTCTGATCTCTCTCAGGCGCTCATGAATGACCTCGAGAGCCCTGATATCTAACTTGATACAGGACGACCTGGGCAGGTGCGTACAGCATCAAGCTAGCGAGGCAGATCAGATCGTCCAAGACGATCTGAGTAGCTAGATAATTCATCATCTTAGCTTCTTCATTGTCCTCCAGCACACGTCTCGAAGCTCGAAAAAGACCGCACGCGGGCGCCGTATAAGTTAATGTAAGCTTTCTTTGACAGCAGCTTCCCGTCCTTCAAATGGAACACCGGTAACTCGCAGTGGGTGAGCGTCCTCTCGTTGTATATGAGCAAGTACTGAGATATGAGCTTCTCCCTGGCAAGTCTAACGGCCGTGGCCTTATTGCTGAAAGCTTGTCAGCGGCAGCACTCCAATCATCTCGTTCTGCCAGTCGATGGCTCGGACAAGAGCCTCTCCGTCTTCATTCCCTTCATACTATCCATGCTGTCAAGCTCAAGCTGTAGTTCAGCCTCCTTCTCTTGTAACGCATATTGTGCGGCGTGTGGTCTGAGATCGAGTCCGGGAGGAAAGAGGTCTGATGGGCTACGCCCACGTTCGGGCCGGGAAGATTCCATGTGCGACGCCCGTCCCTCCGTCATGCTGCCTCACTGAACGCTGCCCCGTCCTTATTACTAGCCCAAGGAAGCACAGGAAGCGGACGGATTGGCGCTGGGGTGCTGAGAGACATCTCCAACGGGCTGGCGCTTTCCGAATCGGCGGTGTCGGCGCTGCAGTTGCTGGCGCAGGATCCGCGGGAAGGCGTCGAGCCGCTGAAGGGAAGCGACAGCGTGGGCAGAACAGGCTCTATGCCTGGGACCAAGTCAGATGGTGGTGCAAGGATCTGTGGGCGAGCGCACGGTACGTACGAGGAGGAGGTCGTGCGGCGCGGGTTTGCGCGGGCGGCGCCATGGCTTGCGGACTACTGTCGACTTTGAGAACCTCGCGCTTGGATGGAGTGTCGTCTTGGTCGCTGGTATTTCTGGCACCAAGATGCCAGCAAAAGAGCTGTCGCAACTGCTGTTTGGGCGAAGTGGTGCGAAAAGAACGCGGTGGGAGTGCTCGAGGCGGCTTACAAGACAACGCGCTACGAACCGCACCCTCCGACCAGGCTCGACTTCCACAACTTTGACAAGCAGAAAAAACTGAACAAAACGACATTGTTCAATGATAATGCTTGGTATATAAGTTATCCCGAAGAGTTTTCATCAACGGACCCAAGGACTGAGACAGACGTCGCCTCGAATCAAGGGGGTTCCCAGTCGTTCCAAAAAAGCGAAAAAAACCATCAGCGAGAATGAAGATGAAATCCAGATGAAGTCAATGTTACTCATTCAAGTCTTTCAGTACCCTAGACCTAATTCCGTTTTGTAGACGGAGGAGCTTGCTCTGATTGACGGAGGTAAAACCATCCAGAGAAATTTACTCAGCCAACATCCTCAACACCCCCCTCCTCGTCATCGTCATGCGCTCCTCGGAAACACAAAGCCAGCACCGGCCTCCCAACCTTCTGAACATTGTCATCCCCAACAAACCGAGCTCCCACAAACTCCACCTCATCTTCCGAATCCAAAATCTCCTTCTACTTCATCCCCCTCCCGCCCGTGTCCTGAATCTCGCCCATAATCAGGCTCTGGCTACTAGGGTCGGTCGACAACGGGAATAACTGCGAGGATGGCAGGGAAAAGGTCAGATCGCCGCTCTCGAGGGCGGCAGGCCCCCCAACCCCGATCGAGCTTCTGGACGAGCTTGAGCCAACAGTAGAAGTCGGGATTGGTCAGCTCCCGCTCGACAAACTTGTTGGGCAGCTCCTCGTCGCAGACGAAAAAGAGGGCGCCATGTTCGAGCGCACCGCAGAGTCGCTGGATCACGTAGAGCGTCTAATTATGCCTGTATATAGCGCAGAATGTAATATGTAATACACAATATGCAATACGTATTCTCCACCATATTAAATGCGATTTCCACTTATATATATGTATTCTACGTATATAAAGCGGTGAAACCCACTATATAGAGTGTAAAATACATAAATATATATGTAAATGGCCACTGTAAAACACATACAAATTTGTATGTAATTTACAGTCGTGATGTGACCGTAGTGACCGCCGCGCCGTCCTTGTACACCAGCAGCGCGCCTGGGTCTGCAATGTCCGCGTGGACCAGCTCCCGCATGGGCTCGAAGCTGAGCTCCGTATCGGACCGCCAGTGCTGCAGTGTCGAGATCCCTGGCCACTCGTCGCCGAACGCACGCAGTTGCTTCCGCCGCCGCTCCGCCGCCATCGTTTTGTTTGACCCAACCGTCGACACACCCGCCCGCTTGGCCGCTTCGAATTTCCGCGCGCTCCTCTGCTGCGTGCCAAGTGGACCGTTCCCCCTTCATCATCCTCCCTTTCGTCGTTCTCGTTACTCTCTCGTTCTTCATCTCCATCTCCACCATCATCATCATCCTTCTCCTCCTCCTCCTCCTCCTCCTCCTCCTCCTCCTCTTCCTCCTTCTCTTTCTCTTCCTCCTTCTCTTTCTCTTCCTTCCTCTCCTCCTCTTCCTTCTCCTCCTCCTCTTCCTTCTTCTCCTCCTCTTCCTTCTCCTCCTCCTCTTCCTTCTTCTCCTCCTCTTCCTTCTTCTCCTCCTCCTCCCGCCTACTATTACCACTTTACCCTGCTTTACCTATCGTACTATTAGCCTCCTCGCAACGTAGATTGACTAAAATACCATTACATTCCCCCTGCCGAAGGGCTTCTTCGAGCTCAGGGTCCATGCCGAAATGCTCTTGGGCGTTCGCGGCGTTTGCGTCTGCATCCTGGGCTGCGTTTAACCGCCACGAAGAGCCTTAGCGTGTCCGGTTGGTAAAGAACGCCAGCCGGCTTGAGGGAGCGCTCAAGGTCGCGAAACGCCTGCTCGACCGTGTCCCGGGAGGTTGGCCTGACGCGGAAGGCCGGGCAGCCCGGTGAAGCCGGAGGTCTACGCGGCCAACTCGCGCGCCGAACACGTGTCGAGGAGGGGCTTTAGGGCTTTGTTGGCAGGTGTGAAACGCGCGCGTTGTTGCACGAGCGCCAAGAAGGTTTATTTTCCCCCCGGGGAAAATAAATACCTGGTTCGTACTTAACTCACCGCCGCTACTACCGCCAGGCTTCCTGAGACTTTGGCGTTAGCATTGGGGCGAGAGAGTGTAAGAGCTTGAGGAAAAGGCCAATGGGATCTAATGGCTGAGCTGGATGATGAGTGAGAGGCGCTGGAAGTGAGGAGCCGCGCGCGTAATAGAAGAAGTTAGGAGAAGCGCGGTAGGGCGAGGAGTTATGGGCGTAGCTAAAGAACTTGGGGCAGACACGCGCGCGCGCACCGTGTCGGGAAGGCATATGGCGCGCGTGGCTTTACACTTTACAGTGAATGAATCAGTGAGAGATCACTACTGATTTGGGACCGATATTCTCAGAATCACATAAGATATGAGAATTTGTTTAAAAACGGGATGTAATGTTGATATTGTAGGGACTTCTCGTGGCATGAGGAACCATAAACCAAAATGGAAGGCTAGCATTTTCTCTGGATTTTCCGAAGGCCTTTTCACAAAACTGTGAAAGATTCTCAAATGAAATGAAACAAGTAGAAAGAAGTACCCAAAACCTAAGATGCTCATATCTCCTCCGCGTTTTCAATACTTCCAACCGCCTCACCATTACGGACTGTCCAAGAACTGCAAGAATTAGGAGAAAACGCCCATAAAGAAGGGATAATTCAAACGCCAAAAATTCAAGTATTCCTCTATCATGTGCCAATGCCGTCTTTGTTCTCTTTCCTTTTTTTTCTGTTTTTGGTTTGAAGCGACTTGTCGCATTAAGTAGTTTTATCTTCCAGATCCTCCTCTTTCTCCTCCGGCTTTAGAAGCTTGGGCCTTGATCTGAGATTCGCGTGGTAATCCTCAAGGATCTTCATCTCCTCATCGGGAAGCCAAAGCCTCGTGAACTTCTTGTTTAGAGAAAGCCTCGAAATCTGATTGATGTGGAGTGTCTTGCAAAAATCGAAGTCCACATAGCTCCGCTTCATCAAACGGCCACCCTGGAGGTGAAGTACCGGCGTTTCCAGATGACCCTCCGTCTCGCCGTCAGCGATGAGAAGGTAGTGCCGCATTCGGTAGTCCTTGATGGCCTCCTTTGTGTAATGACCATACTTCTCCTCGATACCGCGAGTCTTGAAACTGGTCAGCTTCACGACATCGATCATCCCAGAGGCTCGATCAACGCTACGGACGATTGCCGGGTGCTCCGACCACCGCTCCGGGCTTTTGTTGATGAAGACCACGAGGCCCAGGTGAAGCTCCTCGACGGAGAGCTGGAAGGTCAACCGCCCTTGCCGTCCACGGTTCTCGCCGGAGGAGGAGCTGTTCTGCCGCTTGTGGAAGTTTGGCTTCCAAGGTCCTACATGGTGCAGACGTGGAGCAACTGGCGTCTGATGCCAGAAAGGCTGCGGCTGCATCTGAGCAGGCATCGAGCTGACTCCTGGGGCACTTCCTCCACTGCCACCGATCGAGATCCCTTCCAACAGGTGGCTAAGCTCTGGCATAGCCTTGCCCTGTGGAAAGCCAGCTCCCTGCCCAGAAGGTTGTCCGATTGGCTGCAATCCAGGCCTTTGTAGACCAGGCCCAAACTGCGAAGGCATCATCTGGTTGCTGGCACCCATTCCTGTCGGCAGTGAGCCGAACCATTCAGGACTCATGTTCGGGGGCTGATGTGCTCCAGCCGACTGATGAGGACCGTACGGGATTGGATACGCCGGGTAGCTCTGTTGTCCATTCCCTTGAAGCACGGGAAAGTGTTGTGAGCCCCAGGTGGCTCTAGACCGCTCCCAGACTGGCGGATTTCCGGAATGACGATGGGAAAAGGGGCCCTGATGATGGATTCCCGGTGGCGGCGTTGTTTTTTGGGACCACGGAGGGAACGGAAGCGAGGAAGCAGCCATCTGGGTCAAGACATGCGACTGAGAGTGTCCACGGTGCTGACGGCTCGGCCGGCGATCTGCTGTCTCGTGTGAAGCAGGCGGCAGTCTTGAATCGGCGAACTGTTCATGTTGTGCCCAATTGGCTTTGGGATGTCCAGCTGCCTGTGTCCATGAATGTCCTGACTGCCAAATGCCGTTTGGCAGTGAGCGGCCGTCTTGAAAGCTCCCTGGCCGGATGTATGCTTGTTCGGGGTCGCGATTGTGAATGCCCGTTTGCTGACTCTGCAAGAAGCCGTTACCGTAGGCCCGGTTGAAATCGTCTTGCGGAAAGCCGCCAGATTGTGCACTCCAGCCTCCAATGCTGTGCTGATGAGCTGAAACCGGCGCTCTTCGAATGTTCGTAGAGTGCATCCTCGACCTACCGCACGGGCCCCCACGTGGCAGTGCCTGGGAGAAGGTGGTCCCCTGCTGCCTATCCGCACTCCCGCGAGGGTTCGGTACGTTAATTGTGGTGTCGGGCGGAATCGTTGAAGGTGCGTCCCTGTGAGCTTCTACTCAATTGCAAAAATGCGTTATGCAAGATTACTGGGATACTTACCGGGGTTACGGCGCGTGGGAGAGCTTTCTGAGGATCTAGAGGCCATGGTCTGCTGGGTGTTGATAGAGGAGTGCGTCGGGGTAGAAGGTTGCCGATCTGGCTGAGTCGATGTACATTAGAAGCGGGTCGAGAGTGGAACGTGAGTCTGGAAGACAAGGTGGAGGGTGCGGGTTTTGGATGCGAAAAAGACATAACGCGCAGCAACACAGGCCACCTAATCACCTGAGGTGCGTCCAACTACCTTATCCCGGCAGGCGCCGGGTGTTTCGTTGTGCTTAAAGTGAATGTTCTCCTGGAAGACGTCATTGGTGTTAAGCCTGGCCACTCCACAAGGGAGAGAGAGAGTGTGTGTGTGAGAACACCGAAGTCTGCACAGGTTGTCAATGTAGCAACGAACTAATGATCACAGATGAAGCGTATCAAAATGCTTATAGGCGCAACACTCTCTGCTGAGGTTCTCCATACAACGATTAAACGTCAAAATAAGACGGAACTTTGAAGTGACAACCCAATCCTCCCTCTGAGATTAGTAGGCCCCAAAAAATGAGGAAGAAGCACGAAACACTGCCCAAGATCTCCTGAATACTTTAGAAATTTGAGGCGTGTGTGTGAAGAGAGTTGATCAAATTCATGGCGTCTACTCGACGCTTGCAGACGTTTTGAGTGATCACAAAGACAAGATTCACAGCAGGTAGATCCAAAAGACTTTCTATGCAGTACAGACCCTACAGCCTACGGGTATCAAGAGCGCATCAGAGATGCACGAGTAGTAAGGCCAAATGCCTTCCGCCAAAGAGTAAAGAAGATTGAGAGAAAAGCAAAGAAGAAGAGAGCCAGCCATCATGTTATTCCGGCTGAGATGCGGGCCCCATGCGTGAGGTCCAGTTTCGTTCCTGATATCGGAGCGACGAAGAAGTCCGGGTCCGGGATATCACCCATAAGAGCCTTTTTCTTTCCGCCGTGAAGCCGTCTTGTCGAAATCAGGTCTGTGAGAGCGCCGAGATGGTATACAGAAATACAAAAGTCTGAGCCGTTTCCGTGGGAGAGGTCCTTCAAGAAGAGATCCGTTGAGAAGGAACCAATAGAGAAAACCGTCGAGAAGAAGTCCACTGAAGAGAAAACCAATAGAACAAAACCGTCGAGAAGAAGTCCATCGAAGAGAAAACCAATAGAACAAAACCGTCGAGAAGAAGTCCATCGAAGAGAAAACCAACAGCCAGAAGATCCCCAAGGCTCTCAACCCACCTAAAAGTGATCATACGGCCAAATGTTCCGCATAAACTCCGCCCTCTTCCTCTCCACCATCTCAATCGTCCTCTCCGGCTCCACCAGCTTGAGTTCGCACATATTCCACCCAGGCATAAACTTCTCCATATCCTTGCGGTGCACCCACCTCACCCAATACAAGTCCAAATAGCTCTGGTTGGGCAGCTTCTTGCCGCCCTCCATCCGCAGCACCGGCATGCCGTCGTGCGTCTCCGCATCCCCGTGCGCGATCAGCAGGTACCGCCGACGGTACGCGCGGGCCTTCTCGGGGTTCTTGACCTTCTCGCCCCACTTCTTGAAGATGGTTTGGCCGTCCCAGCTGGTGATGCACATGACGGGCATGAGGCCGGCGTCGTTGGCGGGGCCGACGATCACGCCCGGGTGCGCCGAGTAGTCGGCTTCGTTGCGCCGCTTGAGGTAGACGACGCAGCCCGGGGCGGTCTCGGCTGGGGCGAGCTTCTTGGAAGGGCGGGGCGTGTAGTGCTTGGCGGGCGGGGCGGCGTGGTTGTCGTGGTGGTTGCCGGTGGTCCTGCGGCGTTTCCTGCTGGTTTTGTGGGTGCTGTTGGTAGTCCAACTGGGCTTGTTGGGGAGGCTCGGGACTGTGGTGGGCAAGCCTTCGGTGATGGGAAGGTCGGCGTTGGAGTTGTCGAGGATTGTACGTGAGGGGTGCGCGGCGTGGGTGGCTTGCGGCGGAGCGACGAATGAAGTAGCAGCATAGGAAGTTGCACTGTAAGACATAGCGCTAGAAGAGACAGCTCCGTTGTTGATGGGAGGCCCATAGCTAAGAGTGCCGTAGGGAGGAGTGTCATAGGACAAAGAGGAGGACAATTGATGGAACGTCTCCGAAGCGATCTGTTGGGGGGTATTCATCAGTGTAGCATTGCTGTTCGGAGCGTCCTTGCGCTTGTCCACCTTCTTGGGCAAAACGTGCCTCTGCGGAACATACTTAGATGTGGTAGGGTGCGAGTAGATACGCTTATGGACGTCTGTCGGGCCGTGGGAGCTGACAAGCTCGTGGCGGCCAGTGGGGGTCGAGGAAGACAAGTCGTCTTCGCGGGTCCTCTTGCCGATAACATTGATAGAAGGGCAGAGCTTCTTCGTGTTGTTGCCATTCCTAGAGTGCGGGACGTTGCTTGGGTCATACTGGTCGGCCTTATACTCTGGCTTGGGCAAAGAAGTCTTGGGCGTCTCGGCGTCGGAGCGATTGACGTGCGGAAGCTTGCGCGGGAGTTCCGAGACAGGGTAAACGTGGGACGAGTTCACATTGGACGGAATACCCGCTGGATAACGCTGAATCTGGCTAGGCGACAATAGCGTGAGCGGGATCCTCTCACTGGTGGGAGTTGTGACAGTTTTGATAGGGTGGGGCGCGGCAGGCTTGTTGATCGGAGGCTCAGAAAGCTGAGGAACATGGGCGGAAGGCGGGACAACTGGCTTCGTAGATCCATCGGGAGTCAAGATCTGGTTGGGATCCTGCGATGCGGTTAGCAATACCGTGGCAATTAAGAAGTGATGATGTACACCACGTAAATATCTTATGGGTTGTTGGGAGGTCCTGGGCCGAAAGATAGCACGTTCTTGCAAACTCTAAGAAATCAGCAAAGAGTGGCTTACCTTATTGGCTAGCAAGATCTTGATAGACTGGCCCGTGGTGGCGTCGGCGACGGGGAGAGCGGGTTGGCTCACGGGCTTCGGCGTAGGTACAGGTGCCACGGGCATGCCTGTGAAGGTTAACAGCTATTGTTGCAGTAGATCCGTAGAGTTTGACAAACTGGTTCTCTTGTCGGCGCGGTTGGGGCCCGTCGGCGGCGGCGGCGGCGGCGGCGGTGGCGCTGGTGGAGGCCAGGTAAAGCCAAAGTACGGCACACTCATGGCGAAGAGGATCTCAAAGATCGAGGCGTAGCGAGGAGGAAGAAAGGAATGGATAGAGGCCTTTTGCTAAAGCAGAGGGCCAAGGGAGCGATGGGAGCGTCTTCAGGCTGAACGAAAGTTGGCTAGAGCGGGAGTGGTAGAGTCGGCGGAGGCGGGGGGCAGAGATTCTTATGAAAACGCGTCGGGGTCTCTGGGCGCGTCGGGTGCAAACGCGAGAGAAGACGCGATTGCTGCCTGCAGGCTCGAGGGTCGGCGGGCGAGGGTGATTTTGCTGCTGCGTCGCGCGCCGAAAGCTTCATCACCCACCCAACGCGGCAACGATCGGCGCATTGCCCATGGCAACGGCGGAAGAATACGCCGCTCGGCGGGCGCAGACGGGCGGTGGGCGCAGTGTCTTGCCACGAGGCGCCCGCGGCGCTGCCCCCCGCAGTGTCGGCGCTGGTGTTGGCCCCACGGGGTGCCGCCTTTGGCAGGCTCGCGCAGCTGCCGCTCCCGCCAACGCGACGCGTCGCCATGACGTAGCCTGTAGAGGTTTCCTGAAGACGCGTTAGACACCAGCCTCTCCTCCCGGCAATCTTCTTAGCAGAGCCTTCACTCACTCGTTACAAGTGCTCGAGCGTCAGCTGAACTACCGAAGCCTTCGGAGACGCCTACACTTACCATCTATAAGAGTGCGAGCGCATTCCGTCGGGCTTGGGCTTTCCAAAAGAGTCTCTTGGTTTCATCAACACCCCCCTAGTGTGCACAAAGATAAGCGCATGAGATCAGTGAAGTAATTCAGCTCGATTTGGTTTTGCCCGTCACAGCTCAGCCGGGCTCCGGGCTACTAATCACCAGCACTGATCGCAGAAGTACGAGCTGTTCGCTGGTGTCCCTCCGCTGGTGCCCGCGTGGCTTTCAACTTATATACCCAGAACAAAAGGAAAGAGATTACATGAAGAAGCACGCGACAAACAACAAAGAACAAAACAAACACCCTTCAGGACAGGCACAATACCCTGTAACGCTTCCAACTTTAGGCAAACACAACAGATAGAAGGAGAGGCGGATATCGACACCGTTTCCGGAAGAAAAACACTTCTTTGGCGGAGGCAGACCTCGTGGTGAAGAATTTGAGGATCAAAATATCGAGCTCTGACGTCGTATCGGGGTTCCCGAAAGGGGGAATTGCCTAGGTTGCGGAAGCACGGTAGTAGTGTGGAGAGGCTGGTTGACAAAGAGTATGGCCGGGCTGAAGCGCTCCTGAGGATTGAAGAGAAAGAGCTCGGATGCCCTCGGCCTGCAGTCGTCTTCAGGGCGGTCGGTAATGCCCGAAGAGATGAATGCAGCATGACTGGGCCAACGGACGAAACAAGAATGGTCTAGCGCCAGGATCGTATCAGGGAGCAGAGAAGATTTCTGAGCTCGTGAAGGAGGAAGAAACCCGATCGAAAAAGGCAGCGCAAGCGGACACGACACGAAAATTGAAGGAGGTCAAACGAAGCGCAAGTGGCTCGAATGAGATGGAAGGAAGGGCCGAAGTGGTTCAAGAGCAAGCCTGCAAGGCAAAACTCATCGAGGAAGGTGCCACGACGACAGAGCGCGTAGAGTTGGGAGATTCTCAAGGCTCGAGGAAGAGTGCCGGTTCAACCGAAGAGATGTTGGGATCCAGCGTCCACCGTGCTGTAAGCGGGAAGAATGCGGTTCGACCGAAGAGATATCGGGATCCAGTAACAACCGTGTTGTGAACAGCGAATGAAGTCCGATGAAGCGCGTTGGCAATACTCATAACGTGGGTCCCACAAAGGTAGCCCTATGCCGTTGCGGCAAGCCGGTTGCTCAAGGACATGAGTGGTGGAAGGATGACAGTTGGCTACGCGGGTGTGTCGGGCCTGTGCCAGAACGCCTCTCGGATGAGGTCGTTCCCTGTCTGAAGGATCTCCTGGCTGTGTCAGGGCCTAGCGAGATCATGATGCGCACTCAGAAACCGTCGTCGGAGATGGGCGGTCATGAAGGGACGATTCACCAGAGTTGCGGATCCACGAAGAACCACATCTGCTGGAAGACGTAGTCCATCGCTTTGTCGCTCAGGACCATCTCGATCGTCTTCCCGTTCGTATACGGGGAGAGACTGTCCACTTCAATCAGATACGCACCATGCTTAAGGTTGACGTACGATCTCTTGCGGCAACGGGTCTTCTTCGTAAGAAGGAGGATCTCCGTGCCCTCGTGCGGCTTCTCTCCGCCATGCTCAAGCATGAGAAGTTGCTGCAACTTTCTCTGCCGCTTGGCGCGGTCTCTGATTCCGCTCCACTTCTTCTCCGCGCGGACTCCACCGTACGAGGTGATGGGGAGGATCTTGACAATCCCCCGCTCGTCTGGACTCCTCAAGATCAGCACTGGGTGCTTCTCGAACCCGTTGACTTTCTCCTGCGTCGTCAGACGCTGGTGGATGATCGACTCGGGTGCAATCATCCCCTGGTCGAGCCAGGCAAGCCTTCCGGAGAAGGCCCATGGTGCTGTCGTCGGTGCAGGAGACGGGGTGGGGGCAGGAGTGTGGAGAGGCGCACTGGGAAGGGGGGAGAATTGGGGAGTGAAGGAAGGAGCTTCCGGAGAAAGCGAGCTTTCTTTGAGCACGGAGGCCCAGGAGAGCTGCGAGAGAACTTCAACGGACATCGTGAAGAATTGATGTGATAAGTGTGAGCTCTTCTCAAAGATGGAGAGATGTTACGCGTCAGAGATCAAGTATGCAGTAAGCGGTCTTGATCAGAGATGCGTGGTCGGATAGAGGGAAAAGGCGAGTACGCCAGACGAGATGAATTAAATACTCAGAGTACACATCCCGCTACCAGTCTCTCTTGTACCGTCAGAGAGCTTCCACATGAGCTACATTGTCCGGTCCCACCGCTGGAATTTGCAGAGACCTCGAACAATGCCAATGACCGTGGTACCCCATCATGAGAAGTTTTGTTCGAAACTCGTAAAAGCCAGTATACCCATGGACACACAGAGGGGAACCAAGAAGATGGGGAGTCTCGAACGCTCGAACAAGATCAGAATTGGGGTGAGAGTGGGGGTTCCGAGGTTTGAAGCAAGACTCACTTTCGGCACTTGTGCCGAGCAGCGGTACGGGCCGCAGTCATGGGGCTCCACATTCGTCCGGTTGCGTCATGGAGTCTTCGATATTCTGGCGAAGCAACAAATTTCATAGAGAATAAAACTCCGCGCGGCATCAGCTGGGTATCAGAAGACACAGGGGATGCTTCAAAAGCACAGAAAAGGATTCAATAGACATCGCTGACAGTCTTAGAAGCGTAAGGCTCGAAGAAAAACTCCAAGGGCGACCTTTCCTGCCTTGGAACCTCCGTAGCAACCGAAGGACATACCCGTCGCTCGTTCTTGTCGCGAGCCACGGATAAGTGGTTGTACAGCAACAACGGCGATCTCTTCCAGATTCTCCGACCTTCCAATTGAGTCAATGGAATGCTGCGGTGCGTGAAACACTCATTCGGAGCGGTTCAGTGTTTTCCTCCGCTTGGTTCCTTTCGGTGAGATTCGGCGAAATGCGCATCGATTTTCTGTGGTTCTGCAGCAAATCGACTTCTCAACGCCAATGACTCCCGCGAGTTGGACAGCCTGGAAGGACAAGTGAGACTTGAAATCTCTCACAAGCGCGGTGGTATCTGGAGGCCATTCAAGCATCGTATAGAGGTCGGTTTCGAGGAAAGAAATGGGAGAGGCATTGTAGGTAGTAAGCCGGAGAGGGGTGGGCCATGAGACGATGAGGGTCTTAGACTTCTGCAGGACTGTCAGCTTAGCGAGCAAGCGGTGTATAATACTTGAAAATATTCAGGAGTGGCGTTGCTTCTCAACTGAAGAGCGTTAAGGGGCATTGTCTGCAACTTCCTTTCATGGGTGGTACTGCATAAGAGAAGCAGGCGCGTCTTATCTATACTCTACTCTTGTCGAAACTCCAATCTGGACTTGCAGTTCTGCCTGACTCTCCAGGAAAACTATTGCAGCAATGAAGGACGGTCGCGCTTCCAAGTAACCAAGTTTTGGGGGCCGATTGGGAGACGTCATGAAGGTCAATGCTGCCACCGGCCGCTAGTTGCGCAGACGGCCGGTTCTGATGCAAAACGTTCGGGCACTGAACCACGGTACAACGTTGTCATCAGTCCCTGGATCAAACGAGGCCGCAAGATGGAGACTTACGACCGCACCAAAGCACCCTCCGCATGATTGATGGTAAATCTTGTTTCATGCTGACGTTCTCGAAAGACCCCGGGTCCTAAGACCGCACTAGCGTGCAATTGGTGTTAAGACTTCCTTGGTTGGTCAATAGCACGGGTGGAATGGGAGGCTCAAGTGAGCAGGGGAAGGGCAGACACAGCTCGATGGCGTTTTCGGACACGAATCGCCCCTCGAAGTCGTCTCAATTACCATATATATTTTATCAGATAGGTGATAATCATAAATCAGATGAATTGGCCTATCTGCCTTGCAATGAATTTTTCATTAAGTCGTTGATGAGGACCGCTCACTGCTGGATCAGGCAATTCCCAGCTGACAAAACACTTCCAGCCAATGCGCAAGAGAGATAGATATTGATGAAAGAAAATCAACAGTGCCATTGCTCAGTATCTCTGCGCACCTTGTCAGAGCCCTGACCGCGTGGCTGTGGATTGTCTCGTTGGAACAATGTGCTTCACATCTCCTGCGATTAGGCGACAGAGACTGCAGCCGAAATGTTTACCAACACCATTCTCCACTGTCCAATAGTGCTTCAATAGTTGCTGTCTAGGTTTTCGAGGCATTGTCTTCTCTAATCAGGCGAAACTGATATGCCAACTCTAACTAGGTGAAACTGATATGCCATTCATTCGAGGTTGCGGTATTGTTAGTGCGGACAAAACTGAGACGACCGTATATACGTCGGCTCTTCCAACAGTGCAGATCAGCATCTGTATCAATCATCTTTGAGCTCAGGCACAGCAGCCGTCGTCAGATACCGCTACCTGCTCATTGGTTTCCACCGGTCCGGCTCGACACGGAACGGATTGTACGACGTACAGGCCGCTCCATATATCAGAGATATTGTCCAGTGCCATCCAGCATCCACGACGGAGCACTCTACTGTACGGGACGCTCCATATATCAGAGATATTGTCCAGCCCTCCAGCATCTACGACGGAGCACTCTACTGTACTCCCTTCTCAAGTCTCAAAGAATTCTCATATCTTGCTTCTATTTAAGACTCTCTTAAAACCCCTCGGAGACCACTCCCACAAAACATATCCCCTCTTTCCGAAATGGCAACCCCTGGAAGCTCCCGCTCAACCAAAGTCCCTTGCACGGGCGCCCTTTCCCCCCGCAACGGCTGCGCTGCTTCCTTCCTACCTCCTCCTTCTCCTCCTCCTCCTCCTTCATCCTGCCCATCCACTCTTTCGCGAGTGTTTCCGTCTTCTCGCCCAGACCCGAGATCTTTCCTGTCATGGCGAGCCCCCGCAAAGACAGACGAAAACACGACAAGGAGTGACTCAGGCTTCCACTCATCACGCCCCAAGGGTCAAAAGACGCCGTCACCAAAGGCCACCGCCGCCGCCGCCAAGTCCAAAACGCCAGACCCCATCAAACTGACGGCCGAAACGGCGATCGAAGGCCGCATCGTCTGGTTGCCAAAGCTCCAGAAGGAATCCACGATCTGGAAAGACGCCGCCGAGGGGGCTGGCTGCCATCCCGCCGTCGTCATGAAGGTGGTGAAGAAGCTGGACGATTCAGACATCGTGGAGACTCTCCCCATCACCTCCTGGGATGGGTTGACCAGGGAGGAGAAGTGGAGTAAGGGAGTGGGGGTCCAGTACCGCAAGTACTACCTCCTGATTGAGCACTACGATGCTGAGACGGCGAAGCAGGGCGATGAGGGTGGGGAGACGGCGCTGAAGATCAAGGGTGGTAAGCTGTTGCGGAAGAGGAGCTACGTCAGCTTGCGTCATGACGCCTACAGGGTCGAGGTGGACAATCTGGAGAAGTATACGAATCGTGGGGATGGGGAGTACTACCTTGAGGAGGACAGTTTCAAGCGACTGAAAGTTGCGTACAGAAATGGAGTGATGAGCAGGTTGGGGAGCATCACATGCTAGATTGGGAAGTAGTTGTGACTGTTTTTGAGGGCGTTAAGATTACATGTATTTACCGTGTGAGCTACGTGAGCTACAGGCCTTGCATTTGTACATGAAGGAGCTTTGATGGATTATATGGCAAATATTCTAGCTTTCAACCATAGGGTTGAGACTTTTTATGATGTAAATACATTTGTACTCCATATCAGAATCTCAGGGCAAGTCCTCCCCTCGCAGTCGCGAACGCCGACCGCACACCACCCCTTCACCTCTCCCCCTCCCCCTCCCCACTCTGCCTCTCCCTCCTCCTCTCCTCCAACCCCTCCACCCCCTTCCCCCAAGCCCCAGCCCTCTTCCCCCATCTCATCGTCCCCCAAACATGCGTCCAACTAATTTTGGGCGGCGGCCCCGGAAAAGTCCTGAACGGACTAGTCCCCCCATGTCTAAACAGCACCTCATCCGTCTTCTCATCCACCTCCCTCGCCGCCCCCATCAACACGTCACTCCCAGCAGCACCAGCAGCACCAGCAGCAGCCGCTGCCTCAGCGGCCTCCCTCTCCGCAACCGGCACCTCCCACCGCCGCACCTCCTTCGCGACCGGGCGCCACCACCCCTCCTCCTCGCGAGCCCACCACTTACTCCCACACATCTCCCACAGCCGGCTGCGGGCGCGCTTGTAAGCGAAGCGCTCGTCTTCGCCCGTGAAGACTCCCGCTTGGCCGAAGTCCGGGGCGCCGTTGAAGGCGGCTCCGCGCTGTTGCTGTTGCCGCTGCTGCATGACGGCGTAATCGCGATCTTCGCCGAAGGATCCGGTCGAAGTGCCGCGGCGCACGCGGTTGGGCGGGTCGTCTTCGAGGGCGTCGGCGGCGAGGATGCCGCGGAGGCGGGCGTGGGTGTAGTCGATGGCGTTTGGGGACGAGGGGTCGTAGCTGGAGATGTTGGGGCGGAAGGGGGCGGTGGCGTCTTGGTAGAGTTCGGAGAAGGTTTCGGAGTGGAGGGCGTCTTGGTCGGCTTCTTCTTGCTGGCCAGGCTGTGTTGTCGAGGAGCTGGATGCCGTGGTGGCTTTCCGGGATTCTGGGAAGAATATGTCGTCGGGGCCTGCGGCGGCGGTGATGAGCAGCTTGCAGCGCGCTTCGTAGAGGGCGTCGAGGAGGGTGATGAAGCGCCTGGCTTCGTTCTTTTGGAGAAGGTTTAGGACGGGTACGTCTGTTAGGATGAGAGTGTGGAATGTCGAGGCAAGGGTAATGTAGTCGGCCGGCCCCAGCTGGCTGGCACAGAGCTCGGAGAATGTCCAGGACGTGACTCCGTTGTAATGCCGCGGAACGAGTACCCGCCGGCCGTACACATGCATTGTACTCGGAGACCAGAATATGTTAGAAGTTGGGCCGGCAGCACGCAGCTCGGCGTCTTTGAGGTTTCGGAGCCACTCTTCGTGTGTGGAAGTTGGCCCTTCAGTGGAGGGCTTAACGAAGTAATGCTTCGGTAGGGACGCCATGTTCGGGATGTTTTCTGCAGTCTGGGATCCGGCAGAAGTAGTCGCGGCTTGGATGCCTTCAAGACTTGTCGATGGTTGGAGAGCACTTTCCGCATCACGTTCTCCGGCAGCGTCTTTCGATGCTGCCTCAAACTCGCTCCTCCTGTAATCCTTGCCGCCCTCCATCTCCCAGACGTCACACCTGGCTTTGAGGACTTCCAGAAAAGGGGCAAAATCGCCACGGCCAGCGAACATGTTCTCGCTCCTTCCTCTCATTCCTAAGCTCCACCTGAGCGAGTCCATCCTTGTTGGTGGCGGCGTAAACTCCATGCCGGCCGCTTTTGCCAGCTCCTCTGGCATGCGATTGCTCGTGGCAATCAGCACGCCTCCCAGATGGAAAAAGCCCGTCATCAAATTGGACATGATTTTCGACGCGGCACGGTCCGGGAGCTGAAACTCATCGAGGAAGAGAATGGGAGAGGTCTCGATCATGTCACGTGCGAGGACGAGGAGAGAATGCTCTTCGTCGAAGGCGCTGGCTGTGACGGCGTTGCTACGGGACCGCCTCAGGACCTCGAGCTTGGCCAGAGTCTCGAGCATGAAGGTGTTGAAATGCCAGCGGCGCTTCTTGCGGGTGGGCAAGCAGTCGGCGAAAAGATCAATCAGCATGCTCTTGCCGGTGCCGACCTCGCCGTGCAGCATCAGGCCTTTGGGCGAGTCGAGACGCATGGCTTGCTCATGGCTGGTCAGCACGCGCGTCAGGGCAAGGCTGTCGCGCTTCTCCTTCTGGGCGAGCAGAGACGACCACCACGGGCTGCGGGGACGGGGGCTGCTCTCGCGGCCGAGGGAGGTCGTAGGGCGGTCATTGGCGGCAATTGCGCGGCTGATTTGGTGCAGACGGTGGCTGTATTCGGCGGTGGGCTCGTAGTCCTTCAGGCGCTCGTACAGCTTCTGGAGGTGGATTGCTGGGATGGTGAGCGTGGATGTCGCGGGCACGGCGACGGGGGCGAGCTATGACGTACCGAGGCGATGCTGGGCGGGATCGGGCTGGATGCGGTGGGTGGCCAGCAGCGCGCGGTACTTCACGAGCGGGTTGGTGATGGCGACCCCGGTCGAGTAGCTGCGGACCAACATGGAGCCTGGATCCAGCGGGACATGCACGACTTATGCGCAGGACGCGCGGTGCCGACGTCGGCGGCGATGGTGGCCGCGCAGGAGACGTGCGTGCCGGGCCTCTGCCGCCCGCCGGACGCCGCTGCGTAAGTACGGCGCGCCGAGTGGGCCATGCGCGCAGAGCCGCTGCGCGTCAATCGCGTCGCACTCGCCGCGCCCGCGTGTGCTCTGCCTGGAGAAGCGCCGGGCTCGCAAGCTCCCGCGCGCTGGCAGCCTCAGGCGGCCGCCCACGTGCGCGGCAGCCCCGCCCCAGCCGAACACCAAGCTTCTCGTGTCCGACCGTCGCGCAAAAGCCAAATCGCCTGCAGACGTCCGAAGTTGCCGGCCCCCCTCTGCAAACGCCGCCCTTACCCCTTCCGCCCTGTTGCAGCCCGCCGGTAAACGTCGAGCGCCTCTCCCGGGATGCTCCGTACGGCAGTTCCCATCGTCTGCCGCCGCCGCCCGCTTTCCCGCCGTGAAGTCCAAACGTGCCTGCTGTCCGCATGGAGTTTCGGAGCGCCTGAATGGAGAACTGGGAGTTGGCAGACGTTCGAAGTGGAGAGCTGCCCTGCCTGAAAGCTGCTCACATTGCCGCTTTCGACGCCTTGCATGACTTCTTGTTGCTGGGCGTTCCTGTCCTGTCGTCGATCGTTCGACTGGCCTCGACTCTCGTTCGGGTGATCGCATCTACCCGTGCCCAAGGCGTCGCTTCGCTCCGTCTACTCATTCCCTCTCAGGCTCGCTTCACTCATAGACCACGGACAGTAGTCCGTGCCCGCCGGCTCAATGACCCGAACACGCTCAATAACCTGTTAGTCTCAAGAGGCAGATTGCATTGGACTATTTAGAAAAGCGAACTAAAGAAGAAAAGAAGAGAAAGAGAAGAACGAGAAGACTATATATCCTTAGCTGACAAAGCCTCCTTAGCCGAGGTCCCGTGACCTATCATGTGCTTAAGGCCGTAGGGTTAGCCTGCTTCAGGCGCCGGGTAGTCACTCGGCGACTGTCACTTTGTCTAAGCTCAGGCGTAGGCCTGACACCAACAGAAGGCCTAGGAACAAGCAAGGCACCTAGAAGAGATCTGGGGCTTTACTCAACAACAGTTAAAAGAATCACAGGAATCCATGGTTGAACAAGCGAATCGTCACCGTAAGGAGGTAGAATATCAAGTTGGGGACAAGGTGTTCATTTCGACAAAAAACTTAAAGTTAGAGCGACCGTCTAAGAAGCTCGCCTGGACAAATGTAGGCCCATTTCCAATTGTCGACAAGGTGGGCTCTTCATACAAAGTACAATTACCCGACGATATGAAGGTCCATCCTGTGTTCCACCCAAGCAAACTGACTAAGGATCCGGACGACCCTTTACTAGGCCAACATGTGGAACCTCAGGAACCTGTTGTTATCGACGACGAACCGGAATGGGTAGTCAAGGAGATCTTAGACGCAAGGCTGATCCGGAAACGACTGCACTACAAGGTGAACTAGGTTGACTATCCTCCGGATGATCAGTGGTATCCTTACTTCAATTTCAACAATGCACCTCAAAGGCTCAAGGAATTCCATACGAAATACCCAAAGAAACTAGGACCGCCTGTTGAATTGGACCAATGGATTAAGGACGAAGCAGCCCAGATGAATACTTAACCTCTCGTCACACGGTGTGTGCCGGCTTTAAAGGGGGGGGTAGTGTCAGAACCTGACAGTATTAGCTGCTTTCCTAAGGTGATTCGTTGGGTAGTCAGTCAGAGGTTATCATAGTGATTGGGTGATTAACACTTTCAGGTTAACACCTCGGTTAGTATTGGTGTTAGCTAGCGTGGCATGGACTACCTATATATCTCCTGGCGTTTCTTCCCTTCCTCCTCTTCTTTTCCTTCTCTCTTTAGCTTAGGAATTTTTTTTTTCAGTTACTTTAGCACCCACTTCGACATCTTGTCAGTGCAGGTCGTGACAGTGTTCGGGTCATTGAGCCGGCGGGCACGGGTACGGCACTGACTCTCCTCTCCAGCCGCAAGCGAGCGAGCGGCTATCCTTTTCCGCTTCCTGCCTCTGAGCTCGCTTCTAGCCGTAGATCGGTCCTGCTCGGTGTCAATAATATACTGTGCGTTCTTGATTACGAGACTGCACCGAGTCTCTTTGTCACGCCAGTGTCCTCCTGGGTCATCTTCTGAGCACTGCTTTCCCAGCTTCTTTCGCCAGCTTGCTCTCTGTACTGGACCTTCACTTCTTGGTAGTGTCTACTTCTACAATTTACCAAATGCAACAGCCCACTCATGGAGCGAGTGATGTGCTTACATCACTGTGGGTTTACCACTCTCCTCCATTCCATCCTCTCCCGCTGGCTCCCTGGCTCTCCTCCGAGGCCCGCCTTCTCACCCTTTCTCCAGACACCAACATGTGCTCATACAATACTACCAACTTGGCCGTCTGTGTTGGCCAGGTAATAAGAACATCATGGCAGAGTGAATGCGGTATAGTAGCCGGAAAAAACTAGAGTGGGAACGATGTTCAGAATTCACCACGCGCCTGAATCGCTACGGCTGCATATAATATACAAATCTCACCGAGAGGTTCATCTTCTATCTCACGTCTTGAAACCTACTCATACAATTTGGGGAAGTGGCTAAATAGATGCTCTGTTGCTTCTTGACAGAGAACCTGGCCGAACGTTGTGTGCTTTGCTTTGCCCTAATGACCCAAGGATATTGGTGTCCCTCATGAAGATTTTGAGCGTGCATTAAATCGTGCTCTCGGGGAGCAGCAGGACGCTGCCACACGTGAACGGATCATCCAGAATCCAGAGAGATATCCAAGACGATATAAGCTGCGGGTGAGCCCTAATGTGCCTCATTAGCAAGCTTGACGTCCTACACTTCTTCTCAGGCGAATAGAGCTACGTTCCCCTCCTCATCAAAAATCCAGGACGGGGTATCGCAAGCGCACGCCATCTCTTAAATGCGTCTTTTCAAAAACACCTCTCACCGCTCAGTCACTCTGCAAACCCAGCCTCTTTTCAATGACACCCACAATCTCATGCCACTCCTTCATCCCTCCACTCCCCGTATCCCCACACGCAATCCTCTTCTCAATCGGCCTCAACACCTCCACCCATCCCCCAGTCCCCACCCCCCACTCCTCCTCCAAAACCCTGATCTGCTTTCTCGTAACCGGATGTTCCCACATAGCCGTATTCATCGCCGGCGCCACCACAATCGTCTTCTTCTCGGGCGCCCCGCTCCCGCCATACACCTCCGCCGCGCGCACCGAATCCAACTCGCCCGTCGTATCCCACGCCCTGATCGTCGACAGCAGCAAATTATCGCACAACCCACCCACCATCTTCGCCAAGCTATTCGCGCTCAGCGGCGCCACGACCATGACGTCGGCCCAGCGCCGCAGCTCGATGTGCAAGATGCTGTTCCCGCGCACCCACGGCTCGGCCCACTCGTCCGCGTCCAGGTATATGCCGTCGACGTTGGGCAGGGCCGCCACGGCGTCGAGCGAGGGTTGTTCGGCGGCTTGGCCCGCGAGGAAGGCAGACGCGGAGGCGGTTAGCACGAGCCGGATGGAGAGGTTGGGGTGCTTGGAGAGGGCGGAGATGATGAGCGGGATTTTGATTGTTGCGACGGAGCCGGAGGCTGCGAGGAGAAGGTGCGCTTTGTTGTCGTTGTGGGAGGCGGCTGTGAGGGGGGGTGCGGCGGGGCGCCGGGTGGGCGCTGTGGGGGACCACGACGACGACGACGACGACATTGTTTGTAGAGGGGGAAAAGGATGGAGGAGCTGGAGAGGTCAACTGTCTGCCGATTTCATGGCGTTTCGGCAAGCGATTGGAGAGTGTTGGGCTGCCCGCCGTGAGTAAGCGTGGAAGCTGCCAGTCAAGAGCTGGAGATATGTAAGCAAGCGGGCGGCGGATGGCGATGTCATGACCGCGGCGATCTGCGGCGAACTTTCTGTGCGCCCCGGAAGTGCCAGTGCTGCTCTCCACTCACACTCGAACAACTCCACACACCGCGCAAACAGTTCCGCCCGCCATGTTCTCCAGGACGGCATTTTCGAGCGTAAGAATTTCTCTCTCGTCGTGGCCCTGCAATTGCTCGGCCAGCACTTGTACTGACGGTTGTGCACACCGCAGGCTTTCCGCGCCGCAACGCGCCCGTCGCGGCAGCTTACCAACCCGCTGCAGCACGCCCGCCTCTCGCCGCTTCAGATCCGCCTCCTGTCCCAAGAGACCCGCGCCGCGATAGACAAGGCCGTCGCGTCGGCCCCCGTGGTGCTGTTCATGAAGGGCACGCCGGAGATGCCACAGTGCGGCTACTCGCGGGCAAGCATCCAGATTCTCGGCATGCAGGGCGTCGACCCCAGCAAGTTCACTGCGTTCAACGTGCTGGAGGACAATGAGCTGAGGCAAGGTGCGTAGTGCACATTCTCCGGTCGTTGCATTTTGGATGGGGTTGAATTGGTGGCGCGATCGCTGACGGGGTCATGCTGCAGGAATCAAAGAGTACTCGGAGTGGCCCACCATCCCGCAGCTGTACGTCGACAAGGAGTTTGTTGGTGGATGCGACATCTTGATGTCGATGCACCAGGATGGCTCGTTGGCGAAGATGCTGGAGGAGAAGGGCGTGCTGGTGCCCGCTGAGGAGGACATCAAGCCCGAATAGAGCACTACTGGCGAAAGCAAAGCAAAGCATTGAATGAGCGTAGAGCTTGTACTCTGATGGGATCATTTCCTATACATAATTATCTGTAGCTTTGGGATGCGCATGATGCGACGCAGCTACAATTATTCTGTTCTGTCTCTTTCCTGTTCGTCTCGCCCCGTTTCGCCACACAATGCGTCTTCTCTTCTCGCGTGTTTCCACTCCCTTGCTCTTACCTCACTTTTCCTTCATCTCCACACCATGGCGCCACGCAGAGAACTGCCTGTGAGGGGCCATACTGCCGCCTCTGCACGTGCTCACTCTCAGAAGCCAAAAACCGTCGTCCACACAGCAAAGATGTTCAAGCAGCAGCAGCATCCCACGGCTCAAGTGAAAGCCAAGAACGCAGCACCGACGAAATACAGCCTCACATCCAAGCCGCAAGGCATCACCAAGCACATTCCACACAAGCAAACCTCCACCCTCACTCATCTCCGCGGCCTCAAGATGGAGCGCCAACAGC
Organism: Neofusicoccum sp. Z40; assembly: GCA_037356075.1. Classification (NCBI taxonomy): domain Eukaryota; kingdom Fungi; phylum Ascomycota; class Dothideomycetes; order Botryosphaeriales; family Botryosphaeriaceae; genus Neofusicoccum; species Neofusicoccum sp. Z40. The sequence continues at coordinate 339,457 of JBAWJV010000004.1, forward strand.
AGCAGCCAGAGCACCCTCTCTCTGCCGCCTTCAACGGTAACCACCTCACCTCACCTCACCCAACCCAGCTCACTCAAACCCTCCCAGAAACCACAGCCACCTACCGCACCACCCTCCTCTCCACCTTCAACACCTCCCTCACCTCCACCCGCCGCGCCCTCCTAACCCGCCTCCTTACAACCAACGGCCCAGCGCCCGACAACAGCAGCGGCGGCCCTCCACCCACAACAACAACAACCACCACCACCGCCCCCTCCCCCTCCAACGAAAACCACCTCCCCACAACCCAAGAGCTACAAACCACCCACTCAGCCCGCGCCGCCCACATCACAGCCCCATTCGGCGACGACGAAGTGGTCGGCAGCGCGACGGACACTCGGCTCTCAGCACTGATGACAGAGTTCGGCGGGGTAGTTGCGCGGGAGGAGAAGACGATGCGGGGGCTGCGGGATGAGTGGAAGCAGACGAGGGGGGAGATACGGTTGTTGGCTGAGACGGTGTTTGGGCGGGTGGGGGTTGATGGGGAGGGGGAGGGGGAGTTGAGGGGGATTGTTGGGGGGTTGGTGGAGGAGGTGGGGGGGAAGGTGGGGGAGGTGGAGGAGGGGGAGAGGAGGGTGGTGAGGGAGAGGAGGATGAGGATTGCGAGGTCGATTTTGATGGAGGATGAGTAAGGGGGTTGTTTGCATGCGGGTGGGGGAGGGGGGGAGGGATGGAGGGGTTTGCGGAGGTGTGTGGGAGAGGGTTTGCTGCGGGGGTGGTGTTGCTATGGGTGCTTCTTCGTCATTGCGAAATATACGGGACGCAGAGGTCAAAAGAGGGTGGGATGGACAGTAGATTGCTTTCTATAGGTGTCTTAGACACATCAACGTCGAGTGGATCGGTGCTCCGAGCATAGCGAGAATCATCAAGCGTTAGCGCAGACGAACTCTATATGGCAGGTCCCGGCGCATGTGATTTATTTTCGTCGACTTATCAGGAGGGGAATGCTCAACCCGGTAAATATTTGACATCTCATGTCATGCTTCTCCTTTCATCTTCCAGAGGGAGTTGTCTGGCGGCAACTACTCTAGTTACAATATCTTGCGCTCTCTTCTCCCCGTGAATAATCCGAAATTTCTGCAGGTGTACTGGGATAAATCTAGTTCTCATGATGATATGATTATGCTGGCCATCGCTACTGGAGATTACTGGAGATCTTTGGCAACAATGTATTGATTTGATAGTCAAGGAGTCCAGGAATTGGAGTTCAGAATTTTCACATGGGTCCGTTGAACCCACGGAGTATGTTGGTCGAGTCGTAGATTGGCTTGGCTCTTATCTCTTGTCCTGATGCGCATGTTGCCAAAAAAAGAGCATCATCACCGAATTGCATATGCAGAGACAAGATGAAAGTCTTATATTGAATAATCATACATCGCAGGGTAGTCACCAGACCGGAACATCATCCACTGCTTAGAAGAATATCATGGTCCATTCAGACCCTCCAATGAAAAACGATTCATGATTTCGTACCAATCTCAGCCTAACAGAAAGATGCAGCACAGACTTTCGCGCTCATAGTTTACTCAAAAGGGTTGGTGCGAGTGCCCCACCAGGTGAGGAACATGCTGAGGCCGACAGTCTCCATAAGCCTGGCAACGACGCCAACGGCAACGGTGTCGAGAGGACGCTTCTCAGTGACGAGCTGGGAGACAAGCTGCAGAAAAACACACAAGCATCAGCACACCAATCCAACCACAAAAAAAAGAAAGAAAGAATGGACTCTGAAGGCTAAACTCACCGACGGCGCCGTGCTAGCCATGAAAATCAAGCTTCCCAAGTACGCAGCCCCCTTGTACGACAGCGTGCCCGTAGCATTGATCAACGCGCCCACACCGTACGCCTGCACCGCGGACCCCAGCAGCGAGCTGCCCCACGAAGCAGCGGCCGTGGCAGCCTCCTTGCTGCGGAAGAACTCCTCCTTGGTGTTGGCGGCCTGCGCTTGGCGGTAGGTCTCGCCGAACAGGGGGGCCAGGACGGCCAGCGAGACGGCGTGGTTGTAGACGGTGCCCAGGGCGATGGCCGAGGGCTTGACGGGCGGGAGGTCTGTGTTGTCAGGACACTTGAACACGGCTGGGGCTCTTCCTCCTGCTGCTCCTCCTCCTCCCCCTGGGGAAGAGAGCTGGGGCGGGGTGATGTTGGGGTTGTCTGAGATGGGAGTTGGCTCCGCATCGCGCTGTTGGGGATTTGAGGGTGTGGGAATGAGCGGGGGTGGTCGGCAAACGGGACTTACAGTGGAGAGTAGTAGACATTGTGGCGGTGTTCAATGGAGCTTGGATGTAAAGTGTCGATTGGAGTGGCCGGGGGGGTGTAGAGAGACAAGATGGAATCGTGGGACGGGCTTTCGAGAGCGATGGCGGTTCTTTATGAAGGGCTGCTGTGATGATGACGAAACGTACACGCTTCGGGTTCCCTTTCCAAGGAGAGTCCGCGCTAACACCCGCGTGCCAACAAGCTGCCAGGTCTCGCACTCGCCCGAGCAGCCACAGCGAGGCCTCAGGCACGCCGAGCAGCGCTCGCCACGCGGCAAGCAACCGCACCGACTCCTGCAATGACGTTCCTCTTCTCCGTCGACGGCTTCGCTCTGCTCCACGCATCTCTCCCACCGATCCCGCGCGCGCTCCACGCGTCAAAGGACCCGCGCGCCAGCGACCCCATTATGTTGCCTCGACGTCATGATGGCTTGGCGCCGGCGGCCAGCCCTGTGGCTGTCACAGCTGCGGGCTGCGGGGAGGGAGCTATGGCCAAGCGCCCAATCGGCATTGCCAACTATCATGACATCGATGTTCCCGTGGCCGCTCGTTCCGGTCTGATTCGTTCGTCACTGCCCTCCTTGTTTCGCTTTGTGCCTCTTCCCTCAGCCGCCATCAATTCTTCATGCCTCAGGCATCGCGCATTTACTACACCTCTGGTCCGCCATAAGCTCGTACTCGAAACACACGCGTGCCCATGACGCCTGAATGCATGTACCGCGCATATCTCCCGGCTCGACGGCCGCCCACCCCAGTCGCGACGATGATCTTGCGGGGGATCCGCCGACACGCTCGCGGGGAGGCACCAACGCACGCACGCACGCACGCACCTGCACCCACCTTGCCACCCGCCCACCACACCCCTTGCGGCAGGAGCGAAACGGGCGCAGGCGCTCACGCGCTGCATCACGAACCATTCGCCTGCAATCGCTGCTGTGGCTGGTGGGAACCACCGTGTCCGGGCGCGAGTGATGGGGCTGGGCCCGCAAAGCGCCGCTGATGACGGAGGAGGCCGGCGGGAGCAGAGGCCAACGCACGTACCTACCTGGCTTCTGGACAGGCAGGTGGCAGCGCTCCACTTTCTGGTTCCTGGTTTCTGATGTGCATGAGTATGTACGTAACAGCCCTAAGGCGCAGGCCTGGGCGGCTGGATCTTGTTTCATCGGTGATGCAAAAGCCGCGGCGTAAGTATCGGCAAAGGCAAAACTGGCTTTTCGCGAGCAATCAATCTCAGGCTTGTCAAGGAAAATGGCATGTTTGAAGGCATCGATTTTCATGAAACTGACTTCTTATTCCTGTGGGCTCCGCAGAGGTATCAATTTATATTTAGCCCGCCCGTCTTCCAGAAAGGCTTTCTAGAGAAGCCGGATACCGTCGTTTGTTAGCTTTTTTTTTTTTTGCTTCGTAGCCCGGAAATAGCTGGGCGAAGCCGTCGAAATCCCCCAATTGCGCCAGCCCAGAATATATACCCTTTTCCCTATTCGTTCCCGAATTACCAGTGTCCAACGCAAAAACAGTAATGGACTGCTTCCAGAAAAGTAAAGCAATCAACTTCGGGCGTCATTCGCACTTGCATCAGCGCCAAACACCTCTTCCGCAGGAACGCCATCCGATTCGTGCCCCCTAACGCCGCCTAATCCATCCTCTAGTTCCCGCAGCAGGGTAATTTAGAGACTGCCCCAATCCCGCTCTCGCCTCGTCCTCTCCATCCCCTCCAGCACCGGAGGCACCAGGCCGGCACTGAGCCAGAATTCCTCTGGAACATCGTCGCGCCGCGCCAACCGCTCCAGAATGTCGCGCATCGTCCCCAGCTCCGGGTCGAGCTGGTGTTGCGATTCCTCGACCGCTGTCGCCAACATTTGCGCCACAGCCGTGTTACTACTAAAGGTCGTGGACACGCCCCGGCGGCTGCTGCCGCTACCGTTGTTGGTATCGCTACCAACACCGCTGTCGCGCCTGTTCTCAACGCTCCGCTCGAGTCCGCTGCTGTTCTCCCGGTGCAGACGTGGATACCTCGGAATAACGCCGATTCTGAACTGGGAAGGCGGCGGCGATCGCGACAATGCCGAGGGGCTGGACCTACCGGTAGAAGGCGCCCGGTTGACAAACGAGTAGTAGTTGCGAACAAAAGCCGTTGCATCACGCGAGCGCGACCTTATAGAGGATGAGTACGCGGCGGGATTGCGCCTCGGTGGAGCGCCTTGCCGTGGGCGACGGTGGTCCGAACGAGCAAAGAGGCCGCTGGGGGGCTGAATGGTCGGCTCGGGCGTCTCATCGGTTTCCGTATCATTCCCAGACATGTCATCGTCCGTCTCGCACGCCCGTTGGGGCAAGAGGGAGGTCGACTCGTCCGGACTCTGCCGGCGCGAGGGGATGGTGATGTTGGTGCGAGGTGAGGAAGCAGAACCGGCGCGCGAAGATTCCGAGTCAGCCTGGGAGTTGTTGTTGGAAGCGGAGAAGGAGGCAGAGGCGGCAGCAGAGGTGAAGGAGGAGTCGGCGCTTGGAAGCTGTGTGTCTGGCGTGATTGTCGTGAGCATCGTCTCCCAGTGGTCTGAGGTTGGAGGGCTGATGCTACGCTCGCGGTCGCCCAATCCGTCAATGGTACCGGGCGGGCTCCAAGACTGGCGCAGAGAACTGGAGGGCAAAAGGCCGTCTGTGATCTGCCTCCGGCCCATGCGCCTGAGCGGAGGGAAATCGCGGGTGGCATCATCGTCCATGTCCGCCACATCGGGGAGACTGTCCAGGCTGGATGCCTGGCGATAAGTGTTCTGCGGCAGCTCACCAAGCGGCTCATTAGCCCTGTTCGACCAAACGTGGCGCCTGCCGAATAGGGAGGGAGCCTCGCCAGGTGTGCTGCGAGGCTGGCGATGGAGGCGCTCAATGTGGCGCTCCAAATCGTCCCTTGAGCGGATGCGCTCCGGACCGCTGCTCGTCTCCGGGCCCGGCTCCCGACGCGGCGGCGGGCGAAGTGGGCGGAAGCGCGCAAAGGAGCCGTTCTCACGGTGGGGCGGATCGAACCGGCTGGACCGACTGCCGGGACCGTCATGACTGATGTATAGGTGCACGCGCTCCTCCGGGCTGCGGGTCTGGTTGCGCGACTCGGGGGCAAGGGCATGAAGCTGGTCGAGCTCGAAGAGCCAGTCGTCATTGGCCATGCCGCTCAGGTCGGTGTCTCTCCGCTCCTGATCGCGCCTATCCGAGTCGCGGTCCGAGTCCAAGCCCAGGGCGTGGCGGCCCTGGCGCAGGGCGAAGTCTGCGAGGTTGATGTAGCGGCGCGAATAACCGTTTGCGTCATTGCGCACCGTGATGCGCCCCGGACGCGACGAGGCGGGGGAGCGGCGGCGGATGGGCGAGCGGGCGGCAGCAGACGCGTCGTTCTTGGCCGCGGCGACGCGGGGGTCGGCGGGGGACGGAGCGCGCCAGACTCTGCGGGGTGCGTCAGCGATGGTCTGCGATGCGCGGGTGAGGCTGAAGGGACGCGCGACAACGCGCACCGGCGGCGTGGCGTGAGAGGACTTACGGGAGGCCCATGGTGCGGAGCGGGATCGGGAGCGATGCGCGACGCGACGGGGACGGACGGCGGGCGATGGGCGGGTCGGGGTCGATGCGCGCGCGCGGGTTTGGAGGATGGATGCGGAGTGTTGACTGAGGCAGAGAGCGTGCAGCGGCAGAGATCTGGGGTCGAGCGGACGGCGACCGGGAGGGCAGGCTAGGCCCCAAAGCGGCAGCCATCGGCGCGCGCCCAGCCTGCCGGCCAGCCTCGCGCGCGCCTGCCAGCCGCCGGCCCCTGCGCCTCGCGTCCAACACCATCGCCAAACGCGACGCCAGAGCGCGTTTGCCTGCCGCCCGCCGCCTGCTGCCTGCGCACCACCCGCAATGATCGAGCTTGGCCTGGCCCGCGTCGGCCAGCTGCTCAAGCACACGCCGCTTCCGTGGCGCGCCATCCACGTCGCCGGCACCAACGGCAAGGGCTCCATCTGCGCCACCGCCTCGGCCATGCTGCATCGGGCGGGCATCCCGCACGGCCGCTTCACATCGCCGCACCTGATCGACCGCTGGGACTGCATCAGCATCAACGAGGAGCCTGTCGCCGAGTCAGTCTTCCGCGAGGTTGAGCATCTGGTGCTCGGCCGCAACGAGCGCGAAGGCATCAACGCCACCGAGTTCGAGCTGCTCACCGCCACCGCCTTTGAGATCTTCACCCGCGCCAAGATCCAGGTTGGCGTCATCGAAACCGGCATGGGCGGCCGTCTGGATGCCACCAACGTGCTCGAGCAGCCGCTGGTGACGGTGATCTGCAAGATCAGCCTCGATCACCAGTCGTTTCTGGGCGACACCATAGAAAAGATCGCCTTCGAAAAGGCGGGCATCCTCAAGCCGGGTGTTCCGTGTGTCATCGAAGGTACCAACAAGCCGTCCGTGTTAGAGGTAATCCAAAAGCATGCCAAAGAGATATCCGCGGGCCCGATATATACGGTTCATGGCCTTCCGGATGCGCCGGAATCCAACTTCGAGTACAGCAGCTTCCTCAAAGCCAAAGCATTCCAGCCCCACGAGATCCTCAACATGGCCTGTGCTCACAAGGCCACTCTACTGGCTTTGGACGCCCTCGGTCGAAGGCCTGACGATGAGTTGAGCCTATTCTACGGCCTGAAAGACGTCAAGCTGCCTGGGCGCCTGCAGACTCTGGACTTCGGCCCCATCACCGAGCGTAAAACTCCCGCCGTGCTGGATGGCGCACACAACGTTGACTCTGCGGAAGCGCTTGGCCGGTTCGTAGAGTCATTGCGCCGGAACAGTCAGGGTAAGGTTGTCTGGGTGCTTGCAATCAGCTACGGCAAGGCTATGACTGAGATGCTGCAGCCGCTGCTTAGAGATGGAGACTCCGTTGTAGCGGTAGAGTTCGGTGCCGTCGATGGGATGCCTTGGGTGAAACCAACGCCCTCTGGGGACATCATAGCCGCAGCGAAAGGAACCGCCGCTCTCGAGCAGACAGTTGAGAGCGGGTCGAACGTCCTTGCGGCTCTGAGGACAGCATCGCAGTTGGCTTCGGCGGGGGGTCAGGAGGCTCCTCTTGTCGTTGCTGGAAGTCTGTATCTGGCATCGGATGTTCTGCGTCTGTTAAGGGATGCTTGAGCGCCGATAGGAAGATGGTAAGGAGTCAAGAAACAAAAACTTCGGAAATCAAGAAAATGAAGTCAAAACTTAAAAGGGGCACCCTGGTGACCTTCCGCCAGGCACAAGGGGTTACTAGCAAAGCAAAACAAGCCACAAAACTCAACATGCCTATGTGACCGTGGATAAGCATCAACGGTTTCTAGGGGATTCATCATGGGCAAAGACAGTGCATTACCGAGCAATGCATGCGGACTCTCTGATAACTAGAGTCGTGCGGATTTCTTCGTCGGTCCCCATAGAATGGCCCGTACGAAGAAGATGTAGGGGATGGCACCCTCATGTCCTGGAGTGGCCGCACGTCGGTCTCGTAGATGGGTTGTGGTCGTGTATGTGGGAAAGAAAGCAAGAAATAGAGATTTTGAACAAAGGACTTAACGCTTTAGGGTGTCTTTCACACAGTTCCGGAAATCTCGAATGGATGACAAAGCACAGCAAGACGGCCAATCGATCCATGAAAACATGGGAACCCGCAAGACATTAGTGCACATGGCATTCTCAACCACAAAACCCCACAGCCCGTGTCAAACTTAGGATGGAGGTGATCGGCAGGAAAGATGAGGACGTATTTTGAGGAGATTGCCGGGATGCCTAATCGTCCCGTCAGCCCAAGGATGAGATTCAGACACATTTCATCGAAGGTATTGTGGAAGCAGAAAATGGATGAGGCGAAGTTCGATTTAGTCGACTATCCCTTGATCAAAAGTGTTTCCGCTTTATCTTTTTTTTTTTTTACTTTGCCTCTCCCCCATCAAACCAAGACTTTAGTCCGGACGCCAGAAGTACTAAAAGAATGATTCGCTGACTTTCAAGAAAACCTTTCCCATTGACGAAGACCTCGTAGCCCCCCATCATTGCAATCATGCTCTCCCACAACCTACTCCAACGCCGGCGTATCCGCAAAACAAGCATGCATAAAAGCCTCCGGATACCTCGTCCCATGCACCTCCGCCTCCTCACACGCCTTCCGCATCTTCGCCTCCTCCTCCCCCGTCAACCGCACCTCCAACGCCCCCAAATTCTCCCTCAACCGCTCCACCCGCGTCGTCCCAGGAATAGGAATAACATCCTCCCCCTGCGCCAACAACCACGCCAACACCAACTGCGTCGGCGAACACCCCTTCTCCCTCGCCAACCCCCCAATCACCTCCACAAGCCGCAAGTTCTTCGGGAAGTTCTCGGGACTAAAACGGGGCGCATGCCGCCTGAAATCGCCCTCCTCAAGATCGTCAGGCGACCGCAGCGCCCCGCTCAACAAGCCGCGCCCGATCGGCGAATACGCGACGACCGCGACACCCAGCTCTCGACAAGCCTCCAGCAACGCGATCTGCGGATCCTCGATATCGAGCGCGAAGGGCGAGTATTCGATCTGCACGGCCGCGATGGGGGCGACGGCGTAGGCGCGGCGGAGACTGGCGGCGCTGCATTCGCTGAGGCCGAGGTGGCGGATTTTTCCCTCGCGCTGGAGTTCGGCCATGGCTGCGACGGTCTTTTCGATGGGGGTGCGGGCGTCGAGGCGGTGGCAGTAGTAGAGGTCGATGTAGGGGAGGTTGAGGCGGGAGAGCGAGCGGGCGAGGGCGCGTCGGCAGTATTCGGGGGAGGAGTCGATGGAGCGCGTGCCGTCGTCGGCGGTGCGGTTGGCGAATTTGGTGGCGAGGAAGATGGAGGGGCGTTTGGAGGGGTTGGCGGCGAACCATTTGCCTAGGAGGTCTTCGTTGTCGCCGTATATGTCGGCTGGTGAGGAGGGTTAGTGGTTGTTTCGTTGGGGATTGTCCCCGGCCCGTGGGGGGGGCTTACCAGAGTCCCAGTTCCTGGCGCCGAGCTCGTACGCTGTGTCCAGGAAGGCAAGCCTCTCTGCGTCAGGCTTGGGGGCGCCGTAGAAGGCGCTCAGGCCCATCAGACCAAGACCCAGGGCTGTGACTTCAGGGCCATTCTTGCCGAGCTTGCGGGTAGGTAGAGACATGACGAATCAAGTAAAAATTGCTAGTGTTCTGTAATTCGAATTGAGGAGGAGCAGACAAGATGAAGTTGGTTGCGAGGAATTGGCGAAGGTGGAGCACAAGAAAGCTTTATATGTAGACTCACATGCACAACGCGGCGGAGCGGATAGCGATAGTGTGATCAAGTCGACTAGGAAAAGCGGATCCAGCTACACCTAGTTCCCTGTAGGTCTGCAATAGTGCTGTCGCAGTTGCGCGGTTTAGCCCCTCCACATGGGTGCAATGCAGAAAGCCCCGCGTGTCCCGCCGTTGGTCTGAGCCAAGTCCATGACGCAGGCCAGTCGGGGATAATGCGGGTTAAGTCCGTGACTCCGGCTGCGCCGGGGTTTTGTGCAGTCTAATCTCCCGGAAGTACGTGGTCGTTCGAGGAGAATAGGAGAATAAAAACGTTAAGCAAGCCACAAAGTCAGCACCCAATAACCCATGAGCACGTGACCGCGTCGTTTGCCCCGCAGATCCGGAAATTTCGGATTTAGCGGGATTTCCAGCTCACCGAGTACTACGGAATGCCCACTCTGCATTTACTGCGTCAACTTTGTCTGAAGCTCATATTTTTTAGTTTGCAATTGCTTACAGTTCCTGCCTCTACGCTACATCGCCACGCATAAGAGCGGATGTGTATGTATGTACATGACCAGCGACGACTCATCAGCCAGCCACATGCTCTCTATACATTAAAAATAGCAGAGGATACGTCTCAAACGCTCCTACCCTAACAAGAAGTATAGAAGGAAGAAAAGCCGCATCGGGGATGACCACCGGGGATATCTCCTGCTGAACCGCCCAGAGGACAGACGAAAAGAAGAAGCAGCTGTCAAAGAGCCGCTCGAATGATGTGCAACCTCCCGCTCTTTTTCTCCAACCCTGTTGTTCCCCGCGTACACCTCATGCGAAAGAAATTAAAAGAACCAGATGCGAATCCCCAGTCTCATGCGTAGTAACCAAGCCAGACATGCATGCAGTTCATCCTGATGTTGAAAAGAAAACAGAAGACGTGAAATATCCTCCCCAGAAACCCAACAACGCCATGCAAATGCGCGACCGAGAACATATGTACCATACGGGCCATCGCCTAGCGGCGAAGCCCACCTTTCTTTTTTTCATGTACGAGCGTCGTCATCATAAACTAGGCCACGAGCGCCTTTCCTTCTGCTCCACGGCCGGCACGCCCATCACCTCCTCCTTCTCCTTGTCCAGCCTCTTCTTGACCAGATGCAGCGGGCCAAACAGCATCTGCGAAGCCTTCCTATACAGCTCCGTGCCACCACCGCTAGAAGACCGCGGAGACACCGGACTGCTGAGATCGGGGGTGCGCTCGTCGATCGCCCCCATGTCGACCGGGTCGACCTGCCTCTTCGCCTTCGGGACGAGATTGCAATACAGCGGCAGCAGGGTGGCGCCGCACGCGGCTGCGAGCGGGATGCAGTAGGCGTATCTGAAGTTGTAGCTATGGTCGACGGCGAAGTAGATGGGTGGCCAGACGGCGCCGCCGCAGATGGATGCCGTGATCAGGGCTGAGGCGTCTTTGGTGTAGCGGCCCATGCCGCGGAGGCTTTGCGCGTAGATCAGAGGGAAGATGGGGCCTTCGAAGAAAAATACGAAAACGACGCCGATCGCAGCGGCGTTGCCGGTTACGCGGAAACAGACGACGCAGAAGGCGATCACGCCGAGGTAAGAAGACATCAGGATATACCGTGGTTTGATCCAGATGTTGAGGAAAGCGGCAAGGAATCGTGATGCACAGAACGCGGTGTGTGCATAGGCCAGGAGATTAGTAGTGTTGATCCGACTAGCGACGGAGTGGATGTAAAGGTTGAACGAGGTTGCGACCGATTCCTGACAGCCGAGGTAGAAGAATTGCGAGAGTACGCCAAAGGCAAGCGTGATCCAGATGATCCTGACATTGAAGAGGCGCGCATGATTCGCATCATCAGCGCGTTCGGCGGCATCGTCGAGCTCATCATCCGTGGCCTCTGGAAGGGGAACCCAGTAATAGGCAACGGCCAGCAAAACCACAAACAGAGCGATTCCAAGATACGTCCACTGGACATCGATGAGCGAATTGGCGTCGATCTTGAAGAGAAGCTTCTGGGCCAACAGCGGAGAGACGATGGTTCCGATAGCCTGTACACCCTGCGAAATGTTCAGGCGAGTTTCGGCGTATCTCGGAGGTCCGCAGAGAATAGTGAACGGGTTGGCCGCAATCTCCAACGTCGACAGACCTAAACCGACGATGAAGTTGGAGATCAGAAAAGCCGGGTAGGAGGTTAGGACTGCCGCGGGCCAGAAGATGAGGGTGCCGCAAGCGTAGATACACAAACCGGTCATGAAGCAGACTTTGAAACCACAGTGTTTAAGGAGAGGGCGTCCAAACGTCAGTGGCCCAACAAAATATCCCGCAAAATAAAGACTGTGTATGCTGTCAGTTTGTCCCCGGCTCATATGGGCAATGGCCTGAAATTGTGCATTCAGCACATCCAAGAGGCCGTATGCGAATCCCCACAGGAAAAAGAGGATGGTGACCATAGCAACGGGGAATACCGATTCCGCGTTCGTCAGCTGGACGAGACTCTTCTTCCGTTGGAAACGAACGAAATCAAAGAATGTCGGAGCGCCGGGGTTCGTGTGTCTCGTAGAGTTCGTTAAAGCAGTTGGCGTTCTTTCGATAGTCGGGAGTTCTGTCATATCCGGAGTTGTCAAGAAGTCTACCAGCCCCATTGGTTCTTCTTGACTTTCTGAACTTTCCAAATTTGGAAATGCTACGGGCAGAGGCCGTTGCGGAGAGGACTCGGTAGCAGACGGTATCCGCTGCGCGTTGATCATATCGATATCCGTGAAAGTTTGGCGCCGATGGGTGACGGAGTGCATGGTTTCGCTTGCATCGCGGATAAAGCGAGGAAGGAAGCGTGAAACAAGCGGCTTCAACGCAGGTACGCATCCGCAGCAGATGCCAACACAGACCTCGATACAGCTCCACAGAAAGGAGAGGGATGCGTACCAGGAGAAATCGGTCTGCTCGTGGTCCCTCGAGGTGTCGGATTTGACGCGGTTCTGAATGTCTCGGAGACGGGCAGTAGCGGCCGACTGCAGATAGGCAATTCGAACGACGTCCACCACGGCTACAAAGACGCCGAATCCGAAGGTGATGACGAGGATGGTTTTTTGCTTCTTTGGCAGCCGCATGGAGGTGAGGATAGGCATGGGTAGGAATAGGATGGCGATGTCGGTAATGATATTCAGAGGCGCCGAGGAGAGGTAAAGGGTGACGATGTCCGTGCAGTGGGCGGTAGGCGGAACGGGATTCAGAAAGGCGGCACCAATTGGTCGACATTGGAGGATGTTGACAATGGTGAGGGCGAGGCCGCCCGCGTTGACGACGACGAGAGTTACGATGACGCCCCACTTGAAAGCTCTATGGCTCTTCGATAACGTGAAATAGAACACCAAGATGGACGTTTTCGTCGCCATGAGGGCAGGGTTCTGTGACTTGATTAGCACCAAAAACCGAACAGAGCACCAAAGGAAAACGGGACGCGGCCATCAGAGTCATGTGCACCGTGGCCGGATTGGTGTTGACCGATAAGGCTGATAGAGTGCGGGGGCATTTCGAAAAATGAAAAGGCCAAACGTACGTAAAGGACGGTGAAAACATATTCCAACCTCCTGAGGTGCGGGCCCCAGTCGGTCGGAATGTCGGCCTCGTGTCTGCCCAAGCCATACCGCACACTGTAGCATATGGTGAAGGACAGGCCGAAAGCGAGGATCCAGGCGAGGATCATGAAGTAGTCATCCCAGCCGACCTTCTTGACGATGCCGATGCGAGAAGCCATGCGGAAGCCGGTGAAGATGGAGGCGAACGCGATCATGACGATCGAGACGGCCAGGACGGTGGGTCCGCGGTCCTCAGATGCGCCATGGCTGGTCGACATGCTGCTTGCTCGACCATTGTCCCGGCGAGCGGGAATGGGGGAGAGAGAGAGGCAGCAGCGGCGGCGGCAGAAGGTGGGACGCGCTGAAGAACGACGCCGTGCGGCCGCGGTGCGCAATTGCCGTGAGCGCTGCTGGCGCGGGCCGGGCGGGCGACGGGGTTGCGGGCTGGCGACGCTCGGCGAGGCGACAGTCGAGTCGAATCGGGGCGGATGGGTGGCAGGTGGCGCGCCGAGCGGTCGGGACGGTGGTTAAGCTTATACCGGGGCAGGCGAGGATGGCTGCAGCACTCGCACGCCCAGACTCGACAGGGCGTCGGAGGCGAGGGAGGGAGGCTGGTGTTTCGTTTTGGGGGGAGGGAGCGCTGGGCGCAGGACAGAGAAAGAGGACAGAGACCCTGCAGCAGCCTGGCAGACCGCCAATCCCCCATACCGGCGGAGCACGAACCCGGCAGCTGGGCCGGGGGGCAAAGCGCCGTGTGGCTTGCGATATAAAGTTTTCATGACTTGCGAATTAGCGCGGCGGCTTGCGGAGTCAGCGTGGCAGCCACCGCGTCAGCAGGGACAGCCATGCCCGCCCAGTGGCGGCGCGCGTCCGGGGGAGGCGTGCCAGTGCCGGCCGAGGACAACGACCGCCTCGTCCGCCGCCCTCTGCGCTGCGCGGCCCGGACGGCACTCGGAGACTGACAGACGCGCGCCTCGCGATGACGACGATTGCCGCATCCCTGCCGGCCAAGGCCGCAACTGCTGCGGCGGCCTGCAACCCTCCCCGCCGCTGCGAAACGGGATCGCCGCCCAGCGGATCAAAGGATTTTTCGCCGCTTTGCTCCGGCCCCTAGCGCATGCAACGGCGCGGCTGCAAAGGCCGTTCGGATGACGAGGGGCGCCGTCGCGTGCCCGACGCCGCCCTGCGACGTGCCTGGCTGGGCGATCATCGGGGCGGCGACGGACCGTCGGCCTGCTCGGTCGGCCTGCAATCTGGAGACAGTCAGGCTGGCAGCGGCAGCGTGACCAGGCAGGCTCGTTGGAGGCGCCGGTAGGGTGATGATGGGCGCGCGCCGGCAGCGTCGCCAGAAGCCGAGCAGCGCGAGCATCGGATTCGGATCGGGGGCTGTGACAAACGCATCGCGTCTCCTCGCTTGACAGCGAACGGGCTCCCGCTGCTCGCGCGCACGGAACTTGCCTGTGGCGCACGCGCGGAGCCAGTGCACGCTCCCCTCTCCACGTGCGGCGCCTGAAGCGGCGGCGCCCTTTCGCGTCCCAAACTCTCGCCCAGACGGCGTTGCGTTGCACCTAGACGCCCTGGGGAAGCTCCACGTCGGCCGACGCAGCCGCCAGCGCACACGCACTGCGTCTCCCCCGCCTGCAGAGACGCGTAGCTGTGAAAATGCACAAAAGGGCCCGTGGTCCGCCGCGCATTGATGCATGAGCGAAGGCCGCAACGCCGCGGCGGCGACGTGTTCGCCCTCACTCACCGACTCCCGCTGGACGCAGACTTGGCGCCCGCTGAGAAAAGGGAAGACCGAGAGAGAGAGCCAGAGCCGCCCCAAGTCGCGGTGTGGTCTGAACTGTCGTGATTCCATCTCTCGCCGATCATCATGCAGCGCTCGTGCCGCGTTCGCTACGCGCTGGCCGGCTTGCGCGAGCTGATTGGCGACCCTGCCCACCGGTGATCTGCTCGCTTTTCCCTTCTGTGATGTGCGGATACCTGCTACTACGTGCTACTTGCTGTACGCCGCCTGCCGCTGCGTGGTGGAGTCGAGCCTGGACCTTGACGGCCTTGACCGGTCAAGTCGAGGCGAGGCGGGCCGTATCGAGCGTTGAGACGCTGGAAGCGCGTGTGCAGAGCTTCGATCTCGCAAACGCAGGAACACACTTTTCTTCTCGTGCATGTGCAGTAAAGTGCTGGCTATGCCGGCATGTACAGATGCTGCACGCACGCGCGAAAGCTCTGCTGCAATGGGCACGGGACGTGCGTTGGCACTGAGCGCGTGATGCGTGGGTACGCTTGCTCCATATCAGGACGGCATTCGTAATGTATTTCGCTATCTGCTTATCCATCGCCATCTCTGAATCTTCCATCTTTCGATTGCCGATCCCATTGACCGCTCAGCTTGGGAAGTTTTTGATCGCTTCATGGCTCATATCCCCTCTCCCTCATCAGACGGTCGTAAGCTCTACGTAGAACGAGGCTACAGGTCAGCATAGCCAAACAACCACGACTAAGACAAGACTCACGTATCGATGTCCTCATCGGTGCTGCTGTCCCATTCATGAACAACACTACAAGCTGTGGTGTATCAGCCTGTTCGGGCAAAAGAGGAATATGGAGGCAAACCTATAGGACGCGTCCGGAGACTCCTCGCGCTTGACACCGCGCTGCTTGGTACTGGCAGAGGCCCTCGGGGTCTTGACCGTGTCGCCATCCTTGCTAGTAACCGTGTTCTTCCTGCTACGGGCAGTGCCGGTCTTGGAGGAAGGCGTCCTGGGTTTCTTGGCGGGTGAGGAAGTGTCGACGTCGGCTTCGGCGCCGTCGGACTCGTCGTCAGAGACGCCTTGGGCGGCGCGCTTGCCGGCACGCTTGGGAGTAGCCTTGGTGGGCTTAGCAGAGCCACCCACAGTAGCGGCAGTGAGCTTGGTACGAGCGCCGCGGCTGGCAGTCTTGGGAGTAGGCGGGCACTGTCCAACCTCGTCGTTCATAATCTTATTGGGAGGGGTGACCGGGCGAGCACCGTCTTTGCCAGCCATCTGGTCCAGACGCTGGTGGAAGCGCCTGTTCTTGTTGATCTCCCTGGGGAACCTCTTCATGGCGTCGCAGATGCACCAGATGATGTCGTCGCGGTCCCACTTCTCCTTCTTCATGAGCTTGACCGTGATGGGCGTGTAGACTTCATCGTCCAGGACCTTGGTGCGACGCGGACCAGCCCCCTTGATCTGGCGCTCCAGCTCGGCGTTCAAGTTCATGACGCGGGTGAGCTTGGTGCTGATGTACTCGACGCCCTGCATGCGGATCGCGTCGTTCAACGGAGGCCAGTAGAGCGCACTGAAGTCCAAGTCCACCTCACGCATGCGAGCCGGGCGCGGGAGGAACATGAACTGCTTGAGGAACTCCCAGGGGTCGTCATGAAGCAGCTTGAGCGAGGGGAGCGGCATCGGAGGACGCGCCGAGGATGCGGCTACCTCGTCGACGAACTCGTTAGCGGGTAGAGGCATGTCCTCATCGTTGGCGTTGGCGGCATCCGCTTCGGCGTTGGTATCAGGCTCGAAGTCAGAGTCTTCCTCGTAGGCGCTGCCGGGAGACTCGTTGCCTTCATCGTCGCACGCGTCCGCGTTGTTGTTGGCGTCAACGAGGGTGAGGTCGTTGTCGTCGACGTATTCCTCCTCGTAGCAGGAGACTTGGCCGTAGCCAGGCAGGTGGAGCTGCTCGTAGGTCTCCATGGCGTCGCGTCGTGCTTGGACTCTTGCGCGTTGCGCTGGAGTGGCTGCGGAGGTGAGGCGAAGGTGTAGACTCGATCGAGTCGGGGCGGATATGTGTGTGCGCGCCCGTCGCTAGGGCACCAATGACGTAACGGGCAAAGTTCATTTGAGCAGCGGAAGGCTCTTTGCCGGCCGGTTTCAGTTACGTGCGGCGCGCCAGCATGCTTGGCCTCACTCTCCTTTGCCTGATGCAGAGGCATAGCAGCAGCTCAACAGATTAGTGCTTACAGCTCTTGCAATGCCAGACTTTGTCAGAGGTCGAACGTCTGGACAGACATACCAGCATACGCCGGTGTGAAGTTTCCCGGCCATTTTCCAGGGGCCCAGCAAAGTATGTGTAGCAGCAGATGACTATGGCCTCAGGAATATTGAAAGGAACAATTCTAAGAGGAGAGGCGAATAGGACATAAGGTCGAGAAGACTCCAAAGTAGCACTTGAAAGGCGTTCACAGATGAAATGCAGGAGATGAAAGCAGCGAAGGAAAGCCAAACGGACAGGCTTGAAACATCAATTCTCTGGAATGTGACATCAACGACACATTACATCAAAAATAGACAAGGAAGTATAATCTCGTGTGTTCGCGTGTGTTCGCAAAACAGAACGAAAGAAAGGGAGGCTCCAAAAGAAAAAAAAAACAGGACAGACGAGCCAATGAGTTGAAGTGGTCTTATTTACGGGATGACAGTCGCATTAAACGATTCACATAGCCACTCGACTTCTCAGAATTGCCCCATCAGCGGACTTCTTACAACCCTAGCGTAAAAGAGAGGGGTATTCGTCTCTCCTGTTTTCCTCAATAGTAGTACATCAAATCCTACAGATTCCAGCCGCCTAAACTCCTCCCAATGCGTCATTACTAAAAGATTCATATGTGCACTCGCAAACACAGCCATAACATTACGCTCCTAAGAACCTCGACACTCTTGTCCGGACGCCTTCCCAGCTATTGAGCTTCGGGCGCACATCGAGGTAGAAGTTCAGGCTCTTGCCGGTTCTGCCTTCATCTCGGCCAGCATAGAAGTCGATGACGTATTCTACGGTTGTTCCACAGCGATCGATGACCCAGTCGTGGCGGTCGAAGGGCGGCTGGTATCCGAGCAGGGTGTTGAAACGGGCTCTGGGGGTCAGTTTCTGAGAATTGCCGGAGAACGCAACGAGGCGGGGGCCACCGCAACTGCAACCGTTGTTAGTTCGAAGTATTGAAGCAAGATTCAGGTGAGCCAATCTTACCTCTCAGAACCCCTGCCCTCCTCCCATTCCTTGATTTCCTTCCAGGCGCGCTCATTGACGGCATTGTGGATAGGTACGATGGAGCGCATGTCCTCGGCTCTTGGGTCGAACTTCTTGCGCTTCATCGCATTGAAGAACATTTCTTCGGAGGGGTAGATCCAGTTGCCGCTGGCCTTGTCGGAGCCGGACTCTTGCTCGTTGTTCGCGGGCTTTCCTACAGCCGCATCTCCGGGAAAGGCGCGCGGGATGCTGGAAATCTCGCGTTCCTTGCGCAAACCAAAGTATCCTAGTATTGAGGAGCCGGCGGAGGCCTGCTGCGGGAGGGACTGGTCCAGCTTCGAAGAATCGCAACCATCACTGGCAGGAGGCGCGGCAGAGGCGGGCGTCGGGTGAGGCGGTTGCTGGGAGCCGGCGGCCTTGGCCTGCTCCAGCCAGGCGGCGCGGGCATTGTGGTCGACGGGACACACGGCGGGCTGGGCTTCTCCGTCGGCGGCCATTGTCGAGGGGTGGGAGTGCTGGGCGGCGAGATGGTCGGGTGCGAGCAAAAAAAGTCGGCGATGATGCGATGCGGAAATAGAGTTCGCCGCCAAGCTTCGGCGCTAGAGGGGCGAGGGCAGAGACCCTGGCCGCGTGCCCCTCGACAGCTTCGCCCGCCCGTCCACACCGCTCCGCCTCTCCTGCTGCACCACCACTCCCCAGCCCGCGCCATGGCCGAC
Source organism: Neofusicoccum sp. Z40 (assembly GCA_037356075.1). Lineage (NCBI taxonomy): Eukaryota > Fungi > Ascomycota > Dothideomycetes > Botryosphaeriales > Botryosphaeriaceae > Neofusicoccum > Neofusicoccum sp. Z40. The sequence continues at coordinate 358,273 of JBAWJV010000004.1, forward strand.
GCCCACATCTTCAGAGCCAGCACCACCGCCCCGGTGAACATCGCTGTCATCAAGTCCGCCTCACGTCCCGCCTGTCCGCACCATTGACTCACCTGTGGCCCTGCCGTCTAGGTACTGGGGCAAGCGCGACCCTAAGCTCAACCTGCCCACCAACTCGTCGCTCTCCGTCACCCTCGCCCAGTCCGACCTGCGCACCCACACCACCGCCGCGTGCTCGCCCGCCTTCCCCGCCGGCGACTCGCTGCTCCTCAATGGCACCCTGCAGGACGTGTCGGGCGCCCGCACCCAGGCCTGCTTCCGCGAGCTGAGGGCCCTGCGCGCCGCCCTCGAGGCCGCCGACCCGTCGCTGCCCAAGCTGTCCACCTACCCGCTGCGCATCGTCAGCGAGAACAACTTCCCCACCGCCGCCGGCCTGGCCAGCAGCGCCGCCGGCTTCGCTGCCCTGGTGCGCGCCATCGCCGATCTGTACGCTCTCCCGGCCACCCCCACCGAGCTGTCCCGCATCGCGCGCCAGGGCTCTGGCTCTGCGTGCCGCAGCTTGTTCGGCGGCTACGTTGCCTGGGAGAAGGGCGCCGCCGCCGATGGCAGCGACAGCTTGGCCTACGAGGTTGCGCCCGCCGCCCACTGGCCCAACATGCGTGCCTTGATCCTGGTCGTCTCGGCGGCGAAGAAGGGCGTCAGCAGCACCACGGGTATGCAGACGACCGTTGCGACAAGCTCGCTGTTCCCGGCGCGAGCCAACGAGACAGTGCCGCTGCGCATGAAGCAGATGGAGGACGCCATCAAGGCCAAGGATTTTGAGACGTTCGGCAAGGTCACCATGAAGGACAGCAACAGCTTCCACGCTACCTGCCTGGATACCGAGCCGCCCATCTTCTACATGAACGATGTGTCTCGTGCCGCCATCAAGGCTGTCGAGTACATCAACGAGGCCGCAGGCAAGACCATTGCGGCGTACACGTTTGACGCAGGCCCAAATGCTGTCATCTACTACCTCGAGGAGCACGAGAAGGAGATCGCAGGCCTCTTCAAGGCTCTGCTTGGTGAGAAGGATGGCTGGGACGGCAAGAGAGGCACCACCGTCCAGGCCAACGCCGAGGCGCTGTCCAAGGTCGACGAGAAGACGGCTTCGACGCTGAAGGATGGCGTCAGCAGGGTGATCCTTACTGGAGTTGGCGAGGGCCCGATCAGTGTGATGCAGCATCTGGTGGATGAGAAGGGCGAGGCCGTCAAGGCATGAGCGATGATGCATGAAAACTTCATCTATGAACAATTTAATAACAACACTTACATAGACGGAAACCAAAGTTTCGAAAGAATGTACAAAGTCGATCTCAAAAACAGTCGAACAGCCATATCAAGCAGCATTGCGTGAGGAGTCGAAACATTCATCCGGACAGACTGATATTTCGCCTGCTTACACACTTGTACACAGATGACGTTTCCCAGCTCTTATGGTCGCTTACATTATCCCGTGATTCTTGCGCCATAAAGTCGTCTGAGATGTCCTTATTCTCTGTCCACCAAACGAAGACTTATCGCCCTCACACCGCACTCCTCATGCCCACCCAAGCTCAGAACTACTTACTGACTCCGCCAAAACCTGCTGCTCCCCGTCCTCAGTGTAGCAGCCCCAGCAACAGATCAAGGATCATGACGAGACAGCCTTGTTGTCAAGAGGAGTTTCATAGGCCCTAAGAGAGCGAAGAACGGTGCCACGGGGCCTTTTTCATCGTGGCCGCTCTGCACAGGCTGAAGATGTTGTCGTGTCTCTTGCAGATAGGCGGTATCTGACAGAGTCAGATGCATGCATATTCAAGATACTCTGATTGGTTGAGGCCGGACTTTCACATGCTTAAGGCCCGTGCCCCTCACGAGGCTGAAGCTCGAGCATGGCAGTTTGTATGCAGCTATCGCTGGATTCGCCTTCACGCGTCCTAAGCACTCAAGCCTTGGGATACTGTGTGGCTTAGTTGCTGCCTGCTCTACTCTGTCTCACCATGCCCTGTTTGGTGTCCGGCAGGTGGCAAGAGCTAATGGGTAATTGAAGTGATTTACGTGGATAAATGGCGGCAGAGAAAGAGATGAGGCCGCCGGACTTGATAGCGCTGGCGCCATGGCCTATTATGATTACGGGGGATAGGGCAGTGGTAGGGCGAGAGCGGATGGCGATGTGGCGGGAGGGTCGATCGGGAGTGGGAGATTCTCAAGTGTTCGCGGATGAATGTTGGGAAGGGTGGTTAGCTTGGGTTGGAGGCGGTGGCTCCTTAGCTGAAAGGCAAGAGTCCATCAAAGGCTTCTTGCTCAGTATCTATTGCTGAAGCGCATGCGGGCTGCGAGTTGGACTAAGCCTGCTGGACCGAGGCCGAGGTTGATTACCGAACTGCGTTAGCGCGTCAGGCCCGCTCTCGCTATGTTTTTGCCTACTTTGGCAAATCCTCATCTCCTTGCGGGCACATACTGACGACGTCTTGGCCAAGAGAATAGTAGTAAGCTCCAGCTGCGCACAACAGCCCGGCTTCCGGGCTTTACTTACTTCCGTAGCGCCTCAGTGTGTGTTGCTTCAGCCCGTAGTAGGTCTTGTCGCAGGAAGACGCCACTTCGGAGCTAAATCGATTGGGAAAGAGCTGAGGGATCCCATACGCCTCGGTACACCGGACAGCCGACAAACACGGCACGGCCTGTAACTATGCGGGGAAAATGCATTGCGCCTCACGGTATATTAGCCGCAACCCATTTTCGAGCCTCTGTCGCTTCATGTTTCTTTTCAGGTTGATCATATCCTTGTCGGCCATGTCGTCCCTTGAGAATATGGGCAATGCTTTTCTGCATCAAATCCACACCGCGGCTCTGTTTCTCGCATCTCTGCGGAATCCGCAACGCGTCGATACTCTCCTCTCTCGCATTTCCAACGGCAAGATCACACAGCCTCTTCTCCTCAAAGCCTTCAAAGTCCTGCTGGGACTCAGCGCAATCCACATTCTGAACAAGTCGCTCAGCACGCTAGCCCTTAACAACTTCACCCGAGACCCGACATGGGACTGGCGGAAAGAAATCGTCCTGGTCACCGGCGGCAGCAGCGGCATTGGAGAACTCGTCGTTCGAAAGCTCGCCAAAGACAGCATCAAGGTCGTCGTGCTCGATCTTCAGCCTCCTCGAACCCCTTTCCCCGCCCACGTCTTCTTCTACCACGCCGACGTGACGTCTCCGGAGGCTATCCAGCGCGCGGCGGAGAAGATCCGTCAGGAGGTCGGAGAACCGACCGTGCTGATCAACAATGCCGGAATCGCGACCTGGAAGACCATTATGCAGGGATCCCACGAAGACATCAAGAAGACCTTTGACGTGAACGCTATCGCGCTCTTCAGCGTGACCAAGGAGTTTTTGCCTCACATGATTGAGAAGAACCACGGCCACGTAATCACGATAGCGAGCATGGCAAGCTACGTCGTCCATGCATCGAACGTGGACTATTCGTGCTCCAAAGCTGCAGCGCTGGCCTTTCACGAGGGTCTTGCCCAGGAATTGAAGCAAGTACACGGCGCGGACAAAGTTCGGACATCGTGCGTTCTCCCCTTCCAGCTTCTATTTCCTGAGCGACATGTCACTGACCTTTTCCCATAGAGTGATTTGCCCGACGTACATCCACACGCCACTGATAGATCATTTGCGCAATTTTGGTTACGACGGATACATCCTCAAGGCGGAAACGGTTGTCGATGCTGTTGTCCAACATATCCTCAAAGGAAAGAGCGGGCAGTTGATTCTTCCGGGCCGGTATTACCCTGTGTCGGGTATCAGAGGTTTTCCGCATTGGCTGCAAAGGACTATCCGGGAGTACCAAGGAATACCATTCGTTCGTGCAGTGGTTGGGTGAGATGGAAACGGGATTTCAGTGTCTGTCGTACGGAGAATCAGCTTCTTTATTCAAGATGCGAAGCACACGCAAATTCATGGCTCTAGATCAGTTCAAAAGTTAAGAAGAAGAGACTCCTGGGAATAACGAAAGAATGCGTAAAAGAGCAATGAATCACGGGTAGGCCCGGCAAGCTTTTCTCCTGCAGAAAACGAACCCTTGAGGCCTCAGAAAAGTTTGATGGTCTGGCGAGGAGCATGGGTAAACATTCAGTGTTTTCCACCCTCGTAAACGCTATGCCGCAACGTAAATACTCTCCAGGTCGTTCGTATATCTGCTCGATTAGCAGTAGCGCCGCTGATTCACCCCGGGGACCGAGAACCTTGCTATGTGGAGGCTGAGCTTTGGCCACGAGGAGGCAAGTGACCTCTTGCTGCGCATTTCTCTCTTGCTTCTTGCGATCAAACTGGGGTGTGCTAACATGATAGAGCTTCTGACACATGATCTTGACATAAAGCTCCGGTTGAAACACCGACTTCCCTCTGATACTGCCGGTAAGGACATGACCTTCGAGCATGAGGTAGGAGCCGCGAAGCAGCCTACTCCGTAGCGCCCTTGAAGCTCTCATCATCATCGGAGGTCTCCTCGGCGGAGCCCTCAGAGGCAGAAGCCTTACGACCGCCCACAAGATCCGGCATATCCTTATCATCCTCCGGCTCGTCGCTGAACTGTTGGAGCCGTGAATGCGATTCGGTGAATGACGCAGAAGTTGTATTGTTTTGGAAGAGAAGCCTGAGAAGGTGGCTATTTAACAGGTGCAACCCCCCTGGCTCTTGCCTTCCCTGATACCACTGTCGTCACTGCCATAACATGAGCCGTTCATTCTCCAACTTCGCCATGGCCTTCTCTATGGCCCGCTTCAACAAACGATCGACATCAAGTTCCCTGCTGGGGGTGGAGTCCTGAGCACGGCCCTTAGCCCCGGACAGATGGATGGCCGGGGGGGAAACCGGAGAACTCTTGTTCGCCTTCTTCACCTTCTTCTCCTCCTTGTTCTCCGCCTCAGTGTTCTGGCGCCTCTGGCAGGCCGGCCTGCTCTTCCTGGTATGAGCCTTCTTCTCGTCGGACGCGGCAGTCTCGACGGGCGAGTCCTCAATGAGGTCTGAGGAAGGCTTGAGGTGGGACGCGCTAGGGTGGCCCTGCATCCAATTCGTGTTGCGAGTGCGGCTGAAGTTAAGGATGACGGAAGCGGGCTCGTTCATGATCTTCACGAGCGTGGCGCGGGTGAACTTGGGGGTCACCGAAGCGGAGTCATCCTTCGAGATCTTGACGGGCGTCTCACCAGAGCTCGCTATTGTTCCACCTCGTAGGCGTATAATCGGTTTTGCCGGCCAAATACATGCGTTTTACCAGCTAACTATAGATGTTTAGCCGTATAACCCCTTATATAGTTAGTTATTACTATTTTACTACCTACGGCTAGCCCGCTAAGAGGTATAATTAGCGTTAGTAGAGCCCCCTCGCAGTATACGAGTTTTTCATAAGCTATATAGGTTAACGTCGCCTAAGAACCTATAGAGCCTATACGATACTACTAGGCTAGGCGTGCGGGCGGCCGCTAGCCGGAAGTCTAAATTTATCAACTAATGGTAGTGACCGGGGAAGGGGGGGGAGGGGGGGGGGAGTTGGGAGACGGTCGAGGCTCTCCATGCAACTAGGCAAAAGTAAGCTGGGCCTGGGGCCCCTTTGTCGCTTATATTACCTCCTAGAAGCCCACCGTAGTTGGTAAAATCAATGCATTTAAGCGTACAAGGGGTAATACGGCCAAATCTATGCGTTTTGCCGGCAAAAACGTCATGATTAGCCATCAAAGCCGGTCATACGCCTACGGGGTCGAGCAGGCGCTATAATGTGTGTTAGACATGGAAATTACAATGTGCGCGAGGAGCTCAACTTACGCTTGTCCTTCTTCCTATCCCTAGGAACAGTGGCCGAATCAGCCTTACGCTTTTTCTGGCCGTCGGTGGCGGTATCCTCCTCATCGATGATGGTGGTAGACTGGGGACTCTTCGTGCCCTTCGTCGCGGCGGGCTCCGCCTGAGCAGCTTCGGCGACTGTTTCACAAAGGCATTAGTGGAACGATCGCTTTACCAAATGAGCTCGCGCACTTACTCTGGAGAACAACCCGAACGACGTCGTCAAAGCGGTCGGGATAGTGCTCCATGACCGCGGAGGCGGCATTACGGATCTTTGATGTCAAACAATTAACGTGTGGGCGGAGGGACGACGTAAATTTTGTGGCTTACCTGGTCGATTAGGCTCTCGACCGAAGGAGTTCTGGTCTGCATCGCGCACAGCCTAATCAAAAGGCTCTCATCCGGCATTCTGGGGAGTACGCTTGGATACTAGCGAATGGGGAGCGTGGATTGTGGGCTCTGTGCGCTCTGGTGTGAGGATTACGGAGGAGAAATGCCAAAAGGATCCACAACACTGACGTACGCGGTGAAGCTGGTACAGTTAACGAAATGGAAATCAACACGGCCGTTCATCAAGGCCCAAGAGGAGCTAATTACACACTGCAACCACATTTATTATACTTTTACCGTTTGCAACCTCCATGTCACATAACAACCCTCCAGGGGTCTTTAGGTAGGGCTTCCATGTGTACTAAACCGCGATATTGTAGCTTGTCGCCCGACCTGGACAACGTGCGTTTCAAGAACTCGTTCGTTGCCAACAGGTCGTAGAACCAGTGCAGAACAGATGTGGCGTCCATTAGTCTAGCAAGTCCGTACTGTGACGTGGCATTCCGTGTCGACTCCATTACAGTCGAGATGACTCTGTGTGCGCCAGAATGAGTCTGCCAGTCAAGGCCGTCCTTGGTCCAGATTCCTTAGGATTAAAGTATATTTCGCCAAGATATTCCCAACCTTGTGGCTTAGTCGCGTACGGATCCCAGTCCTTCTCCAGGCTGCAAACATGTGGGGCTCTGGAAATTCACAACCAACCGACAGGGTGGTGGACCATGGAATGAGGTTCCGGCATCGCGCAACTTCAGCGCTTTGACGCGGCCAGTTTCTAGGTATAGCGCTGTGGCAGATGGGGCAGGTTTCTACATTGGAGGCTACGCCTCCTCCACCTCAGACCCGCCAGTGCAGACCTCTGTTACCATTCCCAGACCGGGCATCACTCCATTCAACTTCACCACCAGTGATTGGAACAACGACTCTGCAACCAGTTTCACTACCTACGGCACCAAGATCTGGGGTGCAGCAAAGGACGTACCCTACGGCAGCAACGGCCTGGTCGTCATGATGAGCGGCATCAGCACTTCCCAACGAGCGTCAATGGCGGCTTGATTGACTTCGACGCCATCACGATCTACGATCCGACAACCTTGATGTGGTACTCGCAGAGCACCACGGGAGATGTGCCGAGTCGCCGCGTCAGCTTTTGTCCGATGGGTGCGCAGGGAAACGGGACGTACGAGCTCTTCGTCTTCGGTGTTTGGGATTCCAGCATTGGGGTGTCGTACCACGATACGTACGTTCTCTCTTTGCCGTCGTTCAAATGGTTCAGGCGCCCGGCGTCGGTGGAGCCGAGGGTGGACCACACGTGCGAGGTTGTTGGCTTCGCTTATGAGCTACCGGCTGAAGCGGTGGAGCGGCTGCGATGGGTGTGGAATGGGACGGGTAGGAGATGAGTGAATGACATTGAATAGGGGGCCAGGGCACTTGTAGGATGAGATAGAGTGGAGTGATGTCGGTACTAGCAGGGGCCTTTGTTGCTTAGACCTGTACCTCTATGATGAGACATGACCATCTTCCTTTCTTTTTGTGGTAATTTCTGAAAGCATCTTGAGAAGATGTTTGGGAGTAAGGTCAAAATTGGGCGGATCTTTTCTGAAGCCAAGAAAAGCATTGGAAACATCTGTATGGCAATGAGTGGTGAGTAATATATGTTCCAGAAGCTCACCATCATTATTCAATATTGATATACTGGGTGTGTTTTTGTCGGTGAATCTTTTCTGATAACTGCCAACTGATTTAATCTATTGTCCATGTGCATAAAGTGCTGGGCACATGGTCTTTTTTTCTTTTTGAACACATCAGGTGTTCATCATGCTTGAGGCGCGGACTGAGCCACGAGGTGGTGGTCAACTCGTCGAAAGAAATGGAACGATGCGCCAAAGCCCACTCGAAATCTCGAGTAATGGTGAACTTCAAACACCTGCTATCAGATGAATTCACCTGCATGCCTTTTTGTTCCGGCCAATCACCACGCCATCTGGGGATCAACTCAGGGGTCATATATGCTCCAGAAGCTGAACATGCGCCGGAGATTATGATCCAGGAGCAGCCATGCGCAGTAAAATGTACAAAATACGCAAAGTATCCAGGAGCATCTCGTTGAACAGCATCAAAGTGCGATCCCGTGTGTTGCTAATGAGTGCCGAATTTCGAACTGAGACCATTCAAACGATGACAACTTCGCACTGCCACACTTAGCACCGCGAATCAGACTACAGCAATGGCACATACCACGCGTGTAACTCAAAAAAGAAGTCTCAGTAACTGCCAACCATTCTGAGCTCTTAAATCGAGACTGAGGGACAGAAGAGAGTAAGTGCTACTAACGGCTCAACAGTGAATCTCACCCGCGAAGCATTCAAAAAGGACACTCGCCACTTCTCCTCACCGGCGGTTCGTCCCACTGCCGAGCCTCTCAGACTGGGTAAATTACATCATATGCAAGCCGCAAATACATACTGCAGCCCAACTTGGCATCCTGCCCGTTCCCGCCTGCAGGTCGGGTCACGAGGCACCCGTTCCAGTACCAAGGCCCAGAAATGTCGCAGAAAAGAAAACAGTAACGGGAAAAGGCATAACCTCACATACATACAGACCCTTGACTGCAGGTACGGCGAGCGATCCCACCAGTAGTAGCAGCGGCAGTGAGGGAAGGAGGAGACGGCGCTGGCCCCCGCCCCGCAGAAGCAGGGTCCTGAATCCCTGCAAATATTGCTGTGTGTTAATTCCTGGGAAGTCGTATGATACGCATAAAGCTCCCGTTGATTTCCTGAGGAGAATTTCTTATTCGTCATTGTCCTTTCATGTTTCGCGAGCCGATTCCCATCCTACGTAGCTCTCACTACTCAACCACCAAAACCAATAAGGAATCCCGCACCTACTTGACACACCAAGAAGGTAGGATTAAACTAATATCACCAATCAATCCCGTACTGCCCAGTCAAGGCCTCCGCATTCCACGCCTCATCCCATGCGAACAACTCGATGTCGCACAGACAGCAGCAGCCACTCATCTAGCCCCCTCCCCGGACAAACGGGAAAAAACGGCGCACAACTCGGGGCGAGATAGAGAGAGTACGCTTGTAGGCACCAGACCACACTGTCATACGAACACTCACACCAAAAAAAAGTCTTATGTATACCTCCCCCCGCCCGAGTCGGTGCGCAGCAGCAGTAGCAGCGCAAGTATTCATAGCACCTACATACCCAGCGCAGCCGCGCCGCCCATCCCCGCCACAACACACACACACACACACACACACACACACACCAGCAGCAGCCGGGCTCAAACCAAACCGAACTAGGTAACACGGAAAACGGGGACCCCTAAGTACTACTACCGGGCCGCCCCACTGCCCTCCCTCCCTCCATCCCTCGCTCACCCCGCTTCCGAACGGCGTCCGCGGAGAGAGAGAGAGAGAGATAGAGAGAAAGAGAGAGAGAAAGGCCGTCGCATGACTATCGAGCGATAATGCCCGTTTTCTTAGTCCGACGCTTGCTTGGGCTAGGCCAGGCTAAAGGAGAAGAAGGCCGCGCGGCAGAGTAGTAGTAGGTACTGCACGTGTTGTTGTCGTTGTGGCGGCTTGACGTGGACGATATGCGAAGGAACCACGGTTTGGGGTGCGGAGAGGGAAGCTGACTGGTCGGGAAAAGCAAAAGTGTGGGACACGCCAGTCTTTGTATGTAACGCACGAGACGAAAGTTTCGAAGGAAACCCGATTGGATGCGGGCATTGGTATCACTGTAGTAACGGGGGCGATGGGAGGAACGATAGGATTTTTAAGGGAAGCGGGGTGCGAGTGGGTTGTGGAGATGGACGGGCGTGAGAGAGGGGGAAAGGGTAGACGAAACGACTTTTCCGAGAGTCGATTGGAGGAAGGAGTATTAGGTAGGTGGGCACTAGGTAAGAAAGAGCAGTATGTAGTAGTAGCAGTAGCAGTTGGCACTACGAACGGCTGACAAACCAAACCAATTAAAAAAACAGAGTAAAAGCAAGACTACTACCGATGACAACCCCTCCTCCCAATCAATGCTCAGTCTCCCCTTTTCCCAGTGCCTCAGTCAAGCCATCCTCGAAATTTTACACAGGGAGAAAAAAAGGAATTACGCTATCAACCCTGAATCGCATTAAGCATTAACGTTTTATCAGCTTTCCTTACCCAGCCCAGCCCACACCAAGCCATATGGAGCTCAACCCCATTGCGAGAAGCCACATCTTCGTCCCGACCACCAAAACACTGCAACATATTCCACTTTACAGCATGGCGGCAATGCCAATGGCAAGGCCGAGCGCACCGCCGGCAGGAACAGCGACGGGAGCAGCGGCGCCGGTGGACGTCGACCGGGCAGACGAAGCAGTGCTGGTCTCGCCGCTGAAGGAGTCGAAGTTGGATGAGGTAGCCGTGCCCGAAGCGGAGGCGGAGCCGCCAGGAGTGGAGGCGTGGGTGGCAGTGCCGGTGCTGCTGGCGGTGCCAGCGGAAGAGCTAGAGCTGGGCTTCTGACTGTTGTGGGAAAGCGTTGGGTTAGCCGGTGTTGATGGTCCAGGAACAGTGAATCAGTTCCAGCGGAGTTCAAGGTACCGAGGCCCAATTGGCCGGAGAGGGGAGGGTGGGGAGCCAGGGATGTGGGGTATTTGTAAGGGAGATGACTTACGAGTCGGCGGCGTTGCAGAAGGAAGTGACCTGGTTCTGAGTGCTCGACTTGTTGGGGTCGTTGGGGCAGTTGTTGTAGCAGCTATGCGCACAGTGTCAGCCAATGCTCGCTTTCCCAACAGACCGGAGCGAGAGGATCGTCTCGGTGCTCAATTGGTGAGGACTCACGTCAGGAGATCGGTGTAGGCACTGCACAGGCAGTCCCAGTCGTTACCACCGCAGTCATCAACACGGGGCTGGAGACCGGAAACGCAGGCATCGACAATGCTGTTGGAAGAAGCTCGTCAGCACGCAAGTCCAATGGACGGTGCAAAAGGCATGGTAAGAAACTCACTTCTGAGCATTGCAGGTGGACGAAGAGGACGAGCTGGCGGCCGAGGAGGTGGAGGTGCTGGACTGAGCAGCAGCGAAGCCGACAGAGGCAGCGAGAACGGCAGCAACGGTGAAGCGCATTGTGGCGGTTGAGAGTTGCGGTGGAGCGAGTACGGAGAGTGGAATGCTGTATGAAGCGTAGTTTGTTGTCAAACAATGCAGCGGAACGTGATGTGATGACGAAGAAGACGACGGGCGAGGGGAGGCAGCTTATAAGCTCAGCTGGCAGCGATCAGATGGGGGAAGCACGACGCAGCAGACGGCGGCGGCGGGGCCCAGAGCGAGTGGATGGGCAACGGTTTCCGGAGCGGGAAAGGGAGGAGCTGGCGGGAACCACAAACGCAGCAGCAACGAGGGAGGCAGGACGACGGATGCACAGAGCGGGCGGGCAGCGCGACTAAATGGTTTTGACAGGAATTGATGGGCGTGTCGGGTCTCCATGCCAGGGCGCCAGCGCCGGGCATCACATGGCGGGCTCTCGCGCATGAGCATCCGTGCATGCCGCAGCGCGACGAGAGCAGAGCGGCGCACCAATCCGGCGCGCCGCTAGCCCGCTTCGGGCGCGTGTATAGCAGCCGTCCCTGCATGCTGGTGGAGGCGCCGACCCTATTCTTAGCCACACACGAGCCTGCACACCACCCATTGAGTCGGACACGAGGCGTGTCACCCAACGCCGCCTGCGCGCCCGGCAGCTTCAGGCGCGCCCCGCGTGCAGGTGCAAACGGACAACAAGACAAGGCGGAGGGGCGGCCTCACCTGCGCGCCCAGCATGCGCTAGCCGGCCTGCTGCACCCATGTTCCTTCGCCCATTCCCTCCCGCCCGCATGCCTCCCCCCGGCCAGCGCTGCATGCCGTCGCCGCCGGCGGCCAGCAGCCACGCCCCAGGACCCTCGCCGAGAGCCGCACGCGCGCCCGCGGTGACGGCGGGTTAGGTAATGCCCGCAGGTCAGCCACCCGCGGCCATTGGCCCTGCTGCAATATCGATAGCATGGCCGGTTTAACCCACCTTTTCCGGGGCGGAGATCGACGGGCGAACCGGAGCCGTTCCCTCGATCGACGACTCCGTGATGCTGCAGCTTCCCTGCCCTGCTACGGCTTGGTCCCGGCCGCGGCTCTGGCGCTCGCTCCTCTCTCTGCGACCGCACCTCGTTTTCTGCGTTGGCGTCCGGATGGCAGGCGGACGTGGCGAGAGAGCACCGCTCTTCCCTCCTGTTCCGGGCGGCACCATGCCAGCACCGTCAGCGTCACAACGCGGGACAGACGTCGTGGGGAGGAGGATTGACCGAACGCAGCATCGGCCAGCGCGCGGACCCTCCACCCGCGCGGATCACGCCGCGGGCCTCCTCCCCGGCCGCCGGCCGTGTCTCTCTCTTTCGTACTCGAAACTCAACCCAACCCGAACCCCGACCCCAAAACAAGGCGCCCGCTCTCGTTTCGCTCCGTCGCGAAGGCCAACCGCCCAGCCTTGGGCCCGAGACACATGCCCGAGGTAGCCGACGGTCCGCCATTCAGCCTCCTTTTCCCTCCTCCCCAACCGAGCAGAGCGCAGGCCGATGGGGTACAGTAGTACCTACCTCGCAGCGGAACAGCGCGCATGCCAGACAAACGTTCGCGGCTTCGACGGCCATCACTACCCTAACCCGACCTCCCCGATTCTGCTCCTCTCCTCCGACTCGCTTCGCTTGCTGCTGAATGATCATCGCTCGGTCCCACTTGCCCCCGTCAGCCACCTCCCGTTCCGTGCATGATGCTTGTGCTCGTTGGGGCTGGGGCTGCCGCTGCTACTGTTTGCGGTGGCGGCGGGTGAGCGCAGGCGCTGGCTGGCTCGGTAGCCAGTGCCAGCTGACTGGCTGCGTGCCAGTGCCACCAGCACCCTTCCTTCACTACCGCGCTGGCGCTGCCACTGCTGCTGCAACAACGCGCGGCTCGCTCGCTCGGCGGCGACGGCGGCTGTTGCTGGCCAGCCAGCCAGCTGCAGCTGCTGGCCGAGATGACTGGCATCATCTCCATCTCCAGAAACACGCCAACGCCCTAGCGCCCGGAAAAGCCTTGGCGCGCACGCACTCTGTGCCAGACCAGCCTAAACATGCGTTTGAATTATGTACATAGGCGCTACGACGCATGCGGCCTGGGGGGCATGTGTGTGTGTGTGTGTGTGTGTGTGTGTGTGTGTGTGTGTGTGTGTGTGTGTGTGTGTGTGTGTGTTGTGCAGCGCAGTGCTGGTGCGGTGCCAGTGTGTGTGTGCACAGGCAGAGAGATCTGCCATAATTAAGCGGTGAAACCCCGCAATCTATCGCAGACAGTCACCTAAATTGACCGCCGGCGCGCCACATCTGTCGCCTGCCCTTTTTATTCTGCTGTGGCTCGCTCGCATTTAATTGCACCTTGATCCCCCCACCCCGCCCCGCCCGCCGCCCTGAAGGTTTCGGCATAAGTGAAAGTTAATGCTTCTCTCCTCCCACCGGAGCATCGTCGAGTGATGAATCGCAAGGCGTATGAGGTGAATTATTCCCAAAAGGGCTGCCGCCATGCGGAGGTGGGGCCCATCTAGCTCTTTCGGAGTTGGGTAAGTACCGGTAGGTCAACTCAACAGAACAGGCTCAAAGATGGTACTACTAGTTGTGCTGGTGATATATGTACGACTCGCATCCTCCCAACCCGACGAACGGAAAGAAAAAGCCAAGCAAGACATGTTGATTCCTCATCTTGACTCCTGACCCACACACAGTCCCCCACTCGGGGACACTAACTAAAGAAGAAGTAAGGCAGAAAGAAGCAGCTGACGAGAAAAAGAAAAAGAGAAACAAAGAGCAATCTGAACGCCACCAACAAACAAAGCCAAAGTGCCCTCCATCCCAACATTTCCCGCAAACTGGCCGCACGGTTACTCTTCTCCAACCACGCGCACTCATCTCAGTCAAGAGAGCTTCTTTCCCAAAGAACAAAAGGAGTAATGAAGAGAGGGGAACCATGAGAGCATTGGCGCGCCGAATCATTGCGAGGACTGGATTCCTAACGATTGATGAATCTCCCCCAATGAGCCGGGAGCGAGTATTACAGGATCCATGGCCTTTCTTCGTGTTTTTTTTTCTTTTTCTTCGCCGTTCCCTCCCTGCCGGAAGTAGAGGATCCAGCCTCTCTCCTGCCTCAGCGCGCTTCTTTGATCTGCTGTGCTGTTTTTCGCGTCAAAAACGGGGAGATTCCTCCTTGCGCCTAGGCCTGTACATGAGAGCGTCTTTTTTGTACAAAGATCGCGGGTGGGGTTGGGATGTTGAATGCTGGGACGCTGGACGACAATAGCAGGGTATACAGGCTTCGAGGGGAGACTGTTTCGGCTTCTTGTCGTCTACTCCTGTCCGAAGCCAACCGTCTCCTCGACAGCAATCGTGAGCTTCTGGTTGAGCGACTCGTACGTCTTGTACGGCGGCAGATCAAGACGGTTGAAACTGATATCATTATTAGCAAGCTGATCGCTGCACAGCTCTGCGCTGAGCACTTACCAAGTGTGCGACTTGGGCAACTGCGTGACCTCTCCCGCCTTCTCGATCGTAAATCTTCTCGGGCCATCACTTCCCTGAAGATCCTTGAATCCGTTAACGGGAATACGCGAGGTACCCGTCGCGAACTGAAGCAGACGCGACTTCTGCTCGGCATCCCAGCTACGGATGCACTAAAAATGGAGTCAGCAACCCGATCGGGCAGCAGGATCAAGACTTGGCATCCTTACCTTCCAGAAGCTCTGGATGACCTCATCGCTCTCGGTGTAGCCACGGTAGTCGGTGTGCTTCTTCCAGTCATCCACATCGATATCCGCAATACCTCCAATGAGCAACTCCAGTTCACGCTCATCAAAGACGGTGATCAGATCCGCCGGGATTAGCTCGTGGAAACCAGTGATGAAAGCATTGAACTGCTCCTCCACACGCTTCTGGATACGCCACTCGGTAATGAGCCTGGCAAAAATCAGCTCCATTTCTTCCAAAGACATGCAAGAAGTACTTACTCGACGTATTCCCTCTTGTTCTCATTAGTGACCTCGATGTCCCTTCCACCTGGCTTAAGATCAATCGTAACGGTCTCGCCAAAACGCTCATCATCGGTGGAAAACGTCAAATCCAGCACGCCGTCGATGTCGTTGTCCCTACAAATCCAGTCAATACTTGTTTTTAAACACTAGAAAATCCACGAAAACTCACATTGTCCACTGAAGGTTGCGGTGGAAGTCGGCATCAACACCCTCCATATCCTGGAGAGTGATCTTCTTCTTGAGAATCATCTTGTAGAAAGCGCTGATGAAGAATGCATCCAAGAAACGACGATGGAAGATAGCCAGACCAACGACACGGCCGATGAACTTGAAATAGTTCAGGTGCTCAGGGTTGATTCCGGAATGCGGGTTAATCTGGAGCGTGTAGTTGTCGTGCGCAGAGTACTCGAACAGGCAGTAGAAGGGGTTGAACATCTCGTGGGAAAGCAAGAAGAAAAATTCTCTGTAACGTGGTTAAAATCTCATCCGGAAAAGCT
Organism: Neofusicoccum sp. Z40; assembly: GCA_037356075.1. Taxonomy (NCBI): domain Eukaryota; kingdom Fungi; phylum Ascomycota; class Dothideomycetes; order Botryosphaeriales; family Botryosphaeriaceae; genus Neofusicoccum; species Neofusicoccum sp. Z40. The sequence goes on from JBAWJV010000004.1 coordinate 373,986, forward strand.
CATTTGGCTCGCACTTACCTCGAAAGACCACCATAATCCAGACCATCTTCTCCGTCAAACTTGATCATGAGGCGTTTCTTCAAGTCACCGGCGCTCTGCCTCATGATCTCGTGATAAGAGTCTTCGAAGATGTGACTTCTGCGGACCTTGACATGGCATTGACCGGAAACGATCCGTAGGGCCGGCTGAGAACGGAAATAAATCAACTTCCTCCTGAAGTCACGCTTGTATTGCGGCACGTTCTGGTCCAGCGAAGATGGTAACCTGGGGTCATCCCACGTGGTGGTCTTGGTATTGTGATCCACGAAGTAGACGCGTGCAGTGTTGGTCAACCGCATTTCCCAGCCGCTAGGCAACGGTCCCAACTGCGAAACGGGCTGCTGCTGGATAGTACCATTCTGGGCATTCTGTCCATACATCCGGATATACTGCTGGCGGCGGGGATCGACCCAGGTGGTGGTGCGGGTGTTATGATCAACAAAGTAGGCACGTCCTTCCGGAGTATGTCGCATTTCCCAGCCGGACGGCAGTTCGCCCGTACCAGCCGTGGTGGCACCCGTGGCCAACATCGAAACAGCATTTGCAGACGGAGTAGATCCAGGTGACGGCTGGCGCTCGGACAGCGTGGGAGAGTTGGCACCAGTGCGGTCTTCCGGTAGCATACGGTTTTGGTGCCTTGTTCGCTCCTGCTGCGTCTGCGCTTCCATGGCAGTTCTCTGTTGTGCCTCATTGATATTGGCGGCAGGCCGAATCCACGTCGTCTGCCTGGTATTGTGATCGACGTAGTACGTGCGTCCCAAGTGATCCTCACGGCGTTCCCAACCCGCCGGCAGACGACCCTGGGCGTCTTCGAAAGCACTGTATCCCGTGTTTCTCTGGCCGTTGGCTCCAACCCCGTTTGTGGCGGCTCCGGAAGCGGCTGGCGGAGCAGGCCGCTGTGCTGACGCAGCAGCGGCGCTGGGGCGGTTTCCGGGATACGCATCGGGGTGTAGAGACTGTGAAGGACCGGCGCTGAGAGGGGTAGTGGGGTTCGGAGCAGGCAGCCCGTTGACCGAAGAGTGCGCGGAGACGGAGGAGGGCCGCGGGCCGTTGGGCTGGTTGATGGGCTGCGACAAATTGGTGGATAGATTCAGGATTAGCTTGCCGTGCACGACCATGTTGTCGTTGGACTTCTTGAGGTCGCGTGTCAACATTTCTGCGGCAACACAGTTAGAGCTGAAACCGTAGACCCCGAGGCGGAACAGCCTATAGCTTACCATCCCCACCAGACTCCAGGTCTATGGCCGTCCCGATGCGAACATTGATGACGCCGAGAAAACCCTGGTCCTTCTTCTTGAACTTCTTCTGGTCGAATATCTGGACGGCGAGGATGCTGTCTTCGGTTGCTCTCCTGCGGCGGGTCAGTGGTGCTCGAGTCAGACCGGGTCGGACGGCGTATCTGCTTACATATCGAAGCTCTCGTTCCAGTACGGATTCAGCGTCTTCTTGATGACGCTGGTCGTTCTCGTCTGCTCGCCATTTATGGTTGCCACAGCGAAGGGATCGGGGAACCCTGGCGGGAGGTCAGCGTGAGGGGTTAGGCAGCGGAGGCAGGCAGCTTACTGAAGACGTCGCGTTTGTAGAGGCCATCGGCGGCGATAACTGGCGGCAAAGGTCAGCGTGCGATGTTCTGGAGCTATGGCATCAGCCGGGGTGACCTCACTGGTGACGCGCAGGTTGGGCTGGGCGGGCTGGTCCATGGTGCGCGGTGCAGGCTCCAGGCAGCTCGCTCACGGCGTTGTATATCACACAGAGGCGGCTGGCGAGAGAAGGCTCTCAGGGAGCTATGCCGGGGCGCGCGCAGGCGTTATGTCAGCGCGTGGGCAGCGCAGGACAGTGTCAAGGATGGCCGGGGGCTGTGCAGCTCTCGACGGCGGCGGAAGGGCCAGGCGTCGGCCCGCGGGCGCGAGGGCGGCACCAGACAGCAGAGGCGGCGGCGGGCGGCGTACGTTGGCGGGTTGCGTGGCCAGTATCGCGGGCGGGCGCGGGAAGGGGTGCTGCGGCGGGAGGGTTGCGTCGTGCAATTCTATCTTTGAGGTGTCGAGGTTGTCTGCCGGGCCTTTGGGCGGCGGCGGGGCGCGCTTACAGGCGCAAGGATCCCCAATGCGATCGAATCCAGCCGGCCTGCCACCCAGCGCGCGACACCACGGCCAACAATGCGACGCCGCGCGACGCAGCGCACCGCGGCAGGGCACGCGCCGGCCGTCACGCCGCCGCGATCTCCGCAGCCCACTGGCGAGCGGCGCCTGTGTCCGCCCGCCGCCAGCGCCCGCCGCCTCACTGCCCGCCGTGACGTCTCCTCCTGGCTGTGCGGATGATGTAATCCGTCACGGCGCGCCCGTCGCTGGCCGCTGCTCGTGCGCCAGCAATTTTTCATTGGAGGCGCCCCGTTGTGCCATCTCTGTGCCGCAGCCGTCCGCTCCTAATTCGCGCAGTGGCAGCGCCGCCCTCTGCAGCCTGCGAGCAAGCTTTCCGCCGTGCCGTGATACCCGGAAGGGAACCATTGCCGCAGACACCGCCACAGGTGCACGTATTTTCCGACATATATTTAGAGACCGCGTCGTCGTCCTCCCTGCGTCTGCGTCCATCCCGGCTGTAGCGCCGCCGCTGCATAGTCTAAAGCCTGCGCTTCGATGCATTCCGTCTATCAAAGCCGTCTATATAGCACTCGCAAAAATTCCTCCAGCGCCGCAGCTATGCAAATCCGACCAGGGCGTGCTGCGCAGGGCCACCACGTGATGCCCTCGACAGCCTTCCTTACATCACCGGCTGCATTCCAAACAGCCGTCTCAGTGACAGATAGTACTCATACAAGTTGAGCTCCAGGTCTACCCTCATGAACGAGACCCAAGCGCGCAGGAACCTGAACAGGTTGCTGGGCCGCAGGATGCTGCCGCGCAACGACTCCATCTGCTCCTCGAATACAGTGCGGGACGCATACCGGGCAAGGATGAGGAAAGTCCGTACAGGTCCCTGGCGCGTGTGGAGATTCTCGTCGAGAGATCGTGCTGCGCAAACCCAGTCAGCGCGGCGGCCTCTCACAGCAGAATCGGGTCTGGAAACTTACTCAGGTCGTTCGTCTTCAATATCAGCAGGATCACCCTAGGGACTTTGCCAAGCAAATCCACCAGTTGTTGCAGCATGCCCTCGCCGAGGGCAGTAGAGATGGCCTCCTTCTCCGCGGCGTTTCTAGGCTTGCCCACGCCCTCTCTGACCGCCATGTAATCTCTTCCAGTAATAGCACTGGCAAACAGGGGAAAATATTCATCAGGGATGCCGGCAACCTCCTTCGCGAACTTACGCATACGCGGCTCGTCAGCGTCCAACACAGCCAACCAAAGTTTGGCATAGGAGCGCCGCAAATCGAGAGGGATGTCCCGGTACAGGCCATGGTCGTACAAAACGACGTCAAAGTTGCCCTTTCCTCGTCGCGTTGCATTGTGCCTGATGGCAAGATTTCCTCCGTGGGGGTCGCAATGGAGAGGAGCGTTGTTACCAAAGATCATTTCGTTGAAGATGCGCGCCAGAGCTGCCGAGACCTCGTCGCGATCAATGCCGTGAGAGTCGAGATATTCCAGGTCATCTGGTCTGTGTCCGGTTACGTATTCCATGACCAAAAACCGGCGTTCTGCCCATAGGACATCCGGGATGATCAGAGGCGCGTCTTTGATGTTGGCGAAATAACGCTTTGCCCGCATTGCATTCTCGGCCTCTTTGCGAAAGTCCAACTCTTGTGGCAGCGAAATGTCCATTTCCGAGGCAAGCCAGGTCAAATCATATTCCGGAAAGAACCGTTTCAAGGTAGCAAATGTGAACCGCGTCAAGGCCAGATCCAGCGGCGCCCATTCGTCCAATGCTGGGTGCTGCACCTTGACAGCTACCCTTTGTCCCGTTTCTCTTACAACGGCGCGGTGCACCTGAGCCAGAGATGCAGCGCCGATGGGCATTGGCTCGAACTCGGAGAAGTAGTCCATGAGAGTTTGTCCCGTATCCTGCGTCACCATCTCCTCGATCGACTCGTATGACGAGACTGGACATTTGTCTTGCAGCGGGATGAAAGTGTCGCACCACTCGGTCGGCAGGAGATAGTTCATGCTGCTCAGGTGCTGTCCCAATTTGATGAATATCGAGCCGTTCTTTTCCAGCGTCCACAGTGTTCTCTCCGCGCAGCGCTTGTGGCACGCCTTGAGCAGTTCGGGGTAATTCGGATCCGTCTCGTCATGTTTGAGCGTTTGCCGGTAGCTGGGAGGAAACAAGTAGTTAGACAGGGGCGTGGTGCGAGAATAGGAACGGCGTACTCCTGTATGTTGACAAAGAGCGTGCTGGCCACGCGACCTGATCGTCGAATGGCCGTCACAGCATGCTTCGCATCGTCGCTCACGGCCACGGCCGCGGCGACAGCGCCCCCGCCGGCGGCGGCGAGGACGATTCGCCGCCTTCTCTTCTGCCGGGGTATGCTTCTGGCATTGGACTGGGTCGCGTAGCCGAATCGCTGACGGAGAGGTTGTTGCAGCAGCTGCTGCTCGCGGAGGCAAGTCCTACAGGTCCATGGGGATGCGGCCGTTCTCCTAAGCAAGGAGGAAAAGAGAGGAAGCCCAGACATCATCTACGCATCTTGTTGAGGGGTCCGGGTCGCCGTTCGAAGTCGCGCACGCCGCAGCGGACGGGTCAAGGCGGCAGACAACAGGGTCCAGGGCGCGTGGAAGAGGTGGTGATGCTTCGCGAGGATCCCGACATTTTTTCGGACCTAGCGCTCTCGGCCAGCCACCACGGCCGTCCGAGGCAGGGAGCCGGTGTGGCTGATGGGACCGACACCGAGCATGTTTGAAAGGGGCGGCTTGTATTGGACGCCAGCGAGTTGCCGTCTGCGATGTCGGGCAACGCTTCACGCCGGCGAAATCTTTCTTTTCGCCATTTTCATCCGGTAGTCGGCATGACGTCCGGTACCGACGCCATCATGACATCTCTGTACCTAATTTCGCGCATATGAATGTTTCGACTCCGAGAAACATCCAAACCGCCGTAGAGATAGTACTCGCAGCTTCGGTCACTGGCGCTTTCATCACTATGCAGTCGTTTGATGGCTTGTTTGATCCATAGTTATCGCATTCCGCTTCCTTCGACCTTCATCTCACTACTGCTTCTCGATCGCCTCCAATTCCTCGTCTGCCTTCGTCTGCCACCCTCCCTCCCGATGAACAGCCTAGGGTATCCAGGCCGGCACGAACTACCGTATCAACTCCCTGCCGCAACGCCGCTCGCTGACAGCTGAGCCCATCCATCCCTGTCGTTCCCAGCGTCCCTCGTGTGACACATGTCGCATATCCATCATCCGCGTACATGGCCACCAAACCCGCATCCGTCATAGCCCGGATGCCACCGCAACCATAAGACGCCAGAGGGAACGCCAACCGCTAAATGCCACCTTCCTTTTGAGGCTCAGCAGTGTGCTGAGCAAGCGATACGAGACCCGGCCACGCTAATGCAAGCAACGAGGAAAAACCAGCAATGAGTATAGGTCGAAGTAGTAATACCAGTGCCTATAATGAAGGCACTCTCCACTAGCCAGAAGCAGATTTCGCGAACGCAGTCAGCGTGCGCGCCGACCGTCTTCATTCGACTTTCTCCCCAGCCTCAGGAACATGCTGGCCGGGACCAGCTGGCGGAGGCATCTGCGGAGGCAACGAGTGCTGTGGCATCATCGGCTGGCTGTAGCTTCCGCTGGGAGTTCCTCGGTGTTGCTGGGGAAAGTGGGGGTGTTGGTGAGGGCTCGAGGCATAGTGAGCTTGGTGTGGCTGCGGATATGGCCCTCTCATCGGCGTCACTACAGCAAATGTTAGCTTAGAATTTACCAATGTATAGAAGAAAGCTTACTGGATCCTTGCGGCATTCCCTGCATCCCCTGGAACATCTGGGGATATCCGCCATTAGGCATGGGCATGAACTGCTGCGGGGCATGGCCTTGCTGGGAGCCCTGGGCTGTCATCATCTGCGCTACCCCTGGCCTGGGACTCGGGAATCCGTTTGCACCAAGCGGTGCCGGCATCGGCCCGGCGTGTTGAGGATAGACATGGCCCGGAGCTGGCGAATACATCATCTGCGGCATTTGCGGCATCGGCTGCATGTGGGGGGCTCCTGGGAACATTCCCGGGCCGTTGGACGGTTGGCTGACCATCATCTGGCCTCCCATCACCGGAGCTTGAGCCATGAAACCAGGTTGTGTGCGGATGGGAACCGCTTGCACGTTCGGGCTCATCCCGTAGGTCACCGGCATGCCGCCCTGCTGGAAGTTATGCATCTGCTGCGGAGCTTGGCTGTGTTGTATGAAATACGGCATGCCAGCACGAGGAGACGGGTGAACGGAGGAGTTTGAAGCAGAAAACTGCATGTGGTGACCTTCGAAGGGGTGAGGCGCTCCAGGACCATGATGAGGTTGAACTGGAGGATGACGAGGAGTGTGCTGTGGAGTGTGCACTGGCGGCATCCCATGACCACCTTGTTGTAGATGGGGAGGCAGCTGGTGCTGATGTGGGATAGGGCCATTGTTGAGAGAGGCCTGTGGCGCTGAAATTGGCTGAACAGTAATGGGAGTGCGCTCGAACATGTCGTTATAGCTCTTTTCCCGATTTTGCTCAGGAACGTCCCAGGTAGGAGGCGTCCTGTAAGCCTGGGGGATCCCGCCGTTTGCGGCATATTCCTTCGTTTTGTTGTCTGCCTGAACCTCCTTCTTCATGCGCTTGATAGGATTGAACAAATCCGACAGTGAGGACTTCTCTGAAGGCAGAGCAGGCTTTTGCGGTCCAAAGAAACTTGAAGTCGGCGCTCTGCGTGGCTCAGGACGAGCAGGCGCGGACTCCTTCCTTGGACTCGATGCGTTGCTATTATCTCCGCCAGGTGTGAAGGTGTTAGCGGCAGGGTTGGGGCGAAATTCAATTGCCTTGACGTTGAACCTCGTCGAGATGCTTGACGAAGGCGTGTGTGACCCACTTGAGGGCGCGGCAGGGCCGGAGGGCGGAATGCGCAAATCGTGAATGGGGACTGGGTTGTTCATGTTGGGCATGCCCGCACCTGCCTTGTGCTGCTGCTGCGTGATCGCGAGGCGCTGACTAAGCATTCCAGGACCATTCCTAGGTGGTATACCGGTCACGTTCTGAGCGTTCCTGTCGCCACGAGGAGCCTGAGGGAATTGCGCTTGATTAGGCCTTCCGCGCTGGTTGGCGGGAGCTGTTGTTGCAGGGCCCGAAGATCTCTGCTGGGTCTTGATGTCGGAAGTGCTAGTGGCTGGCTTTGATTCGGCGACTGTCGCGGCCGCGACCACGGCAGCTTTGCGGTCCTCAGCAGCCTTCTGCGACTTCTGCTTGATCTCCTGTTGCTTGCTGGGATCCTTGGCCAGTATCGGAATCAGATCATCCGGGATAGGAGCGTTGTAGTTGAAGTTCATTGCGAACTTCTTGAGATCGTTCAATTTGACGTTCTTGTCGTGCCGAGCAGCATGACGTTGCCTTTCCTGCAACTTCATCTTCTCATTGGCAGAGAATTGCTTGAACGAGTCCAGTAGATCATGCTCAACAGTGTTGGCTCCGGTCCTTCCAGGCTTCCTAGCGGCCATATCAGATGACGTTTGCTGCAAAGTTGAGGGCGCCTTTTTGGTTGCATCTGCGGTGGCAGAGGGCGCCGACGTATCCGCAGCCTTGGCGGTGCTAGGTGCTGCAGCAACCTTCTCCGCTGCAGTTGTAGGTGCGGCGGCTTGCTTCTCTTCGGCTTTCGTTGTGGCAGCAGCGGGCTGTTGGTCCTTGGCATCACCAGCTTGAGGTTGAGCGGCACGGTTGGCTGCAGTCTCAGGGCGCGCGATCTGCGAAGATATAATAGCCGGATCAACTGGCGCACCTGGAACGGTAGGTTGCCCTGTAGGCGCCCTCCTGGCAGGGGGAGTGTACTTGTTGGGTTGGCCCGAGGAAAGAGACGGGAAATCTCTCCGGACGCCGCTGTACTTCTCCTCCTCGTCCAAGCCACTGTCGTCTGGAATTGCGAGGCCACGTTCCTCCGCAACGTGGGCATTCATGACGGTTCCGGATTCAATTTCCCGCGCAAGCTTCTCGGCCTGCGCAGCGCGCTCCTTGTACCGCGGATCGTTGCGATCGATCCTAGTAGTATAGAGGTCCTCGTCGTAGTTGCTTGTAGCGCCGAACAAACGCTCGTTGGTCTCGAACTGATCCCATCCGGCGTGGGAGTCATCGCCGAGAGATAGGTCGACCTCAGTCTCAGCGCTGGGTACCCAGCGCTGAAGATCACGCTCGCGTACTTGGAGGTGACCCGAGATATCGCTGTCGGTCTTGAAACCAGTCGACACCCCTGCAAAAAAAGACGGTCAGGTTTGAGACTATCACATCTGTGCAGGAAGACTTACCATTCCTGGTCTTTGCCTTGTCCATAGAGACGTTGTCTACGTTCAACACGACAACGTCCTTAACCTCGAAGGTCATGCGGTGGTCTCGACCGACGCCACAATGCTCCTCGTAGGATTCGGAGGCGCCATTGACCTGGCCGCCGAGGGATGGCAGTCGCTTCACCATCTTGAAAGTGTAACGGTATTCCTGTTGCTCGAGTGAAGAGCTTGAGAAGATGCCCGAAAAGCGTTCGCCATTCTTCAGAGTGACAGTTGCCGGAAGTCCCTAGATACTTGTGGTAAGCGAAACGGCCAAGGTGGTTCCGAAAGCGCAAGCTAAAGATTCGAGGCCGAGTCAAAGCTCAGCCGTCGATGGGATCCGACACGTGGGGTAGATTCTCACGGATCATCCTGGCGCGAAACAGGGTCTACTTACGACGAAATTACTGATTAAGAAGATCATGCGGTCATGTGCATGCTTGTTGTTGTCCGATGCGGTTGACTCCTTGGAGGATGCCGCCATGCCTTTCGGTCCAGCAGGGCCTTTGCCTGCGCCAGCAGCGCCGTTGGATAATGTGGAATTCGCCGGTCTCTGGGTGATTGGGTTGGTGCCTGAGGTCCAGGCCTTGGGGGCAGGCGCTTTCCTGCGAGGGAGTGAGGCGTTAGCTGACAGAGCCCGGAATGGTCAAGGGCGCGGCCGCGGGGCCGAAGGCGGATGCGACACGACTGGAGAGCGCACGGCAAGGCGAGCGCGGACGAGCGAGCGGGAATTGAGGATAAAGGAGAGAGGTGCAGGTGGGAGTGAAGGCAGGCCAATCGCTACGGCGATGGTGTAACCGCGAGCTCGGGCGGAGTCGAATCGAACCACATGCGCGGAGGGGATTCGGGGGGGAGGGAGAGGTCACATTGTGCCACGAACGAGGCTCAATGAGCACGGCGAGCGGGCGGGCGACGGGGAGCTCTTACCTCTGCGAGCCGTCAATGGGACTGGCGGCCTGCTTGCGCGTGCCGTCCATTGCCTTGCCGCTCGTTGTCGTCTTCAGCTGAGCCTTGCTGCCACCGGAACTGACTGCAGGCGAGGCGTTGCCGTTCGTGGCGCTCATGGACGCCATGCTCGGGGTGAGTGAGGGTCAATCGAGGCGTCGTCGTCGGAGGGACGCAGGGAGGAGGAGGACCGCGACGGGCCGGGGAGCTCTGGCCGGCGAGCGCCAACGGAGGGTGAGGGGCGACGGCAGGAGGCACGGGGAACGTGGGCGTGGGAGCCGCTGCGGGCACGGCGGGGAGGAAGAGGGTGTTTGGACGAGGTCCTGGAAAGGGTGTCCTCTGCAAGTGAGGTGACAGGCCCGGTGTCGTCGAGCCGTTGGTAAGGTTGTTGGAGCGAGCGTGAAACCACGCTAAGCGGAGATCCCTGGCTGCCGGTGCGAACTTTCGAGAGCGTAAACCAGACTGCGGGCAGCGTCGCGCCGCGCTCACGCTCAGGCGCAGGAGGAGAGCAGCGGGTGATTCAGGGCAGCCTGTCGGTGCGCGGCCGCGACTCGACAGGGCGCCGGGCTATGTGTGTCTGTCTGTGTGGGCGCCGGCTGCTCTGTACCACAAGCAGATAGCGGCCAGCAAGCTCATGCGCGCAGCTCCACCGCCAGCACGCCCGCTCCCCAGGCACCGCGCGCACCGCCTCGCCGCACCGCACCGCGCGCGCTCGCCCGCCAGCGCCGCCGCCGCCCTCGAAAGCCGCTGCGCCGGCGAGCCGCGAGTCCGCCGTCGCGCGTGCCGGTGCGGGCGCGAGACAGCCCGCCACTAGCCACAGCGCGCGCCCGACGGCCGCGCACATGCCAGCTCCGCCGGGCTGCCGCGTTGGCTGCGTGCGGAGCACCCTGGGCCAGCTGCCAGCGGCCAGCCACTAGCAGAGGCGCGCTAGCCCCTCGGCCGCTGCCTCAGTCCTGCCTGCGCCAGCGAGCGCGCTGCCGCCTCATTGCCGCCCCTGCACGCGTGCCGCGCCGTCTGCTCCTTCTCCCGTCCTCTCTCCGCCGTCTCTCGGCGCGTGGCGCAAGAGCACGCACAGCGCGGAGCGGAGTCTAAGCGACGCCTCGCGCGGGATCCCTGACCGCTGCCGGCCAAGCATCCGCAACACCCAGCACCGCGCCCGACACGCCCAGATGCTGCACGCTCGCACCTGCATCTGAGCTGCCATGCAGAGCCCGCCATCCGCTCAACGCTACCGCCGCTCGCCCGCCACCGACTCCGACCAGACCGTCTACTCCAGCTCCTCCAGCATGACGCTCGCCGGCGACGAGGCCGGCTCCAGGGCTTCGTCGGCGTCCAACCGCTCCACCGGCCAGTCGCGACGGCCCATGAACGTGAGTCACGCAGCATCCGCCCTCCAACGCCGCTGCGCCGGCTCCGACCCGAGCTTGGGCTAACTGTGCTTGTCTCCAGCCCCAGCAGCAGCTGTCGCAAATCGAGAAGAGCGTCACCCATCTCCTAGTCGCCACGAAGCAACTTCTCGAAACCCTCACCCTATGGTCGCGCGGCACCGCAACGGAGAGCGAGGTCTCGGATGTCTACGTGCGGCTGGGCTATGAGTTCAACATTGCCTCCCGCGCCTTCAACGCCATCGGCGTGGACACGCAGGACCTGGGGAACGTTCCAGAGCTCCTCCGGGCCATTCTGGAAGAAACCCTCAGCCAGGAAGCTTCGCAGGCCAGTCTCGACCGCTTCCTGCCGAGGATACGAGACATCATCATAAACCTGCTTCACGGTCTGAAGAAGAAGCAGCAGCGACTGCGCCAAAGAAGCGGGAGGGAATCGTCCGGGTCCAATGGGTCGAGCTCCAGGCATGCAAGTGTGGGCGAGGAGGAGGCGCAAAGACAACGGCCGTCCACCCGCCAGGGCAGCGGAGACCTGGGACATGATAGCCCAGACCTTCCTCCGCGGACTTCGTCTGCTCATGGTAGGTCATCGCCCAGCAAGTACGATAGCCACGCTGGAAACCCGCGCGTCCGGTCCACAGCGGGCAGCCGAGACCTAAACATCTCCGACTCGTCACTATCGAGCAACGCCGCACAGAACATTCCCATCATTGCCCCGTATCCAGAGGACGAGAATATGCCCTCGCATGAAAACCCGCCGCCATCCTATCCTGCAGACTTCCCTCCGCCACCACCTCCGCCAAAGCAGCAGGATGCTCTAGCTGCATTGCAAAGGGGAGGTGAGCTGGAGAGAAGAGCGTCAAGAAGGTTTTCCGCCTACCAGATCCAAAAGCATCTTGGTACTTCCAATGGCATTCCCATGATCCCGTCGAGCCAGAACTCCCCGATACCCAACCGTGGACGGGATGTTCGCGAATCCATGAATGCCGTGCGTACTCGCGGGTCGCTCCTGCACAGTCGCAAGCAGTCTACGCAACGTGCGACGTCCCCCAGCAGAAGCACGAACACGCTGGCTGCCCACAGAATATCCGAGGAAGGCAGTCAGAATGATGTCACTGCATCTGCCCCGAGCATTCCACCTCCAGGCCAACCTCCAGCCGAGGACAGCCCCACTGTGCAAACTCCAGATGATAAAGTCGGCACTGGTGACTACGTTGGCGATGAGAAGCCTGTGGTCGGGGCAACAACATCTGGACCGGTTGACGATGTTCCCGCTGCGGACGAGCTGGACCGTGAGGAGAAAGATCTCAAGCGGCAGGCCGTCGTTACCACCCCTATTCGTAGTGGCACCCGCAAAGCCAAGTCAGCAACGCCACCACAGAGTCAAGAATTCATCCCAGATCAGTCGCCCCAGCCTGGCAAAGAGTTGACGTTGTTCCTGCAATACAAGAGCAAGATCAAGAAGTTTGTGCTCCAGGATGGTTACAACGATCTCTCGATGGCGCGCCTCCAGCTTGCCTTCATTGAAAAATTTGCCTGGAACACTCACAACAATGGTTCCGACCTTCCCGACATCTATATTCAAGATCCCGTCTCCGGCGTTCGACATGAGCTCGAGGATCTCAGTGATATCAAAGATCGCTCGGTTCTGGTTTTGAATGTCGAAGCTCTTGATGAAGTAAAGCGCCATTTCGATGATGGTCTTGGAGATATTCGCAGGCTTGTCGAGAGCGTCAAGAACGCTGTAGTTGACCAGCAATCTGCCCTTCAGCGGGTCTCCGACCGCCAACAGGAGGCTGCTAAGGAGATCGCTAGCTTGGCTGCCGCACCGTCGTCCGCTCGTGCATCAGTAATATTGCCTCGCCCTCCTGTACAGAATGCAACGACCAGCAAACTTAACCTGAAGGATTCGGCTGCCCAGCTTGATGAGATTTCGTCTCTCAGGCGTGATCTGGCTGTTGTTCGTCAGACATATTCATCTTTCGTCGCGGACATCGAAGCGAGCATGGGCGCCATCCGATCAAAGGCAGCTTCTGTGAAGAGCGCAGCCGTCGATGCCGAGATCCCGGCTTTGACTGGTGAAACAGGCCGCTCGTATGTCAACAAGGGCAAGAAGACGTTGAACGACGACTCCGAGAAGATTGTCAATCGCGTTGATGACCTGCAGGATACCGTTGAGGACTTACGGAAAGACGTTGTTTCTCGGGGTGTCCGTCCTCTGCCCAGGCAGCTCGAGACCGTTGCCAAGGAGATCCAGGCCACCACGGGAGAAGTCAAGAAACTGCAAGAATTCCTCAAGAAGGAAAAGCCGGTCTGGACCAAGATTTGGGAACAAGAACTGCAAATGGTCATGGAAGACCGTGAAATGCTCACGATGCAAGAAGAGTTGGCGCTGGACTTGCAAGACGACTTGGAGAAGCTCTCGGAGACGTTCGGCCTCGTGGAACAAGCCACGAAGCAACAGAACACCCAGGGCTCTGGGAACCGTTCTGCAAGCGGCAGAAATTTGCACGCCGTGGCTTTGGACTCCTCAGTCGATCCACGCAAGGCCAAAGACGGCATGCTCAACGAAGTCAGGGCTCTGCAGCCAAACCACGAGAGCCGTCTCGAGGCCATCGAGCGCGCGGAGAAAGCCAGGCAGAAAGAGCTTGAAAGCCGCAAGGGGGGCGAATTCCAAAGAGAGCTCGGCAAGTTCGTTGAGGAGGGTAAGCTCAAGAAGAGCGGCGGTGTTGAAGAAGTCGAGCGCCTACGTCTTGCCAAAGATGAGAAGATCAGAAAGGAGGTCTTTGAACTACAGGCGCAAAGAGCTGCCGCGGCCGAAGCGAGACGGCAACAGATGGCCGAAGCCAGGCGACAAGAAGCTGCTGCTGCCGCTGCCGCTGCCGCTGCTGCGGACAGCGAAGCTCCAAAGGAAAACGGAGAACCGGCCGAAAAGGCAGCTGAAGCGGAAGCCGCGGAGAACAAGGAGGAGCAGGCACCCACCGAAAATGGTGGTGAGAATGCTTCGACCTGAAATTCCGTGTCTTCTACTTCACCTGCTAATCAGGAGTAGTGCGCAGTCAGATTTTCCGTATGTCTGCTCCAGGTTCCAAGTTACCGTGTTTCCAGTTCCCTTTCAACCCGCCTTCGCAAATTCAAGACACCAAAGCCAAGTCCTGCAACACCTCCCCCCTCAGAGTGGTGGCAAATAGCAATTCGCAGCACCTCCAGCGCTATAACGTGGCGACTGTGAATGCATTGGCCAGGCCTCATTCTCCATGCTCGGAAAATGCACCTGCTCACGACACGACAAATTGTGCTACATCTGTTCAACCAAGAACTCCACGACCAGACAGCAGCATGCCCGGCGAGCTAGCGCTCAAACGACAGGCTGTTCTCAACAACCGAGCAAGCGCGAACTTCGATCATGCGCATACGCCAATACTGAGGGCTCAGCAATCGGCGCCTAGCCTTCGGAAGAGAAGGTCATTTTGGAATAGTATCACTGGGTTGGCTGGATGGTAACTTCTGGACCACAGGGCAAGAAACAACGGCTTCCTGTTTTGTGGTGGTAGCTCCTCGAGGCTATACAAACTAATGTGTCGTCTCCCCTTTCCCTTGTATCTAACTCTCTTTTTGCGGATTGTCCTTTCCTCCTTTGATGTGGCTTTGAGCGAGTAATTATTGGATTCAAACATCCCGGCATTTCAGGGGCGTCGAGTAAAGTGGTCGGGGAGTTTCTTTTCTCGAGCACTAGTACAGCATGGACCTACGGGATTCAAGCAGCAAAGTTGGATTTTTTTCCTGAGATTGAGCGAGACGATTAGGTTCGATGCACACCCGGGCTTCTTCGTCTCTTGGGTTATATACGACGTTGCATCAATCGCTTGCATGGCTCTACTGAGATGGACGAACGAATGGACGGAACACAGCGTGTGCACATGATGGATGGGACATGCTGCTATGCTGGCGTTCACGGTCCTCTTTTGCAGCTTTACGATGATATATATCGCTCAATCTATTTCTACGACATCCTGATGAGCCGGCTTCATCCTAGTCTCACTGTTGGCCTACAGCTATTGGAATGCATAACACGAGCGTGGAAGTAGGTACAACAGGCACAGGACGTTACTGTTCGCCCCGGTGGTGCTTATCGTACTCACAGCTGGCTTGCTCATGGTTCCCAGAGCTGGCAAAATTCCGGGCGTCAGCGCGCATTGTTGCACGCGTCCAAGAGGAGCAGGCCATCCGGACTATTCATGCGAGACGCGGTCCGTGTCACCGGACTGAATCCTTCTCGCGGTAGGAAAATGCCGATACGTGAGCGACAAGACAAGATGGTGAGATGGGGCTTACCCACCAGGTCTCGCGGGTTCTGCGACGAAGCCATGTCGTGCCGCCCTCATAATCACCACCGTCATCCCTCGGCATGTTGCGTCCGGCTTTCAGGACTGCCGGCACCGGCGGCCGCCTGGCCAGGCTGGCCTCTAAAATTAGCCTCATTCGGCATGATCCTACGTTGCCAAGCTTTCCACGGCGGCTGAAGGATTGGAATCACTGCGTGAAATGAGCCCCTGCGCTAGCCGCCACCGGCTGTCCAATTTTTGCCACGGGGGCCGCAAACAAAGAACAGCAGGCCACATCCATCGCCGGCCATCGGACCATGCGGTGCAACAGTGGCAGAAGCTCCTGCGGCTACGACCTACGTTCCAGCAGCTCGTGGCAGGCAACTCAATCGAATACGAGAGCGACGGCAGACGGCTAAGCTAAGCATTCGGCAGCGCTCCACATCGGGGTTGAAGGAAGCCTCAAAAGCCTAGACCCACGGCGAGCCCGCAAGTGTCTAGCCGGCCCAGGCCTGGGACTGGGCGCTTGGACGGCTATGACATGACAGGACGGCTCTAGCGCCAGGCGGTTGCCTTCGCCTTCGGCTCTTTCACGACGATGCTACTGGATCCTCCGGGCGGACGGGCCAGGATTGTGTGTCTCGTCAGGCGGTGGGCGTTCATTATAAGATGAGCTGGGTGGAGCGATGGCGGTGCGGCTTGTTTCTACCCTCCTCGTGGCTGCTCTCACGCTTCGTCCATCCCGTCTTTCGTTCAGTCCACTCACGGACCGCTGTCTTTCTTTTCTGCATTGCGAAGGGTTAATCGAATATCAACTCCTACACCACCATTTCGACGACAACACTCCACCGAGTTAAATTCCAACAACACCACCACAATGCGTTCCACCACCCTCGCTATCCTCGCCACCGCGGCTGCCGCTACCGCGCAAACCACCTCCCTCTCGTTCTTCTACCCCGCCGCGCTCGACAACGGCGAGGCGGACGACATAGTCGTCTCCGTCATCAACGTGCAGAGCGGCCGCACGACCGTCGCCTTTGACTGCGCCAATAGCACCGCGACCTCGTCTGCGGCAGCCGCCGCGACCACCAGCCTCGACGACGGTGATGCCGATCCTCTGGACGACAGCTGCGTGTTCCTGGAGCCCATGACCGTCACCGTGGCCTCAGATTACCTTGCCTACGTCACCTCCTTGACGAGCATCGACGGTAGCAGCTATGACTACACTGTCTCGATGGAGTGCACCTCCAAGTCCGGCACGGGCACGTGCACCATGTCTCAGGGTGGCTTCGATGCGTGGGCGGACTACTGCCAGGCGAGCGTTACGGTAAGTCCCCACGACGTTTTATTTTCCTGTCCATTGCATGTACTGGAAAGAAAAAGGCGGAGCAAGATGACGGAAGCAAGCCCCTAAGATCGGATGTATCCCTGTGAATAGACATCCCAGGCCCTCTTCCCAAGCCGCAACACCTCCACCTTACCAAACCCACCAAACTGACTCCCGCAACCTTTTAGGACACCGACGACTCCGCCCTCACCGACTGCTACTCCTCGCACGCCAGCAGCACCATGCCCGCCACCACCACCACCCTCGCAGCCAGCGAGATGAGCGCCATGACCGTCGCCGTGACCGCCGGCGGCGAGAAGCTGAGCGCCGGCGCCGCTGCGTCCGCCACCCCCAGCGCTTCCGCCACGGCTACCGGCTCCAGTGCGGCTGCCACCGGCCTCCACGGCTCTTCCGCTTCTTCTAAGACGGGCTCTGCCACGGCTACTCGCTCGGGTGCTGCTGCTTCTTCGGAGACGAATGCTGCTGCTGCTGCTGCGCGCGGTGGTGCGGCGTTCGCGGGGGTGGCGGGGGTGATGATGGCGGTTTTGGCGTTGTGAGTGGGGTGTTGAGTGTTTGCTTGATAGAGAGAGGGATTGCAGTTGAAGATTTAATGTGGAGAGGAGTTTACTTTCATGTATCATGTTTGGACGGTTTCCCGGCTACATATTATATTCCCCCAGAAACCGCACGACCAATGGGCAGCTTGCAACGGACAAGTTCACGACTTGCCTTGCACTAATGCAGAGAATAGAACTGTGTGGATTGAAAAGGGATAGATTGTGTATACACTCAGGCACATATATACAAAGCCGTCTGTTCTGCGGTCAGACTGTCCTGGCGGATGCCTAGAGGTTCGAATAGCCTCATATGTGAACGGATTGCAGAGCCTGGCGTGAAGTCTCCCGCAGCGATAAGGAGGGTGTCATGCGACCACGTCCCCGCGCGGGCAGTAGTCTTCGCCTCCGCAGACGAGCGTGGGGCCAACGGACACGCGAGCATCTAGAAAGAGGATGAGTGGGCTAGAAGTTGGGGCTGGGGGTCATGTGGGACGAGCCGTGCCTGGCGATCTCGGCAGGGCTGCGGTGCGGCGGCCCACGCAATCGCGGCCGGGGACGAAGTGGAATCGCGGAGAAAGCATGACCGTGACAACAACACACCGCCAGCACACCACCTCCGCCGCCGCTGCTGGCCCGACTACTCATCCTCCAGTCTCGCCGCTCTCCACGCTCTCCGCGCCCGCGCAACAGCACCCGTCCTCCAAGCAGTATTGCCGCCATCCCTCGCCCTTACCAGCGCCCTCCGCGACGGCGGGTCGCCGCTCCTCCTCCTCCTCCCACCTCCCCTCGCTCTCCCCGCAGCTCGGCCGGCGCAACGACGACGTCGAGATGCGGGACCTCGGCGACCGCGACTCCACCGCCCACGAGCCCTTGATCGCCAGCGGCCCGCCGCCCGCGTCCGCCTATGAAGATGACGACACCGAGGTCGACGTGCTCGCCGACGACGCGGACGATGTCGACGAGAGCAAGATCGCGTCGCCGGGGCTGTTCATCTGGGGGCTGACCTTCGCCGCTGGCGTCAGCGGGCTGCTGTTTGGTTACGAGTGAGACTCCCAACGGCCCTCCCTCGGTGTTTGCAGACGCACGCACATGTATAGATATATGTTCGTTGTTTGTTGGGCGCGGCTGATCTGACCGTCAACCAACAGTACCGGCGTCATATCCAGCACGCTCGTCAGCATCGGCTCGGACCTGTCTGGGCGGCCGCTGACGACGCTCGACAAGTCGCTGGTCACGTCGGCGACCAGCCTGTTCGCCCTGCTCGCCAGCCCCATCACGGGCGTGCTGGCTGACGCGTGGGGCCGCAAACGCGTCATCCTCGTCGCCGATGTTCTCTTCGTCGTGGGGGCCCTTGGCCAGGCTTGGTCGAGCACGGTGTGGGGCATGATTCTGGGGAGGGGCATTGTTGGGTTGGCTGTGGGCAGCGCGAGCTTCGTCGTGCCTTTGTACGTCTCTACGCTTCTTCTTGTTGGGGTCCTTAGGATAGTTGTGCCAGCAGCAGCAGAGAGAGCATGCGTGAACTCGTGTACTAACGTGATGTCTTCTTCCGCAGGTATATTTCCGAGCTCGCGCCCTCGCCATTCAGGGGCCGTCTCGTCACGGTGTCCAGTCTGTTCATTACGGGCGGCCAGGTCGTGGCGTACATAATCGGCTGGTTGTTCTCGACAATGCCACACGGTTGGAAGTGGATGGTCGGGCTGGGAGCACTGCCAGCAGCCCTCCAGTTCTTCACGCTGGGCTTCATGCCCGAGACTCCGCGCTGGCTCGTGAAAGCGAACCGCAAGGAACGCGCCAGACGCGTGCTCAAGAAGGTCTACGGCGTCGACGCGGACCAGAAGGACAAGCTGGTCGAAGCGCTCCTCCGACGAGTCGAAAAGGAAGTGCTCGAAGAGGAGGAAGCAGCCAGCATCCGGCGGCACCCCAACACGCCCAAGAGCGGCCTCCGCGCAAAGATAGCCGTCGTCCACGACTGCTTCAGCGAGCTCGTCGGCGTCGGCGGCAACCGGCGCGCCCTCATCATCGCATGCATGCTGCAGGGCTTCCAGCAGCTGTGCGGCTTCAACTCGCTGATGTACTTCTCAGCCACCATCTTCGCGCTCGTCGGCTTCAAGAGCCCAACCCTGACCTCGCTCTCCATCGCCCTGACCAACTTCGCCTTCACCCTCGTCGCCTTCCACTCCATCGACCGCATCGGCCGTCGCCGCATCCTCCTCTACTCCGTCCCCGTCATGGTCGCCGGCCTGGCGCTCTGCAGCCTCGCCTTCAACTTCCTCGACCTGCCAGACGACGAAGCCGCGATGCACAGCGCTTCCGAGTCCGCGCAGGGCAGCGGCCTCTGGGCGGCCATCATCCTCGTCGCCATGGTCGTATACGTGGCCGGCTACGCCGTCGGCATGGGCAACGTCCCATGGCAGCAATCCGAGTACGTCTTCACCCACCCAAGCCTCCTCCTTCCATCCCTCCCACCACGCAACCTCCTCCTCCTCCCAGCTCCACCCACCTACCCACCTACGCACCCTCCCGACGCACTAACAAAAGCAACCAGACTCTTCCCCCTCTCCGTCCGCTCCCTCGGCTCCGCCATCGCCACCGCCACCAACTGGGGCTCCAACTTCCTGATCGGCCTGACCTTTCTGCCTATGATGGAGCAGCTGACGCCCGTCGGCACCTTCGCCTTCTACACGCTCGTCTGCGTCGCCTGCTGGCTGACCGTGTACCGCATCTACCCGGAGACGGCGGGTATGGGGTTGGAGGAGGTGGGGGGGTTGTTGCGGGAGGGGTGGGGGGTGGAGGAGAGTTTGGCGAGGAGGAGGATGAGGAGGGGGGAGGCGGTGGTGGATTGAGGGGTTGAAGGTTTGAGGTAGGTCGTGTGTTGGTGGGATGGTGGGGATTTTGCTAGTTGATTTCTTTTTTTTTTCTTCTTCTCTTTTTTGCGCGGCTTCTGGGGGTCATAGAAGTAGAGAGCTAGAGAGCATGGGGGGACTGGAGAGCATGTTTGGCGCATGCGGTCTTCCAGCACGGAACGAGGAGGTTGGCGTAGGCGGTGAAGGAGATTGTACAGGCTCCGAGCGGCTTCACCTTTAGATTTTTTTTTCTTTTCTTTTTGCTGTTTAGTTCTGTTCAGCGAGGCGTTGGCTGGCGTGATTCCTTAGGACAGTCAAAGCGCTAGGCAGGGCTTCCGGACTCAAGCGGCCCCAACTCATCGGCAGACAGTCGCGCGATCTGGATTATTACGGAGAGGGGAGAATTGGGAGGGAGAGAGGCGCGGTTGTTTCACGTATATAAATCCCATTCTTTTCCTCCCCTTCTTCCCCCTCCAGACAAGCATTTCGAATTGTTTCTCATTTCTCTCTCTTCCACCAAACAAGATTGCAGGCGCAATGCCAGCTTTGTAAGGTGCGAGCGAGCGTACCCCAGACCGAAAGACCGCTCTGGGCCCACCCCAGCTCAGCAGAAACACCTGGTCCGAGAGCCCTACTGCGTACTTTCCTTTTTCGCCGTGACAGCGAGCGGCCACATGCGAAACTGAAGCTCGGTGTCTTTTTTTTTTGTCTTGCCTGCCTGCCAAACACTGACTGGTACGCTTGGCTAATTGGCTGCTTGCCGTTGAGGCCAACTGGTCGCATGCGTCCGATCAGTCGCGCTGCCACCACTCGCTCCCTCTCTCTCCGCAAATCGCATACCGACGACACGTGTGAAAGTGGGCCTCGCACATATGCCCGGTAGGTAGGTACCACAAAAGATGTTTCGGCCGCCGGGAGGCTCCAGTGCTTGCGCTTGCTGAGCTGTAAGTAAGCCCGGGCAGAAGTTCGTCCGCAGCTGATGGCGTGCAAACGCGCCATAGGGCAAGGGGAAGAAACACACAACAAAAAAAAACAAAAATTAACGGGGAATTTACCGGGAGGTCGCGGGGAAGGAAGGGGGGGAGGGGAACGGGGACGGCGGGGCTAATGATGGGGCGGGTGGCCGGGAAAAGAGGACGACCAGACACATGGCATGCAGCTAAACTAACGTGCGTAGGTATTTACATGTAGCTTAGTTCGGGTTTCCGAGACTGTGGACGAGGCAGGCAAAAAAGTTGGCAGCGGCAGCGGAACGGCTTTGTTACCGCTCGCCCGCGGTGTTCCGGGGGAGATGATGGGGCTCGCGTGCGCTACTTTTACTCGTTGCCTTTTCTCTCTGCGACTCCCTATTTCGTCGGTGAAGGAGGGCTGCCAGTGCTGGAGCTTGCGGGCTGCAGCAGCTTGTTGCTTCCTCACCGCCTGTGCATACGGCGATTTTGTCTCGCTTTCCTTACCCACATTAAATGCACCCTATTTTGTTTGACCGGCAGGCTGGGCGCTCGATGGCTCTGGTTGTGAGTGGAAGAGTTTCGTATGCACGCGAACACAGACCGTGGATTGGTGTGCGCGTTTTGATTTTATCTCTCGTCCTTTTTGTTTTTGAGGGGAAGGGGCATTTGCTTCTTTCCTCGGTGTCGCTGTGCGGGAGACCGGCGCCCAAGACCGCTCGGCGAATAAATTCGAGGAGAGGCTCGGGGGTACTTACTTAGCATTCGAGTCTCTCCCTGGATTCGCGCGAGGCCGGTGAGATCCCTGGAATCGCTTTCCCGGAGCAGCAGGGGTCGAACAGAGAGAGAACCGCTGTCCCGATAAGCAGGAGGATCAATCTGTCCGTCCTGCTGTGATCGTCGTTCTTGCGTCCGATGAAGATCTCCATCGCAGATTCCACCGTCTGGACATCTGGAAGACGAAAGAAAGAATGGCATGTGAGCGAGCACCAGGCAGCAGCAGCCCCCTCACGTGCCCTGTACGACCCATTCCCGTCATACCCACTCACCCCCAGATTTTAACCCGTGCATTAGCATGGCACAGCCAGGCATTTGCGGGTATCCGAGCAATGCAAAAGCAAGGATTGACGCGAGACACGCGCCCACTCGACCGGGAGAGCCGAAGCGAGGCGAGGCGGAGGCTGTGTGGAGCTCCAGGAATCAAAGCGCCTGGCTTTGCACCTGAGAGAGGGAAGACAAAAACGCCACAAGCCTCCACTTTCAACGCCCCCCCGCCCCGTCACGTCCGTCCGTGGCGTGCGGCAGGCGCGAGTGGCCATGTGCGTTGCACGCCGAACAGCCAGGCTGGGAGACGAACAAGCATGGCCGTCCTGCTTTCAAGCAATGTTGTATTTTCCATGCTACCACGCATGCGTACATGGCTGTTGCCAAGGTTGCTTGTACCGGTCTCGTTGCATGACGACCCCCAATCTCAAAAATAGAGATGTGTTCAAGGTCGCGAGATAAGAGATTTGGCGTCAGAAAGAAAAACGTATCCAGCATTCTCATTGCCCTTAGGAACGAGTGATGACTTAGCCCCGAGGGACGAACGGTAAGCAACTGTGGAAAGCAGCACACAAGAGCAGGCGGCCGGGTGGGCTCCTCCACGGCTGTCTTTTTGGCCACCTGATTGTCCGCTGCTACGCAGGCAGACGCGCGTCAGGCCTCCTCGGACTGTGGGTCTCTCTCGATAATCCGCAGCGATAGTCCCGAGGGAAGACGGGTTGGGGCAGGCAGCGGAAGGACGGCAGGACGCGTTCGCCCCAGTTGATTGCTTAAATTTGGTCCTGACGATGATGGAATGGTCCGATGAGCACGCGCCCACACGCATAATGAACGCCCGCCACAGAGTGCGAGCACATGTGGAAAGGCGGCAACGTGAGCGGCAAGACATTCAATAAAACAGAGTGCCCCCGGTGGCGCCGAAAAAATGGCTATTTTTTGTCTTGCAAGTGCCATCTCCGTACGTCCCTTTCCCCCCGAATAGGGGTTGCTCAACCGGCCTTGGTATCCTGACTCGCAACGCTTGGAAGATGAGCTCCGGAAATGCACCACCACTGTGCTCTGCATGAAGGACTGTCACAGAGAAGAAATCGCGAGTTCCGACATGTCGGGCAGATGGCGTCGATCCAGAGCGTCTTGCGCACGCTGGGTTCAAAGGATCGATTTGAGGACGCCTATTTAGAAACTATTACACCTCCTATGCGCAAGATGACAGGACAAGACCAGAAAGGAAACCAGCAAAGCACACACACCAACAATTGAAAGGGGTTTCCAGCGGTTTTGCTAGAGAAAAGAAAGGTGCCTCCAATTCCCAGACCAAGTTGAAAGACCAGGCACGGGGAAAATGGCACGGGGATGTCGTAAGGATGTACTGGTGTGGGGAAACGCGCATAGTCCTACTTCAATCCGTGCCATGAAACCCGCCACTCGATCAACCTGAGATCTGACTTCCACACTGAAGACTCCAGCCGGTAATTGAATCCGAAAGCCCTGCGCAAGATGAACGCCTCAGGTTGCCGAGAATGAGAAGCTCTAGTATGTGGAATGGACCATGTAACTCAGAGAAGCGTCCACGCTTGTCTTCATTCACCGTACTCCATCATTCGCATCGAGCTTCGTTCGAGGATATGAGCCCAGTGTCACAAGCCACGGATGTGTCGGTCATGCGTCAGTCAACCCACCGAAGCAGCCGTGGCGGTTGTTTCGCGTGCGGGTAATTTACAAGATGCTGCACTTCTTCTTCTCCTTCTTGCGGGTCAGCAGCGCAGCGCGCGTTGCGTGCTCGAACACTTCGCGCACGCCCTCGTTGGTCTTGGCCGAGCACTCGAGGTACTTGAGCGCACCGATCTTCTTGCGAACATCTTCGGCCTGGAGGCGGGTGTGTCAGCGTCGGGGCGTCTGCGCCGCGCGGCGGGGCGGCTTACCTGCTCAGGAGTGACGGGCTTCTGCGACGTCTTGTGCAGCTCCTCGATGGTCTTCTGGTCGTAGCGCAAGTCCTTCTTGCAGCCGACGAGGATGATGGGCAGGCCCTGGCAGAAGTGCAGGACCTCGGAAATCCACTGCGGTCGGGCTCCGTCAGCAAACAGCGAGCGAGCGGGCGGGCTCGGAGCGGCAAACCTTCTCCTGGACGTTGTCGAGCGAATCGGGCGAGTCGACGGCGAAGCAGATGAGGATGACGTGCGAGTCGGGGTAGGACAGCGGGCGGAGACGGTCGTAGTCCTCCTGACCGGCGGTATCCCATAGCGCTAGTTCGACGTGCTTTCCATCGACCTCGACATCGGCAACATAGTTCTCGAAAACGGTGGGCACGTAGACCTGCTCGCAGTATCAGCATGGATGCGCGAAGGCGTCGGGCCAGGCGACGATCGGAAGGCTATCGGCGGAGCTGACGCCCGGCGGCGGATCGACGGCGACGCTGGGGAGGGGGAGCTGACCTCAGGGAAGGTGCCCTTGGAGAAGACGCTGGTGGGCGGCTGGGGTTAGCGGGAGCTCAGGAGGCCGCAGGGCGCGGACGTGGGCTGGCGGCGGACGGGGAGGCACTCACATGAGCAAGCAGGTCTTTCCGCACGCACCGTCACCGACGATGACGAGCTTGCGACGGATCTCAGCCATCTGTGCGAGTGGTTAGGAGAGCGTGGGCGGGCGGGCGGGCGAGATGGGCGCGGGTGGAGGGAGGACGGTGATGTCGGGGGAGGAAGTGGTTGAGTGTCGCGGGAGGTAAAGGCCGGAGCGAGGCGTACTGACTTTCTGGGGCTAACAAACAGCACAGCCGCAAATGCGTCTTCTGGGTAAGGGGGCGGTCAAAGCTGCTCCGAGCGGTGGCTGTAGCGATGGCGGTGCAGGCGGCGGGATGCGCGCGTGAGGACGGAGCAGGTGCAGGAGAGAGCAGAGGGTTTCGAGCGAGAGGAGGAGACGCAGAGCTGCCGCTGGCTGTTGCTGGGCAGGCAACGTCCTCACCTTCTACGGCCCCTTTCGGCCTAGCCCCGCTGCCCTGCTTGATCGGGGCACTGGCAGCACCCGCAGCGCGATAACGACGGATCACGCCTCGCAAGAGCGCCGCTCTCACGTGGCGCCTCCGTGGCCGCCCAGCGCTGGACGTCACCGTCCACGTCGCAGCCCGCGTGCAGACGGCCAGCCGTCGTCCTCGCACCTGCGCGGCGCCGCCCGCCGCCCGCTCGGCCGCGCCGCGCGACACGCCGCCAGCGCGAGCCTCCGCTTCGGGGCGGCACCGAGTACGATCCCCTTGCGCGCGCTCATTTCCATGGCGTCGGCGGCGCCCGGGAATTGCTGCAACACCACGCTGCTGGGCGCCGGATCGCCCGTCCAGCGTGCAGTGCTGACGAAAGCGCGCCCGCCGGCCTCGCCAGCACAGGCAGCCTTGTGCACGAGCGGCGCGCTGATCGCCCGCCGCGGCACCCGCCCTCGCGCTCAGCAACGCTGCCCCATCCGGCAAGCAGCCTTAGGGGGCACGCCGCCGCGGAGGACATCACCGCCCGTCACGGGGGCAATCTGCAGGGCTGAAGACCCACCGCTGCCATTGGCTTCCCCAGTTTTTTGCACGCTCAGGTAATCGCTCGAGTGCAAGGCGTTTGGCGAACCGGATCGCCCAATGGCCGCCTTTGGCCAGCGTCTGACGGCAGGCGAGATCTTGAGCCAATGGGTGCGAGGACGGCCGGCGTAGTGTTGCAACAGCAGGGCTGAGGGCCATCCGCCCAAGTCCACCCGGGCGTCAGTCTGGATGTGAGGGTGCAGACGAGAGACACACTCATCGCATCCAGCCGCGTGCTCCAGCTCCGTATGCACTGCTGTTGCAATCCTACGCGAGCCTGCTTGGTACAGAGCGCGTGTTCTGCCAGAGACGGGCGGCAGCGTGGGCGCACGCCGTGGCTTGGTCCGCTGTTCCCGGAACAGTAAATCAGGGTCGTCGCGTGTCCTTTCTCGGCAACTGCCCAGGTTCACGCCTCCCGCTCGAGAGACAGGCCAGGCGGCAGAGCCGTCGGGGTTGACCCAGTGGCGACAGAGGCAGACAACGACAGACAGCACCGGGGCGTTCGATGCCATTCGATAGTGTAGACTCTGCCCAATGGAAGTAACGTGCAGCAGAAGCGAATTCGCCGCGGCCACCCGCACGTCAAACTGCTCACTAATCTAGGCCCGTGGCCACGCGCACCCAGCGTGCAGAGCTCCTCCGACCGCGACCCTTCGCCTGGCGGAGCGATAGAAGCGTTGCTGCGCTATCCGGCCTTGCCTGAACGAACGTTAGCCGCGGAGTTTAGCGATAAACTGCGGGCGGCGGAACCAGGGAGCGGGTGCCTGGGTGCATCATCGCGCCGAGCTCGCATCAACCTCATCCACAGCTCCCACCTGTCCAACCCTGCCGACACCGACTTCGCTCCTTCTCCCGCATCCACCGCGCCTCCCGCCAGGCTCTCCGCTGAGATCTCGCGACCAGATTCTCACCGCCATGTCCGACGCGCAGTCTGATGCGGATAAGGTAGCCTGCCCCGCCCACCTCTCCAGTTGACCCGCATCGCGCTGATGCCATAGGACAGATCCGCAACAAGCGTCTCGCAAAGCTCGGCGGGCAATCCTCTGCCCCAGCTTCGCCTGCCCCAGGCGATCCCAGCGGCGCCTCAGGAGCCACGTCGCCACCAGCTCCTACGCAGAGCCCGTCGCCCGTCCGGCCAGACACTTCCAAGACCGCCACCGCAGCGTCCGCTAGCCCCAAATCGCAGCCCATCGCCAAGCCGGAGGGCGAGGTCTCCACGCCGAAGATTAGCATTACCAAAAAGGTTCCCACATCGTTGCCCCAGAAGCGTGACAATGAGAGCGAGTCGCGACCGCGGCCACGACCCGCCGCGCAGGAGAGTCTTGAAGTGTGGCAGCACAGGACGCTCAGCACCATATTCAGGGTGTCTTTAGACGAGAGCCTCACGCAGGATGCGCATGGCAACCGCCTGACCTACCTACCGGGTGTGAAGGGAGACTTGGAGGATGCCGGGAGCCCGCTGTTGCTTAATACGACGGTGCTAGACCAGGCAATCTTAGAGGCCGCATCCAACCGCTCCGACAACAAGCCTCTCAACTATCTCCTCGCCTGCTGGAAGCGCGCATCGAGGGTGTCTAGGGGAGCAACCACAGCAGACAAGAGCGACCCGGCGAGATGGGAAGTGTTGAAGGAGGCTCGGAGACTCTGCTTGAGTTACACCATGTTCGCAGTCAATATGCCCGACATGTTCGGCCTAGATTCATGGGCGATAAACCCGCTAGCAACACACCTTTTGTGCCACCCCGAAGATGACCGTGGCATCTGCCACGACTTCTTGACCGAGGCCGTCTCAAGGTTTGAGGAAGACGAGAGCGTCAGGGATGCGCTGGTTGGCGCAATGGAGCAACTCAGTCGGGATCTTTCGAAGAAAAGCATGAACGACGACTTCAAACCCTACATGCTGGTAAGTCTTCGGCCGCCTGTTTCCATTTCGGCGTACTCACATTTTCTAGGCTCTGAGGAACTTCTGCCAATATCCTCCATTGGTCGTGGCTCTCTCACAGTCCTCCATGTTCTCACCGTCCGACATCGAGGCACCTCGATTAGAGAATGACACGCTACTGGGGCCTTTCTTCAAACTTTCACCGCTGCAAGCCGAAGTGGCCATGAACTATTTCTCCGATGCGCGGACCAAGGACAAATCAATTATCATCAATGCTCAGAAGGCCCTCCGGATGACACTATCGACGCACCAAGATGAGCTGTTTGATGTGGCCAACCGCTTTATTCGCGCAAAAGACTCCCGGCCAAAGATGCTCAACTGGTTCGCAGCTACGGTAAATAAGAACCACAAGCGCCGAGCTATGCGTGTCGACGCAAAGCAAGTATCGTCCGATGGCTTTATGAACAACGTGACGGTGATCCTTGACCGGCTCTGCGATCCGTTCATGGACTCGACTTTCTCCAAGATCGACCGGATTGATATCGATTATCTTCGGAGAAATCCGCGCGTTGACATCAGCGATGAAACCAAGATGAACGCTGATCAGTCTGCCTCGGATGAATTCTATTCCACGAAAGTGGACGGCGAGAGCAACTTTATCTCAGAGTGTTTCTTCTTGACCGTCGCTGCACATCACTACGGAACGGAGGCTGCCCAGAGCAGACTTACTCAGCTCCAGAAGGATTTGAAGTGGATGGAGCGGGAGCTCGAGAAGTTCGAGACTGAGAGGCACAAGTACGCTCATGTAAGTTGTTCTCGGAGGTAACCTTTCTGTGGATATTTGTTGACGTATCGTTAGAACCCAGCACAGCTTGCGCTGTTTGAGAACGCCCTCAAGAAATACAAAGATGCGATCGAGAGGAGCCACAGCACGATTCTTGCCACTCAAGGCGTACTGCTGGATGAGACCATCCAGGGACGAGCTATGCAGTTTATGAGATACGTCATCGTATGGCTGCTGCGTATCGTTAGCCCGGGATTCCCCCAGAAACCACTCAAGCTTCCCTTGCCGGAACAGCAGCCCGAGGCCTTCAAGTGTCTGCCCGAGTATTTCCTTGAAGACATCGTGGACAATTTCAAGTTCATCACGCGCATGATGCCGCAGATCGCGACTTCGACGCAGTGCGAAGAATTGATCATGATATGCCTCACATTCCTCCGCAGTTCAACATATATCAAAAACCCGTATCTCAAATCAGGCCTGGTTACCATTCTCTACTATGGGACGCTCCCCTTCTACGGCAAGTCCAAGGGAGTGTTGGGAGACCTTCTTTTTGCATCTAAGTTTGCCACGGACAACTTGCTACACGCTCTGATGCAATTCTACATTGAGTGCGAGAGCACCGGGGCGCACACTCAATTCTACGACAAGTTCAACATCCGGTACGAGATCTTCCAGGTCATAAAGTGCGTCTGGGGTAACCCAGTATACCGAGAACACCTTGGAACCGAGGCCAAGTAAGTATCACAGCGATCCTGCTACGAGCGTGCTTTACTAATGATGGCACAGGGTTAACCTGGATTTCTTCGTTCGCTTCGTCAACCTGCTCCTCAATGATGTTACTTTCGTCCTTGACGAGTCTTTCTCAGCCTTCACGACGATCCACGACCTCACAAAGGAGTTGCGTGATCCGAACTCCCACTTGGACGAGACTATGAGGAAG
This sequence comes from Neofusicoccum sp. Z40, assembly GCA_037356075.1. NCBI lineage: Eukaryota > Fungi > Ascomycota > Dothideomycetes > Botryosphaeriales > Botryosphaeriaceae > Neofusicoccum > Neofusicoccum sp. Z40. The sequence goes on from JBAWJV010000004.1 coordinate 402,973, forward strand.
GAGAAGGAAGAAGCGCTTGAATCGGCCAAGCAAAAGGCAAAGAGCTACATGGGCCTGACCAACGAGACTGTGGCCATGCTGAAGCTGTTCACGGAGGCTCTCAGTGACTCATTCACGATGCCGGAAATCGTGCAGCGTCTGGCAGACATGCTGGACTACAACCTGGACGCGCTCGTGGGTCCAAAGCAGACGAACCTCAAAGTGGAGAACGCGCAGGAGTACGGCTTCAACGCCAGGTCGATGCTTGCAGAAATTGTCGACGTCTACCTGAATCTCAAGCATAAGGAAAACTTCCACGTGGCTGTGGCCCGTGACGGCCGGTCGTACAAGCCTGATAACTTCACCAAGGCCACCAACATCATGCGGCGGTTTGCGCTCAAGTCCGAGGAGGAGCTTGCCGAATGGGAACGACTGGCAGGCAAGATCCAGGCAGCGAAGGAGGCTGACGAGCAGGAAGAGGCCGACCTGGGTGAGATTCCGGATGAGTTCTTGGATCCGCTCATGTTCGACATCATGAAGGATCCGGTCATCCTGCCGAAGAGCAGAGTCACAATCGATCGCAGCGTGATCCAGAGCCATCTGCTCAGCGACCCGAACGACCCCTTCAACAGAGCACCGTTAAAGATCGAGGACGTCATCCCGGACACGGAAATGAAGGCGAAAATCGACGCGTTCAGGGCGGAGAGGAAGGCAGCGAAGGCAGGTCAAGCTGCCGGCGGCGAACCGATGGATACGTCATAAGGTTGTTCCGGAGGGGGAGGATCTGCATCCGAGCGAGGCAATGCATCAAGGGCGTTCAATGGGCTTTGGGGATTCTAGATGGCTGAAAGGCCGTTCATGAATGACGTGGTACAACAAGGAAAGGACATGTTGTACATACATACAGTAGAATGGCATTTTCAAAGAATGACGAATGATTTGCATCCCCAATTTCAATGACTTCAGCAAACTGACGATTCGTGCTCTTGATTAAAATCTTCCGTGACTGGCTATCTTTTGCCTAAAGCCCAGGGTGGTGGTACATGTATTTTTACAAGGTTCATAAGTCGTTACGGCTATACGGATCCCCGCCGACGGATGGTGCCACTCGTCGTTATGACTCTTCGTCCGACGCCCTCTTCCCGAAAGCATATGCCAAGCCACCGCCGACCAAATTGGCGGCGCACAAACCCAGCGTCGCTCCGCGGATGATGCCTCTGGCGCTGAACTTGGAGTAGAGTTTCTGTAGCAATTGGCAAAGGCGCGTCAGCTCCACCATTCAAGCGCCCATTGAAGGACAACAAGCACCGACCTGTTTCCGCCGCTGCGCCAACAACATGTACAGGCCGCTCCAGGCGGCAGATATGCCCGCGGCGTCCTTCTTGTAGTCGTTGAGGTTCAGGTAGCTGGCGAGCAGCAGCATGGGCGGGAACAGCATGGGCAGAGGCTGGAAGGGGCGCGCATGCTGGGCGGTGATCAGGGTGGCGGCGAGGGTGGGAGGGACCGGGTTCTCTGGCGGTCGGTAACGAAGTCAGCCTGTCGCGGGTTTCTTCTTCTGTTGCGCAAAGGTGCGGGCGAGCGAGAAAGAAAGCAATTGGAGGGCATGGAGGATTTCGTTGGGCGGTTTACCTCCCCATGCGCGCAAGGTGTGGGCAATGCCCGTCTTCACCTTTTCCTCTGTCGGTTCGGCAGCCATGGGTGGGAGTGGTGTTGAGGTTGTGGCGGTGGTGGTGGTGGACACAGGCAGTTTCGTCATGCGCGGGAGCAGAGGTAAGCATTAACCGGCGCATTGCCGCGCGCAGAGCGCGGGCGCGCCTGATTCAGCGGCCACGCGCGGCGGGGTGTCAGCCGCCTGCCTCGCTTGGACGGACAAGCGCGAGGCGCGGGCGGCGGCAAAGCAGCCTCAGCCCAGGCCAGGCGCGCTCTCCCGCGGCCGCCGGACGGACATCGATACTGTGGCATCTAAAAAGATAACACTCAACATCCCTCGCCCACGCCCCACGCCGCGCGCCGCCGAGACATCTCGCCCTCCGCGCTTCCCTCCGCCGGCCGCGTCCGCCAGCGCCGTCGTCCCCACGACTCGCAGCAACCACCGCCGCCATCACGACCACCACCGCCGGTCCTCTGTCGCCGCCGCATACCTACCCTAGCTCCGGGGCAATAGCCCTGCCCGCCGGCCCTCCTCCACACCACCACCACCACCACCACCACGAAACCACGACCGACAGCAACCATCCATGTCCGCCAAAGCGAGCGGCGCGGACGCGGGGGGCAGCGCCGCCAACGGCGACGCGCGGCACCGGCAGCACCACGACGGCAGCGCCAACCGCGCCTACACCGTCGAGCAGAAGGCCGCCGTGCTGCGCATCCGCAGGTGCTCGCCCACCGCCTACTACGAGATCCTCGGGCTCGAGGAGACGCGCTCCACCTGCTCCGACGGCGAGATCAAGAAGGCCTACCGCAAGCTCAGCCTGCTGACCCATCCGGATAAGAATGGATACGACGGCGCGGACGAGGCGTTTAAGTGTAAGTTTTTTTGCGGCTATTTTGTGGCTTTTTAGGGATTGAGAGAGGGGGAGGGGAGGGGGAGCTTGGTTGTCTGAAGATGGGAGGATTCGGTTTTTTTTTTTTTTTTGCTTTTGGTTGAGAGATACGGTTGGGCTGATTCTTGACTTTATTCTTTCTCCTGCTTTGCAGTGGTCTCCCGAGCATTCCAAGTCCTGTCGGATCCGGACAAGAAGGCAAAGTTCGACAAGTTTGGCGGCGACCCGGACAACAGGTTCGGCGGCGGCGCATCGGCGTCTGCGGGTTCCCCGTTCAGCGGCTTCGCACGCTCCGCAGGCGGTGCTCCGCGGGGGGCCTACTTCGAGGAGGAGATATCGCCGGAGGAGATGTTCAGGCAATTCTTTGGCGGCGGCATGGGTGGTGGATTCGGAGGGCCATTCGGTAAGCAGTCCCGCCCACCATTCCCCAACCACAAAGCAGACAGACGCAGCGGCTAACCGAGCTCCCTTTTCTCTCCGCCCCGACAGGCTTCGACGCTGGCCCCGGCTTCGTCTTCAATCTCGGCGGCGGCCCCGGCATCCGCGTGCACCAGTTCGGCGGCGGCCGCCCGCGGCGACGACCCACCGAAGCAGCGCAAGCCCCGCAACCCAGCCTCCAGAGCACGCTGTCCTCGCTCCTCCCGCTCCTCTTCCTCTTCGTCCTCCCGCTCCTCTCGTCCCTCTTCTCCGGCTCGGGCTCCACCGCCGCCGGGCCCTCGCTCCGCTTCGACGCCCCCGTCCCCCCGCACACCCTGCAGCGCACCAGCGCCCGCCTCAACATCCCTTACTGGGTCAACCCGACCGATGTCGAGGATCTGTCGGCCCGGAAGCTGCGGGAGTTGGATCGCTCGGCTGAGGTGCGGTATATGAGCCATTTGAATGTGGAGTGCGACGTCGAGCAGCAGCGGCAGGCGCGGTTGATGCAGGATGCGCAGGGCTGGTTTTTCGTCGACGAGCAGAAGATGAAGGAGGCGAGGACTATGCCCAAGCCGAATTGTAATAGACTTAGGGAGTTGGGTTATGGCAGGTAGAGCGAGCGTGGCATGACTTTTCAAGCGTCTTTTTTTGGTTTTTGGTCTATCGGCATGGGAGGGATTTTTTTTCTTTATCCGCTGATGTTGCTGTTCCTCCAGTCGTGCTGCTACTGTTGCTGTTGCTGCTGCTGTTGCGATTGACGTTGTAATTGTGGCTGCTGTTGTAACTGTGAGCGCCTCTCTGGATGATCATTCGTGCTGCTACGGCTAGTTGTTGCAGCGTGGGAGCATGCACTGTACGTTGTTCTTTACTTTGGTATGTCGTTGATGCTGGGGAGCAAAACTCTGTGCACGGATGAGGCGTTCAGAGGCGTCTTCCACCGTTTCATTTTTTTTCTCTTTCTGTTCTCCCATTTCCTCCCTTTTTTTCTTACCTTACACAAAATGGGGAAGACGGACGGGGGTAAAGGGTAAGAATGGGATGAAGTCAAGCATGAAAGCAAGAGCGAGCATTTCAGGCAGGGCTTAGGTGCTCATTTACCTTCCATGCGCCGCCCTTCATGGTTGATGATGTGGGTGGGGGGTGTGTTTCCGTGCTGGGGAGGAGGAGGGCTTGTAGTGGGTGTACAGATTTCGTAATGCAAGAGGGTTCGCTCCCGATGAGAGTAATTATTTGCTTGTGCTTCTCCACGGTTGTGATCTACAAGAGTAATGAACATTTTCGAGACTATGCAGTTGCGGGTTTTCTGGATTTGAGGTGTAAGTAGGCAATACGTAGGTGGTTGATTGACGTTCTAGGGCGAGTAGAAGACGGGCGGTTACGAGGACAGGCGCAAAGGCGGCGATAGCAAGAGACAAGGATGCAGAAGAGATATGTGGCGAGAAACCAGCGAGTAGTTGGAAGCTACACTCGATAGGAAACAAGGTCTGGTAGCAGAAGTCTTTTATACATGCCATACGGATTTGAAGCATTCATTCGGCTGGGGTAACAGCAGCAGGTGTCTGCTCTAGGCATCCGGACGAATGCTGCAACTCCGTATGTAATGCGCAGTGGCTTCTGTAGCCGAGCTAGAATGAGGGTAAGTCTTGACGCAGTTCTCCTTGATTGGTGTGCTTTCCTTTCAGTACAACCCTGGAGTACACATACGGCCTATTAAAGGGATGCCAAGGTCAATTGTCTCTCGGGGCTTCTCAAGGCATGGGCAGCTATTCCTACGCTGGCTGCACCTACGCCCTTCGCGTACCCCGGTAACCTACCGTACGGACACCAGGGCCTTCAGAAAAACGTCTTCCTACCTATGCAACACAACTGGAAACCGAAGACACCTCTATACGCGACACTCCACCTACCACTGTACGACTTCCCCATCCACGTACACCCCTTTCATGTCCGTATGCCGCCGACCGCCGTACACTTGTCGTCATTCATCATCGGACAATTGTTTGAGGCCAAATGCAAGGGAGCTTTTGGGAAAGACGCTTTCCCCCGGCTCTGGCCGTTTGCCACTTCCCGCGGTTGGATCCACCAAGCATACCGACCAATGGGACGTGCGTACAAGATACGAGGACCGGACGGCGTACTTCGGTACGGCCTACTCAATGGCACATACCTACCGTGCGGCAATGAAGGCTACCGACAATACATCAACAAATGGCAGACAGAGCGTCAGGGAGAGGACGTGAACGAGGGCCACCCATGGTGCAAAGGCTCACCATAGTATGTGAACTGTTGGGAGAATATCCGCGCCCTTGGAGGTACCTAATCTCTTCTTTTACTCGCCAATCTCCCCGGCTCTAACGAAGCTCCAGAGTAGTTCATTGCACTACTAATGGTGTACCCTTGTGCTTTATCTTGGTCCGGAGTTGGACTGTGAGAGTCTCTCTTCTTGGCCGGCGAAAACGCATCTGGTGGCCAAAAAGTGCTGTACTACTATGTGGCCACGGATTCTTGTGTGCGGATATATTATGAAACAACATCAAAGAAGCTCATCAATCACAACAAGCTTAATGTCATTACAAATGTCTAGTGGTGACTAGCGTGTGCTCTTGATTATGCTACTGATAGAAAAGAACCAATGATGATTAGCTTCATCATGTTTTAATGATGTTCAACGAACATAACATGCACAGTTCTCGGGCAAGTACATGACTTCGAGGCTCCAGGAAGAACGCAGCTTTCTTGGATTCAGTACTGATCGAGCACTTACTTCTAAATTTCTGGTAAATGTGGCGTTGATATATATGTTGTGGATGTTCGACGTGGTCGGGAATTGGAGTAGTTTAATACACGAAAAGGACCTGCCGCCTGGTCATCTCATGAGATCAAGTAGCTATCATATAGTCGATTTAGTCTTTGGAAATAGTTCTCAGTACAGTCAGTTTGCTCGGTATCAGTTTACAAAGTGTGTTTTCAGAGCCGGAAGCGGGGGCGGGGGGAGAGAAGAGGACGCACTTTCATCGGGAGTCGAAGCATTCACCAGTAAGTATTCAAGTTGCAAATTGCTGAATGGGGAGCCTATGAATGCTTGAATATTGGGTGCAATCTCCCCATGGTATACGGTTTTAACGTTTTAAAAGAATAGTTGTTTGGATATTGGAAGAGACTTGGCATCAACGGATTGAGATGATGAACGGCCACATCAGATATTAACGTGAACCGATGGATTTTCTGCATGGTCTCAGTCTGCACTTTGTTTATTAATGATGCAAGTCAAAGACCGAGCGTAGTAACAAACAAGGGGATGGTCGAGTGGGCGGGACTTCACTCGTGCAAAATACGGCTCTTCACTTCACAACTTGCTATTTTTAGGAACATCTTTTCACCAAACTACCTGTTCACGTACGTTCCCTTCATATTGTTTATTCAGTGAAATGAATACAATGGTTAAAAGGGCTATAGTTGCAGAAGCATAAAAGTCTGGCCAACCCCCAGACTGCTTCCTTTTCGCAACAACCTTTTCCAACATTCGACGCTCAGAACCGCCTCGATACCCCCATCAAAAGAACCCAATTCTCTCCAAACACCTCCTCAAACAATCCCTTCCTCCAATCCTCTCAACATGTGTCCCTCGATGGAAGTCGTCTCCACCGTATGTATTTTCCGATCCTCAGTTTCCTCAAACACAAGCTGAGACTGACGTTACAGTCCACGATCGTCGGCAACAAGAAGATCATCAAGAAATACGTCAAGCCGACTCCTCTCCACGCCGAAGCCCGCAAGTCTTGGACCGACTTCACCGCCTACCTCTACAAATCGGCAGCTGCGCGCCGCAAGGCCGCCGCCAAGTCAACCTCCTCGCCCATCAAGAAGACCAAGCCGCTCAACACTGCGGCCACCAACTACAAATTCCGTCCTGCTGCTGCGTCTGCTGCTGCTAACATGAGCAGCCTTACGGCTGTCTCTGCGCACATGAGCCGCAAGAGCCGCAAGTAGTTGAGGGAAGATGAATGAAATGGGAACGAAGGAAATACTCAGACTTTAAATCAGAAGAATTGAATTGTAGTTTTCGGCCTTTTGTCTGGACGTCTCAATCTCAAAGTTTTGCAATGTGAACATCTACATTAACTGTTTATTGTGAATGCTATCTGGCGTAGAGAAAATAGGGCTTAAGATATAGATCCTTGCGTTTAACGAAGCAGTAACCGTGAAGGGTAATCAGATAGCAAACGAAGCTACACATTCCCTGTTACGTCTGTGTGGGGCACTCGAAGCCCGAACACACCGTGTAAAAAATCAACTGTGCCCAGTGCATCGTGAGTTTGTCGAGACTGAGTCTGATGAGTCAATGACTGGAAGTAAACGAAAAGTTGCTACGGAGGCCCACAGTTCATCTCTTGTGAGTCTTCATGTGGAACCAAATGTGGAAATTAAGTTCCCTAGCACTACACCGGCTTGAACCCTCTAGATGCTATCATTGTTTTACAGCAGATAGGAAGACCTTGCACGGCTGATCTTAGTCCATGTTTTCCCTCCACTACTGAGCTATGAAAGAATTGACGGTTAAGCGTGGAAGTTGCAACATGCCTAAAGTATAGAGCAGGAGCATTCATCTGCTTGCCAGACGATGACTGCAAGCCTGCCCAAGTCACGCAGACCACTTGTCCAGTCTTTCTTTCATCCAAGCTCCTGAAGTGTCAAAGAATGCTAGTCACACGTTTCGTAGTGTGTCCGAGAAGGCCGAGAAGCCGAGGACTCTAGAACATAGCACGCGTAATCCGAACATCCACCACCAGCAACAAGCGCAGCCATCCCCACCGCGGCAGCTAAAAATCCGAAACAACCACCCACACCGGCCAGCGCGGCCTTCGAAACAACCGTTTCCCGCGCTGTGTGGAGCCTGCTGCCTCGCCTCGCGCGCTACCGCGTCCAGCCGAAGAAGATAAGAAGCCATTAGTGCGTCCGACAGATCCGAGCAGATCTGGTGATGTTTCAGCACAAGGCCGTGTAGCATGACCAAGCAGCCCGCCGCCCCGCTTTCTAGACTCGCGGAAAAAGAGAGAGAAAAAGTCGTAGCCGGCGGCGAGCCCCTGACGGCCACGACATATCCGCGGCGAGCGCGCTGGTAGATAGATGACCCGGCGGCGGAGACAGCTTCCGGGGCGGCGACGCCACCAATAGACAGACAGGCTAGCACGTAACAGCCAGCCCGTTTGCGGGATCTAACGACGACCGGCGGATGACCAGGCGACCAGGCTGGAGAGACGACGGTGATCGGGAGCCGTGGTTGTGTCTGTCTGTCGTGGCCATTGCCCAGTCAGAAGCGATAGATCGACGGCAAGGGTGAAGATTGCGCAAAAGGGTCCCCATGACGCCGTTTCCGCTCGTCGTGCGCATCGTATCACTCATTGTTGCACCCGTCGATCCGGAGCGGCATGAGCATGAGCGAGCGCGTGTCGGCAATGCCTGTACGACGGCGAGAAGGCGGAGCGCGAGAAGCGAGCAGAGCGAGCGAGCATGCGGACGCTCCGGAGCCAGGGCCGCGGCCGGGTCGTAACGCGGTGGTGCTGCCTGTTTGTCTGCCTGCCTGCCTTGCCTTGCCTTTACCCCCTTCCCTTGCTTTGCTCTTAGCCTCGCCCGCCTGCGCCATCCGTCACGCTCGGCCGATTATGCCACCTAACCTGCGCCGTCGCCACCAACGACATCCGCGGCCCTGACCGGGCAAGCCAGCCGGCATTGCGGCGGTGTTTCCCAAGCTCGTCGCCAGCAATCGTCATCACCTAACGCAGCCAACACAGCCCATTCGCGCAGCCTGCCCCCCCCAGCTCTCACGCCAGTCAGCAATCCCGTGGGAAGGATGGCCGCGCTCTTACCTACATCGCACGGTCGTACGGAATCCCTCCACCGGCCGGTGAGCAGAGAGAGGGAATGGGGGCAGGGCGTGAGAGGGTAATCTTCACAGACCCCTACCGACCCCGCCACACGCAACCCCCCCGTCAGCGGCTGCAAGCCACCTCGCCGGCACTTTCGGCATGCCGTCTTGCAGAATCTCTGACGACAGAGGGGAGAGGTGCACAGTCGAGGCCTGTGCAGACTGCTGGCCTTGCTGTACAGCTGTCCGTCAGGCAAGCAAGGCAAGCAGCAGGGACTAGACACTAGACAGCGCGACGCTGCCACAGCTAGCGAACAAACAAAACATTAGCACGTAGAAGAGAGATAGGTAGGTAGGCAGAGATCGAGACTCATCAGAGAACGTTCGAAGCCAAGAGCCGCTACAAACGCACAGCACGGCCCCCGAAACGCCCGCCAGTCCCGTCCACCGCCCACCCCTCCCCACCCCCCTCCCCTTCTCACCTCCAAATAATCTCCGCGCGCCGATAATAATAATCGATAAACGAGAGAGTGTGTGAGTAGTAGCGCGTGTATGTACGTACACCTTACCAGAAGCAGAATTACCTGCATTAGTGTCCATGGGATGGAAGCTTCCCCCCCAGCATCCACATACCTAGTCCGTCCGCGTGTCTCCTGCCGCCACACCCCTCCCTTTCACACGCAGCTCCCACCCACCACGCCCAACCAACCCTGTCATCCCCCTCCCCCAATCGATCATACTATCTCCACGAGGCCCAAAATTCCCCCCGGAAACCCGACCCTGGTCTATGTACATATGCAACTCCGATCTGCTAAAAAAAATCGTGCCTCCGTGTTTATGCACCTAAGATGTGCACCTGCATAACGCCATGGCGCGGCTTTAGTGCAGCAGCTTTTCCCCTCGAGCAACTTCCCTCCCCTCCCTCCTCCCCCGCACGCACGCACGCACATAATCTTCGGTGCATGAAGATCGCCGGATTCTAGAACCGGGAGGGTTGGGCCGTCGTCGATACATACCAAGCCTCCTAGGTAGAAAAGTTTAAGCGGCATAGATGTTGCAGTAGTAGGGCAAAAGGAAAAGCACAAAGTTTCTCTCGGAGAGGAGAGAGAGGGAGAGAGGAAAAAAGAATTACTGTGAATGAGAATAAGGTAGTTGCACTGCACACCGCTCTCGTGCGCGTAACTAACTGCGCCGAGCTCGTCTTTCTAACCCGGTCTTCTCTGTGCCATACCCTTTCTCTCTTCTCTTTGTTCTGCCGTAAGCCGCCGCGGCAACAGCGGGTATCACTAACCCCCGTCCATCCATCGGTGGCTGATGATGATATCGTACAAGTCCTGTTCCCCCCAACAGCCAAACGACACAACACACACAAAACCCAAGGCCCCCCTTTCCCTTCGATCCCGATGTGCGCGCCAAATGCCACCGATAGCCGCTGTTGCCCTTGATCCGCTCCGCCCTTTCTATGCAAGAGTGTGCTAAAAAAAAAACAGCCGAAATACCCGCCAATGCCTTTTCTTCTGGTGGCTCTTTTTTCGGAATGCAAGCAAGCAAGGGAAAAAAGCCACATCTGCAAGCCACCCAGTGCTTGGAACGCTGAGTCAAACAACCACGAAGAACGCCGGAGCTGCCCGAGAGTAACAACTGCAACGAAAACGCCCAGCCCAAACAAAGGAAATTAAAACCCTACCCAACGACCATGGTTTTTCTAGACGCCCGATCCGTGATGCCGAGGACTCTCCTTCTGGAGGAGGAAGGGAGGAAGAGGTGGTGGTCTGTGCCGACGCCCTTGTTCGGGGCCGGGTGGTGAGTGGCGCGTCTGATGTGATGCGTGCGATGCAAAAATGTGAGAAAGTATCGAAAAGATGAGGGGAAAAAACACAAAGAGCCGCCGTTTCCGCTCTTTTCTCTTAGTAGACGCCGGATAATCTTTGGACATGACAATATTACAAGGAGTTTTCGGAAGTGTGGTCGGGTGTTGCGCACGGAGTCGGTCCGGTAACATGTGCGTGTGCGCACGTCTATGCGTGCCATGCTTTCCTTACGCAGGCTGGCGCGGCGACTGCGCCCGCGATGGGAGCGGTGAGCGCGGCTCCTCGTCTGGAAGCCAGCCTTGGAATCTGGCCATCCAGAGCATCGACCGCTCGTCGAACTGCTCCATGAACTCTTCGTCGAGGGCACGTGCCTTCGGGTCCGCGTAGGTGTGGTACTCTTCTTTGATCTCGTTGAGATTCTTTCCGAGCACTTTACCGAGACAGCCTACGACGCAGCCGGTGCGGTGCTACGCACTTGTCAATACAAATTCTATTATAGGTACGTATCGACAAGGTCAGGTTGGATGGGCGTGTGCTTACCTTTCCCTTGTTGCAGTGGATAAGCAGGGGATAGTTGCTCCGATCAAGAACAACCGTGAGAGCCTGCACCATCGCGTCCGGCGTGATGCAAACGACACCCTTATTCGCCGGAATGTGCACACGGTAGTGCCGGATGCCATTGTCGGCTATAAAATTCACGTACGGCTCGGGGCAGTCCTCCTTGACGAGAGTGCTGGCAGAAAGGTTAGAAAGGTAGTCCTGTTTTCCCAGTGCGCACGCGACAATCCAGAATAGGAGATGATGCGCTTACAGGATGCTCTTCAGCTTAAGCGACTTCAGGTAGCCAAAGTTCTCCTCCTGAGGATAGGAGCTGCGGAAAATTTTGCCGTCCACCACGGTTCCGAAGTTGTCAGGGGGCGTGAACCGGGTAAGGCGTGCCGGTGCTCTGTCTTCGAAACTGGAGCGTCTCGACGACTGAGCCGTCGAATTCGCCGTCGACGTCGACGCAGACGCCGACGAGCTGCTGATGATGCTGACTGCTGTAAAAGCATGAGAGTCAGGGCGTAACGCCACATCGAAGCACGGTGCATTTACCTGCTTCCGCATTGATCGGCTCCTCCGCGTCGATCACCTCAACGTCCTTCTCCTTCTCCTTCGCCGTCTCCTGCGAAAGCTGCGAATTGGACCTCTTCAAGCCAGGGTGAACCCATCCCCTGAGCGCTTGTACCATGTTGGTGCCCTCGGTGAGAGTGTCCGCGCGGCGGGGAGGCACGGGGGAATCGTCCACGACGCCGAGCATCGCAACTCGAATGTTGAAAAGAGCACGCGACTGAATGGGGAGAGAGCTGCAGGTACGGGCACGAGATAACCGCAGCGATGGGGTCGCGTGAGCGCGCGTCGGCACCGGCGTCGAGGCTGGGCGTTTCGATGTTGAAACTCGGCGGGTGTGGAGGGAGTTCTGCCTTCGAGTGCGCCTGGGGACGTGCTCGAGGGATATTTGAGAATTGGCTACGCCGAGGTGCGGCGCGAGCAAGCAGAAGTGCGAGGTGTGCGTCTCGGTAGCGAGGTGTAGTCACCTCAGCTGCGAACTGCGGCGCGGCTGGGGCGCAGTAAGGGAAGCCATTGTGGGTGAGGTGGCTCAGGGTCGGCGGTGGGTGCGTGAACGTGGTGCGGGCTCGCGGTGGGCTGCAGAACAGCTGGGGAAGCGAGAAACAGGCTGGGTCGGTGGGAATAGCGTGTGCGCTGTGCGTGGACCGGCGGGGGTGGGCGGAGCGCTCCCGTTAAAAAAAGAGGTGGTGAGAGCGCTGGCGTACCGGCCGGGCGTCGTCAAAGAGCGCGCGGATCGGCCAAGGCGGCGCCAGGGACCCGGCGCCCTTGGGTCGTTCGGGAGGCTTCCAAGGCGCTCTGTGCGGCGGCCAGGCCGGGACAGGCGCGGCCGGGCACCGGCATCGTGGGTTTCCTCATCTAGATGCCGCCCAGCGCGTCGCAGTGGAATTCTTGCTGCGCATCCCTGGCCGGCAGCGAGATTTGCGGCGCGCCAGCGAAATCAGGACGCGGCTAATGGGCGGAGCTATGACGGTGTCAGGCCAGCGCGGCCGACAAGAAGGACCGACCTGCGCTTTCACGTGCTCGCCCGAGTCGCCCGCCGATCGGCGGCGCGCCCCGGCCATCTCCGCAATCCGCTTGCCTGCTTGCGGCGCGCTAGCACATATCGTGAGCGTCGTTCGACCTCGAAACACCGTGCAGCTGCCGCAGTACAAACTGCTGCCGCGTCCGCGCCCTGTCCGGAGCACAATTGCCCATCTAGATCCATCATGGTTCCGTCCGCTGCAAACCAGCCGCGCTCTGGCGCCCGCACGCCCATCCGTTCGTCGCGCCGCTCGCACCCCAACATCCAGCAGCTGTCCCTTGCTCCGCTCAGCTCGCAGTTTGCTGAGGAGGCCGCCTCCACCGACGCGCGCCCCCGCAGCCCCCACAGCTCCTACATCCAGCCCAAGACCGCCCCGACCACGCCTGGCATCCTTAGCCGCAGCTCGTCGCGGCACCGCAACGGCGGCCACGTCCACTACGTCCACGACAGCTACTTCACCACCCCACCCAGCCCAGACCAGGGCATCAACAAATCCAAGAGTGATGCCGCCCTGCACAGCGATCTCGCCACCGGCTACCCCCGCCACCACCACCGGAAGCACACCGCGCCGGGTTCCTTCAATGTGAGCAATAGTGGCCGCAAGGTCACCACGCCTCGTCACCACACGCGCGAGGCGCCATCCGACTGGCTGTATCGGGCCGGGCTCGCGATAGCCTCGGAGACGCGCGAGTCCAAGGGCCAATCCTGGCTGTCGCGGCGCGAGAGCAGCACGTCGCTCGTGCGCCAGCAGGACGACGGCTCCGACTCGGACGACAACGCTGCCGGCGGGTCGGGCCATCCGTCGCGCAGCCACAGCACCTTCTTCGCCGACGACGAGTACAGCCCCGTCACGCCCAAGAGCCGCGCTGGCAGCCGCGCCGGGAGCGCCTTTAACAGCCGCCGTGGCAGCAGGGTTGGCAGCAGGGTGGAGCTGCGGGGCTTGACCGGCCTCACGGCCAAGGGCCCTCGCACGCCTGGTGGAGGTGCCTACGCCGTTGACGCCGAAGACGGGTATTTCGGCGAGCAGCCGTCCGACATCCCTCTTGAACCCGACTTTGTCGAGTCGGACGAGGAAGGTGTTGGTGATGAAGAAGAAGTCGCACGTCTCGCGCGTGAGCGCGGCTTTGGGTTGGGCGGCTGGATGGACCGCCTGATTGGGTGGACGCTTTTCAGCGTTGAGGAAGATGGAGAGGAGACAGACGATGAGGAGCAGATCACGGAGCAAGAAGAGCAGAGCGAGGAGGTGAAGAAGCGGCGCGAGGAGGAGGCCAAGCGCAGGCGCGAGGAGCGAGCTCGCATCCAGGCCGCCAGCAGTGCTGCTAAGGAGAAGAAGGAGTTGCCGCAGCCGAGTCAAAGTGAGGGCGAGAGCGGATGGCAGGATGCCGCGTGGTTGTTCAGTGTGGCGTCCAAGGTTCTACTGTGATCGTGACTGCATCTCGCATTGACATTTCTAGACTATCACAAGAAAGCTTGACGTAACGATGTTACGACGGGTAATCAGGAAGGGAAGGAGTAACAGGGCTTCCAGTTCAACAAACTCGATATACAAACCCAGATAAACCATATGAAGATTTCAATGAAAGCTGTTGAGTGCACTTGCATTGTTGTCCCGTGTGGGTGTTGCTTTTTCACGCCTTCCGATCTCACCGAAGAAGAAGCAAAGCGATTGGGAAAAAACAAAAAGGCTGACTGGCGAGGTGGTCTTCGAGGCGCTCTTAGCGCGGCTGATCGTGTCTTTGCCTTGTTTTTTTTGCCGCACGTCGGGTGTGCGCTTCCAGGTTGGTTCCCGCGTTTTTTTTGCTGACGGGGCATGCAAGCCACACGACAGTCGCCTCAGCAAAAAAAAAAAAGAAAAAGAAACGGGGTCTCGAAAAACGCCACGCGGACGGGAAGGCATCCACGCATCTGACGGGGACGAAAAAGCAAAAAAACTTGGACTGGCCCAGTCCCAGTGCGTGCCGGACTCGACGGCGCCCCCGACGGCGTTCGTCGCGGCATCCTTCTCGCAAGCGAGCCTGGTTTTCCGAAGCAGCCGCAACCGCGCGCATCCTTTGCAATCAGCGAGGCGACTTTATAAACCTCGTCTAGACATCCTTGATTTCGAAGCGTCGGATGCGCTAGGAAGCGGGAAGTGCGTCGTCGCTACGTAGCTAGTCTCCGCGTCACGGATGTACTTATCTTTAAGGGGACGGGAGTGCCGTCCCGTCCGATGCCGGAGATGATGGGAACGAGTTTTGTTGTGGGCCATGATCTGTGTGTGTGGTGTGGAAGTTAAGGGGTTGAGGTGAGCATGGTCCCCCGGAGATACCGGCATTTGATCACTAAGCTGTTGATGGTGGCCTCCGTAATCCGTTTAGCCGCTGATGAAAGAGCTCATCGAGACTCTGAACGAGAAGGTGTGATGACAGAGAAGGAGGTAGTTCCGGAGCGACACGGGATGAGGCTGCGTAGTCGGGCATTTGCCGCAGGGACGCCTGCATACCAACCACTCGATACAGAAGTGGGTCAGAAGCGCAGAGGCAGAATGCCCGACGTGCTTTTAGCCTTACTTTTTTGCTACAGCAGGTCTATGCGAAAAAGGAAACAAGCTGTATGCTCCATGTCTATTCCCGCAGCTTTTCCATGGCCCATTGCCCGGAGCTCATTCGTTTGTGGCCAGGCATGCCGCTTTGCTCCACACGGGCATGAGCGCCGTCAGCACCACCGTCTAAGCACCAAACGACCACATCTCCTTTCCGGCGCCAGTCGTCATGGAAATGACTATTGAAACCACGCCAACACTCTCTGTACCTCGTCCCCTGCAGCACTTGGCTGAGCGTGTCTTCCAATTGCTGGAAGAAAACGAGGTATTTGGGCCACGGCCGCTTGGTCCCCGCGCCCTCCGTCTTACGTTGTGCGTCACCATGGCTGACCCGCCCCTGGCCTCGGATGGTGCCGACATTTTCCATATGCTGGTCCAGCCACGCGACGGGGCCGGGATCGAGGTAGAACTGGTCCGCCTCGTCAAGGTAGCTGGCACGTCGGTCGAGCGGCACGTCTATGGGCGGCTCGCACGTCAAGGCCCAAGCGTCGATGTCGGGGTAGACGAGATGTGAGCGCCATGGCGTGCTGTGGCATGGCATGAGAAATGCGACGGTCGTCTCGTTAGACTCCCCAGACTTGGCGTCTGACTGCTTGAGCGCTTGGCGCTCATGCTGCTGCCGAAGCATGTGCAGAACATCGATGACGCCACGCTGGTGTACTTGAGAAGTGTAGCCTGCAATAATAATGTTGAGGAGAAGGAGCAGTGCTAGGATGGCTTTTTTAGTGGACGTGACGGGATGAAAGAAGGATGCTACTGGTTGCGCAGCGAGGACGTGCAGGATTGGGAGCAGAGGGTAGATGAACCGCACTTCCTTGTGAGCGATGAGACTCAAGGCAGCTATCATCGTTAGACACGTCAAGGCGAGGATCGACTGTTGAGGATTCTGGCGGCCGTGCCCGCGCAGGGCTGTCCAGATGCCGCAAAGGGCAAAGGGGAGGGCCGTAGTGAGGAGCAGTGGCAGGCCCTCCGTCAGATAGTAGTCAGCCCTGTTCGTGCCATAGAAGACGGCAAGCGACTTGGCAATATTGAAATAAACGAAGTTTAGTGGCGGGAAGGTCCACACGCGGTAGTAGAGTCGATCCGCGAGGATGGATAGCGTAAGAACGCCACAGCTGGGAAACAAACCCTTGTGCGTCAGCGGCGATTCGTGTGTGCAATGAAATTATAAGGTCGCATTGCGGCAGGTCAACGAGCCCGCAGGGTCTGGTGGCACACTCACCCACAGAGCACGGTCCATTTGACTAATGCATGGCGCTCACGCGTCGAAGCTTGCCATAACGTGGGTGCGGCGATGCATATCCAGATGAGGCCGTTCGTTGGCCGTAAGACACAAGCAAGCGCTGCGGCGAGCAGCGAGAGTTTCAGACTACGCATCGACAAACGTCAGACGCCCTTCTGAGCTGGCCCAAAAGGGCAAGTAGGCGAGCAGCTTACTGAAAGATCTCCCCGAGGTGAGAGGCAGCGGGACGCCGTGCAACCTCTCGCTGCAGCCTACCCTGGTCGGCCGTCGAGCTCGAAGCGGACGTCAGCGCCCACTGCCACGGCCACCAGGCCAGTGCGGCAGCCGTCAGCGTCGTCTCCAGGCAGTTCGAGAGCGTGCGCGTGGAGCAGAACCACTGCCAGGGACTGCATATCGTCAATGCGAGCTGGGAGGCGAATCAGCGCAAGTGATGGACGGCTCTGGACCCAGTGTCACCGTACGCTTGCCCATGCGGCGCTGCTCCGGGGCCCGAAGGCTCGCTTGGCGAGACGCCAGGTGAAGTAATCAGTCGATGCGGCGAGGGCGGCTTGCGTGATTTTAGGTGCAGCGATGAGCAGCTCAGCCCTTAGCGCCAGAGGCACGCTGCAAATACCCGAAACGACGGAGAGCACGGCGAACAGGCCGGCAAAGAGCGCTGGATGCAGCGACGAGCGCAACTGACTCTTCCACTCCTGCACGACATGATCAGCATTGCGACAGCGGCCGGGGCGCTGGGCGGCGGCAGACCCATGTGATCCAGGCGGCGCTGCGCGGGCCAAAGGCCATCTGCCATGCTGGCTCCAGTGCCTGGAAGTACTCGTCGGGCTGGAAGAAGGTGCGCGTCGTCAGTGCGTTGAGGATGCGCAGGGCCAGCAGCAGCAGGAAGACGTGGAGGCGCGGCTGCTGCTGCACCTGCACGCGCGAGGAGGCACATCCGGGCGCGGGCGCGCCGTGTCGTTCGCCCGCTGGGGCCGACCCGCGCTTGTCGAGCTGGGCGGCGGCGCGGCGAGGCATAAGGCGATAGGTGCAAAGGGTGCGGTGCTGCGGCCGGCAGGGAGAGGCGCGAGGTCGTGCTGTGAACGCCGGCCGGGATGGCACGGCCGCGCGGGAGCCAGCAGCAGCGCAATCACGAACGACGACGCTCCGGAGCCCCTTGGGCCACACGCGGCCCTGGCGCCCAGGCACGATCGGGACGTCGCCCGCGCATCGCCAGCGCAGCTATCGTGGAGTGCCGCTTTGGGCATAGCCGCGGCGCGCTGAAGACTTTCGCAAAAAGTGACAGCTCGCACGCCGCCGCCGCCGCCCATGCGCGTCGACGCACCGCGCCGCCATATGAACCCCGCCTCATCAAAGAATCCTGACTGCTCCGCCGCCTGGCAGGCGCGCGTGGAGACGAGTTTGGGGACGGCGATCCTGGTGGGCCGTCGCGCGCAGCGAGCGGGCTTGCCCTCTTCGAGCACACCATCAGCACGGCATGACACGGCCAGGCGCGGGCGGCGGCCAATGGGCGCGGCGATCCGCCTGTATCTACCCGGCCCATCACGCCGCTTGCGCCAAACGGACGAAGCGTCTCGTGTGATGCCGCCGCGCTGAGCGGGAGCGAAAAGCAACGACGCGGAAAATCTGGGGAAGGCGGCCCCGATCCTGCGCCGCGGCCGGGATGCGCTGGGCGGCGAGCAGGCAGGCGGCGCGGGCGCGCTGTCGGCGGTTGCGCGAAAATAGCCTGCTCGACGGCGACGGCGCGGGAGCGTAGCGCGGCGGCGGCGCAAGCGCAGCAGGCGTTCCTCCATCATGTGTGCGGCCGCGGCGAGGGCAGCGCGACGGGCTGCTTGGCGGACCTGCAGGCGCTGCGTCTGCAGAGGCATTATTCTGTCCCGGCCTCAGGCCCCCGACATGCTGGGCGCTGGGCAGGCAGCCCGGCGCGCTGGCTGTTGAGCGGGCTAGGGCCGCCCTGCCGCCGCGCCGGGCCTGCTGGAATGGCGGCGGCGAATGGCGGGCGTGAAGATGCATGCGATATTTGCTGCGTGTTGGAGGCCGCTGCCAGCTGCTGCGCGGGCCGTGGATCACCGCCAGCACACGCCGCAAATCGCCAGATGGCCGCGGCGCCCGCTGGGATCCCAACAACCTCCGAACCCGGCGGCTCTGCAGCGCGGCGTGATTGGCGCCCAAGCTGCGCAAACGTCGGCGCCGGCAGACCTCACCAGCCTGCGCGACGGGCCTGCTGCTCCACTGGGGCGTGCCGACGGTCACCGATCCGCAGCGCTGCTCGGTAAATCGAGCTGCTCGCCTTCCACCCTCTTCGACGGCCCGCGTTGACGTCGCCCGCGCCCCGGTGCATTGGGCCCTGCTCGACCCTCGAGGCAAAAAATTAACGGCCGGCTCCTGGGCACGACATTCGCCCGCCCGCTAGAGACACCACACCACCTCGTCCCCTCCACTAGCTCCGCCGCCCACACCCTCGCCAGCCACGGCCTCAGCACGCCTCCTCGCGCCCACGCCTCGCCCGCAGCCCTCATAATACTGCTCCCGCCGCCCTCCTCGTTGCCGCTGCGCGACGGCGGTGCCCACCGGTCGCTGAGGTGCACGATGATACGCCCGCCTCCAGCGACGCCCCCCGCCCGCGACTGAATTCGCCGCTGCGACGGCTCCGATGAAGGCTTCTGACGGCTAGGCACCCGCGCGAACCCCCAGCGAGCGGAGCTGCACG
Organism: Neofusicoccum sp. Z40; assembly: GCA_037356075.1. Lineage (NCBI taxonomy): Eukaryota > Fungi > Ascomycota > Dothideomycetes > Botryosphaeriales > Botryosphaeriaceae > Neofusicoccum > Neofusicoccum sp. Z40. The sequence goes on from JBAWJV010000004.1 coordinate 422,251, forward strand.
CTCTGCGAGGCCCGCATCATGGCGACGCCGGACGCAGCCCTCGACGCTGCTGCCAGCGCGCCCGATAACGCCCACGCTGCCGCCGAGCACGCCGCTCCTTCGTCCTCCATCGCTCCTTCCGACGCCTGCGAGCCTGCACCCGCTGCTCAGGGCGACGACGAGCCTCCTGCTCAAGAATTGGACCCTGCCCCGCCCTCTGCGGCGCCCCCTGCCGCTTCTCCAGACCAGGCTCTGCCGTCGACTCATTACTCCTCTGACCTCCCCTACCACTCGCCGAGACCGGTCAGATACCACACAGCATACCTCTCGACATCGAATCCAGCCTCCGTGCAGCCGACTCCCTCCCCAGGTAATGAAGCAACAACATCCCTTACCGCTACGGCCGATCGTGAGTCAGGCGGGGCTCAGGATCCGCACCGAGCTCCGCAAGCAACTCCAGAGCGCCCGAGTCTGCGGCGAGACCAGCTGTCGACGGCTTCCACAATCAGTAATGCCACGGTCAGAGCGCACTCCGCCGCAGATACCATACCTTCCTCGACGACCCCGTCGAATCCGCACCGGCAGTATCCCAAATACCCGAATCAGGCGTACTCTGCATTACAAACTCAGATGGAATATCCCAGGTTCCCAAACCCTCCTCTGCAGGCTCACCAAAACCCTCCGCCTGTTCCCCATCTGTTGCGGACGCGGAGTTCTCACCCCTCACAGTATTCGTCCTTCTCCGCTTCACACGTCCCATCTTTGCATCCCGCTCAGCATTTCGCGCACGACACCGCGGCGCACGAAGGTGGCTCTCGTACGGCGGGCAACTCTCCCGCAGGCAGCCCGGGACTCTTCGATTTCAACCATGCGCCGATCCGGCCTGTTCTGGCCTCCGCCGAGGAAACCGGCTACTATTCTAGTCCATATCTGCACTTCACTCACCGTCAAGTTCCGAAAGAGACTCATGTTGCCGATGTAGATGTCGACCCGATTTCTGGCCGCAAAATCATCAACCAATATGAGATCATCGACGAGCTCGGCCGCGGCGTTCACGGCAAGGTCAAGCTAGGGCGCAGCCTGGACACGGGCCAGTATGTTGCCATTAAGATTGTAGAGCGGTATTCCAAGAGGCGTCGGCTCGGCAAGAACACCAGCCACGAGGACAAGATCAGAAGAGAGATCGCTATTCTCAAGAAGGCTCGTCACCCAAACATTGTCGGCTTGTTGGAAGTGATTGATGATCCATCACGAAAAAAGGTCTACATCGTTCTCGAGCACGTTGAGATGGGCGAAGTCCGCTGGAGAACCGAGGGCGCCAAGGAGATTGTCCTGATCGAACACAGGCGGTACGAGCGCGAGGTGAGAGGTATTTTCGACAACGAGTCCGCAGCGCTAGAAGACCAGAGGATCTTGCTAGAGGCGCAAAGAAAACGTGAACGAGAGGAACGAAGACGGCTGAGGCGACTACATCGCGAGCAGAACGATGACACCGGCCCTCAGACGTGGAGTTTCGAATACGGCGGAGATACCGAGGACGAAGACAGTGATCATCTTTCCCGAACCTCTACAGCAACCAATGAGGATCCTCACGGTACAGGATCGAGGCATCGCAGCAGACCTGCTACGCCGGCGGAGTTCGATGCCGATCAAACCCCTCACGCGCCCTTGAACGAGACAGCCGCGGCAGAGTTGGCGGCATCAAAACAGTCAAGCACCTCGCTTCCCGCTCTTGGCAACGAGCCTATTCAGGAGGAGCCCCGTGCTGCGTCGGTCACAGGTCTCGAAGGAACGATGTGGGGTCCGTATGAGGAGCTACCAACACGAGGCAGAAACCCCAGCATCGCCGGCAGCGCATCTTCGAACAAACCCGACTTGCCTGAAGATCTCCCAGTACCTGAACATTTCCGTTACGTTCCTCTCATGACTCTTCCCGATGCCCGTAAAGCTTTTCGCGACACGGTCTCGGGTCTTGAGTATCTCCATTACCAAGGTGTCATCCATCGCGACATCAAGCCAGCGAATCTGCTGCAAGCAAGAGATGGGCACATCAAAATTTCCGATTTCGGTGTTTCTTACCTTGGGCGCCGGACCGCAACTGTCTCCGCGTATGGTAGAAGTGTCGGCGATGACCAATCGGAATCGGACGCGCAGGATGTCGACGAAGCGATCGAGTTGGCGAAGACTGTCGGCACCCCTGCATTTTATGCACCCGAACTCTGCCAGACGGACGCCGATCAGGATGCTCTACCAGTCACGGGTCAGATTGATGTTTGGGCTCTCGGCGTCACGCTTTACTGCCTGGTTTTCGGTCGCGTTCCTTTCCACGACTTAAACACGTTTGTCGTCATGCGAATGATTGCGGAGGAGGAGGTTTACATACCGCGCTTTCGCCTCAGAGCTGTCGACGATCGGACAGCCTCACGTCCGAATTCACACAATCGTTTGTGGGGCGGAGTAACCCGAGACAGACGGTCTCATCATGAGCTGATCTACGAGGAAGTTGACGACGAGCTGTACGACCTCCTCAAAAGGCTGCTCATCAAGGACCCCCGGCGGCGTATTACTCTGCCAGAAGTCAGGCACCATTCATGGGTACTTCGCGATATGGAGCACCCTGTGGTGTGGCTCGAGCAGTCCGACCCTTCACGCGTGCCCGACTACAAGAAGATCGAGGTTTCCAGAGAGGATGTCGACGATGCCGTTGTCCAGCTCAATCTGCTCGAGCGTGTCAAATCTGGTATGCGCAAGTTGGGAGGAGCGCTGGGAATTGGGTCAAAGCCTACCAGCACTACTTCCACATCATCTCGAAAGCGTGGAAAGGGCGAGGGAGGCATATCTGCCGCCTCCTCGAGCAGTACGATTAGCCAGGATGCACGAAGGCCGAGCCTGAGAGTCGACGACATCAGCGCCGCACTGAGAGCCTCCAGAGAAGGTGACCACCCGTTATCGCACAGCGTCACCGCCAGCCCAGAGTTAAGAGAACGTCCGCAGTTTTTCATAGGTCCAAACTCAAGGCCAAGTACTCCCGACATCGGCTCCGTGGATGACGTTGATGAATCTCCCCGAGGAATGACTCGTGACAAGCATCACCGCCTCAGCTTCGCTTCTCGGGCTGAATCGACAATGTCCACGGCTGGCTCGATTAGGACGATCAGGCAATCGGACTTTGACTTTGTCTCTAGACGTCGCGGAGCATCGCCAACAATGCCTCAGGGAGTTCCCAGTACACCGCTTACTCTGGATACCCCTGGTGCTTCAAATCTCAGCGGCATCTTCGGAGGTGCTGGCCGCCGTATTCTGCGCACAGTGAGGAGCAAAGAACGTGGCACGGGCGAAATCAAAGCGCACAGCCGAAACCCTTCGATTGATCGCCTGGTTGCTGGCGATGACAATGCGCATGGCGAACCCAGCATTGCCCTGAGTGAAGCCGTTGCAGCTGGACATGTCGATCAGCCTGCCCAGTTGAAGGACTGCTCGACGGCCAGCAGCTCCGTTGCTAGCCCTGGATCACCCGTATCCCATACCCTTACGGAATCGGACGCCCACCGTAGTCGCGACGGAACTCCCTCACGCCAATCGTCCATCTCTTCAGCCTCGTCACACCGCCCTCCTAAGCGAGTAGAGGAGGAGGTCCTCTACAGCTCACCTGTTTTCCAAGACTACCTCAACGACTTAACCTTCAACCGTGCAAGAGAAGAGAACCGCCGGCGACACATGTTGGAAGAGCTCCAGAGCTCAAGCCGACCGACGTCTTCAGCAGGCAACAGACCGCTGAGCGCTCTCAGCCACGTACCGTGCCCGCCTAGTCCGGATGATGAGCTGTATTTCCAGAAGAAGGAACAAGAGGCGCCCCTGATGCACAACAACGTGACACCAAGAGGGTTCGCACAGCCTCTTACTTCCAGCTCGTCAGAGGATCAATTCAACTCGGGAATGTCGCAATCGACGTCGAATCCTTCCATCCCCTCGGTGGTATCGGCAAACTCTTCTGTGATGCAGGATGATCTTGTACCTCCCGAACAGAAGGTCCTGTTGGCCTTCTCTACGCTTGAAGCCGGGAATCCGACCATCAACATTACGGAAGACCATGACCACGACGGCTATGACGGCGACCATGCTGTTGAAAGCGACGAAGAAGACGACGACGATGACGACTCGGACGACGACTTTGTCGAGATGAATGTTGTCCGCAAGAAGCCAGCTCCCAAGCGACCTTCTCGCAGTGAGAGCATCTCGTACGCAGAACTATCTCGCGGTAAAGTTCTGGCCGGGTTCGGTGCTTCAATGCGGAAGTCTTCGCGGAGCGGAAGCAACGGTACGGTCAAGAAGGTTCGCAGCCACAGCGACTCTGAGGGCGAGGCTCTCCGGCACGAAGCAATATAGTCTTCCCAAGTTTCTTTTCGCACTCGCCCAGAAAGCATAACAACGCCTTTCACGAACATCAGTATGAACACAGCTATCAGTGTCGCTTATCATTCCATTCCTGCGGATCACGAGCAGCTTCCCGCGAACCAGACGGGGCTGCACCGCAACTTGGCTCATTTTTACGAAATCACAACACACATCGTTTGGCTAGCATGGGATGGCTCTCTCCTATATCGTCTCGAGTTTCAAGGTTCAAAGCGAAGGCGCATATGGAGTGTGGGGTCTCAACGAACCGGGTGGTCGGTCGGTTTCATGTAGGGAATGCTTGTTCGAGGCGGAGCGGCGTACATATAATTCATCTTGCAAGTTGGGCAACTGCTGGGTTTCTTGTAAATTTCTTGCGCGCGTTCAGAGGCTTCTGGGTTCTGGGTTTGCTTGGTGCTGGCGCGACAACGACATAGACTCCTCTCCACTTCCCCTTCCTCATTCGGGCAAAGGGCACTGAACTTTCCGGCGGGCTCCGAGGGGTGTCGCTGTCTTTGCTTCGCTCGGGAACAATGGGCACTTCTCCGGTACGGTATCGGCGATTGATTGAACTGTACCATACACGCACGCAGCTAGACTTTCTTTCGCGGTCTCTCCTTGCGCGGCTAAAGCCGCACAGCAGTCGTTACGGGTGGTTGATGTAATATAGGCTGAGACGAGAATACAGAGGCGGCGCTTGGCTGTGTGGGAAAAAGGGTCCGGGCGGTCTCGGGCTGCCGATTGCGACAGACGTGCGGCTCAGATGGCGCAGGCTAAGCATCGTGATGTGCACGCAATTTGCGCGAGCCGTCTTTTTATCGTGGAGAGGCTCGGGGACTGGCGCGCCCATTTACCCGCTGGAGGCCGAGCGGGTAAAGGGCGGCGCGGGCGCGATTGGCGCGCACGTGCTGGGCTGGCGTGCGGAGTGCGGGGCGCGGGTGCTATTGGCGGAGAAATACACGCTGGACGGATCGCCGGGCGCGCTGGACGGGGTTCGTGGATGAAAGCAAGCCCGACAGGATCTTCAACCGTAGCATGGCGCGCAGCTGGCAAACAGCCAGTCCGCCCGTTGATTGCGCGCCCCTTCGCTGGCCGTCGGCAATATCCATCGCACGAGCGAGCCGTCGCTCGCAACCGCTCCTCGATTGCCGTCTGCTGGCCGCCGCCCGCCGCCTCGCCGCCGCCGCGCTGCTGCTGCCATCCCTGCTGGCGCGCTCTATATGGGCATGTAACAGGCCGCAGAGCTATCGCCGAATTCCCCGTCAGGCCAGACATTCAAGAACATACCCAGCTCCACGGCGCGGCTTCGCATTGCACATGGAGATGCGTTTCGCGACGCTCGACGCGCAACAGCTCGATCCCGCCCGCCGCATCCTCGCCGAACTCCAGCTGCGCATCAACGGCTTTAACGTCTATTCCTGAAGCCCACCCCGGCCGCAAGCAGTCCCCGTCCCCCTCCACTCCTCCCCCCTCCCCCTCCGCCCGCCGGTCGAATGCGCGTCGACGCCGGCCAGCCTGCCATGGCGAGCAAAGCGCACACCGACCAAGTGCTCGACACCACCACCAAGAACCTCAGCATCGTCCGCATCGAGTCGCTCCTGGACACGCAGAAGCCGTCGCTGCTGGTGCTGTGCGCGGCGGGCGAAGAGGGCATTGTCGAGCTGATCGCGAGCGTGCTGGGCCAGGCATACTCCCTGGCCGCGTCGCTGAGGGACGCGGAGACCCTGAAGCCCGCCACTGTCGCAGGTCTCCTGAACACCCAGGACCGCGCCGCCCTGGCGCACCGGGGCCGCGCGCGCCTCCTGATAAACACCCACTGCGTCGACGGCGGCTCCGCTCCGGACGAGGCCCTCTCGCAGCTGGCCGACTACGAGTACCTCTACACCCACTCCCCGTTCCTCCGCCGCGACGTCACCCGCTACTTGGCCTTCATCCTCGGGCAGATCGCGCCCCACAATGACCTGGCCAAGAAAACCAGAACGACCCTCATTTCCACCACCTTCCCCGACGTCCATGCCGCCCTTCCTAATCTCGACATCCTTTCCGTCGGCGCCGACGCCGTCGAGCTGCGCGTCGACCTGCTCAAGGAGCCGCTCGCCGACGGCTCCTTCAGCCCGGTCCCGAGTCTCAAGTATGTCGGCCAGCAGCTGATGGTCCTGCGCCAGCGCACCGAGCTGCCCATCATATATACCACGAGATGCACCAACGAGAACGGAAGATTCCCCATGGACGACCCCGCTCTCTTCTACAAATACCTCTACCGCGCGATACAGTGGGGCTGCGAGTACATCGACGTCGAGCTGTGGCTCCCGGAGGAGATCAGGCGAGAGCTGGCGCTTAAGAAGGGCGCCAGCAAGATCATCTCGGCCTTCCATGACTTCTCGGGCACATTCAAGTGGACGTCGGCCGAAGCGAAGGAGCTCTTCACACGGGGCGCCGTCTACGGCGACGTCGTCAAGATGATTGCGCTTGTAAATCAGATGCAGGACAATTACGAGCTCGAGTACTTCCGGTCCACCATCCAGGCCGAATTCCCGCACCCGCCCTTCTCCGGGCTGAACATGGGTCCCACCGGCCAGTTATCGCGCACGCTGAATAAGGTCTTCACCCCTATCACGCACCCGCTGCTCCCGATGATTGCGGCGCCGGGTCAGCTGAGCGCGGCGGAAATCAACACGGCGCTGCACAGCATGGGCCAAATGCCCAAGCTGGACATCTACGGCGTTGGCAGCTACAAACTTGCGACGCAGGCCATGTTCTTCGAGAAATGCTTCAACGAACTCAGCCTCCCCCACCAATTCCAGTTCGTCGACAAAGTGGCCAGGGGCGCTGTGGAGACGATCGTGAGACGAGCGACTTTCGGCGGAGCGTACATCAACCCGCCGCTGGCGCCGCCGACCCCGTATTTGACGGTGCTGTCGGACGCGGCCAAGGCAATTCGACTCGTCGACACCATTCTGGTCAGGACGGAGGGCGGCTCTCCGGTGCTTGTCGGTGAGAACGCGACGTGGAAGGGCATCCGTGCAACGCTCACGCGGGATTTTGTGCCGTCGGCGTACAGCGACCGTGCCGCCCTGGTTCTGGCCAGTGCGGAAAGCGACGCCGCGGCGGCGATCTTCGCGCTCAAGAGCCTGGGAATAGGGCCCATCTACACGATAGGCTTCCACTTCCGCAGCCAGGGCCCGCTGGCGGCGGAGGTGGAGCCGTTCCGCTCGCTCGAGGACGTGAAGAAGCTGGAGCAGCCGTTCGTGATCATCTCGGCGCTGCCGGCGGAGAAGTCGGCGCTGGTGGGCCCGCTGCTGAAGCACTACAGCAGCAACGGGGCGATCGAGCCGACGAACAAGGTGTTCCTCGACCTGGCGAACGGGCCGCGCAAGGTCGACCCGATGGCGATTGCGGCGTCGTCGGGGTGGACGGCGTACGGGGTGGCGGACGTCAACGCGTGGACGACGGTGGAGACGATGCGGCTGCTGGTCGGGCAGAACGTGCCCTATGATTTCGTGCGTCTGGCGTCCGGGCGGAGCCTGTACTGAGAGCTGTTTGCGGGCGGGGCGGGGCGGGGCACGTCGGGCGGTCCCTGCTAATCAATAGACGCAGCGTGAGCCTTATAGATGAAGCTTCCTCGACGCCAGCGTGCCTGCATTGATGCCCCCCGCGGCCCCTGGCGCCTCTCGCGCGGTTAATCTGGGCAAATTGGCGGCGGCGAGTGGCTTTCCCCGGATTTCTGGCGGGCACCGGCCGCCTTGCCGCATGCGGGCCTGGGCCTCATCAATGCGCTCAGCAGGGAGCGGCGGCCCTTAATTTCGCCCGGCGCGTCGCCTTCTCGAAGCACACCGGCGCGCGCCCACCGGCGGCGGCAGGGCGGGCGGCGCTGGTTCGCTACGGCGCGGTGCTCGCCGTCAGATCGTCATGTGGCCGTCTCCAACCCCAGGGCGCTATGCCGCAGGCGGCAGGCGTGCTCCGGGGGCGCGCAGGGACGGGGCTTGGGGTCGCGAGCGCAGGTGGGGAAAAAGGAACCTGCACTGCCGTTTTAATATGTTCCCGAGTCCTGAGTCGCGCGTGGCCGCTGAGTTTCGCGCTCTATTGTTAGCGGTCGGCTGCTGGCTCCCTGATCTCTTCTCTCGCGCTCTGCCCCTCCGTCCTCCTGCCCATTGCCATGTCTGCTGCGCCGTCCGGGCCCGCACCCGCCGTCTCCTCGCCGCCGCCGCCGTCCGCGCCGCTCGCCGTGCCCCGCTAGAGCAATCATGTCGCGGCCTCAGGTCGGCATCGACCGCCTGCCGCAGCGCCGGCTGAGCAACGAGCCGCGGGAGGCCATGAACTGCAAGAGCTGCCGCAAGCGCAAGGTACCACCGCATTGAAACATCCCCGCGAACGTGGAGCTCACGCCACCGCTTTTCTCGCAAGATCAAGTGCAACCGCCTGCGCCCGACGTGCGAGGCCTGCCAGGTCTTCGCGTGCGACTGTATCTACGGTTCGTCCACCCCGCTGGTCTTGGCGCCCTTCCCCATAGTGATCGTCCTATTGTATTCCCTCTGCGGCATTAATGCTGATCGCCTATATCCTCCTTCACAGACGCCGTTCCCAAGAAGCGCGGTCCCAAGACAGATGCCATAGGTGAGGAAGACCGAAAAAGAATCCAACCGGCGCGCGGACGGAGCGTGCTGACGGCCACCCCTAGAGGCGCTGCTCAAGCGCGTCGACAGTCTCGAAAAGCGCCTCCACGAAGAAAACAAGGACAAGCAGCCGGCAGAGAAGAGAGAGGAGTCGCCCGTCGAAGACTTCAACGCACCACAGCAGTCCTCCAAACCGCCTGCCCCGCCTCCGCCCATAGCGCAGAAACCGGCCGTGGGCGCCAATCCTAATGCCAACAACTCAACCGCCTCTATCTCCCCCACCGACGTCAGGTACGCTGGGCACAAGTGTGAAGCCGTAGACCATTCGCGCTAATAGATAATGTGCAGCCAACAAACTCCGCTTCCACGCCCGGACATACTACTCGACACGTACTTCGCGAGGATCCATGGCAAGCCGTATTACATCCTGGATGAGCTCACGACGAGACAAAGACTGCAGCATCACCAGCTCCCAAATCACTTGGCACATGCCATCTACGCTGTGAGCGCACGGTAAGCTTCGCACCGTCCTGCACCCTCCCTCGGCCGTTGGTTCGCGTGTCTAGGAATGACTGAATGCTTCTTCGACGCTGCTCGTCTGCATCGGAATGGTGCCTGGGTAAGGATGCAGACTCTCTGCATCTGCATCACGAGAGCCTTGCATGTCCACAGATGCTCGAACATGAAGAATTCATATTCAAGTCCTTGGTCAGACGCACGTAATCATTGGCTGCATGGGGAGGGTGTGTGCAGATGGTTGCTTTTTCTGACTAAGACCGGCAGATATGCGTCCCACCCGGCAGGCTACAATACAGCGGTCCGTGCCAGCGAGGATTATGCGGCTCGGGCACGCGCGGAGCTCGACACGGACGAGCCCTCCATAGAGGCTCTGCAAACTCTGCTGTTGCTCGCAATGGCGAACTATCAAGCTGGTCGGGGGAAGAAAGCGTATATGTTTTTGAGTAAGCACCAAGTGACTGTGTATGGGGTTGAGGCTGACGAAAGGCCAGCAACTGCCATTAGCATGGCTTTCGCTTTAGAGCTACACCGGGAGCTACCACTGATGATGAATATCCCACCATCCGAACGTGAAGGTCGACGACGTCTCTTTTGGGCCTGTTATCTGATGGACCGCTTCGCCACTTGTGGATCGAAACGACCCTCATTGATCACCGATGAATCAGTCATGCTTCGCCTACCTTCCGCCGCATCCGGCCCTGGCTCTCTGATGCTTGAAGGAGACTTTTTCCGGAACGGCTCGAATCTGCAGTACATGGCTGGACCGGGCAAGCAAAATCAAAGCAGCACGGTGATGCTGATCGGCATCGCGCGGATTCTGGGAATCACTAATCGGTACCTTGCCGCAGGTGGTGTCAAAGGTGACTCGCACTTCCCATGGCATTCGTTATCAAATCTTTCCAAGATCCGGCATGAGCTTGATATGTGGGCCGCGGAGACCCAGGATACGTTCAGCTCGTTGGAAAACCTCTTCGGCCACCGGGACAGTACAATGCTGGTTTTGAGCAAATTGATTTACCACCTGATCCACTGTTTGATATACCGGCCATTCCTACCCATGGATCTCGCAGAATTATCGATCACAGGCCAGCACCAATCGTGGCAGATCGAAGCCACCAATTTGTGTTTCCTTCATGCCAACGCTACAGCCGAATTGGTGGAAATAGGGAGGGCCTCTTCGATCATTGACTGGCCCGCATTCGTTGGTTACTGCGTTGGGACGGCCGGGACAATCCACGTCCACGGCGCTCACTACCGAGGACGGGAAGGTGAGGTTTACTCATCGAGCGCAGAGCTCCTGTCCAGGGAAATGCACCAACTAGCAGAGCTCCGCTTCATTTGGGCGGGCGTGCAACATCAACGGGACACCCTCCAGTGGATTTACGGATGCCACTCAGAACTCGTCAAATCCATGGCTGGCAACGCGATGCGGTTCTCACCAACTCTGGATCTCGAGGACTTTTTCGACAGGTACCCTGGTCACGCGATCGACGGAGCCCACGTCACGTTCCAAGATCTGTCCCACGACTCTATCCGTGAGAGGTTTGTTTCACCCTTCCCGGCACTTGCGTCTTATTATGCTGACATAAGACAGCGTGTCCCTGTATGCCGCCTCACCGCAGAACGCCTACTTCGGCGCAACTGCCTTCCCCCTACCCGCCCAGCCGCCTCTACTTCCCTCACAACCGAACCAATCCCCCACCAGCCCTCTAGAGCGGCGACGGAAACGCCGGTGCACCGTAGCGTCCTCGGCACCCGGACAAGCAAACAGCAACCTTGGCGCTAGCAACCACAATCCGAACTCAGGCATCAAGACTGAAAATGGCAATAGTACAGCCTCTTCATCTGCAGCAAATGAGAATAATGGCATTGGCAACAAGAGCGACCATCGGAACAGTTCCAACAACCAAAACACCTCTGACTCTCAACATCTCCAACCACAAACCCAACAACAACAACAGAATCAAACCCGCATGCACGATCTCAACATCGCCGTCAACGACAATGACTCGCATCTTCCGGCGTTTCAGCAACAAGTCGTCACTCCTTTTTCGCCAAACTTTACCTTCTCCGCCTCGTTCACACCCGACCCGAGCGGCACGTCGGCCCAGCACAACAATGATGGCAGCGGGCAATATGACCCGATGTTCGGCATCCCGACGCCGTACGAGCAGCAGCAGACGCCAGGCGCGACGAGCGCCGCTGGCAGCAACCAAACGGAAGCAAGCTCGGAGAAGGATCCGTTCCTGACGCTACTGGAGCAGCTGGCAGAGAACGAGCAGAGTAGGGGAGGGCCGAGCGAGTTGGATTTCTTTTTGAGCGGGACGCAATAATTTGCGGAAGGAATGCTGGAATCGAAACGGCAAGAAATGCCGCGGAAAAAATGAGAGACGCCATCTGAGACGCGGGTGTTTCATTTATCTTTTTTCTTTTGCCCTTTTTGCGTGTCGGGAGTTCTGGGGGCGCAGGTAAGGATGGAGGAGGATACGGCATCCTTTTTTCGAGCGTTCTATATCAATCCTGCTTGTTTTTTTTTTTTTGACTGTGCGACAAAGCGCGGGGATACGACTATGAATTAACGAAACAGCGAGATGGGGTTGTGCTTTATTGCAGGCGAGCATCGAGATGGCGCGGCGTACTCATCACACATCTACGTACTTGTTCTCTCGCTTCGATGGAGCAAAGGGGGAATACCCACACGTTGTCCTCGTTCACCTTTGGAATGATCGGTCTCCTTTTATGGTCTTTGCTAGCGGAATATGTCTCCTGGGTTTTTTTTTTCTCTTTTATGTATTATTATGATCGCTTCGTTTGTTCATTCCCTTTTGGCATGAGGGCCGATCATGTATTTGGGCAGTTGAATAAATAGTTACAAAAATAATGAAGTGTCGACAGACATTGGTTCTCGTAATCCGTATTCGGTATGGGAAATGAAGGCGAAGGGCTCCCCCCGACGGTTGCTCGGGCTCTGTGGTTCCGCGACCTGCTTAAGTGATTTGTTTGGCGCGAACTAAATGGGTGCGAATGTGGGCAGGTGGACTATTGGCTCCCTTGGACTTTCTATTTTGACGTCTCTGTTCATGAGAAGATCCACTTTAGGTCTAGAAATGTTGACGTAGACCCAGCCGACTTGTGCACTGCATCCGCTGCCCTTTGCCTTCTTTGTCATCTTTTCCATGCCTCAGGCTTTGACTTGTGCCCTGCGTCCGCATGCAGGATGTTAACAACGCTGAGAATAAAGCAACGAGCAAGACCGGCCAGTAGACCGACTTGACTATGCGCAAATATATCTCATTACTTGTCATGAACAGTAGTCGAACTTCGGTATGATCTGCCCTAGTTTACCAGGCCGGGCCGTCCAATCAGATCAGTGACCGTAGATGTAGAATAGATGCCTAGTCGGTACTCTAGAGTGCTGGTGAATGCAACCTGTCCACTGAGAATGCGGCATCTATGCTCCTCAGGCGTCGTCATTGCATCCTTCGGAACCAAGCGTCTGTTGACAAGTGGACAGGTGGACGGAGCGTTGTTGGCTCAGGGGATGAAGATAAGGCCTACACCAAACCGGATGTGGCCACGAGAACAATCAGTAGGAAACGGGACTTGTGCCAAGCGATGATGCTTGGTGGGTTGGTGCTTGATGGGCGATCAGGATGTGAGTCAGCTGCGAGGAAGCACATAGAAGGTCGTGTTAAGAAGGAGCGAGAAGGCAGCAGAGGAAATGAGCAGGGGGTTTCATGAGCAGCAGCGGCACGGCTCTGAGGCACTCGCCCGGCCTCATCACCGTGCCATCCCGTCTGATCTCCATACCCACTTGACGCATTCCAGTCTCCGCATGCCTGCGGCGACACTGGCGCTGGAGCGGCCCCCCCGCGTGTGAGCAGAGGCTGGGCAGACACTACAAGGCCGTTTGCGGCGTGTCGTCCAGCGGTTTCTATAATTGCGCAGCGATCGCTTACCAAGCTGGGCCTCGTTCCCGGCGCGCGCGTGGCCCCTCTCGCGAAGAGCCAGCCGTCTGACGCAACAGCTGCAGCGCCGCCTGCAATCTTCCATTGCTGCCCGGCTGCTGCTCCTCCACCTCTCCTGCCTCGCGCGACGACCGCGGCATTGCCCCCCCGCCGCCCGCTCCTCTCTGCCCTCCGCACCGGGCCACCTTCGCGCCCTCCGTGCCGTCGCCGCTCCGCCCGCCGTCCTCCTCGCCGCCGCCATGATGCAGCACGCCGACGAGGCCGCCGACAGCCTGCCCGAGCTGCAGTCGCCAACCACGCCCGACCGCCTGCCCGACGACCTCGACACCATGAACGTGTCCGACGACGACGCCGCCGACCCCGACCGCGTCCACACGCCTCCGCCGCGCATCGCCGCCCGTTTCTACCGCCCGCAGAACAACCGCCGCAAATCCTCCGCCGCCTCCTCGCGCCGCAACTCCATCTCCTCCTCGCACTCGCACCAGAGCGGCCTGTCCTTCCGCACCGCCGGCCAGAGCAGCCATGTTGCCCAGCACCTGCGTCGCGCCTCCATACTCGAGAGCCGCAAGGCTCGGCTGGCCGACCGTGCCGCCCACGCCGAGCAGGTGCGGTTGAGGGCCGCGCTGGCCAAGTCGTCGCCGCGCGCCTCCAACAGCGAGGAGAAGGCCCTGGCCGCCCAGCAGGCTCGCGAGAAGCACCTGGCCCAGGTGGCCGCCGCCTGCGCCGAGGAGGTTCGCCGCGCCAAGAAGGTTGCTGAGGATATGAAGGAGCGCAAGGCCGCCGAGGAGCGCCGCTACAGGCTGGAGATGCAGGAGAAGCTCGCCGACGCCGAGCGCAGGCGCCAGGAGTACAAGCGCAACCAGCGCCGGCCGCGTACCGCCAGCGTGCCGTCCGCCGAGCCCAAGAAGCCGCCCCCGGACGCTGCGCCTGTTCTGGACGACGACACTGCTGCAAGACGCATCCAAAGGGCTTGGCGTACGAGGCGCAGGCGCCGCATGGTGGAGTCGTTCCTGGAGCTTGGACTGTCGATCGACAAAGTGCATGATACGAGCTTCGAGGACATCAGCGCCCAGATCGCAGAGCAGAGGGTGATATCTGCCACCGCCAACATTCTCGACCTCTTCGGCCTGCAGGCCACCGACGATGGCTCCATCGGCAGCGATCCCGCCGCCATCCGCACTTTCCTGAGCGCCTACTTGATATTGGGCCACCCGGCTGCTGTTCTCAGCAGCAAGGACGGCGACTTGGAGCAGGACCTGATCAAGAAGGCTACTGACTTGATTATTTCCTTTGAGTCGACCATGTCGAAGCTCTGTCTTTCAAACAGGTACACGCCTCCGCCGACGCAACTTGAGACCGTTTCTCTCACACATGGTGCTTTCCTCACGGCCTTCTCGGACTGGAAGGCTCAAGATTCGCGCACCCTCATTGAGATGATGGTGGCTTCTTTTGTGAACCTGGACGCTATCTGGCAAAGTGTCAAGGACGACACCCGGGGTGAGGTTGCCAACGACTACCGACAAGGTATCCGTGACAACCAGGTCATTCTGCTGAGCAAAATTCGCAAGCTTGCTGGCCCCGAGCGGGCGAACCAGCTCATTAAGAAGGCCATCAATGAGAGCAGACGAGCAAGAGCCAGGGAAAGGCGGCGTCGCCCTGTCGGCGATGTGCGGCCCAGGGCTGCCGAAAGTGACTCTGCATCGGAGACTTCCGAAAACAGCGGCGATGCGTCGAATTCGTCGGGAGCTGACAGGGCCTCGAGGGGGCGTGACCTGCTGCAAGAAGATGCAAGCATCGCGTCGCACGGCGACATCGATATTGAGGGGGCCCAGTCTGACGCACTTGCCAAGTTCTTCTCGCCCATGCCCTCGAATAGAGTTTTGGTGCACGAGCTTGCCATCGACAAGGAGTTCAGGATCGACGAGGCCCAACCCTCTGATGTGCGGGATTCGCTCAACCGCGAGATCTGCGAAAGCATGAAGCGCGGATTCGAGCGTGGCGAAGGCGCGCCCTGGACCACCGCCATGGCAGAGAACATCAGAGGCAAGCTTCTGCGCTTATTGAAGCCTGGGAACTCTATGTACAAGCTCATTTCTGAGGCGCTGGATCCGGAGTTCATCCATCAGCAGGCTGTTCAGGGCGTGTTCTCTTATGACAAGTTCTACTCGTTCATGGCTTCCATCCTGCCCAAGCTTTGCGCACCGTTCAGAGATGCACAGGTCAAGGCTCTTGCCGAGGAGCTGCAGGAGCCTGGCGATCTCGACCAGATGATTGGAAAGCTGTTCAGGCTTCTTCATATCATCGACTTGCTTGCGCTTGACTACCAGAACTATCTGCTCCAGACCATGGCGCCTACTCTCGTTAAAGAGGCCCCGGGCTATGAGCAGCGCGCCTTCGCTCAGGATCTGGAGAACCACATTATCACGCTGCAGAAGACGAAGCGCTGGTTCAGTAGCGCTAGTGTCAACTGCCTCACCGAGGCCGACCGCCGCGACCCAATCTACGGGCCCCCGACCGCCCAAAAGATCTACGCCCGCGGTCTCGTCGACCTGGCCATCGCGCCTCCCCCGCTCCAAGATTCCGAGGTCCCCGAGACCCTCCACCTCGATCAAGCTCGCCTCGCCCGCATCCGCGCAGACGCCGTCAAGATCACAACCGTCGGCTCCATCCTCCTGACCGCCAAGAACCTGCTCCGCCGCGACGTCCGCTCCCAGTGGAAACCGGAAGCAGCCCGCATGTGGGCCCTCCTCAAGGAAGGCTACCTCAAAGACGACGGCTCCATGCCCGCCAAGATCCTCTCCGTCCTCGAGTCGTCGCACGCCATGCCGCCAAACACGCGCAACCAGCTCGCCAACACCATCACTCGCCTCCTGTCGCAGGCCGCGGCCGGCCGTCTGACCGATCCGGTCATGAAGGTGCTGTTCCAGCGCCTGAAGACGCATATCCTCACGCGCATCTCGGCGAGCACGTCCGGCGAGAGGGTCAGGGCGGCGACGGGGGCGAGCGAGGGATTGGCGACGAGTGGGCTGCCCGAGTTCGTGGGCCAGGTGGGCGATGTGGTCGAGCAGTTGATGCGCATTTCCGAGGTGGACCGGAAGGCGCATGGGGTTTGGTATGAGAAGATTGCGGCCGAGGTGGAGAGGATGGGGAGTGAGGATGAGACTGCAGCGGGGAACTAGATTGAACCGTTCTTTTGAAACTGCTCGAGAGGAGGTTGGGGAGAGATGGAAGGTATAGGGGACTTTTTTAAGTTCCTTTCACACCCACTGTTGTCTCTCTCCCTTTTGTTTTTGCCTTTCGACTCTTCATGGGGGTTTCTCCCTTTTTTCTCCATACGGGTCAGATTGTCATAGGACACCCCGGGCTTTTTACGGTGTCCTCATCTTTCCTTCGTCCTTTCATCAAATGGGAAACAGGAGCGTTAACGGTTCGTTCGGGTTGGGTTGGGGGCGTTTTTCGGGTATATACCATCCTTTTCCTCTCCGCCCTTTCATCTCAGGGCCGGTCGCACTTTGCGCCTCGCATTCTTCCACTTTTACATCTCTCTCTTGCATTAGGCGTTCTCTGGGCTCTCGTTCTCACCTTGTTCTTCTGAGACTGAGATAGTCTTCAGCCTCGGCCGCCACTGTTGGCTCGCTCGCTGGCTTAGGGGATTCGGGTTTTTCTTTCGCCGCAAACTTCGCTTCGAACCTGTTCTTCTTGTTTGTTCTATTCGTATCGTATATGCGCGTTTTGATCGATTGCCGGCCTTGGTGGGATGCTCGTTAGCAACGAGCCCATCGTTTGGGCTTGGCTCGGGGAGTTCAGTCCTGCTTAGAGCAGTGGCTGTGGATAAGTTAGAAGAGTGAGTGGGTGGTTAATGGAATGGATTTGGGAACAGCAAACAAGGTTGTTCGAACGTCGATGTGCATCTGTGAATTGGTGCGTCATTTCCACGATTCCAGCCCTATCTCGTATACTACTTTTGGTGCGCAAGTCCTTGATGTTGCTTTTGCAAGACTGGCCTCAACTCGTAGACTTACAGAGCCCCAGGCAAGGCGTACAGAGGCCGCTCAGCCTTCACCCTTGCAGCGGATCACGGTTTCCCGTGGACAGCCTCGCCTCGACATAGTGCGGTGTGCCTTTTCAGGGGGCGGTGACGACTCCGCCACAGGTGTGTCCTCTCACCTTCCGAGGAGAGAAACATTATGGTTTTGAGGTTTCGGGAGATGCACGGCCCAGTATAGGGATCCGCATTCAGTCAGGTACGGTCGGACGAGACTGTTTCCACAAGTGAAGCTTTGCTGGCTGACTGGCTGAGCTTGATTCAAAACCTGGCCATTCGCGGGTCGACCTGCCTAAGCGGGTAACTACTAAGGGGTCTGAGAATAAGGTCGTCCTGTGTTTGGGATGCCTAGCGCCTAAAAAGTAAACGCGGCGCTCTGTTCGTCATCAGAACTGCAGCTGGAGGCTTAGCACTGACTGTTCACTAATCTTACAAATCGAACCAAATCCGGGGAACAGCTACAACTTATCCAAAATCGGAATCGGCTTCGGCTTCGTATCGTCCGGTCAGATATGCAAGCATCGGTGTGGTAAGTATGGGTTCATGGTCCCCATAATACTGAACGTTCTCCACTTGTCTTGTCGACGCTTTTACATTTGATTGGTCTCCAGGTAGAGGATCTCTCGTATTCATGTCCTTGGGCTCCTCAGCAACTTCATGGTCTGTGGCTCGAACTGCCCAATTCGTGCACCGCGAGCTCGCTGTCCAAAGCCGTACATCGAAGAATAAACTTCCAAGTGTTTATGAGATCTGGCGGGTGGCAGATTGGTCTATATAAGGAGGCAGCATTGGGAATTTGGATGAAGCAGAATTCGGCACCAGCTTTCTCTCGAGAACTCTTTGCTATCAGCTTTCAGTATGAGAGGTAGTCTCTTCTACGTCTTTTTTGCTGTCCCATTGGCAGTTGCCCAGGACCCTGGGCTACCAGTCGAGTCTCCTACGATTTCATACTGGCAGATCCCACCCAATCCCGATGTAGCCGACCACCAGTCCTCCCAGCTCCCGACAGATGTCGACGTCGTCATCATCGGCTCCGGCATGACTGGAACCAGCATCGCCTGGCACCTCCTCAGGAACGGCACGCAAGACAACCCTCTCAGAATCGCCATGCTCGAAGCCCGCCAGGCCTGCTCCGGCGCGACCGGCCGAAACGGAGGCCACATCCGCCCGTCTTCGTACGAAGAGTACGCCCGCGGCAAAGAGGCCGTGGGCGCCGAGGAAGCGGCCAAGATCACCAGGCTCCGCGCTGCTCACGTCGACGCGCTGATCAGCGCCGCCAATTCACTTCCACCCGACGGTCGAGACGCGGCCGAAGCCCGCCCAGTCGACAGCATCGACGCCTTCTTCGACGACGCCGCCTACTCCACCGCCCTCGCCCAGCTGGCCGTCTTGAAAAAGGAGGTTCCCGACATCGGCTCCCAGTGGACCGCCTGGGGCGCAGACGACGCCCGCAATGTAAGTCGCAAGCAAAAACAGCCCTCCCTCCCTCTCCCCAACAGCCCATAGAACTGACCCTCTCCGCCCAGTTCTCCCTCCTCCAAAGCGCCTCCGGCGCCCTCACCGGCACCCCCCGCATCGCCGCCGCCATCTGGCCCTACCGCTTCATCACCCACGCCCTCAAATCCCTCCTAGACACCTACCCCACCACCTTCACCCTCGACACCCACACCCCTGCCCTCAATGTCTCCGTCGCCACCACCAACAACAACAACAACACCACTGATCCCCCCTCCTACTACCGCGTCACCACCCCCCGCGGCCCCATCACCACCCGCCACATCATCTACGCCACAAACGCCTGGACTCCGCATTTCGCCCCCGGGCTCCGCGGCAAGATCATCGGCGCAAGACTGCACATGAGCGCCCAGGCGGCTGGTGCCGGATTGCCGCGGGCGGGCGAATGGCCGGCGTACGCAGCGGACAAGACTAGTCTGCCCGGAGGCAGAGCGTGGTCGCTGTTCCAGGGTGAAGCGGGGCTGGATTATGTCGTGCAGATGCCGAGGGGTGGGGGGGAGTTTATGTTTGGTGGGGGGGAGGGTGTGGTGGCGGGCGCGGACGGGAGTGGGAGTGGGCAGCTGGATGATGCGGCGGCACCGGATCATGCGGTTGCGTCGTATCTTGGCGGTGCGTTGCCGGAGTACTTTGGGTATGGGAATTGGGGGGGTGAGAGGGGGGGGGATTTTGTGCAGGATGGGGGGGATGTTTGGGCGGGGAGGGTGAAGAGGGTTTGGACGGGGGTGGAGGGCGGGGCGGTGGATGGGAGGCCGTTTGTGGGGAGGTTGCCCGGGAGTGCTACGGGGCGGAATGGGTCAGTGGTGGGTGGGGAGTGGGTTTCTGCGGCGTATGATGGGGAGGGGATGTGCTTTGCTTGGCTTTGTGGGAGGGCGTTGAGTGAGATGTTGTTGGCGGGTGAGCGGGGCGTTGGTGGTGGTGCGAATGGTAGTGCGGCTCCTGAGTGGTTTCCGAGATCGTTGGAGGTTACGGAGGAGAGGCTGATGGGGAATGTGAGTGCGGGTGCGTTGGGTGGGAGGCTGGGGCGAGCGTTGAGGGCTAGGGGGTTGAGGAAGTGAGCTCTGAGTGTCTATATTTGCGAGACGCATATGGGAGAACCGAAAAAACATGATGTTGTTGGGTTCGGAATATATGTTGAACTATTCCAGTGCTCGGAGAATTATGGTCAAAAGACCAGTCGAGTAGCTCGAATGGTAAGATTTGTATGAGTTGAACCAGTCAGATATCCATAAAGCGTATAGTCACTGGCTATTGCAGCTGCCAGTAAATTGTGATTACGGGATGATTTCCCCTGGGTAACTCCAAAACACGCATATTGGATTGTTGTCGTTGCCATCCAGCCGCAGTTCCTGCGAAAACACCAGAACAGCATTGTAAAACGGGTAATCCTTCTCCACGTCTGGATCTACCTTTAGTGTCCATTTCAATGAGTACGTCTTTTTGCTTACTGAAAATAGAAGTCGTTAAATGTGTCAAGTCTAAGGCAGAGTCCTAAATGTTTTAGCGAGCTGGTGTGACCGTGTAAGCCTGCGGAAATCTGAAATTTACTTGCAGATCGGGGTTTGCATCGCGCTCGGTCTCACAGTTGGATATGTTTTCTGCAGGATGCAAAGCCTTCAGCCTGCATGAACCAACAGTATGTGGCAACTGTTGCCGTGTCTTTGGCATGTAGGATGCAACCCTTCTAGCCGAAATACATGTAGGAAGCGTCAACGACATAAAAAGCTCCGAGAGCGGCTGTAGGCTTTGTAATATCTGGCTCTCAATACTTCCAGAGGAAAAGGATATCCCCTCATTCATTCCGAGAAAACGCGAGCGGTTGATAAAGGCGTCTCATGGTGGACCTTACGATTTTCCCGGTAGCCAACGGAGTCCTGACTCCAGAGAGTTTCGTATGTTCGTCATACCTAACATATAGTGACCAGCACGATTGAGACTGTATGGTATGTGAACTGATACGCTTTCAAAGTGGTAAAAATTAAATCAGTGACCCTTGAACTTGCAAGAAAGCATTTAACATTCGCCGTCCAGGAACGAGATAGAGCAGTGTCATTGGGAACACAGACCGGGGCCTGTACATGCATGAGAGCTTTTGGAGAAGCGGACCCTAGCCTTCATTCCTTGAGCAGTCCACTTGCATCATCAAACAGTGGATCACAGAGAGCCAGCATGAGAGCCGTCTTGACGCGGAGCTCCCTACCAGAGTTATCCATCATCTTGGTCTTCTTCATTGTGCACCAGCAGAGCATGCTGATTTATCCAAGCTCACTGGCTAGTCCTTCAGTCTCTTGTGATTCGGTCGACAGTCATGGAGGTTTGTAAGAGATTTCCTTGGACTTGTAAAGACGGAGGATTGATGTTGATTCTTGAAGTGAAACCTGAGGAGGCGGCTATTTAACAGGTGCAGCCCCCCTGGCTCCTGCATTCTCTGATACCACTGCCGTCACTGCCATAACAGGACTAACATACAATCTCCCTATAATCACTCAATCGTCCGCCCATGTCGAAATTTCACCGTCCTGCCAAAGAGTTCAGATAAAAGCGCAGTAGCTGATGAGCAATTGTATGGCTAATACCCACGAGTCCCCGCAAGACTTTGAGAGTCCAAAGCAGTGCGTCCTCCGCTAGCCACACACGGTGAGAGTAAGGATGGCGCCCGAGTTGCATGACAAATTCTGTCCATCCTTATATGGAATGTTGTATCCTCCTTGGTTCTTTTTGTACGACAAATAAGTGCAGGAGCTGTCGCCCGTATTCAAGGTAATCGTGTCGAACGGTGACCCGTTGATGAGACTGACGTCATACCAGACGTTGCCGCCATTGAGGACCGTTTCCAGCTGCAGGGTCTTTCCGTTGCCAGAGGAGGGCGTCACGTGGATTGACTGGCCTGTGGTGGAGTATGCGCTGCCGTATCCCGTCCCGCCAGGGGCGATATATCCGCTGGCACCTGCAGCGTTGATGCCGAATGTGCATTTGTTGACAACCACCGGGTGCCCGACGGCAAGTACGGTGGTCGAAAGAGCTGCGATGGCTGGAAGATAGAGAAGGGATAACATGTTGAGTAGCGGTTGGCAGGAAATGATGTTGAACTGATGATTGAGCTATCACGAATATACACCTCCTTTTATATGTCGAGTAGGGCGGTTTTTAAGTCCGGAAGGGAAGGCGGGTACGGATCGAAGCTGCGCAGCTGAGATCCTTAGATCCCTTGTGTGAGATATTGCGGCTCATCCAACACGAGGCTAAGCCACACTTCAGGCAATGCGAAGTCGGAGATTCTGATTGATAAGCGCAGAAGGAACACGAAACAAATCCTTGGGGCCAAAACTAACTGTGTAACTAACCTAACTCTGGGAGCCAAACGTGACATGGACGAGATGGTTGGATGAATGGCAAAGCTAGTACTGGACTCAATTTCGGAGCTTACAAGAGAGGGAACACAGCCCTTGGCTAGCGCGGAGTTGTGTTTTATGTAACAACTGCCAAAGAGAGCAATATGCGAGAATTTGCGAGAATTTTGACCTCATCGTCGGCTGCAATACCTGCCTGTTCTATCGCTAGCAGCCATGTACTGATCCATAGCGCCTCGGTTACAGCGCCGGGTGAGTGCTGAGGCGCAGCGCAGACTACGTATTCGTAGAGCGGACCAGGGTGTGCAGTAAGCAAATAATTGACTGCTTTGGCCATTGCTTGATTTTCGCAGAAGTTTCCTCAGCGCTGTTGACTTTGTAATACTTCTTTTGCATACTAACTGAGTGTTCTACACCTCTTATTGGGAGCCTGTTGTTCTTCTGTACCAATCAAGCAGGGTACATGATTTGCTTACTGCACACCCTGGAGCGGACGCCCCTCCTCCATGATATCATAGCTGAAATTAATTCAAATGGGGCTGATCCGTTGAGTAAATCCGCTGTTGGGTTATTAAGCTGAATGTTGTGATTTGAGATAAGTTTGGATCTATCTTGCATCAGACCTGTCCTTCTATGCGCTACGTAAGACGCAAGTCTACAACCACCCCCACGACCGACAATGCACCATGTCGGTCTTCGTATCTCTCGACATACGTAAAATGTTTCCGTACAAACCTCTAACACCGAGCCTCAGTCGGGCCTCAGATTCCCAAGACCTGTAAGATCGAATCCCAAGTCCAAGTCTTGCGGCAGCGGGCCCCACATTCCCGTTCGGGATATGTCTCCGGACAGACCTCTTCCACATAACTCCCAGACAACCGTATGTTGCGAGGCCCTTAGCAGCCTTGCGTGACTTCCGGTTCCGTCAGACATCTTCACACGTTTTTCAAACGCATCCATGGCCGCTTCGAAGCGAGGGTCTTGTTTCAGACGCGCGTAATTCTTACGGATCCTCCAGTACAGCCGTAGGTTCATTGCAATGCAATCAGTAGAAAGTAGATATACGGGTCGTTAGAGATCAAAGATATTGCCCCGAACACTTCATGCGGCGAAGATATTCAGAATGTTGATGAATATAGGGGATATCGTTGTGGCCCGGCAATCCGCTTGTGGGCTTGTAGTAGGAAGAGCGCCGCTCCCAGCAGGATCACGCTTGCAAAAGAGAACATAAATGCTGATAGAAATGCACTGATAGCTGTTAAGAAAGTGACCGCAGGACTAAAGACGAAAGCTATGCCTACCACCGTGCTGGCGTTTCTGATTGTGATTGACGTGAAATGGGAGAAAAAGAAGGTCATATACCGTGCATGACGATCGGAGGGGCTAACTACCTCACTGACTAGCGTGAGTGGGACCTCCCGGATGGTCTCATGCCAGAGTGTTTCTGAGTAAAAGAAGGTCGGGATCTAGAAGAGACCTTTTGACTGCGTGGCAATTTAACCGAAGTACATGTCTTGGAATGGGGCCAGATCGGGCAGTGAATGTCTGTCCTACTTCGCGCAAGAAGCATTATTCCCTGCCAAGCATGTTTGGTTTTAGCGCTGCTGCAGATGCGGAGCAATAGGAGGATTGCATTGATAGGCTGCTTGCCAGCCTTGTCCTGCGGGAAAAGCGTGTGTGATCTTAATAGACTTGCATTTCATAGGCAGGGCATTCCCGCACTTAATACCTGCATCTAGCTTGGCCAAGAACACGCATTTGAAGGTCGAACGTCTACGAAGACAAAGACTAGCTGGAGTGAGCAAGTCCGCCGAGTGAACACGATGCCGTCCAGAGCCGTTTCGGCTTGGCGTCGGTGCGGGAAGGTCCCACCTGGCTGCATCAGGCTAAGGTTGGTTGTCCCATGTAAGCGCCTTTTGACGATTGCCGGTGCGTTTACCGGCTCCGACGACCCGGCATGACTTTGTGTGCGCTCTACTGGCCCTTTCGCTTCGAACCTGCTCGGGATGTGGATAGGCATCGGGGTTAACTTTCGGCTCCTTAGCATGAAACCTTCGCTATCTCTTGGCAAAACGCTCCTTGACAATGGCATGCGCCTATATCCGCTATAAGCCTTCAAATTAGGCATCTACAAGAAAACGGCGAGTAAAGCATCGGCTTCGGATGCTAAAGTTAGCCAAACATCGGTGGTGGTAGCACTGGGAGCATCCCACCCTTCAGCTGCTCGTCGAAGCGAGTAGAGGGGAGCGAGAGCGAGGGAATAAACGTTTAAGCCTTCGGTGAGTGGAAGAGAGAAGGCGCCGGTGACGGGGTGAACCTTAACAAATTTGCCGATGATGCCGATGTGGCTTCTGTGCATTGATCCCATTGCTCGCTCTGCCTGCGGAGCTGGCGCCGCGCCTTATGCGTGTGTTGAGAACACATGCGGACCATCCGCCGATGGGATAGGATGACTGATCATGGGAACTTTCCAAGGAGCTTTGCGAAAGTCTTGAGTTCAACTGACGAGCATGTTTTCTACGTCTCCAATGAGAGTTCGAGAGCAAGGCGCTGACAAATACCTGTCAAATTCTTCTTTATGCGAATCCCAGTATGCAGGCTCTCTGCAATCAACAAGCCCCAAAAGGATCCATCTTCGAGCGGTGCAGCTACAGTACAATGAAATCATCTTAGTGCATTTCCCTCGGCGTTTCTCGACTCGACCTGATGTCGCTCAGCCGAACCCCGCCGCGGCCACCGGTCACCTGCAGACTCGGTACGTGCAGATCGGCACATGGCTCATTATCTGCCCCGAAGCAGAGTTTTCTCATCCAGAAGGCTCTTTTCACACCTTGCACAGACTTGCTCGGGACCTGGAAGACTGCCGCACCGTCTGAACCTCTCCTTATCACCTTCATTGGTTTCTTGACAAGAGTTTAGCCTGCCTCACGATACGAGCGATGACAAGACGACAAGATGCACCTAGCCCACTACCTGCTGAGCCATCATCCCGTCGAACGAGCCATCACCCAACGAACGCAACGTACTACCCAACCATGGCTGCGCCGGATACCCTGAAGGAGCATAACTTTAGAAGGAGGAAAACACTGCACAATTTGGGATGTCATGATGCGGTAGGAGTCTCTACTAGAGATTCTGCGTCGCTTCTCGCTGGTATCAGCGAGACAAAGACGTCTGCACAAGCGTACATCCAGGTGCAGCGTTTGGAAGAGAACTCAAGCAGCAAGAATCAAAATACACGCGCGTAACTTGGGAGATTTCGAGGGCGTATGAATGCGCTGTGCAAGCAGATCGTTCGCCGTCTGAAGATATGGCTCACGACTGACCGACTGGAAGTTATACTTTTGAATGGGCCGCATGGGTAGGGCTGAAATCTATGTCCAAGGGATCCGCTGTCGCGAACAAAGGAGTCTGCTCTAGGATTCGGCAAAGCCTTGGTGCAGACTCAAAGCCTCGCCTTCAGCGGCTTTTGACGGCTAATATTTCGTTGTCTAGAATCTCCATTTGAATCAAAAAGAGCGTACTAGAACGCCTATCAATCATTGATCGGCACTGCTGCGGCAGACAATTATGTTGACATGGTAAGACTTCTGGATAGACTGATGTGGAGTAAAGGTCGGTCTTGCCATTCATGATCGCGGAGTGCCTTTCTCGTATCCCGGGGAGAACTTCAATACCAGCTTCGCCTCTTTGAAACGCATGCTAGCTACCTAGGTTCTCAACTAGTGGTTAGATAATTACCAGTCCCTCACCTAACATGTCAATCAGACTATGACAAGATTACTTCCAACCCGGGATACGCTATACGCGTCAAAATTAACAGCGAGATGATGATGCAGAGCTTTTCCAGACCTGATGCGCATGCTTACGCTTTCAGAATATGAAATCGGCGAGAACAGATCGGGATCACTTCTATGCTTTGCAAAACACGTTTATAACGGCAGGATGGCCCAACACTCTTAAAAAATTATGACGTGGAGAAAGCGGCCGCTTTGGACCCTCGAAACTAAACACCGTGAAAGAAAAGAGAGCGGAATCAAGAAGACATCTGCGGGAGCTTCATGCCCACTGGGCTGGACCAGATGCAGTCTGAGCTTAAGGACCCATGTTGAACAAGAGCAGCATTCCACAGCTAGACTGCAATACCGGGGGCTTGCGACAGGGTTAAAGACTTCGAGGTCTTTAAGCTCCGAAGGCGCCTTCGTCTCCTCTCTCCCACTTCCACTCCCAAGCAACTATCAATGACAACGCCCACATCGTTAGACGGGAATCAACTCCTGCAAGACACTTGTCCACCTCATTGCACTCCATTCCATGCTCTCTGCGTCCCTCTTGCTCCTCGAGTTCAGCACCTCCGTAAATAAGGCCGACTGCCAGTTCAGCGCCCGTCCAAACTTCCACTTCCTTACATCCTCAATCCTCTCAAATGTCTTATAGCTGAGTCACAATGTCTCCGTCCTTGCTAAGGTTGTCTTCAAGGGTACCACTCTTGTCTAGAACATACATGACGGTGGGCAATGAAGAAGTGGACGAAGATGGATTGTCTAAGTCGGATAGGTCTAGACGATCTGTACTACAAGCTACTAGTGTGACCGGGACGTGCCTACCTCGTTCCGTGTCAATACAGCAGCCATAGCCTTGGTTGAAGGAATGTACCACATGGGCCCCACGACGGTACCCAGATTTGTCATTCGAGAGTGGAGGTACCAGACCGCCGTTGTCGAATTCCGCCGCCAATTGGCATGTATTCGGTTTAGTACCCATCCTACCCTGGAGCTGCGCCAGCACGAAACGGCTTTCTTCAGGCAGATCAAGGGCCATGAAGTGGGGCACCGTTCGTGATCCCTGTCCGCGTGGAAAGACCCGCCTGCTGTGCCGCAGCATGAGCCACGCGAGGACGTACGTTAAGTATCTGCGGCACGTTCACTCTTCGCCATTTTCAGCCTCCAGAGAATGACTATCGCTACGTGGGCTACGCCCGCCATCCTCGGCGTGGCGTTCCACGCCGGCCTCCAATTTTTCGAAGCTGACTTCATCGTCCCTCAGATCGCTGCGGCTCTCGGCGTTGCTGGGCTTGCTGGTCTCTACGCCGACTCTTACGTTTTCGAGAACAAGAAACCGCTTCTCGATTCGGTAGCAGCTCTCGCGACCTTCGCAACCATCTTCCTCACGACCTTGGCCATATCCACGATTGTCTATCGCCTCTTCTTCCACCGCCTGCGC
Organism: Neofusicoccum sp. Z40; assembly: GCA_037356075.1. Classification (NCBI taxonomy): domain Eukaryota; kingdom Fungi; phylum Ascomycota; class Dothideomycetes; order Botryosphaeriales; family Botryosphaeriaceae; genus Neofusicoccum; species Neofusicoccum sp. Z40. The sequence continues at coordinate 449,852 of JBAWJV010000004.1, forward strand.
AAGTTCCCCGGCCCGGTTGGAGCCAAGATCTCCAAGTTCTACTCCCTCTGGGTGTCGCGTAACATTCAGTATCACTTTGAGGTCGAGAAGCTGCACAAGAAGTACGGAGATGTTGTGCGGACAGGTAATACAGCCTCTTGTCTTTCCGACTCGGTCTCGATAGTAACAGCGCACACAGGTCCCCGCGAGCTTTCCATTGCCCGCATCTCTCCGCTCAGCCAGATCATCACCTGCGGCAAGGGCAGCTTCTACGGTATGGCCGAGACCAGAATCGAGCGCCAGGGCCTGCCTTTCAAGATGGATCCAGAGGATCACCGCAGAGGAAGGAGGGCTTGGGAAATCTCCATGACCCCGCAGCGTGAGTGCACCTTCTTTCCGGCTTGGACAGATTGTTCTACAACTGACATCTTTCAGAAATCACCAGATACAACCCCGCCATGCAGGATACTATTTCGCTCTTCCTCAACCGCCTGGGCGAGGAGAAGTACTGTGGCAAGCCCGTGAACGCTACCGATTGGATTTCTTGGCTGGGCTACGATATCATGGGTGTTGTCGGCTTCGGGCGTGACTTCGACTGCCTGCGCAAGGCCATCGATCACCCCGCCATCAAGCAGATGCACGAATTTGGTTTCGCTCTGGGCCTGTTGAAGCACGTTCCCTGGCTCGGCAACATCCTCGGACGCATGCCTGGCGGCCAAACCGCCATGGAGCCCTATGCGCGCTACTGCAAGGACTTGGTTCGCGAGAAGATGAAGGTGGGTGGTTAAGTGCAGAGCGAGCCGCAGAGATGCTGACCCGTTTCGTGTAGACCCTCCACAGCACCGCTGAGAAGCCTGAGGCCCCGACGGACATCCTGACCTGGCTCATCCAAGCCTACGAGGAGAAAAAGCCTTGGGGAGCCCTGACCATCGAGGCTCTTGATGACGACACCCGCAGTCTGGTCATGGCCGGCGCGTACGTATACCCTGCTTACTCGTCACCACGAAACCCCCGACGCTAACCTCCGAATAGTGACACCGCTAGCGCGACCATGGCCAACTTCTTCTACTACCTCGCCAAGTACCCCGAGATCCAGCAGGCCCTCTACGCCCAGATCAAGGAACACGTTCCCGAGAACCTCCTTGCCGACCCCCACGCTCTCACCCCGGAGGTCCTCGACCGCGTCCCTCTTCTCGAACCCATCATCAACGAAACCCTTCGCTTGCAACCGCCCATTCCCTCTGGTAACCCCCGCGTCACGCCTCCTGAGGGTCTGTACGTCCGCGATGCCAAGTACGGTGATATTAGTATTCCTGGTGATACTGTCGTCTACATGCCGCAATGGGTCATTCAGCATGATGAGCGCTACTTCAAGCGCCCCTACGACTTCATCCCCACCAGGTGGATCGCCGGCAGCCCCGATTCCAGCCTGCTGGTCGAGCGCAGCGCGTGGTTCCCCTTCCAGGTTGGTACCTACTACTGCGTCGGCCAGAAGCTGGCCATCTGGGAGCTGAAGAGCGTTCTGGCCCGGACGATTGCCAAGTTCGAGGTCTGCTTCGCCGAGGGTGAGGATGGCGAGTCTTTCATCAACGGCAGCAGGGACCAGTGGACGCTGACGTTGGCGAAGCTGATGCTGTGCTTCAAGGAGAAGGAGAGGCTGTAGAGTAGTTGGTTTGATTTTGAGCGAGGTTGGATGCTATATAACTATGCTTGTATTCTACAAACTTTTCGTCTTGCTTTTAAAAAGGCCCCCGTCCTATTATCCCTTCCGTTAGAGGTTACGAGGAGAAGGGAGATTTCAAGACGAGTAAATATATATAGTGAAAACAAAAGAGCGAGGTAAATAGAGTAAGTAAGCACTAATTATATTATCCTATTATCCCTATATAGAAGATTGATAAAACAAAGGAAACCAACTTTAGAAAGTAAGAGGAAAACTCTACTCTTTCATTTCAATCATCCACTCTGTCTTAAATATGCCCTAGTCTCCGGGTTTGAAAGATAGATACTTCGTGATTATCTAACCGGAGATGTTAAAATCATACGATTCTCATGAATCATTTGGTGGGGCCTCCGCAGGTCGCAGCGGCTAAGAATGCGGCCCCCGCCGACTGCAGCGCAGAGCGCAGCTTGGAGAAAAACAAATGTAAAGTGGAGTTATAATCTTCATTGTTTCGGTGATACATACTTCTCATGTAGATTGCTACCAAGTAATGGCATTTTCCTAACGGAAAGCATGCGTCATAATAAGTGCGACCGGCTTCTACGGAACCGAAGCTTAAAAGTACCTACATATAAGGTTCTCACTAGCGGTGTAAATAATACACAGTGCTACTGAGACACAATTGTGAGGTCTCCGTAGAATTGACCTCCATAGCGTTTGATTACTTTCTAAAACTTACTTTCAACGCCGATTTCTTCCATAGCGCGCTCATTCCCACGTCTCGGTATCAATAGAGGGTAAGATCCAGCATAGTGATGTTACATGTGAAGTAAATTTTGGCAAAAATTGTATGGTCTCCACCCAGCCGAGCCTGTTTATTCCGCAGCGTTAGTAATAATATCCCATCTAATACAGTAGATTGGGAAATACCACGAACTTTCAGGACAGACACGGGTCCCCATTAAGAACGTTCGGATGGCATTCAAGTTGTCTCTGTTGTTTGCAAGACCCGCCTACTAGTTACTGTTTACCTATGCTTCGGTGGCCGAAATACGTGGGACTACGGCTTGGTAGAGATGCTGTAGAAGTATTTAGGTGCCAAAGTCGTTGAAGCACCTGGAGTTCAGGGTGGAAATGGTTGAAGGGAGCAGAGATCGGCGTTGCGAAGAACACAGTAAGAATGAAATGAGACCTTGAATACTTCTAATTCATGTAGTAAAAGCTTCTGCGCTTTTCCCTCCATCCATACGCTCTACATGTAGACGGGGAAAGTGCAAACATATCGTCTCCACCCCTGGCTTCGCAGTCTTTCCGCGCACTTTGGTGATTACTATTCACCAAAAGGGAAAACCCCGAAATCTGCCCCCTGTTATCCAGGACTTCCTCAGAGACAGCCCCGTACCTCCTGCCCTCCCGCTTTTCCTATTTGGTTCCGCAATTATTTGATTACTGATCGTGAAATGCTTGAGGTTTCCCAGCCACTTGGAGCCCGAGCGTAGTACTGTATCAGCAAATTTCTAAGAGGCTAGTCTCTGACCGAACAAGGGGTATAGCATACAATATACGCTGAGAACGGCAAGAGACATGATACGAGATGTTAGAATGCTCTTAGCTTCGAAGCATGTCAGTGAAGAAATTACCAGATGAGGCTAATGTAGGCCCAAGCTTGCCCCAGATCACCCTCCGAGCAACCGATCCGGCGCCACGAGATGGATCGTCTTCCCCACAAATATCTCACTGACTTCATATTCTTTGAGAAAGCTACGAATCGCAAAAGCTTCTCACGTAGGCAGCACGCGCATGCAGGCATCAGACCCTCGTCCGGAGAAGATTGGCGTCCGCAGCCCTCTCCTGGTACATGCCTGGTGCTAGCATTGGGTTCTACCCCCCGAACAGCCCACAAAAACAAGCGGTGGAAAAAAAGGCCGCAGAAATGATTACTGAACGTCCTGCAGCCACCAACATCACTGCATCACAATGCGCCTATCACAATACCCATGGAGCTGCGCGAAAAAGACAACCGCACCGGTCCCCTCAGCCAACTTCGCTCCCCCCCGTCTGACCCCACTTCCATCGCAACAGATATCAAACACCGACCACCACACCCGCCAGCCAGCTACACCTTCCTTCCCATTCCCTCCCCCCCTCTTTCTCTCTCTCTTCTCGCCCACAGCAAACCGCAACAACAACCCACAACCCAAACCCACAACCCACCACCAGCAACCATGCCACTCTGGCGCATCTACCACCCAACCTCCCTCTTCCCCACCGCGGCCGAAAAAAAAGCCCTCTCAGACCGCATCACCGCCATCTACACAGCCGTCGGCATGCCTGCCTTCTACGTGGTGGTGCTGTTCGTGCCGCTGCCCGAGGGCTCCATCTGCGTGGGGGGCCGGCCGAACGAGGGGCCTGAGAGCCAGAGGTTCGTGCGGGTGGTGTATGAGCATGCGGCGAGGAGGTTTGGGGATGGGGGGGTTGTGAAGAGGTTTTTGGATAAGGTGAGTAGTCTTTTTGTCGCTTACTGGTTGTTGATTGAGGAGCCTCGTCTTGCTGATGCGTGTCGTCCAATAGGTAGCCGATGTGATGAGGCCGTTCATTGAGGATAAGGGGTATGGGTGGGAGATTCATGGGGCGGAGGTGCCGCGCGAGATGTGGAGGATCGACGGGATTGACCCGCCTGAGACGGGGTCGGACTTGGAGAAGCTGTGGGTTAAGGAGAACAAGCCCGTGTCACACCTTTGAACGCACACGAAGTCAGAAGTATCGCAATGACCATGCGTGGGGGCTTGACACATTCATCCGGATGTGTTCTCACCGCAAACTCGCATCCCGATGAATGCTTCAACTCCGGATGCACGACTGTTGCAACCCCACGCGAACAGCCTTCTATATACCACATTAGCAGAACTTTGACACACCGCCAAGAACGTTAGTGCAGGTGATTTGGCTTTGATTCATCCTGCTTCTACCTTTGAGCCTTCAGGTTTACTTGATCCGTAATCAAGCCCTATTTCCGTTTTCGTAACCGCCTATGCGCCATCATCCCGAAAAGGAAATCCATAAAGCCCAGAGAACCCAAAGCCCATCATGATGACCTCATTTGTCGTAACAAACCATTGACGCCATCCGAAAGAAGAAAGACCCTAACGCGCCCACCACGGGTTGTGGACGTGGAACCCCTTGCCGTCGCCCATGACGAACGACTCACGCCTCTTCAGCTTTGCCTGGTCTTAAGTTGCAGTTAGTTCCGTCTAAAAGGTTTGGGGGAGTCGACGACTTACGGTAAGCGAAGTCCATGACGCCGGGGTTGGCGCGCAGGGGGTTGACGGCGTGGAAGCCGTTGTGTCCGGAGATGTTCAGTCCGGCAGGGATGCTGGGGTCCCTGGTGAAGGCAGGCGCGGCCGAGTCGGTGGCCTCAGAGGCCTTAAGAGACTCGGCGCGGGAGGTGTCGGAGCCGGCAGTGCTCTTAGCGGGCTTGAGCAGGTTGAGGTTAGAGAACTCCATGGGGCCGCCGGCGTTGATCTCGGGAAGCTTGACGTCCATGGGCTTCGGGGACGCAGCACACTCGCTGACGCCAGTCGGAGCTTCATGGCGCTCATGGCCGAGCAGAGAAGTCAGGGCAGCAACGGATTGAGACGCGCGCATGTTGCTCTGCCCAAGGCTGGACTTGTTGGTCTGAAGGTTGTTCTGGGTGCGCAGCTCCATGGCGCTCTGGAAACCACTCTGGGTGTGCTTGTGGAAGCGAGCCTTGTTGAAGGTCTTCTTCATCTTCTGCATGAAGAATTCGCGCTTGCTGATACCAGAGTTGTTGTTGCCAGGAGTGTCGACCGTGTTGGAGATCTGAGCAGCGGCATCCTTCTCAGTAGGCAAAGCCAGATCGTCCGTGTTGGCCTTCAGCTTGCTGAAGCGAGGAGCGGAAGGCGTCCACTGCCTAAGGCCCATGCCCGTAGCAGGCCTAGTAGGCAGAGCAGTCAGGGTAGGGGACTCTCCGTCCGCAACGACCTTGTGCGTATCGGAGTCAACCTCATCACGGGGAATGACCGTGATCTCCATGGAATCACGCATCACCTTGTCGTTCTGCGGCTTGTCCATCTTGCGCTGGCCAGTCTCAGCGGAGCCGTTCTCACCCTGAGACATCTGAACCGGGACGTTGACTTCTTCAGTAGAATCGCCCGGGATGTGAGGCTTCTTCTCGACGATCTCAACATGGCCCCACTCACGCTGATCCTCGCCGTTCTGCGGCGGCTGAGGAGTGCCTTTCATGGCATCGCCACCCTTGCGAACACGGTAAGGAGCACCAATGTTCGGCTTCTCGGTCGGCTTGGGCTCCTCGGAAGAGCGGAATGGAAGGAACTTCAGATTGGCAGACTTATCCAATAGGACTCCGGCCGCCTTGGTCAAGATGTTCGTAGAGCTGCCATTAGCCAGGCCACGCTTGCGAGAGTGATCATGTCCATTGATACGATCACCCTCGGCGTTGTTCTTGCGGATAGCCATTGTGTTGGTGCTACAGGTTGCCTTTCTCTTTTTGAAACTAAGGAAACTGCTGGGCGTGAGCGAGAGGGTGTCGGTGATTGTGATGTCAGTGGAATCCGAGGCAGATGGATGGGTTGACGCGTCCGTTGTAGTGACGGTTTCTGAATGAGCAGACACGGACTGCTGTTCGGTGAGAGAGTTGTCGGGACAGTGCTGGGACGGTGCTTCGTCAATGTCGTGCGGGTCTGACGAGACACAGCGTGTGTTGGCCGAGTTGTGCTCGGGCGGGTGTTGGTGACAGAAGAGCGCGTCAATGCGGGTCAAGCTGGGTGGAGCAGACCGGGAAACAAGCTCGTTCAAGAATGCTGGCGCTCGTTGCGAGATGGGCGCGTCAACGCGGGTCAAGCTAGGTGAGGCAGACCGGGAAACAAGCTCGCTCAAGGTTGCTGGCGCTCGCTGCGAGATGGGCGCGTCAATCGGCTCCAAAGCGGAGGACAAGCGGCGAATGAGAAGCTCGTCCGCGGGAGTTGGCGTGGACGGCGAGCAAGAGCAAGAGTCCAAGGTCGGAGCAGGCTCGTCTGTGCTGCCCAAGTGAGTTGACAGCGGCGGACGGGCGCGGCGATGAAGTTGATGCGCTCCAGGAGAAGCGCGTGGGTGCGCGTGCTCGTCGAGACTGCTCGGAGGACCAAGAGGACCAAGGGGACGCGAAAGCTCGTCGAGATTGTCGGACGCGGTAGAGCTGACGGAGAGGTGTCGAGGGTGAGGGTGGGAGGAGGAAGGCTTTGCACGGGGGGTGAGTGGGTGGGTGACTTGGTGCGGCCGCTGCTCGTGATCACGCTCGTCGCGGCGCTGGCGCTTTTGCAGCCGCGCGCAGCCTAGGGCAGAGATTGTGAGTGACTGCTGGTCTCCCCGTTTGCACGCCTGCTGCTACGCACTCTGAGCCTCCTTGCGGCCATCTCTCGCGCCGTGGCCGTGGCCGTCACCGGCGGCGCTGTCGTCGTGGAAGACACTGAAAGATAGCGGGCCCCTGGCGCGCTTCCCGAAGGCTGCCATGCTCTTGATAGACTCGTGCCGCGAGAAAGAGGACGTGAAGGCTGAGAGAAAGTGGAGGTGGAGAACAGGGAGGAGGCGGTCGAGAGCGCGGACGGGGGGAGCAGCGTCGCAGGCGGGCGGCGGGCCAGCGCCGGGAAGGCGCGGCGACCAGCGCGACCTGTAGTGGTTGTTCCTGCCCATCGCGCTCTCTCGCTGGCCCTCAGCCCTGCGGCGGCGGTGCGGGATGCGCCCGCAAGCCGCTCTTATACAGGCCCATCCGTGTGGGTGCGCCGCGGCGCTCCTACCAATAGCTACGTGTCGGGCGCTCCACACTGTCGCTCCTTTGCCTCGAATGCCTCACCGCCAACTTGCCGCCCATCCCCCGCACGTCCCGCGGCGCCGAAAATAAATCCAAAGATACACGGCCGGCATTGCGTGCCTATTCAGAGCGGCGCGCAGGCGTCGGAGCGGAAGCGCGGCGCTTGCCGGCTGCAGAAGCGCTGAGGCTGCGGGGCCGCCACGAACGAGCGCGCCGCCGCGCGAGCTGCAATGAGAGCCCGATTTCGGACGGTGCCTGGAGGCAGAAGGGCCGGCGGGCGCGCGCGCTGCGATAGAGGCAGCATGGTGTTGAGGACTGCGGTCGGAGCAGCGCGCTCGGGGCAATTACTCCGCACGCGTCGTGATTGGCGGGCGCTATAGCAGCACAGGTTCTTCATGGCGTCACGACCTGCACGCCCTGGAGCGCGGGTACGACGTAGTGCTCGGCCGCGGCTATGTGAGATGTTACCCGTCCACTCAGCGGCGCGCCAATGCGGACACCGCTCAGCCGCAGCGCGCTGATTCGCATTTTATGCCCATCCTCGGCCGCCGGCCGGTCGCTGCGCCACTTAAGACCCTTCTTGTCTCGTCCCGCCCGTCCCGAGCCTCCTCCATAATTTAACCCGACACCTACACCTGCGCGCCTCTCCCCCACCCTCCACGCTTCAACAGCCCTCCCCGCCATGTCCTTCTCGTCGCTCGTCTCCGATCTGACTTACCGCGACAACGGCGACGACCGCCGCTCGCAGGTCTCGCGCGCCCGCTCCTACGCCAGCACCGCCGCCACCAGCGTCAGCATCTCCGGCGATATCAAGAGCCAGCTGCATGGCGGCTACTGCCATCCGCTCGCGCGCTCGTGGCAGGCCGAGCGCCAATTGACCAAGGTACACCCCAGCCGCCGCTGCCGTGCTTGGGGCCGCCCGTCTGTGTTAACGCCCGCTGCAGTCCATGCTCATCTACCCGCTCTTCGTCTCCGACCAGCCCGACGAGGAAGTCCTCATCCCCTCGCTCCCCAACCAGTACCGCCGCGGCATCAACCGTCTCGTCCCCTTCCTCACGCCCCTCGTCCGCAAAGGCCTGCAGTCCGTGATCCTGTTCGGCGTGCCCATGGCGCCGGGGGCCAAAGACGCTCTGGGCACCGCCGCCGACGATCCCGATGGCCCCGTCATCCAGTCCATCCGCCTGCTCCGCAAGGCCTTCCCGAACCTCTTCATCACCGCCGACGTCTGCCTCTGCGAGTACACTTCCCACGGACACTGCGGCATTCTGCGCGACGACGGCAGTCTGAACAATGCGCTCTCGGTGGACCGCATCAGCGACGTGGCCATGGCCTACGCCGACGCCGGCGCCCACTGCGTCGCTCCCTCGGACATGAACGACGGCCGCATCCGCGCCATCAAGCTCAAGCTGATTGAGGCTGGCATCGCCCACCAGGTCGTGCTCATGTCCTACTCGGCCAAGTTCTCCGGCTGCTTGTACGGGCCTTTCCGCGACGCTGCCGGCTCGTGCCCGTCCTTCGGCGACAGGCGCTGCTACCAGCTCCCGCCTGGCGGCCGCGGCCTGGCCAGGCGCGCCATTGTCCGCGACATCAACGAGGGCGCTGACATCATCATGGTCAAGCCCGCTTCGCAGTATCTGGATATTATCTCAGACGCCAAGGAGATTGGCAAGGATCTGCCCGTCGCCGCTTACCAGGTCTCCGGCGAGTTTGCAATGATCCACGCGGGCGCAAAGGCGGGCGTCTTCGACCTGAAGTCCATGGCCTTCGAGGCTACGCAGGGTATTCTCCGCGCAGGCGCGACCATTGTTGTCAGTTACTTTACTCCCGAGTTTCTGGACTGGCTGAGCAACTAGGCACCGTCTGCTCAGTATGTAGTTTGTGCCATGAGAGGACAGATCTTGGTAAAAAGCTTTGCGTTTTGACACGGCTTAGATGATGGGTATAGGCTGGGCCAGCGTGGTCCTTGGGCGTTTTCGGATGGTTTTTGGGTTTTCGGGATTCCCACTTGTAGCATGTTCAATCTCTCTTTTTTTCCTGTGGAAGGACCGAAAAAGTTTGCCAGCTTTTTGGAGCTGGCCGGCTGCAATCGCTTTTCGAGTACCTAATGATATCCGCATTGAATTTCATTCGCCTCTGAACGCGAAGGCGAATGCGAGGACTGGGTTTCTTGACAGCGCTTTTCGCTCGCCTTTTTGTTTATTCAATAAACTCTCGGCCTTAGGCAACTACGATCTGGTCTTGATAGTAAAGCTCGACAGCGTTCTTGGATCGAGAAGAGACGAGGCGGAATATCTTTCTGTTCTCCATAGTCTACGAATCTTTACTGCCCACATCTTTAGAATTCTTTGGTGGTGCAGCGTGCTGGCCATCATCTATGCTTAAATCCCTTGACTGCTTACAACGAAAGAGGTGCTCACTTTCCACGACCAACGACCCATCAGAGCAGAAAATTGAGCATTTCACTGTGGAGAGTCTACGCAACGAAGATGGTGGGTACTTTTGGAGAGGCTTATACATGTTACACCTGCCTGCGCTGTCTTGGTGAAGCCTCTCCTGGTCGAGCATGTGGAGTCCTTGGTTTGTGTTCTCCTTCAGTGTATGGGGATGAAACCCGTCATTGTCTTGGCTCGGTGAACATCACCATACTTCCCGACAGCTAAGATGGTTCAGAGATGATCTAGTCTTTCGACGGAGCTCTGTAGAAGATGGGGCTCACAAGGCTATCAACTGGCAGTCTGTAATCGAAATAACTGAGATTGGAAAGCTCTGCTTTCCCGAATCAACAGTTTTGTCGATTTTACAGTCCGAGGAAGGCCGCACAGACAGCTTCTCTTTCAATATTCATTCGAACTACGTTCTCGCGTACAGGTAATTGGAAGTGCGTCATGAAATACGGGGACACATGAAGTCAATTCTAAGAAGGTGAAGGCAGCAACGGAGTTAGCTCGGGCTATCGCATTATTAGTCTTTGGCAATGATTGCAATTGCTACATATCTATGTTGAGGTTCAGTAAGAAAGAGGCATCACTATAGTGAAAGCGCGCGTTGGCTGGACTGACTTATCGCGTACTGGTCCTCTCAACAGTACTCATTGCCTTGTATTCAAGAGTGGTTGGCGTCATCTTCGATCATACTGTTGGAGAGAACTTGAAGCACATGTATTTTGCGCGAGACTCTAGGTCTTCGTGTCACCGTCTCCCGTAGAACAGAGAAGAAAACCTGCACGAAGGCCACCCGTAGTACTATTCGGAAGTGATTAGCTACAGATTGGTCTATGGGGAAGAAACGAGAAGATCCGCAGAGCTTTCATTCCAAAAGTGAGAGGAGAAAAAAAAAGAACCTTTCCACACTACTCTTCCAAGCCCATTTCCCTCTCCACTCGCCTCCCCATCCCCTCACCACCCCCACCACCCCAGCCAAACCCCGCGCGCCCCCCCTCGAGTCCACTTTACCCTCCACCCCACCCCTCACACCACACACCACCACCCACTGCGCCTACCCGCGCACCTCGCGCACCACCAACGGAGACCAAACCGCATATGTATGCTCATCATACCCCTCCCTGTACGTAGCCACCCCGTATGTATGTACTGTACATACATACATACCTATTGCACCCCCCCAAAAAAAACAAGCGTTTCCCGCAAACAGTGCCACCCGACCGGGTAGGTGCTGGCTTTTGCCTGCGCTGTGCTGTGCGTGCCGTGCGAACGGCCACAGCCGCCGACGCAGCAGCAGCAGTAGTAGCAGTAGTAGCAGCAGTAGTAGCAGATGTGGGGTTAGTAGGTAGGTAGGTAGGTAGGTAGGTGAGTGGGTAGGTGGGTAGGTATGCCCAGGGCGGGCCAGCCGGCGTCTAGCGGTTCGACGTCACTCGCACCAAGCCCGTTTGCCCTCTTCTCTTCTCCGAGGGAGGGAAAAAGAGAAGAAAGCAGGCCGGTTTGGCTGAAAGATGTGGACGTGAGCGAGTGGGCGTGAGCAGGAACATGGACGAGGAGCATTGGGACTGGACTGGGCCCGAGTGCAACCGTTTTGAGTTGCTTACACTAAGCGCTAAGTACTGAATTTGTATCTACATGCGAATGGAGGATGGAAGGAATGAGGGACTAGAACACGGCCGGCCGGTCCGGTCCGGTCAGGTCGGGTGCAAAAAGCAGAGTTCCCCTGCCCGTCCGTCATTCTTCCTGTTTCTTCGCAAAAGCTCTCTCCCGTTTCCCTCGCTTTGATCTTCCCATCAGTCCCCGCGGTTCAGCTTCGTCACACGTCATACATACCACGATCGTTGCGTTCCGGCACGGGGTGGGACAGAGGGCGTACAGAGAAGCCAGAACTACTGCGAGGGGCGGGGAGGGGCTGGGGTGGTTGTAGCAGCGAGCAAGCGAGCAGCGTAACCAAGCAAAGCGATCAGACGCGAGAACCAAGCCGAGACGACGACAGGAAGGAATTTACGGGCCAGGGTAGGGCCTATAGCTATACCGTGAAATAATATAACTCGCGCGGAAGGAAAAATCATGGGGCCGGGATCAGGAGGGACTTTGTGCGAGTACGGGCGGGTACCGGCTTTCCTTCCTTTTACCATCTAGAATACAGAGCGACGGCGGAGGAGGCTGCGGAGCACGCACGGGAGACTTTTTTTTTTAACCTACCTGCCAGCCAGCCACCGAGGACCGGTCAGTTTTGGGAAGGGTGGGTTGTTGTTTTCTCCGGCCGTGCTGACTACTGTAAGCGGCGTCGTACATCGACTGTGGCGCGCGACCCAGCCAAGGACCCACGGGTTCGAGATGGGGATTGGATTCTGCATCCGTGACGGAGGAAAGGGCGGTGGCGGCGCGCGTAGCAGAGTGAGACTTGTTCGGCGCCGAACTGCCTGCGTGCTTGCGCATGCTCCCGCTCTCCGCTCCGCAACGACCTGGAGCTGAAGAAAGGGGAAGAAAAAACAAAGCGGGACAGCGAACGGGGCGGAAGAGGCGTCGTCGCAGACTGAGACCGAACGAGAAGCAGGCCACGCACGTAGACAAAGAAGAACCTGGCGGAGGGACGAGAGAGGAAAAAGGAACGTGCGAGGCCTGCCTGAATTCCCCAATTCGGACGCGTTCCAGACTCAGCCAGCAGCAGCGCACCACCACTGCCTGACCTCTCCGCGCGCTCTCTCACTCCATCTGAACCCCACCAGCGCATGTCATCCGCCGCCCTGCTTATCGTACCTGGAGGGCGACATCTGGCCACCACCATCTCCACCACACCGCTCGGTGCACCGTCTTCCCCGACGTTCGTCCGCCGGAGGAAAGACAGCGCGCTGGCGCCTTGCGGCAGCAGCCGCTCCCTCCGAAAGTCAAAAGACAGCCCAGCCTGACGACGGTCTGCTGACCTCGTTCCGGACGACCCCTCCCAAGGGTCCAAGCAGAAGAAGCTTTCGTCTGTGACGTCAATTTGCCCGGTGCCGACACCGGCTCAGCTACTATCTGCCACTCCCGCCGACGGCGGCGGGCGCGCGCGCATCTCGGGCGCAGCAGCAACAGTGGTTCGGGTCCATGCAGGGTATGCGGTAAGAAAAAAAACACCGTCTGTGGGCCTCAGCGCCCACGTTTTGGAGTGAGTCTGGGTCATCGATTCTCTGGTTCCGGGTGGGGGAGGGGCCCGACGGCGGCGGCGTTTACCTAGCGTTGGCGCGGTACCGGCGGTGGCCGGCGTGTGCTGCTGCTGCTGCTGCTGCTTCTGCTATTGCGGGCAGCTCGCCGCCGCAGACGACAGCGACACCGCCACTGACCAAGACTGCTTGGGTGCCCGAGACTGCCTGCTACCGTGACAACACCGACGTTGCCCGTCGGGCCCGGCTGGGCGCAGCTGGGCGGCTGGGTGAGTAGCTGGAGCGTGCGAGCCTGAAACGCACGGGCTTGGTCCAGTTGTCCTGAAGATGTCTCGGCGGCGGGAGGAGGAGGAGAAGCGTCGGCCGAGGGCAGGAGGGAAGGGACGAAGGGCGATGTGCGTGTGTGCCCGATCAGGCAGACGCGGACTCAGCCGCCCTTCTCGGTCTTCACAGCGACAGATGACGACGACGCGCAAGACTCAAACAAGGAAACAAGATCCAAGAGAAAAACGTTAAACGGTTCTAGAATCATGGATCAGCGAGGTTGGCGGCGTGAGCGTGTGGACCGCGTGGGCCACGATGATCACCACCGCCGCTCACTCGGCGGGGGGAACCAGAGAACCACCGACCGATGAACCTAAAAAAGAAGAGTGCCGGAAGCCTTGACTCGAGGGAATGACGATGATGCGCGTGAACGCCTGTTCGCTCGGCAGCCGGGATATACCTTCTTGCCTCCCACGTGTTGTTTCTTGTTTCTGATTCCCTTGTTTAGCTTTCTCGCTGCGACGGCGGCGTCTGGCGTCGACGACGACAACCACCGACGACGACAGACGCTTGGACCCCCCCGCCATCCGCCGGCCTGACCCCGACTGACTCTACTCTGTCTGGGAGCGGGCCGCGCGGACGGTGCTCCGCGCTGCACGTCACACACTCCTCATTCTCAGGTGATGCGTGCGTTGCGGATGGGGGCGGGTGGGCGTGCGAGCGAAGGGCGACCCAGCCAGGCGTCCCCCACGGGGGCAAGGAAGCCCGCGCGCGGCTGGGGCATGCTTGGATGGTAACTGGTGGTGAGAGAGAGAGGAACGCGATGGCGGAGAGGGGTGTTGGTGGTGCAGTCGTCGAAAAAGCATTGCCCTGCGTCCTGCGCCTGGCCTCAAACGGTCCCCCGACGTTGGCAGGCAGAAAAAAGCCGCCGCCCGGGAGGGAGGGGCTGGTATGCAATGCAATCCTGCCGGCAGTCGAAGCATATCTCCGTTACACACATCGCCGATCACGAGATTTACGAGCCTTTTTTTCCCTCGGCGTGATACACATGCAGCTTCTTCCAAAAGCGTTCGGTCTATGCAGCAACCCTTTTCCATCTGTGAGGTCCATGTGGTGGAAGTGTCTCTTCGTTTTTTATGTATCGCGCTACCATCTATCGACTGTGTGATCCGCTTCTCTATATTGCCTTGTCGCGGCTACGGGGACGCTGCGGCTTCGCATCCGCCGCCCTGCTCCAATCTTGTCTCTCTGTAACTGCAGGGGGTTCTATAGCAGCCGTTCGATACTATTATACAAAATACACTTGCGTAGGGGACAGGCCGAGGCGCTGTTCCGTAGAGACAGCGCTCCGGCCAGCCCTGGAGGGTGACTGCGCTTAATCATGCACGCTCGTTTCAACTTAGGAAGAACGAGAACGAGGATGGGTATAGCCGCCGAAAACTGTGACTCCGAAGTAGACACAAAATGAAACGCGGCATAGCTGAGGAGCCAGCGGGGGTGTAAAGCGCGGAAAATATCAACAGAAAACCACTCGCAGATTTTTGAACCGCACCTTTTCGAGATCCAAAACTTTTTGCGACCTTCCCCCTTTTTTTGCGCCTGCTCCTGGCGGCGAGAAACACGCTGCACAGCCCCGGTGTAAACCTGTCTAGATGACCGCCTGAGATACAAATGAAATTCGTGTCGTCAAAGGAACGTTACAGCTCCGCAGAGCTGACAGTAAAAACTAAGGTGTAGAGTCGTATCCGGTCGTACCTCGTGAATGGTGTAATTGCAGAGTTACAGTCGCAACAGAGGTTCATGAACATGCCGGAAGAGGCTGGTGAGATCACCTCGAGCCGGCGCTGACGCCCATTGGCGCAGGCGTGCGCCCGAAAAAAGTCCCGGGCGACTTGATGTCGCTGAAGAACTTGACCCACGTCGCCTTCTTGGAGCGGCTGTGCGGAAGGTTCCTTGCTGCGGCCTGGACCATAGGGCCAACGATGTCCTCGTCGCCGAGTTTTGGGAATTGTCCGGGCTTCTTAGGGTCTTCTAGCGCGGGCAGCGCCATCAGTGGCGGAGGCTCGCTAGGTGTTGGGACAGTACCATGGTCGAGCCCATGTTCGGTTGCGCACGCGACGGCCGCGTCATGGAACCGCTTCCATTGGGCGTCGACTTCGGCCCATTTCTGCTCCGTTAGCTTGTAGGTTTTCGACGTCGCGCCGAAGTGTTCGCCGGTGCGAACCAGGTGCTTGGTGAAGTTGAGACGTGCCCGCTCCCAGTGGGCGAAGAGGGAGCGGCATGCGTCACGATCACACACCTCAGGCATGTAGGGTTTGGGCAAGATTGTGAAGTTTGCATGTCCAAGCTTTTCTGCCCACTCGTCTTGCTCGTTATCCTCGTCGGCGATCGTCATTGGCGGGATGTCCGAGCTCGGTACCATTGGGCTGGGACGCCCATGTCTGAACGAAGCTATCGAAGGCCGTGTAGACAGTGGCGGTGTCTGTAGGAAGGGTGCTTGCGGGGTTCCCAGTGGGCTGTTCATCGCGGAGAAGGTTGCGTTCGAGTCCGCAACGGTGGGAGACTGCAGAGGGGACTGCCAATCCTTTTCATCCGATGCAAGCTTACGGCACGTCAGAGGCGGAAGCAGGGGTGTAGATGCGAGTCTCTCGCGGTCGATTGGCTCCGTGTCTGAGGGGACTCCCAGGAGGTCGACCGGTGAGGTGGGGGTCCGCTCGTCCTCCTGCGACACTGATGACCTCGCAGGGCTTTGAGGGAGCTCGGTCTGGCTGGTGTTGACAGAGGCAGGCAGAATAGATCCGGTCATTGAAGAGGCGCGGCTGGAGCGGCCGCCCGATGGGGTTGATGTACGGGTGGTCTCCCGAGAAAGTCCAGAGGCGGTCCTGCGGTCTTTCCACTTCCGCGTGAGGGAAGGGAAACGCTCGCCGACGCGCGACGAGATGCTTGCAGGCGAATCGCCCGACCTCCGGCGGCGGGGAAAGTACCTGGTCTCACCGTCGTCGCCGAAGGAGGTGTCGGGGAAGTCGTATGTAGGGCTCTGCGCTAGGCTGGGGGTTGATTGCGAGGTCCTGCTGTCGCCGTGGGGACAGCCTTCAGCCACGCCTGCAGAATGGTCAGCAAGTGAAGCGGGGGTTTGAGAGCGGTGTAGCGTACTGCACAAGCACCAGGAGCCGAGCTTGCCCTCGATCTCCTCGTCGTCCTCGACGTCGGACGCGAAGGGGCCCTCCATGGGGTCCTCGGGCAGGCGGGGGAGCTTGCTGGACGAGGTCATGCTGTCCAGGTGCTCGTACGAGGAGGGCGGGGAGGACGAGAGCGAGGAGAGCGAGCTGGAGTGGCGCACATGGTCGTGGGTGGAAAAAGTCTGGCTCAATGGCGTGGAGCACTCGGAGGCGGAGAAATTCGAGTCGGGGTAGGCGGCAGAGGCGCGGTCGTCACAGGTGGGGGAGTCGGCCAGAGGGGTTCTGGCAGCGACCAGTTTGGGGAGCATCAGCGGCTTGACGTCGCGCATATTGGAAAGTTGTTCGGCGGCGCAGGACTGCTACCGGGTTCCCATCACCACTTAAAAGGGACGTCTAGCGGGAGGAGTGCGGCAGGCGTGCCGAAACGGGCATCGGCAGGCCGAGGGCGGCGGAGGGTGACGACGTCGGGGGCAGGGCGAGAGAGCGGTGCCACGAAGGAAAGCAGACCACGTCGCTGGCAGAATTGTTGATGGAGCGCGGCTGGACAACCCGGGCAGCGCCTAGGCACGTGAGACAGCGGCGGCAGGCGTCACACTCACGCTGGCAGAACGCGGTCAGGTGCGGCAGCAGGCGTCTGCCGGGCGCGGAGAAAGCGGACGGCGGGCGAGACAGCGTGGCGAGGGCGAGCGGGCTGGGTGGTTTGAAGGGCGGGCGCAGGCGTGAATTTGTGGCCCGCAGCGCGATGCAGCAGTGCTGGGCGGCTGCTCATGATTAAGTCACGACTGGGTCCGGCCGTCAAAAAACGCTCGCGACGCGGCTGCCGTGCGCGCCCTCAGCGCAGCACCGCGGGCGGCCCGCCTGCACATGCGCAGCGCCAGCAACAACCCGGCCCTGCAGCCCGCCGCCGACACGCGAGGCCAGCCCCCGCCGCCGCGCCGCCCAGGGCCCCAGCAGCTGCGCCCGCGCTGGCTCCACTGCAAACCCAAAGCCAGGCTGACTGAGCGCGCGCGCCGTTCTCGCGGCTGCGCGCAGCTCCACCTCCAGGAAGAATTTTAAGACGCGGCTAACCCAAAAATGACTCACGCAACGGCGGCGCAGCGCCCCCGGCCTCGCCTGCGCTCTCGCGCGGTTACGTCAGGCCCCGCCGCTTGCTTTTGCCCGGCGGGTTTCGCATTGAGAATCCGCCTGAGCTGCCTGAGGCCGCGAGCAGGGCACGCCGTTGGGCCGGCCGCGGATGCGCAGCCCGGAGCCGTTGGCCCTGGCCATTGGCCGCGCCCCGGGCAAGCCACACGCTGTGTCCCGCTGCGCGCTTCCCAGGCTCTCCCAGGCACAGCGCAGCGCCTCCCGGCCACGTCGGAGATGCTGCCATCCCTGCCTCAGGTACCGTGCTGCGGCCGCCAGCGAATCCCGCCCCCGGCCTGCCACTGCTCCTCCACGCCCTCAACGCTCTCGCGGGTTCCTGCAATGTCAGAAGCAAGATGTGCTCCCTTTTCTCGAGGTGCAGCGTGCAGTGCTTCACCGAAACTCCGCCGCGCGCGCGTCTGTGGTGGCGGAGCGCCCTTCTGCTGCTGCTGCACTGCATCCGAGTCGAAGCAGTCATCTGGTTGAGCAGAGCGTCCTTCTTGCCGCACGCCCACGTCCAGACGAAAGCTTCGACTCCTCGTGCCCGCCCCTCTGCATACGCGTCGACGCGGTTGCAACACTCAGCCCGGCACGCAAAGAGAACACGCAGCAGCCGTGGCCCACGACGAACGAACCGCCTCGCCCAGCCACCCAGCCCAGCCGGAGTCGCGCGTCTCTCGGGGGATCCGTCCTGACTAGCGCCAGCGTGGACCGAATGCCGCGGTGCTCGCAGGGCCATCGGACACTTTTGGTCCGGCTTCGCAGTTCCGAGATCGCAGGAATGCTGCACAGTGCACCATCTCATCTCGCGGAGACGGGGTGCATCTCGCATATCTCAACAGTCGGTGAGTACCGCTGTTGCGGATTGCTGCCTGCAGAGGACGCCGTCCGGATAGCTACCTGTGTGCCAGTGAAGTACAAGCTACTTATCTTGCTGCTGCGTTTGCAGCGCGCAACTTGACACACGTGGTCGCCGCTTGACCGTCTCCGCCCAAAAGAGCGACCCCATTCACGTGTCGGCTGGCCTGTGGCCGGCGATTTTTGGCGATCATGCAACCGACTGACGAAAATGCGGAGGTCTGGCCAAACGGGGTGTTGCCAGCAGTGGACCTCGGCGCTGGGCAACAGGGACATCGCATGGCCAAGGGAGAGTCGTGGAGCGCGCAACTCTCGCCATTGCGTCTGCCGGCCCGCGGCGGAACGCTGGACCTGCTTCCGCCCGTGGGCGCGATACCCTTTTCAAAGTTGTTGACAATGCCCACCTCTGCTCCTGCTCCGAATCCGTCGCGATGACACCGGAATCTGTATGTCAGCCTCTTCACGCTCCGCCGCGCCCGCGCCATTGGCTGTCGCGCGATCACGCCAGCGGGGAATGGAAATACTTTCGGCGAGTAAGCACTACGTCTGCGCCGGGCGAAGAGCTCCCAGCGCGTACCTGGCGCGGAGTTATGGTTATCTCGGTCCTCAGGTACAGAGTTGAGAGGAACCACGAGTGGCCAGCACGGCTCCGCTGCCTGACGCCCGGCAATCGCTGGCGTTGCTCGGCGAAGGCGCCCTCTACCACTCGCGCCGTTGTATCAACAACGCGCTGTAGGTTAAGCGAACCGCGGCCGAGGCGCGACGCTCCACCCTTGTTCCCTGCGGCGCTTAGCCAGTGCACCTAGAAAATGCTTTTCATAACTCGACGCGGCTTAGACGCCCTCAGTACGTCTCTCAACACTTCCCGATTCCGGCCGCGCCAGCCTCGCCATGCCCCATGCCGTTAGCAAGTCGAGCCTGCAGCAGCCTGGCCGGGCCGCCCGCTCTGCTGCTGCTCCCTTGTTCCCTACCCGCTTCATGTCTTCACGGGTCCTCTCCCTCTCCTCCCCGTCTCTGCTTCTGTACAAGCTCCAGCATCTCCATCGATCTCGCCCGTTGCCAGTTCCCGTTAAGACCGACCTGTTTTCCGGGCTCGACCAGCGCGGGATCGCCAGCCACTGTGATTGATCAGCGATGCAAGGCATAAACCTTGCTGTCTCTGCCGTTTCTGTTCTTGCCTCGTTTGGCGCCTTGCCCGATCAGTGTCGTGCACCGTTTCTTACGGTGAATGCTGCTGTCGGCCTGAACCTTTGCGTTGGATCCCTCGATCCCCGTCTTCCATGTTCCCTACCCTTTCTCATGATGTTGTGCCTGCCGAGCCTCCTCTCTGTCAGCTATGCAGCGCGCGGATTGTGGCGTCAGGCAAGGAAATCTCTCTCCCCCCCAACATTCAGCTCTTGTCAGGCATTTTCTTCGGCCGCCTTTCTCCGTCGCTCGATTGTACGGGGAACCCTTCCCCCAGCCCGTTTGCCTCTGCGAATCCTCATCTCCGGCGCCGAAAGTGGAAGGGAAAAAACTCGTGCTTCCCCGCGCGTCGACGAATCATGGCGCGCCTCTCGCGCTACGTACCGCGAGCATCCGCGCAGGCAAAAGCCAGAGCGCAGGCAAATCTTCGAACAGTCGACGTCCGCCCTACGGCGTTATCTTCATATCGCGCGTCTCGCAACTACCCCATTCTAGTCAATGCGCGGCAGGCCAACGCATCCGGCGCGCGCAAATCACGGATGATCCGCGCATCGGAGCCTGACGATGATCCTCGCGCTCAACGCTTCCCGGGTAAGTACCGCACGTATGTACCGTCGTTACTTGTCGCTACCAGCGCCCCGTCTTTCCCGCCTACCAGTCCTTCGTACGTGTACGTACATGACGACCCAGCCATACAAACGCACACGCACTATCAATTTTTTTTTTTAATTCTTCCCCTTTTCTTTCCCTCCAGCCCTGCGCGCCGTGTTTTCGTTGTCATCGTCACATCTGCACCTAGCCGCGCCCTGCGGACGCCCCCCGCTCCCCCGGTCATCGTGGCCTCCCTCACTTCTCATCCACACCACCACACCCCCCCATTTTTGCCTAATTTGCCTCCCGTCTCCCGCCGACGCCAACCCCGTTCCCGCTTTCCGCGGCCATCTTTCCATTCCTTCCCAGTCCTTCCCCCCGGCCCCTGTCCCGCGTCCCGCGCGCGCCACCATCTGCCGTTAATATGCCGTCATGATGGGCGAGGCCGAGACTTTGACCAGGTAGGTAGACGCGTCGCCAGCGAGCGACAGGGAAGCCAGGCAGCAGGCAACCGTCAAGCGAGAAGAAAAAAGGTGGAACTGCCGGATCGGGAAACAAGACCACGAGTTTTTCCTTAGGGTCCTTTTTTTTTAATGCGCTGTTGGTTATTATTTCTTTTTTTTATGGGGCGGAATGGTGCTGGCTACCTATGGCCCCCTCCTCCCTCCCGAGGCCAAGGTACCGGACTGCGCGCGCGCTGGCGCTGGCGCTGCGTGGCGCATTGTTGAGTGGAGACGGGGTATTGCCTGCCCGCTTGTCGGGAGAGGAGTGTCGGTAGGGCCTACCTTTCTCTCTTTTCCGTTACCTACGCGGTCGATTCGCATAGTAGACTGGTTGCAACAGCACCGCGTACGGAGTTGGGAAGCATTCGTCTGGATGCGGGGAGCAACCGGCCGCCCTTTCACATCCAGATGGTTGCTTCAACTCCCCACACACGAGCTCCCACACACACACACAGCCTGCTATTGCAATACTACGCGCACCAATCACGTATCTCGGTTGTGCTAGTCCTAGGTACCCTGCCGCTTTTGTTTTCTGGGTCCGGCCCTCCCTCTCTCGTCTTCTGGTTGTTCTGCGGCTGGGACGGAGTTGCGCCGCGTGCGCTGCTGCTGCAATCCACCGGAGGAGCTCCACTTTTGCCATGCGCGTTGCTCGTGCCGCTGCTCGTGGCTCCGCCCCTGCTGCAGTTCTCGAGTAAGGGGATGGGATGATGGGTGTGTCCGTCCGGCCGAGGGGCGAGCTGAGGCCGGCCGGCCAGCCATGAGGAGTTGTGGGGGGAGCGAGCGAGCGAGAGAGGGGAGCCGTGGCAGTGGTTGTCGGATTGCCGTTGGCCAGCGGCGTGCAGGAAGGACAAGGAAGGGGCTTGGTTCATACGTACATACGTACATACATACATACATATATTCATACATAAATACGCGCATACATACACACACGTACACGGGCGCGCGCTATTGGGTGAGAATACAAGCACGATGAGGCAATTCTGCGTGGACGACGCTTTGCTCATTGTCGTCCGCTTTCGTGGCTGAAAATCATGCGGAAGGAGCTGGAGGGGCGCTGCCGCACTGCACTTGGTCGGATCGATCGCTGCTCGTAAAAAAGAAATGAAATAAACAAATATGCGCGCTTCCGATTGGCGAAGGGCGAAGCCAGAAGGTAAACGGCAAGGCGTTGTTCATGGTGACGTGATGGCTAGCCTTTGTGCCTTGAAGAAGGGTCCCGAAGACCGAGAACCGAGGACGTCAAGCTGAGAGGAGTCCATTTTACTGTCCAGATCAGCTCGGAGAGGGAGAGAAACGAACGAAGATGCAAAGGACTTCACCTCAGCACGGCGCATATACTTTATCGGTTTTACCAGTCAAATGGCATCTTTCGATTCCTTTCGTTTATCGGAAAAATCCAGTGGTCTCGATGACGACGACTTTTTCGTTGCCGCTTTACTCGCTAATCACGATGTATCTCTCTATTCTTTCTGAAGCTCTTTGCGTCGGCGATTTAGACGAGTAGGAAACCCAGCCAACCACACGCAAGAGAAGCACAGATAAACATATTTCGCACATTTTGCATCCACCTATCCTGTCCCGCTCTCACGAGACTTCGATTGGAAAAGACTCAGTCGAAGGCGCATGCAAACTCCATCCGGCAACTCATCTCCGTATTTGCAGGACGACCAGAAAGAGGTAGTCGAACCTTCTTTCGACTCTCACTGCATAGCCACGGCCACCGCCGCGATGGAGGAGTAGGAGGAGCAGAATCCTTCACGGCCATGCCGTCAGGCGGGCCCGCTCCATTTTTCCTGCTGCTGCTGCTACCCGCTCGTTGACCTATGTATTATTCCGCGGCACGCACGTTTTGGGAAATGTTGAGCAGCGAAACTCTAAAAAAGCACGTGAAAAGGATTGAGATGATGCGGTGCCGGGTTCCGAGATCACGGAAGATATATCTTAATACCGTCCGGCTATTGCAGCTATTAAGCCCTACGCCCTCTCTACTTTTCCCTTTTTCAACTTCTCTCCACTTGTGTACCCCTCTCTCCCTTTCCCTTTCTCTCGACGCTCGTGCTTTCTGCAAGGGATGCTTGCTTGCTTGCTTGTGCTCTCCCCTCCAACCCCCCATGATAATACCGCCTGTTTATGCCGCTCCATGACTCCACCCACCACTCCCATACCAGCAAGTCCAGCCTACGAACCCGGCCGCACCCGCGCGTGCCATGGCCGGCCCGCAAATCGCACGCAATACTAGCGCGCGCGCAGCCCCCCCATGAAAAAAAGACTCAAAATCAAAGAGGGAGAAAGAGTCAGCCACCGCGATCAGACAAGGTTAAAGCGAGAGGAGGGAAAAAACAGGAAAAAGAGAAGCGAATTCAGGAACAGGAAGGACCCTCCGCCCCAATGTCGCCACTTCTGGCCCCAGCCGCCGACCACTTCCCTGCACCGGGCCAATCAGAGGTTGGGTCACGCGATATTTTTTGGGGTGTTGCTTTACTCTCTCATGTGATTATTGTTGTGTCCTAAGGTTGCAAAAACTTTCCGGCAGCATCCCTGCTCTGGGCTCCCCACCGCCTTTCATAGGAGCATGAAAATCCAACGCGCGACAAAGGGTCCAGAACAGACCTCGGGATTTGGGCGATCCGGTCCATGGTTGATGCGTGATCAGACGCAAGCAAGCAAGCACGCAGGAGGAGCAAGGCAGCAGGCAGCGGAAGCAGGAGAGTACATAGCCGTGATCGCTGGCCCTTCCCGTTTCGAAGGCGCGGGCGTCTTCGAACAGGGTAGAATTCCAGGTCGCCGGGTCGGCCGTTGCCACCCCCAGTCGCTTTGTTGATTTGATCGCCTGAGCGGGAGAAATGAACAAGGGCTCTCGGGGTGGCGCAGTAGCGGCGGAGAATCAAGCATGGATTCTCAACTCAAATCCAAAACTTGCTCCAGATCGCCTGCTCATCTTCACTTCCTTCGAACTGTCGGTGTGGAAAAGGAAAAAATGTCAGTCTACATGAAGCATCAAAGTAATAAGGTATATTACGACAATGCTTATGCACCTTATTTGCGAACGTGGAGGCAATAAAGCTTCTGCAAGCGAAACAAGAAAAGAGGATCGTTGTGGCGAGATAGAGAAACAAGTGTGGGGTAATAAGCATAAGGGAGAAAGGTAAAACCCCAGACAGCCGGGGAAAAGAACGAGAAGGGAGGGTGGGAGACAAACCATGAAATCCACTTTTGTGATGTCCTGAAACCCTTCTTCGAGCTTCGGTGCGCGGAATCGCGAGACGAATGATGTGAAGGCCACCTTCGGCAGCATGGCGCGGGATTCGGGGTTCAGTGTCTGCACAGCATTTCTGTCAGCTGTCGAATTCGGCGTTACTTCTCCAACTCGCCGATTGTTGGGTAGGTTGGTGGGCAGATGGATCGAGAAACGACAAAAGGACTGAATAAGCAGGGATGTGGCCCGTGTTGTTGACAGCCGCAGGTGGGGGTGTTGGGAGCCTGGGTGCCTGGCGGCTTGGGTCCACAGTTCCCTTGTACGGCAGACGGGGAGCCGGCATCGTGCCAGCATCGACAACGGCTGTGCATGAGCAGCAGTGCGTGGTACAGAACGCCTCACAGGGTGGTTTGACAAAGAGGATTGAAAATAGGGTGGTCTAGGCGTTGGGGAACAAGGGGAAGAGGGTGGGATCTTACGCCTCCACTTGAGGACCTCACGGCGTCGTTGTGCTCACACAGCTTCGCCGTTGCCGTGAACAGGACGCATCGGATGGGTACGCTGTGCTTCTCTGCGAGTTTGACCCAATGTGCACGCGTCTCGGGGTCTGCGTTGGTGTTGTCTGATGATTTGACGCCGAAGGTTAGTATGCATTTCTTTTGCGCCTGTGGACGTTTGTTCTCCGTCTTCCGGCCCTCCTTTTCATAGTCTCGGCGAGAATGTTCTCACATACCTATGGCTACGGAAACGCCTTCACGGAGATGGTCGGCAGCTACCTTCAGACACCTGTCACGCTAATGGCGGAAAGCTGTCAGTCAAATGGACACCTGTGTCGTTCTTGCATCTCGCAGTGGCTGTCTGCAGAATGGGGTGTCACGGCACGTGCGGCCCTCATCAAGCTTATACGGAGCAACGTAGTCGAGAGTGGCTATAAGGGAGCACAGCAGCTCGTACCGTTTTCAGAATATCCTGGTTGATTCGCTCATAGTCCAAGGGTTTCAGATGCTTCCAGTAAAAGGTCGATTTGCCTCCGCCCGGGCTCCCGCAGAGGAGTACGATGTCGACGGGGTTCTTCTTCGAAAAGAGAAGCGGCACTAGATGCACAGATTGGTGAGACCTGCTGCTCTGCTTCACGCTGCACCGCACCGTTGGGAAAAAGCAAGACGAAAACAAAAAAACAGGGCAAGACCGGCTTACCGGCATCCGTTGCGGCTCCAGCCACCGCATCCAGTAACTTGGTTGGATCAAACTCTCGAGTGAAGGGCTTCGGCTCCTCGCCCAGGAAATATTCTTCGGGCGTGTGGAACTGAATGCCGACATTTGCTGCAAAGTCCCTTTGCCGCCACAGTCAGTAGGAACTCCACGGCTACAGATGCAAGGACGTTTCTCGGGATACACAAACCTGTCCGAGCATGAGAAGTCCTTGGCGGCGGTCGTGCCGCCTGATCGGCCGGCTGCATCACCGACGAAGAACGATCTCTCCAGATCGACGGCTCCAGACGCATCTGCCAGCCCCTGGTCTTCGAGCAGCTGCTGCCACATGCCCGTGCGCGGCTTACGGAACTGGTCCTTGGTGGTGGCTGCATAGATGCTGATGGGTAGATCCAGCTGGGTCAGGATCGCCGTTGCCTTGGCCTTGAAATCGGTCAACCGCTTCGCATCGGCCTTGGGCGCCTTGCCATTGTTGCTTTTGAGGTTAATGCCGCTCTGGTTGCTAAGTATGGCGATAAGATAGCTGCATGTTTGCGATGATAAAAGCACATTAGCCTCTGTTCCATGTGGCACAAGGAGAGGGGTAAATGAAGGCCAGATGGAGCGTTCGTCAGCTGAGACACCCTGCCGCGCATACGTACCCTTCGCCGTGCAGCTTTTGCAGTGTCGTGGGCACACTTGCATGCCACCATTGCCAGTCTGACGAGTCGCGGGCGAACTTTTTGCCCGATGCGGTCTTGATGAGGGTGGAATCCTGCAATGTAGAGGGACAAGGATTAATCTGACGTCCCTACCCACACAATCCTGCTGCTTCGCGGATGGCTGAAACACGTCCATGTGCGTACATACAAAGTCAAAAATAGCAATCTTGCGAGGCTGGTCAGGCCCGGTGGCTGGCGCGACGTCGGCGGCTTGATGTCTTCCGATGAGGAGGCTGTCCTTGATGGTGGCCCAAGACGTCTTTTCCGCGGGCTTCGGCTTCTGAGAAGCGGGCTTGAAGAAGTCCGCGATGGCTTTGTCTGAGAGGCGCATGTCAGCCGGGCGATACTCTCAGCTGTGTGCTAAAATCGGACGCACTGGTGGTGGTTGACTGTTGTCTGCGTTTCACCGGCGGCGGCGAGACAGAGCAGTCTTCCGTGTGCGGCCTCTTTTGAGAGGAGGCCTGATCCCCCATCCTGGCGGTTCGGTGAGCGATGCAGTCAGCGCGGCTGTGGGTGAGGTTGAAGGATCGCGCCTGTGTCGGAGCTGGAGGAGCAGGTCCGACGTGCCAGGTGCGAACGCGAAGTCGCGTCAGCACGTGCGACGCGTTGCCTATTCGCGGTAGTCGCTTGACATGCAGGCCGAGGAAGGGTCCTAAGGTGATCATCCAAGAGCTGTGCGACTGGTAGCTATCCAAGGCCTCTTGTATGGGATGAGGACGTCGGTGATGATCGGCGCTTTGGTCTTGCACGGTGGAACAAGTGAAGTCAGCGCAGGCCGCGTCTCCACGCGATCGCTAACAGGGTTTTAGCTCTACAAACACAACACGAAAACGGCAAGTGTACGGAGTAGAGAGGAGCTCGATAAAGCATGCATGTGGTCTCAGAGCCTCGAAATGATTGATTCTAAGTTCTATAATTTCTATCGCCAGAGAAAGCCTTTTGGTACTCAGTCAATTCCGCTCCCCGCTCACTTAATTCTTGCGCTCGTCACAGATGTCTCACGCAGTTTCGCCGTGCACCTGTCTATTGCCGGTGAGTGATGAACCCGTGTGGCAGTCCCTTGATTCCTTGTTTCGATGACGTGGCTGCTTCCCAGTCATGGCGAGGCCTACCTCATCGACGGGGTGACCAAACATCTATTAAAACATCGTTGCGGCGGCCCTGCTCACCGATGAGGTACCTACCGTGCTTCCTTGTCGGAGAGGCATCCTTGTAGAGCAATCGAGTTTCCGCAACTCAGCTTTCCCCGATAATTGCCCGCAAAGGCCCTTTAGGCATTCATCCTGGTCTGGCCTTCACTCTAGTATCCAGAGCCAGCCTGTCCGCAGGCTCCAGATCAACCACTCCCTTCAGTGTATTCTTGAGCTGCAGGAGCTCGGCCTGGGCCTTCTCTCGGGTTTCAGGCTTGTAGTTGTCTTGGATTTTTATCGAGACTTGCAGCACGTAAGCACCACTCTTGTCGAGCGGTTCAAGGTCTTTGAAGTGGGGCAGCGCGTCGAGAGGAGAGCCGCGTGCCTGCGCATGGGTCGGCAGGCGCAAAATGCGGTGGATGAGTATGACAGCGTTCTTGTAGACGAATTGGTAGCCTTCGTCCACATACTCGGAGACGTAGCTAGAGCCGCGTCAGTGAGACCCATAGCACGACCGCAAGAAAAAGAAGGTGGCCATACTTGTACATGGTTGCCTTCATCAGGTCGTGCGGATCGCCAGCAGCAATGTCGGTCGTCTGGACCCAGCGCATGTTGACGGGTCGCTGGCCGGGCTCTGGGATGTCCTGGAATTGGATGGACCAACCCTTGCGCTCCGCGTCGGGACTCACTTTCTTGTTCGGGACAGCCTCTGTCGCGGCAGCTCCGCCGGGCTGCGGGGGGCCAAAATCGGCGTCGTCTAGCTCCTTGACAGTCTGCCAGTAGTACATGTCCTTGGCCAGCTGCTCGCGCGAGGTGGCGCGCTGGGTTGTCTGCACGTTCTGGCTGGCGCCGACGGCGTACTGGCGCTGCAGCGGGTCGCGCTGGGGGCGGTAGACGACATGGCGCTCGAGGACGCGCTGGGGCTGGGTGCCCGCGATGCCGGCGAGGATGCTCAGGAGCTGGTGATGGCGCGATTGCGGGAGCTGGCCGAAGAGCAGCAGCTCGTGCGGCATGGCGGCGGGCAGAGACGCGTGGGAGAGGGCTGGCGGCGGGCGGGAGCGGCGATCAGGCGAACGCGGTTGACGCCAGCGAGTCGCGCGTGTGTGGGGAGATGGCCCGACCGCGCGATAAGACCCCCGGATGACACAAAAAATTCTGGGAAAGCGAGCCGCGGCGCGCCCGGAGCGGGCTGCCTGCTGAGAAACGCGCTCCAAACTCGGCATGCAATTGCGACATCGAGGCCGCCCACTCAGCATGCCGTGCCTGCCTTAAGTCCGCCCACAGCGCCGGACTCCGCTCGAACAATTGTCAGTCCACCTTTTCTCCGGCGCTCGGCTCCCGGCCTCCCTCCGCACGCCGAAAACCGCAACCCGCCCGCCCGCCGCGCCTGCCTCGAGCTCCATTTGAACCGCGCCGCCCGCATCGCATCAGCGCGTCCTCAACGCTCCGCTCCCTCCTCACCCGCCGCCCGCGCTCCACGCTCCACGCTTCCGTCATCTGCGCCCTCGGCCTCTCCTACGGACCCACCCGCAATTAGCCCCGGCCGACTGTAGCCGTTCCGCTCCGATAGCTCGTCAACCTCGCACGCGCTCCGCCGGCCCCGTCTCTGCCACCTCTCCTCCACCACCGCGTCCGCCCACGACTCCGCCGCACCTCAATCCGCCACCATGTTCTCCGCTACTCGCCGCCTCCTCCAGCAGCGCCAGCCGCTGATCCGCTTCCTGGGCAAGCGCTCGCCGCCGACCCGTAAGTCGCCCGCCCGCCTTGTCTGCTTTCGCTTTCACATGCGCCGTATGACCGCCGGCTAACCCACGCGCAATCAGACGTGGACCACACTCCCCACGCCCACCCGGCTGCGCCCACCCAGACCCTGCCCGAGTCCTTCGCCAGCTACCGCCAGAAGGCCCAGCAGCACGGCCCCCTCAACAGGCGCCAGTTCTCCAGCGGCATCGGCAACCAGGCCGGCGCCGCCCTCGGCCCCGTCGAGCCTGCCAGGGGCGAGCTCTTCGACCGCAGCGAGCTGCCCGACCGCTTCAGGCGCCTGCCATGGAGCCAGAGCGAGATCGAGGCCGTCGAGTCCGGCGGTGCTAGCCTTTTCGCTTGAATGAAAAGGAACCAAAATGAAAAAGAAATTGCAAAACAACCAAAATAATCCTAACGACGACGGTTACGAGCCTACAGTGTTATGATACGGCACGGATGGCTTGGCGTGCGTCTGATGAGCATCGATGGGAGAATGTCGCTGGTGGGGATGCCGCCGAAGGGCCCTGCGACGCGTCGAGTCGCGTCTAACGGAGCCCGGAGGCAGGGAATGGAGCGAGGAAACAGAAATTGGTACTGTTCGATGAAGAGGGAAGGCAAGAATCATCTGATACCCAGTCCTTCACGTTGGCCTTAGCCCTGCAAGTAGATTCTTCAGATCTCATCAATATCACGTCACTGCAACCCCGTAATACATGCGGATTCTTACTTTTGCTTCAGGTATTCTCGTGCCGTGAAACCCTCTACGCGTCAAGTGTCTTGTACCAGCTAGGCAGGTGCGCCACGAGCCGCCGGGATGGATGGGCCGGCCCCGGAGATGAGGAGAATCCATGAGGCACACCCCGGGGCTTCTCGGGATCTTTTTCGTGTGTTCTATCACATGGCAGACAGCTCGACGACCTTGTGATCACCTTGAAGAATGCCGAGCAAGTGGTACACTCCCATGTCTTGCTTGCTCCCCAGCAGTGCGGAGGTCCCCAGGAGCACCAAGGCAATTGCGCGCTATTGAATCCTTGGATCCATGCCCATTTACTAATTTCCTCCTACAACCCCACATCATCCAGAGACCAATAACAAGCTGGGACAGGACCAGGCACCAGCTCTGAGCTACGCAGTGGTATTGTGACGCAAAATTCTCCTAAACGATGACGATCGCCAATATGACCCGGCCGCTCCCTGACCCAAGCTTGCTAAGCTTAGACCTTCTGGCTCAAGCTTTCCTCAAAGCCGGTTCTCAGCTCATTGTTTTGAGAGCTGGTTTGATGTTTACCTTGAGGGCTCTTTGCTTACGGTCAATCCAATTTAGACAAACCAGCTTCCAAGAGAACCAATCCTGTGGCTACTGCCATTATATCTTTAAAGTTGCCCACAGCTCAACTTTCCATGGTTCTTCAACACAACAGGATCCCGCTGCAGCACCCTCAGGTGTTTGCATTGCACCAGACGCTCAAAGACCTACGACGGAATCATGTGCGCCCAGTGGAAAACCTTCTCGTATTTCTCTTGTTGGTCTATATTCTTGCATCGAGCATGTCCAGGCCCTGCTGCTGCAGATCCAAGAGATTAAATGTACAATGAGGAAGGTTGTTTGACACTCAGATACCCATAGACTCATGGACTTTTATTCCCGGGCCTGCTAAGCCCTCGACGAGATCATCGTTGGCAACATGCCTGCTTCACCCACCAGTGCTCAATTACAATCTCTGGCCCACTCGTCCGGCTTTTTGAACCACAACGATCTGTCTCTATTTTTGGAGGAGACTTACTTAGAGCCACAGCATCAGAAAGGAGCTTCTACACACATTGCCTTTTTGATTGTGGATGGCGACGGATGCTGTGTGGTAGAGATTGGCTGCGGCGAGCAGTTGGAGGCCGTGCCGGTATGCAATTCGTGCCGTTCCATCTACCATTCAGCTTTTATGCTTGTTACAAGAAGAAGAAAAGCAAAGTAATCTGTAAAATTCATTCACTCATGCATGTCATTTACAGAGGGAGACAAAACGCCAGAACCTCTCTCATATTACCGATTGATCTCATGACTCATCCATCATTTCAGTCTGCAGTGTCTGATCCTGTCCTTCAGCTTGTTTGAGAATCCTTAGAATGCTTATTCGATCCAGCTCTGATGCGATTTCGAATGCAGACCTGCCAAACTCGTCAAACTCAACACCAAGATCCAGGAGCAGTTGGAGCGCGGACTCGTCGTTGTTCCAGATAGCTCTTCGTAAGGCAACGGCTAACGCGGGAGTTCTTTGAGATATGGAACCATGTGCCTGCAAAAGCGGTAACAAGCTCCCTAGGTCAGCGGTCAGTCTGATAGCTGGATCTACCAGGTCCTCTGGAATTGGTAACTCCGGGTTTCTCTTGCTCAGGAGCATCCGAAAAACTTTTGGGCCCCACCGCCAGTTCGAGCGGGTCACTCGCCGGAGCATTTCATCAGTGATTTGCACCTCGGGATGGTGAGTGAGCAAAGTTTGTATAATCACTGGGTCGTATTGCATCATTACGGCCTCGAAGAATTGCTCGCTGAGCACGGCATTCGAACTCGCGATGCCTAGAATAAGGTTCCTGCCCATATCATAGGTATCCCCGTGGTCAGAAGCGTCGTCTGCGAGGGATATGCCGCTACTTCTTGCTAGAAGCGTCTTCGCCCTATCCACATCGAGCCCATCTTCTCGGTTGAATCTGTAGTTCCTGTATATCGGCATTCGGGAGACTGCTCTGGCCAATGCGTCCGCGGAAACAGTGATGTGTGGGTCGTGGGCAAAAATTGATTCCAAAAGCTCATTGGTGCAGCTTCTCTGATCAACGGCTTCCCTGAGGACGTCGGGATGAATCTTGACATCGGGGTTGTGGGCCAAAAGGAGCCGGGTAACCTTCGTTGCGCTCGTCTCGTTCGCCACAGCTGCTTTGAGAACACTCATGGTGACCTCTAGGTGTGATTCATGGGCGAGAAGCAGCGTTGTAATTTCTAAGGCGTTGTGTTGGTTGGACACCGCGGCCTCCAAGGCTTCTGTCCCAACAATGATCCCGGACAGTGGGGCATTGTATGTGAGGACCCTACCAACAGCGTCTGCATTTGATTGTACGCCTTTCACAATAGCGGTGAAGGTGCGAAGTTCGAGATGGAAGCCATTGGAGAGCAGAAACTCCAGGAGAGCGGAATGACCCATTTCACCTGCTTTTTGTAGACATGCCTGCCGCTGGTCCGCTGTCAGACTGCTTTTAGCAGAGCTTAGCAGCTTATTGACAAGAGATGCGATGCCGAACGAGACCGACATGCAGAATGGGTGGCTTGTCTCGAACTCGAATGGGCAATGCCTGGACCATCCAGAGCCTTTGACGTACTGATGGGGTACGAGGACAGTCTCAAGGGTGGACTTAGCCCACGCGCGAAATGCTGCCTGGTTTGCATCCGGTAACCCAACAAATTCTGCGATTCGTCTCTCCAGATCTTCGTTTTGAATCGAATCCGCAAGCGCCAAATAGGTGGGAAGAAATCGGGCGGCGTAATGATGCCAACCTCGAGGTCGCTGTTTTTGAACAGCGAAAACGTTGAGGCAGGCTCTGGCAGCAGTAATCCGAAGTCGCTCAATTGAATATTCTGGCCGAGCAGCAAGGTATTCTTGCGCAGAATGGTGAGCAAATCGAAATACTCCCAGTTCAGTATCGAAGACCAGCAAATTACAGCAAATGTTTAAAACGTCTTTCGGTGAGATATCCTCCGGGTTTGCGTTTTCGTCTTCAGAACTGATCATTGCGGCGATGAAGGACTCAGAATCGAGATGCCACAGTCCACAAAGAAGCCAGCTTATCGCAAGTTCTGCCAATGTCTTACTGCGCGAACCAGCATCGAGAATTTGTTGGTAGATGAGATCGTACGAGTCCTTGAGAGACGTTGGAAGCCTGCCAAGCTGAGAAAGGACGTCTCCTTGTAGCTTGAATCTCCGGGAGTCGCAGAGATACTGAAGCTGTAGACTGACCCATCGGAACCTATACGACAGTAAGCATTATATCGGCGCCTTGAAGTATGGAAGTGGGCAGCCTCAAAGATCACCAACCACTTATTAAAGGATCTTATGCTTACATTCCTTGAGCCTTGCTCCTGAGGCATTCCAAAATCTTCCCTTTGAGCTCCGCAGAGACTCTACCACCCAGTAGCCTGCCGTTTTCGATTGCACTGTCCACCTGGATTTTGATAAACTGCTCGATATCCGCACTATTCTCGGATGCGGAGACATATATGTTGCTCGACTTTTCCAGTCTTTGTACGATATCGTCATCATCTCGACTGGAAATGAAAATCTTGACAAGACTCGGAGATGCTTGTATTATCCTGTCCAAAGCATTGAGCAACTCATGGCGCTTGTCTGGGTCGCATTCGTCAATAGCATCAACAACAATTGTTGCAGGACTGTCGTCGAGTATGCCTATGATCTGAGACGTACAGCCTTCCACTGACAGCCTCAAAGGCTCAACTCCGTCATTTTCAGCACTGTCTTTAGCCGCATTCCAAGTGGTGGCAACCGGGTTCCGGACCGGTTGATCAGCCGTCGTTGAACATAGCTGCTTAAGGATGCAACGGAGAACCTCGCTTGGATCGGACCTCTCTGGCTCTGCAGTATTTCTGCTACAGTAGAAATAGCCAAACAAATGTCCAGCGTCGGTAGAGAGCGCATTGATGACATGTGATCTGCTGGAAGTAAGGGAAAGATCTCTTCAAACGATGTAGTCGGAAGGGATCATCACTTACGCAAGATGTGTTTTACCTGAGCCAGGTATGCCATGCAGCCACAAGACAGAGGAGCTGCTGGACTTTGTCCAGTCTGTGAATGTTGCATTCTTCAAAAGCCAGTCTCCGGTCCCGGGAAGTCGCGAATTCTGGAGAGTCCTATGATGTTCTTTAAACGCGACTGAGGAGAGCCACCTCATCAGTTCGCGCCTCTCGTTTTTCTTCATTTTGTCGCTATATTCCGAGATATGGAAAGCCAGGCGGCTGATTGGTTGGTCAAGGGAGTAGACAAGCTGTTCCAGGCGTTCAGCCTGGTCCGACAATCTGCGCAAGGAAGAGTAGCCCGTCTGCTGAATGTATCGGGAAACTTCCTTGTCGGCTTCTGAGATCTTGTCGATAAACTTCTGCACCATAGTCTCGGGAGGCTCTACCGCACTCTTTACGAAGCGTTCTACGAAGCAGAAAATGTCAGCGCATCTTGGTGAACGATGCTTGAGTCAAAGATTGATTTCGCAGAACTTACTTGCAGTATTGCGACCGAGATACCGGACCGATCTTGATAGGAACTTGAGAATCTCCGCGTAGAGCTTAACCAGCGAGTGCCGTAGACCGATGCTTGCCGCATTGTCAAGAGATGATGAAGGCCTTGGTAGAACAGTTTCCAAAATGGTGCAACGAGTAATCAAGGATGAAGCTCGCTCTATGCCTTCCAAAAAAGTGCCGAAGATTTCAGAATCATTCACCGCCACCTGGATCATAGTAGGTCAGTTTTGAGTCAAGAAACGAGGAGTATTGCCGTAATTGTTGGACTCTCACCTGAAGAATGAAGCGAATAGCAGCCCATGGCAAAGCGAAGTGAGCTGGATCAAATTGCATCACGCAATCACCAATCTCCTGAAACTTCCTGAACCATTCGATAACTTTGTCGCAAAGATCGCGGAGAATCAAGCGCTCTCCGTTTCGTTTGCGGATAGCCCAGCGCCTCCTCATGCACTCGTCTCTCCTCTTGTAAGCCGCAACGAGCAGACCATCAAGTATTTTCAACTTATCATCTTGATTAGGATTGAGATGCCTTTTGTCTTCGTCGCTCAGACTTTCTGCTGCATTTTGCCATAGTTGCGCTGCTTGAGCTGATAGATGATCGAGACGCAAAGGTAAAACGGCAATAGAGCTAGAACTCTGATTCTGACTTCCGGGTGGTTGTGACATTTTCTGTCTGTAAAGGACTCTAGAGCATTGTTACGGCGCCGGGAGCCGTAATTTCGGCCTTGATCAAATATCCGACGAAGCTGGGCACTATAGAACTGGCATAGCACACAAGTCAGTTCCACTTTCGATGATTTTGGGACGGAAATGCGTTTTGGTTGAGAAAGCTGGAGAAATTTGCGGGGCTGAAATATAGATAAGCAAATGGAGGCACAGCCTACCCGTGAGAGCCTTGCGGGTGCGCCTTGCTCGTCTGCCTGCATCAACCAGCAGCTCAGCTGACTTCCTAGCCAATCGGACATTGTAAAAGAAGCGGTGAGTAACCAACCTGAAAGTGTCCAAGGCTGCAGCGCCGCAGCGCTTAACGAGCGAACATTGAGCATGTTGCTAATCCCATGACACCTCGATTCACAGCCACAACTTGCCCAGCTCTCTCCTCCCATACATCAGCCACCCCAGTATTTACTAACCAAGCTTCCCTACCCCGGATCGCGCTTCGTACCTCAGATTCGTCGCGCACTCCATCCTTGGTTCGAGAGCCCAATCCCTCCCCGTCCGTAGCTACTCCTATCTCACAACGTCGTCGAACAGTATTTATAGGGAGGGGAGGAGATGAGAGCCTGCAGCCGCGGCGGTCACACCCGGCTTAAGCCCTGGACGTCAGCATGATCTTGCGCTGGCGATGACGAGGGCAGGTGCTGAGAGAAGAGGTAATGGAGAAAAGGTGCTAAGAGAAGAGGTGCTAAGATTGCTCCCGCAGCTGCTCGCCTGCCTCCCGCTTATGCTTAGCCTCGGCTACAAGCGTGTTCAGGGCTGCTGTAGTTTCCCTCTGCAGCCCAACGGACTCCTGCAGCAACTCTATGATCCGATCGTTTTGTGTCTGAATTTCCGCAAGGCAGAAGAGGTGCTGAGACAAGAGGTGCTGCCTGCAGATTTACTTGTCAGCAACGTGCTTGCCAGTGTCATATCTGAACACTCCTTACCAGACGCTCTCCACCTTGCCATTCTCCTCAGGCTTGATGTCCCGCACGCGCTTCGTATCCTTCTCACGCATGATGGTGCTGATGATGTGCGAAGAAGAGAGAAGAGGTAGTGGAGAAAAGGTGCTAAGAGAAGAGGCGCTGAGAGAAGAGGTAGAGCGATAAGGCGAAACCTGCCCTCCGCCAAATCGACCGTGCAAACCAGCTCTGCCGCACACTCCGTCGCTCTCGTGCACTCCCTTACTCTCGCAAACTCCCTTACTCTCGCAAACTCCCACGCTCTCGCACACTCCCAAGACCTTGGCTAGCCGCGACTGAAACTTCCGATGCCGGGCTCCGACGCTGACCGCCGGCGTCGAGCCCGGATGGCCGACTTGGTACGCACATTGCCCACGGTTCAGCTTCCTTTCGCGCATCCGACTGACCGCCCTCCCTCAGATCCGCACTCTTGCCTCCACGATGATACGCACCCAAGAAGACTACGAAGCCATCCAGCTCGCGGTCCTGGGGGGTACGTCCGCCAGCTTGCTTGGGTTGCACGGCTCCCTACTGACCACGGAATCAGCCGCGCGCGATGCCGGTCTCCCAGACCCGAACAACGACCACATCGACCTGCACCTCGAAGACTTCCCTTACGTAACCCATGACGACTGGACGCCAGAGAGCCTGCCCGAATCCAGCTCTGACGACCTGCCGGGAAACGACCGCCGCGAGGGCGCGTCCCCGGCCACCGATGACGACCAGCAGGCGGCGGCGGCTAACGTTGAAGGTAAGCTCGCCGCACCGAGGGTGCCGAGGGTGTTTCGAGATTTACTGACGCCGGCGCCGGTTGCCCATATCGCCAGAATCCTACCCGAGAACAATCAGAGCGAGGCCGTCCCTCCCAAGAGCCCCAAGCGGGCCCGTTGCAAGATCAGCCACAAGCACTTGAAGCGATACATCGACTTCAAGCGCTACATCGCCTGCCGGCTTCCGGGCTATAGGCCCGGCGACCCCTGTAGCTCTTCTCCCAGCACCTCTTCTCTCAGCACCTCTTCTCTCAGCACCTCTTCTCTCAGCACCTCTTCTCTCAGCACCTCTTCTCTCAGCACCTCTTCTCCTCCACCACCTCACACATCCCACAACCCCTCCCCATATCCCGATACAACACCCCCCTAGCCCCCTGCTTACAAGCCTGCGGAAAAGGCCTTCGCGCCCTCGCAGTCGCACAGAGGACGTAATAAGGCCGACAAGGGTAAGGCGGGCAAGCGCAGGAGGGGCGGGCGAAGGTAAGGTGGCACATTATGAGAGCCTTGGTAGAAGCGTTTGTTTTACTTTTTTCTTGTTATTTGGAGAAAAGGAGGGAGGGCCGTTGGCGATTGTATGACGACTTACACTCGGTTTGAGACTTCTGATTGACGATGCTGGGTGGAATGGAGGGAGGGGAGAGGATGCTTCGGGGTTGTTTGGTTGGTTGATTAGGTTGGCGATTGGGAGTAATGAGAGACCCGCCGCCGCCGCCTTATTTCTGCGGAGGAGGAATCGTGAGCGATGGTGTTCAGACGCGAATCTAACCGTACAGATGCTTGAGTACCAAGACTCTTTCAAGGTATGTTCGATGAAGAGCTGAAGCAGGCAAAGCGTCCGACGGAAAGCCAAACCATCGACATAATGGCAAAGCCACCAAACACCAGAATCCCACGTACAAAGATCTTCCAACAGAGAATTGCCATTTCATTATCCAAGCGCTACCGACGTACATCAATAAAGCGCTCAGTCCGCATCTCTTTTTCTTTCGTCATACAGAAAAAAGAGATACATCGAAGGTGAATTTGTTATAAAAAGAGAAAAACAGTCTGTTGACGACGGCAACCAGCGAGCCCGCAATTTCCCGTTTGCAACAAGACCATTAAGAAGTCCTTTGTGTTTTTTTTGTCCAGTCTATGTAGAAGGTAAAAAACCGGGAAGGAAAAAAAAGGAGAGAAACATCGACACGCACCGAGCCTCTGCTCCTTTTCACACCATTACCGCCGTACGTCCACGGCTTCGGCAGGCTTGCCGTTTCTGCTGCTACGGGACGGGCCGTCGTTGCCGACGGGGCTTCTAGGGCTTCTCTCACCGGAGCTCTCGACTTCACTGTCGGGACTGTGCGGATCGCTTTCGCGCAGGTTGCGTCGGTTACGAGCCATCTGCTTGTCTGTTAGCACCTAGGATTGCTTTCTTCATCTCCCTTCGCAGGTGATGGCAGGGCTCAAGGACGTACCCATGACCTAACACTGCTGATCAAACCCAAGTTGTATCCAGCCGCAAAATCGTTTGCGCGCTCGTTACTAGACGAGCCTCTACCAGTATCCAAGTGGCTAAGGTGTCGCATGAGCACCGGCGGCGTCTCCCGAATGGGTGTGGAGGCGGGGCTGCGGGCGGGGCTGGCCGGTCTGCTGCCGCTAATGTTGGTCTGCCAGAATTGACGCAATTCCTTTCCTAGCTCCTGTCCCGTCGTCGTCCAGTTGCTTTTGATGCTATCGCGAAGCTCGGCCATGTTACGTTTGATATCCAGCTCGTTCTTCTTCAACCACGACACGTTCAGTTCCTGGCGGGACGCGCCGCGCTTAAATTGCCGTTGAATGTACTGGTCGTAGTCACGCACGATCCTGGAAGCAGCATGAGCATGTAACTTCCTAGGCTTGAAGAGGACGGCAAACTTACTTCGTGATGATACCCGTAGTGCTAAGGCCCTCGGTGCGCTGCGTGACGAGGAATTTACCCTCCTTCTTAATCGGAGCATAAATGTCATCGCCCTCATCGGCACCGTAGGGGATATCGTCGTGCGCAACGTAGTCAATCTGGTACTTTTCAAGGAACGCAGGCGTCACGACCCAAGGGCAGTCTTCAACAACCTCGTCCACCCACTTGCAGTGCCGGACGCTCTCCGCCCGCTCCCGCGCCGACATGACCGTAAGACCTTTTCTCTTGTGAGTCTCCTTATCGCCAGTGACGCCAACGAGCAGATGGGTGTCGGGAAAGGCCTGCTTAGCTTGCTGAAGCTGCCGCATGTGTCTGTCTCACGCCGATCAGCAACCGCCACAAAAAGGGAGAAGCGTTTTCACAAACCCGAGATGGAACAGGTCGAACACTCCATCCGCGTACACCCGCACCGGCCGGCCCTGGGGCGGCGGGTTCGTCTTGTAGCCGACCGGATCGACCAGGCCAGCACGCGGCGGATCGGGCATCCTCATGGAGCCCTTCTCGCCGTTCTCTCCCTCGGCGAGCGCGCGCTCCGCCTTCTCCGCCTGCGTCTTCTCCTTGGTGGTGGACTCGGTGCGGGCGGCCTTGGCGGCCCGGGCGTCGGCGGCGGCATCAGCGTCGTTGTCGGCGGCGTCGGGCTTGCTGCTCGAGCGGGCGCGCTTGGTCGAGGGGTTCGTCTCCGACTGCTGGCGCTGCTGCTTCAGCTCCTGGAGGACGGGGTCCTCGGTGTCCTCGCCGGAAGCATCGCGGGACGAGGGCTGCGGGACGTCGACGGCGGCGGCTGCGGACGACGCAGACACGGTGTTGGTGCGCTTGCGCTTGGGAGGCATGGCGGGCGTGTGGGGGAAGGGCAGACCTCGCTATGTGCAGCGCCGTGCACCGAGAGACAGAGGACGGAAGAGGGCGCGCAGCTGGTGAAACGGCCTTGAGTGCGGCCGCCGGGCGGTCAGTTCGTGGGTCCGTCCGTCGAAACAGGCGCTGGGGCGAAAAAGCGCGCACACAGAGGGCGGGAGGGGCAGCAGGGCGACGTACGGGGCACTCCGGGGGCAATTGCGGAGGCAGGACGGCGGGAGGACACGTAGGGGATGCAAGGCGCGCAGGACGCAATGGAGGCGTCTCGCAGGCGTGCGGTCCGTTGAGCCCGAGCTCCTCGCAACGGCACGACGGGACGAGTCGACAGGCGCGAGGGACGTGCTCGCGCGAGACGTCACAGCCACAGAGGGCAGTTCTTTCCGTCACGTGGGCCGCGCAGCCGCCAAGCCTGCTTGTTTCAGGCCGGCAGAGCCGCACTCACGTCATCGCCGGCAGCTGCAGTCACTTGCATTCGCACGCTGTCTACTGCGCTCAAGCACGCGGGGCACAAACGATCGCGGGAAAAAAGTGCTTGTGTTGTAAGGGGGCACCTACGGAAGGAGAAGGGGAGAAAGGCTGAGAAATGGCAGACAGGGGCCGGAAAAAGAGAAGCCGTGGTGCGTGGATGCGAGGTATCGAGCCGCAGAGTCTGATGCAAATCCCCATGCAAAGGAAGCCCGCTTGCCCGCTGTCTCCCTGACGCCCCTTTCCGCCATCCTCGCAAGTGGTGCTCGAAGAGCCCGCCGGCCGGCGCATGGTCCGACGTGCCTTCCCTGCCTCCGGCCGGCTGCGCCTCCGTAGAGTCGTTTCTAACCTTTGGATATCAAAAGACGTGACCATGACTGACTGCATGCTTCCATCTCTTCACCATGGTCCAGCTCTTTACTTGCTCTTCTCGCTCGTGCCTTTCGTGTCCGCCGCCTGTGTCAGCTTAGCCTTCTCCCCCGTCGCGCTTTCCGACTTCTCCGTCTTGTCCGACGCAGGCGAGTCCTGCGCAGCCGAGGGCGCCTGGCCCTTCGACGAGGGCGTGCCTGCCTCCGAGGCGGCGGCCGGGGCGGGCGTCTCCTCCCGCTGGTTCTTGCTGACTTGGGATTCGAGATCCTTGTCCTCTTCGTCATGGTCAAACATCTCGCTCTCGGCAGAGTCACTGGAGAGCTCCGTACCGTCACCGAGCAGAATAATGCGTCCGCCCAAGCCCTGTCCGATCCTCGTGCCCCGACCCATGTCCATATCATAGTCGTCCGGGCTGTCGTCATACCGGTGGTGAATTCCCGGACCCCGGAACTCGGCTGCAGAAGCGAAGGCTGCTGTCAGAATGTCTCTGTGCGACTAGGGGGTGGAGATTCGACGACTTGCCATACTCTGGTGGCGCACAAGGCCCGTCGCCATTGGCAACTCTTTCTGCGATGGCCTTGTACCACTCTTCCTTGGACCTGCCCTTCAGCAGTCCAATGATGACAATGGTCATGTTGTCGCAACCGACACCGCCAGTGTCGCTGTTGGACGCCAAGCAGTTGTCCATCATGTTCTCGCAGATGTCCTGCAGCTCTTGCTTGGCAGCGATGCCACGTCTCACGAACTCGATGACCGCCTGCGAGGACTGACAGTCCCAGATGCCTGGCGCGGAGGAGTCAGTGAGCCCTACTCGCAATCTAGATCAGGCATGCACGTACCGTCGCAAGCAATGACTAGGAACTCGTCATCGTCGGTGATCTCGTGCACGGTGACGTCGGGGAACGCGGTCACGATCTGCTGCTCTGGGGGGAGGTCGGCGCTCTTCTTGAACTCAAAGTCGCCAATGGCTCGAGAGAGCGCGAGATTGCCGTTGACACGGCCGAAGTCGACAAAGCCACCTGCTGCCGTGATCCTCGCCTTCTCGCCTGCATGTTGTGTCAGCACGGGTCAGCGGCCGGGCAGGGGGCCAAGTGTTGCAGTACCTTCGTTTTGCGGCTTGTGGTCGAACGAGAGCGGCTTCGCCCTGCCCTTGATGCCAAGAACGCTCCTGGAGTCGCCAGAGTTGGCCTGTCTGTATCAGCCAAACCCCGGCAGAGGCCATTGCAGCACGTACCACGTAGATCTTGTTGCGTGAGATGACGCCGACCGAAGCGGTGCAGCCAGACACTTCTTCCTCGTACTTGGGGTCTGCCAATGCCCGTCAGCGTCGCGTCCGCGGCACAGTCGGGCCACAGCAAAGATATTCACCGCTAAGGATGGCCCGGTCGGTGGCGAGAAAGCCGTCCTTCAGAGCCTGCTCTATGTTCCCCTCTTTGAACGCGTCCTGCTTCGCTATGATCCGGTGGAGGTTCTCGCCGGCGTAGATGGCCACCTTGTCGCCGCCGTGGCCGTCGTACACGCCGAAGAAGCTCAGCCTGAGGTCGGCGGCGGTGGGCTTGCTGTCGTCCGAGTCGGCGCCCTCGGGCTTGAGGTCGAGCACGCAGGCGTGCGCATCCTCCATGCTGATGCGCCATCCTTGCATCGACGAGACGCCGAAGATGACGCGGTCATCCTGGCCGGAGGCCGATTTCTGTCGGCAGCAACAGGGACGAGTTAGCGCGGGCGGGCGTGAGCATGGACGGGCGCTGGGCGGGCGCTCGGCGGCGTGGGCAGCACAGCAAAGGGCTCGGGGAAGAGAGGGCTCGCGGGTCGCCTGTGGCGCAGGAACACACCTTGTCGACAACCGGCTCTGACAATGTTTGACCCATGGCGGGCGCGGGTGGGTTGGCTGGGGGCGTGGGGGAGGCGGAGGGCGGCGGTGGGTGTCGGGAACAGCGTGTTCGGTGGCTATTGAGTGAGCATAAAGGTTGAAAACTCGCTGGCGGGGCGGGGTTGGAAGCGGAAGGTGGAGTGGCCGAGCACGAAAGGCGAAGAAAGAAGACAGCAGCGGCGGGCGGGCGGGCAGAGCGGAGCGAGCAGGGCGAGACGCAGGCGCCGTGAAGCCGCGAAATACGTGCTGGGCGCTGTGCGAGGTGATCGCGTGGAGTGCAGGTTGCGCGCTGGGCTGGCTCGGCTGTGGATGACGAAGAGTCAGCCCAGGTGTTGCTGCGCTGGGCCCGGGGCCACTCAGCGCCTACTTGCCAGCCGCGGCCGCGCTGCAGAGATTTGCTATCACGATACCGCTCCAGGACGCGCCCACGACGCGCCCCGCCCGCCCGCTGCCCGCCGCCGGTGCTGCGCGCTGTGCGAGCGGCCCTTACTCGCGCCGCCGCTGCCCCTTGGCCGCACGCGCGCACACCACCGCGCGACGGGCCTGGCCCTCAGGAGACGCCTGCCCGCCGCCGCCG
Source organism: Neofusicoccum sp. Z40 (assembly GCA_037356075.1). Classification (NCBI taxonomy): domain Eukaryota; kingdom Fungi; phylum Ascomycota; class Dothideomycetes; order Botryosphaeriales; family Botryosphaeriaceae; genus Neofusicoccum; species Neofusicoccum sp. Z40. The sequence goes on from JBAWJV010000004.1 coordinate 492,385, forward strand.
CTGCCCGCCGCGTCACTGCCGGCTATTCTTAGTCGCGCTTTCTCAAATCTCGCAGCGTAGCGCTCAATTTCCCGGCGTAGCGTTGCGGTGGCGCAGCCGCTTCACCTCCCTTCGCTACGCCTGAGGCCGTCCGGCGCTGTCTCTGCCTGGCTATTCCTGTCGCCGCGCGCACATCCTCACTTCGACAAGTCATTCCCACCCTTGGCAGGCCTCGCGCCCGTCCCTCCGCCGTCTCATCATTACCTCACTGTGAGCTCACCACCGCGCTCATTTACAGCTTGGACTCCAGCGGGAGCGGCGGATACCCCGGCCCTGACGCTTCTATCGCGCGTTAGCGAGGCAGGAGCTGCTGACAAAGCGCCGCAGACTCACCCAGCGCGCTTCTGTCGATCTGGCCGATGTTCTGGAACCCGGCGACGTTCAGCAGGATGTCCAGGTCGGCCAGCAGGCTCTTCATGACATGCCGCACGCCGTGCTCGCCCGTAATGGATAGGCCCCACACCCACAGGCGCCCGACGAAGACGAACTTCGCCCCAAGAGCTAGCGTCTTGAACACGTCCGAGGCGCCGCGCACTCCGGAATCAAACATGATGCAGGTCTTGTCTCCGACGGCTGATCGACAAGCATATTAGCTCCGCTACATCCCGCGCCTCCGACATGATCAAGGGACCTACCGTCGACGATCCGCTCCAGCGCGTCCAGACTAGCACACGCCCCGTCGACCTGGCGCCCAGCATGATTACTGACCACAATGCCGTCGACGCCGATCTCTACTGCCTTCTCTGCATCTCTGACATCCTGGATCCCCTTCATGCAGAATGGCTTCCCTCGCGAAATCTCCTTCCAAGTCTTGATTAACCACGGCATCTTCTCCCACGTATGCGCGCGCCCATGCCACACGTTGTCAATCCACTTCGCGCCCGCTTCGTTGGGCTGCTTCTCCGGGTCGATGCCGTCCTCCGCCAACCTCTTCTGGAAGACGGGATCGCTGAGGCCCAACTCCGCGCCAATGCCGTGGTAAAACACGTAATTGCTGGTTGCGACGTCGTCGTGCCGCCAGCCGAGCTGCCTGGGGAAAAATGAATGCCTTAGGTCCAATGGCCCCCGTTTGGCAGCCATGCACAGTGAAAACTTACCAAGTGTCGACGGTGAGTATGCACGCCGAGAAGCCAGACTTGTGCGCGCGTGTGAGTAGCGAGACAGCCAACTCATCGTCGTGCGGCAAGTACAGCTGAAAAAACCGCGGCCCGTCGCCATTGGCCTCGGCCACGGCCTCGATCGGCTGAGAGCCCGCCGTGCTCAAGCAATACGGTAGGTTCAGCTCCTTCGCAACCTTGGCAACGGGCAGCTCGCCTGCCGGGTGGTAGATCTTGTTGATGCCGATGGGCGCGAAGCCAATGGGCGCCGAGACCTAATGTCCGAAGATCTCGGCGCGAGTGTCGCGCGTATTCGTGTCGACCAGCATGCGCGGCACGATGCGGTGTCGGTAGAAGGCTTGCCGGTTCGCCGTGTGCGTGTGCGATTGCCCGGCGTTGGACGAGGCGTAGTACCACCCGGCTTGCGTCAGCTTCTCTCTGGCCAGCTCCTCGAGCTTGCCGGGGTCTGCCAGGTTCAATGGTTAGCCGCAAGCAAGGGAGCGTGAGTGCCTGTGTGTAATCATGTACCAGTATCGAACATTTGCATTTTACCCTCATTGCTCGCCCAAAAGTTCTTACGCTGGTACATACATACAACGCCCATTGTGGCGTTGTTCTAAGGTCCTTGTTGGACCCTTTGGCATCCATCTTTGTTTGCAACAGTGACCATGGTCTCGTGAGTAGTGAATATAATCACGGAGGGAAGTGAATAGAGAAGATAGAGAAGCCAGTCGATGGGGATTTCTATGAACGGCGACAAGCGAATAAAGTACTGCGTTAAGTTCAAGTGATAAAAAGAATTGATTATTAGCTTCTTCTTGTATCCTTGCATCAAGCGTCATTATTTGTTAACGATGGCCCATTCGCCGGGTCTCAGATACGGCACTGGCGAGCCGGGGGGTAGGAAAGTGTGATATCATACCCTGGCGGGATCAAGCCGGCGAGTTCTCGTACATGACGCTAAGGAAAGCTTGACGTGGTCAAGATATGCGCTGCAGCATCCAACACAACCAAGCTGTTTAGCCACTGCGAGTAAGCGGAATCTTCTGACGCACTATATTGTTGTGGGCATCACTCGCTTGTTGTTACTTTCTCTCCGGCTCCCTTGGTCCGACTTTGTCGTGATAACGCGCTGCTTACTTGATGCAATGTTCGTCATTCGACTCGACATCACGATCATGCAACCTGCAACAAACGTGGTCTCTCTTGCTCTGCATGTAACCCCCCTTTTACTTACTGTTTGCTTTCAGTCAGTTTGGACGAACAAATTCCCGTGACGCCATGGTGGCCCGGCCATCAGATAGCAGAATTGACTAAATAATCAACACACACCTGTGAAACACGACCATGGAAACGGGAGGCACTAGGTATGACCTTGTTTCAGAGTAAAGGCCCCAACTGAGACGGATGTAATCTTGAAGTAATTCTTAATAAGTAGAGATAAAGAAGGAAGCCAACTCGGTGAAAGGCGAGGTGAATCTGGACCCTGCTCTTCGCCCGCAGCCGCAACCAGATAAGCGCCGCATTCGACGCTCGCTTTACCTTTCACCGATTCTAGTTGAGATTGCAAGATGTCTGAGATGTCTGAATATATCAACACTACGCATGAAGTTTGAGCTGGCCTGCTCCTATCTGTCGCACAGCTGCCTAATCGAGCTGCCCACTACGCAGTCAATTGAGTATATTCACCATTCCTCTACCAATGCCAACGATCAATCTTAACGTCTCGCTTATAACTCAAGGGAAGGTGTTGTGTAGCAGTGCAATATAATTTTTTGATTGACATTTCCACTCCGACTCTTTATATCCGTTACAGATGTTTATGCCACACGCTATGTAGCAACACCCCTGTCTCTATCTCCCATAAGCGGCTTCTTTCGCCGCTCTGACATCGCCGTCCGTCGCGGAAGAGGCATTCTCTGCAGGTGATTGCCTACACCTCCCGAACCACGAACTAGACAACGGCCTGTAATTGCTCCCATACATATGTTTGCGTCGATGAGGAGCACCGAACTCGACGAGTCGTCCCTCCAAGTTCCTCCACATATGTCCTCCCAGTCGCCAACACGAAATCGTCAATCCCGTGGTTATCCTCGCTCTTCAGCCCAACGTCCACAGCTTCACCTCGCCATCATCACCCGTGCTGATGATAACCTCTTCGTCCTCGGATTTTCTGCCCCTATCTCTCCTCGGCGCCCAAGCAACGTGGTTAACCTCGAACACGTCGTGCGCGCCCTCCACTTCCGCAACAGCGATCCACTCTGTGAGGGGCTGGCTCTGTTTTGCAGCTTCGCCGTTCGAGGGGGCATCAGCTGGCGCCTCGGCACCGTTTGACTTAGCAGCAGCAGTATCTCCCTTCCGCCACTGCTCCTTGTAGACGACAATCTTCCCATCGCTGCCAGTACTGGCGATTAAGCCAGACTTTTTGCTCCAGCTAACCGAATAGATGGCCCTGTCATGCCTCTTGGGCAGAACGGCCTCTTGAACCCACTCCTCCTCGATACTGTTGGTGCGTAGAATGCTGGGCATGCCGTTATTGGCGGCGGCGTCCGGCGCGCCCGCCTTGGGTATCCTCTTCCACACCCTAATGCTCAGGTCGTCCGAGCAGGAGACCAACCGCGAGCCAGCCATGACGCGGTCCTGCAGCAGCTTCGCCCTCTCCTGCTTAACGTCATCCGCCGGCTCGCCCTCCTCAATCCGCAGCGGCGACACCTCGACAACCTCAAAGTCCACGCACCACACCGTAGCCTCATGCCCGGTAAGCACCGCCACAGCGGTCCAATCATCCACATCCTCGCGATACAACCGAATCGTATCATCATAGCTCGAGCTCGCCAACAGCTCCTCGCTCGGATGCCACGCCACGCACTTGACATCGCCCTCATGCTCCTGTAGCACGGCAATCGTCTCGAAATTGTCATCCTCCATCTCCTCCCAAACCCAAACGCTCTTATCCCTCGAGCACGTCGCCAAAAACTGGCCCCCAGCACTCCACGCCACACTCTTAATCTCGCTCTCATGCCCATCCAAAATAACACTAAACCTCCAATCCTCCTCCTCCTCCTTCTCCCCCCCCTCATCCTCCTCCTCATCCTCATCCCTCCCCCTCTTCACCCCCCTCTTCTTCCCAACATCCACCACCCCCACCCCACTACTATCCCACCTCCTCCATATCCCAGCACTCGCATCAAAACTCCCAGTCGCAAGCACCGACTCCCCACCCACGACCCCAGGCTTCCACGCACAAGCCCGCACGCTCCGTTTATGCCCGCCGCCGATCGTGGACAGCAGCGTGAAGGAGGTGAGACTGTAGACGCGGACGGTTTTGTCGGACGAGGCGGTCGCGACGATGGGGAGGGTGGGGTGCGGGGCGGTCATCCAGGTGCGGGCGCTGCTGGGGGGGGCGAGGGTGGTGAGGGGTTTGAGGAGGGGTGGGTGTGGGTGTGGGTGCGATTGTGAGGGCATGGTTGGTGGGTTGGTGGGTGTGAGCGGTTGGCGGTGCGGTGCGGTGCGGTGCGGTTCGGCGACGACGGCGATGGCGGTGGAGGTGGAGAGGAGAGAGGCGGGGTGGCGGGAAGCGAAGCTTTTGGGGCTTCTTCAATTGCGGATGGAGGAACTGTTGCGGGGGTTGGCCGGTCGCAGGCGGCGTGTTTGTGGGTGAGGCGCGCGACGCGGGGTGGTGGTGTTGGGGTTGGGCGGGCGAGGAGGAGGAAAGTAATTGAGGATTTTGGATTGGAGCGGGCGTCATCGGCTGCTTGGCCCGCGCGCCCGTTGCGTGCACCCGGCTCTGACTCGCGCTGCGACAGGCTAAAAGAAGCCAATTCGCACCTACACGCGGCGAGCCCGCTTCGCTCTCTCCTCGCGGTTTGCTGCCACGGGCTTCGGGCTTGGAGGTGCGTCAGACGCGCTCAGGCTGCAGTGCGCTGCACCGAGATTCCGATCCGCATGGAGCTCGCGATTCCGTCTCTATGCTATCTATACTCTGCACTGCTGCTCCAAAAGACCAAAAGCTAAGGCAGAACTCGCTTTCTGTATACAAGGATGGGTATCCGTTTGATCCAAAACCGAGAGGTTTTTTTGTCCGTTTCTCCTCATGCCAACGTTCTCCGTCGTGTCCTGAAAGACAACGCCTCGATGCTAAGTCTGCTTTCCTTTTCTTGTGCGCGGCATGTTACGCAGTCACAGTCATGACAGAAAAGCCGCGGGGGAAAGGAGACAGGGAAGAGGCAAGAGTAGGAAACACCCCTAATATATCCAAGAGAACGCCGGATCGATGCTTCCACAGGCCCAAAACCGAGACGAGGAAAAGTGTATCGCCCTGTAAAGACTTCCCAGCAGAGTAGAAGGGGGACAAAAGAGTAGAAACTGTGCCGGAGAAGGACAAAAGTATAAAAAGAACAATAAAGACTCCGCGTCGACGACGCGAACCCACCAAGGCGAAAGAGAACGAAAGATAAGTGCGCACCAACTACCCCCTCCTCCACCTCGCGCACGTAATCTCAAACAACTCATCCGCAAAAGTTTCCTCCTCCTTCCCTCCCTGCCCCGCCTCCGCCCGGATCCCCAAGTCCGTCAACTCGAGCACCGAATCCTCCTTCTGTCCATCATCAATCCGAATGTCCTGGCTCACCATGATACCCCCCAGCCCACCACCACCACCGCCACCGAGCCCATGTCCACCACCACCATCAACCTCCCTCTCCCGCCCCACACTCTCGCGCGAAACCCGCTTCAGCATATCATCCATCGACACCAATTCCCGCTCCGACGCGCTATCCGGCTGCAATCCGCTATCCCGCCTCGATCCGCCGCCAGACATCATCCCGCCAACGAGCCACGCCTTGAACCCGCCGCCGCCAGACCTCGCGCGACCACCAGCATTTCCACTCCCGCTCCCACCCCCAGGACTCCTGCAGCCACCGCCATCCCGTGGCAACCCGCTGCTCTGATGATGATGCCTCGCAAACCCCGCCTGCAACGACGACGCCAACGACGCCACCCGCGACAGCTTCTGCCCACCGGTGCTACCACTCCCACCACCACTGCCACCTCCTCCTCCGCCGCCGCCGCCACTACCACCACCACCACTCTCCTTCAGCTGCTGCAGCGCGCGAATCTCGTTAAACTCGCGATGAATGCTATGAGCCAAGACAGCATGATCCGGCGACCCGCGATGCACGCGCTGCCTGCAGCGAAAGAAGCTAAGGGGTGAATAAACCAGATGCGGGCTCCTTATGGACGCGATATGCACATCCGGAATAATGCAAAAGGCAAAGATGGTGGCGGGGCGAGCCTTTGTGCCGGCGGCGGTGGTGTAGTCGCGGAGCGGGCGGGCGGAGAAGAGGGCTGCGCGGAAGAAGTGCTCGGGCACGAGGGCTTGGAGCCGGCCGAGGGCGTCGCGCAGGGTGCTGGCGAAGGCGGCTTCGTCGTCCGTCCAGATTTTGTCGGTCTTTTGCGTTTTGAGGCCGCTGCTGAGGAGGCGCGAACAGTCGGCGACGGAGAGGTTGTCTAGGCGGGAGAGGAAGGAGAGCATGGGGTCGGTGGGGGGGTCTTGCGAGAGGTTGATTTTTGGGAGATGGTAGGGCGAGTCGCGCGGGACGAGGACGTCCCAGTTGCCGGTTGAGGGCTTCAGGGCTGGGCGCATGGCGAAGAAGCCGAGCCAGGTGCCTGGGTTTGGTAGCCCGTGCTGGCGGGAGGGGTAGTTACGGAGTCGATCGACCGTCTGGTTCAGCTCCGAGCGCGACACCTGCATGCTGCGGGAGATCATGTCGCCAACTTGCTCCATCGTGGCCCATCTGAAGCCGCTGGCTATGAGGTCTGCGCACTCATCTTTCTTCTGGAGCTGGCGAACTACGATCAAGAGCTGGCCTCTGCCGAACAAAGATGGAGCGGGAATGGCGATGCCCGCTTCGACGTCCTCTGGTGCAGGCTTGGAACATCGACGCACAGACTTTGTCTTGATCTCTGCTGCCGTGGTTCCCGTCATCAGGATCTCCTCCCACAGCGTGCCGAGGTTCTGGATCTGGGTTCCCATGGCTGCCGCCAACTCCGCTGCCGCCACACAGAAATGCTCGCGGAAGATGATGGAATAGTCCACCTCGGGCTGAGGACCGTCCTCCTGCTTCAACATGGGGGATGCTTTGCCGCGGCTGGCTGGCGCTGATGGATCTCTGAGGCTGCCTACAGCGCGAAGATGTTGGCGCATAGTTCCGATCAGTTCCGCGACACTGTCCCAGTTGTGGGTGACCCGGAAGATCCATTGGAAGACTGGGTGCGCAACATTGAACTCGTCGTTGAAGGACTGTTCGACCGGATTAATGGACTGATTGGGAATTCCAGAAGGAAGAACTCACCCTCTGGTTATACTTTCTGGTAATCTTCTGGCAGGGCAGAAGCCCCTCCTGAGTCACGAGCAGCTTACCGTCCGGATCAAAGGTAGCCGAGGCAAGGACGACATGCTGCGCGCGGTCGGCCAATTGCCTGCGGCGACGCGACGTCAACCACATGAGAGTAAAGCACAGGAAAAGCGCCGCAACGCACTGTGTCATATTAGCCCACATGCACTGCTGGAAGGGCAAACGGATATACCAAGGATATCGCTACTATGGTATTGTTATTGCGGGCCTGCTCGGGCCCCGGGTAAAACTGCTTCAGCTTGTAGCTGGTGCCTGCCGCGGCTGTCCAATGCATGCCGGTGACAGCAACAGCAAGAATTGCAGCAACGGGAAGTCGCCGAGGCAAGCTGTTGATCCAGTGCTCCTTCTGATGGAAGAAGAGCGTGATGGCAACATAGCAGGAAAAGGTCGCGATGAGAGCAGCACCAATGATGTGTCGAGGGTCATTGTAGAGCCGGTAGGTGGTTGTTCCAAAGTTCCCGATGTAATGCATGCCGACGATGGCCAGACCGGCGAATATACCCGTGATTCCCAGAGAGAGGTACAGGCTACGCTTCGTGCGATTGAAGCGCTCCGCAAAGGTGAAACCGAGAAACAGGAAGACGACAGGGAGGACCACCGACAGGGTCGTGAACCCTGGGCTGTAGTAGAGCTGGATCTCCTTCTTGCCATCGCCAAGTTCGATTGCACGGTTGCCGACAAAATGCATACACCAAATTCCGACAACACCGAACGAGACGGAACATGCGCCGAGTTGGAGCCTAGAAATTCGCACCTTAGCATTTGGGCTGGAGCCGAGCGCCCGCACGAGCCTGGGAAAGGACTAATAGGATTGGACATACCAGTTCCGCCATCCTTGACCGGATCGACGGCGGTGGAGCAGTTCTACGGTGGCGATGGAGCCGATAAGACTAACGATATAGGATGCTACGATGATCGCTGCATCGACATGGTAGGGGACCCGGTCGCCTATGTTGTACTTCGTTGTGGCCCAACTAGGTTTCACGTCGGAGTCCATGGTGTAGTACCCCTGGCCTCTATTCCAAAAGCTGGTGTCCGGGAGAGAGGTGAAGGTAGGCTGAGAATATTGGGGGCAGCGGAGTCAAGATGCTTCCATATGGCGAGCTGGAGAGCGGCACAGGTTTGCAGATTTTCGCCTTGTGACCGCAGGACCGTTCCGCCTGGCGCCAAGTTTCTCTGGGCGTGAGGTGGGCGAGTGGTGGGGGCGGGTACAGCGGTGTCTCCTCGTGCGCCGCGCAGGGAAGCTGGTGCGCAAGCAGGCCTGGCTAGTCGCTTTGGTTGATATCACGTCTCTCCGTCGCGGCCCGCTGCGGCATGAGCGATGCTGGCTGCGAGAGTTGCGGCGGCGAGTTGTGATGTCCACTGCCAGCTCCCTTCTGTCCTACGCACGTGCTCTTTCAGGAAATCAGTCCGAGGAACGCTAACGAATTCCAACAGCGCAGAGGCGGCTGTCAGAGCGGAGCGGGGCCGGGCTAGGGCGGCACCCTATCCACGGGCAAGGGATTCGGGCAAAGAAGGGCGCAGGTCCGGAAGCGCGTCAGGGCGGAGCTGGGCGGGCAGTGAGCGGGAGGCGGGCCTGGGCCTGGGCGTTTGCGGCGGGAGTGATGGGGAATGCTGCACGCCGAAGCCGAAGGAAAAGGAGAGCGGGCGAGCGACGAGGTGATGCGAATTAAAACACGCGAAAGAGGCGGAGGATGGTGGTCACACAGCGGGCTGCTGAGTGTCCAGTTCCAGGGTATGGGCTGCGCCCACTCAGCGGTGGCCGCCCTTGCACAGCAGGCCAGCGCGGTGCGAAGCGGCAGAGGAGGTGCTACGGAGGGGAGCAGGCAGGACTCGTAGCCTGCGCGTGATGGGGCCGCGGAGCGTTTTCTCGCGAGCGCAGCTGGTCGTCCTTGCATTGCATTTGAGCCACCGTCGCGCCGGGCATGGGGGGAGTGGTACGGCAGGCACATACTTGGACGCTGACGTCTGCTGGCGTGCCTGGGCCGGCACCCGCGCGCATCACGGCGAGCGATCGGCGGCTGCGGCAGCATTGCTCAGCTGGCGGGCTGGCGGGCTGGCGGGCTGGCGGGCGGCCGCTGCGGGCGCGTTGGAAGGGGAAGTGCTGCCGCGCATCTCGGCTTGCGCGCAGGGCGCACGTCGCACAGCGTCGCACACGGCCGACCTTGCCCTGAGACCAGCCGGGCTGGCTGCTGGGCGCGCTCGCAGGAATGGGCCTTGCCTCTGCCGCCGGCGCGCTGCTGTTGTCGGCGTCGTCGTCTCGTCCCGGCTGGCGTCCGCCGCCCGCGGCTCCCTCAGCGATCCCGCCCTCCCGCCGATCCGGATGCCGTACATCTGACGTGCAGCCCAAGCGAGCGCACTGGCAGCCGCCTGCCAGGTGCAGACGAGCCCTGCGCGCTGCGCCGCATCGACTGGCTGGCCCGCCCGCCGTCGGCTCATGCCGCCTGTCATCCTGCTCTCGACCTCTGATACGAGCGAGCTAGATGAACTGTGGATCTCCCGTGGCGCGACCAACTCTATCTCCACGCTCTGTGTCGTCTGGCCCTTGCGTCCGCCGCGACACAGGATCTCCGGTCCGCTATCAGCGTGAAGAGCCGGTGGAGGAGTCCGCAGCTGCACCTCGCCTATTTTCCACCCCTTCCCCCCCGGCGCCTCACTCAGGAACCGCTCCAGCCTCTGCCGCTGTCCCACAAACAGCCACGGCCAACTCCATCGCATTCGCTTGCACTAAGTCTGCCGTCAAGAGGAATCCGTCCCGCTTCCGCGCTGCCGTCGCTGCACCACCGCCGCACCAGATCCATCCCTTCGAAGACCAACAGTGCGCCTTTTTGGGCCTGCCCATACATCAGTCTCACTCTAGCCTCTCATTTCTGTCCGCCTCTTCTCCAAAGCCCAAGTAACACAAGAATCCGTCTCGCCACTACCCGACGTGGAATAGCCATTTCGGCATTCTTGAAACATAGCCTAGGCTTGTTGGAGCATCCGTTTGGACTCAATAAACCCGAATTTCGAATCAACGGCCCTTCGTTTGCGGAAACTTCCAGATTTGATGTTCTCAGAAGTCGTCATCAAAGAGCATTTCCGCATCTGCAGCCAAGCGCTCATACAACTCTGCTGGAATGGCTGTTTCATGAGTCGGCAATTTCGGAGGACGGTAAGCTGCAGTTGGAACCTGCGCACTGCGAACACCCCCCTGGTCCATATCGTTACCGGTTTCGGAGTGAAGTAGCATGCCGTCGCCAGCATTGCCTGCACGCGAGTCCAATCTCTCCCTTCGACGCAGAGTGAACGGTAAGTCGTAGAGTAGATCAACGTTAACCTCGTCGCACTGGTCTTCGTCGTCCCAAAGCAGTTCATCTTCGAACAGAGGCTCTTGAGATGGAAGTGGAAGGCTGAACAGGTCGTCCTCGCCCGCAAATAGATCTGGATCTATTTGCCATACTCCGCAATCTTCGAGAAGCATTTCGTCATTGTCGTTGAGACTGTATGGCTGTGTCTCAAGCGGCTTGAGCCTCCTGGACGCCCCTGAGTCAAATAAGCCCCGTTGTAAAAGGTTCCACGAACCGATTGACGCAGCCTCGTAAACGACGTTCGGACCCTGGTCAGGTTGTACATATCCCGCGGGAGGTGGTCCGCTGCGGGCAGCAGCAGGCGGGTAGTGGTCCACCAACTCTGCAGCTTTGCGTTTCAGCGATGCCGACCTTGCATTTGCGAGGATAGAATGAGAAAGTGCATGGGAAATCGTGGGTAGGAATGGGGCCCTTTCGGAGGCAGCCTGCCAGGTCAGGGTTAGTGGGCGAACATGTCGAGAGCAAGCAGGAAATACTTTGAGATAGTTCGGACTCCACAGAGCAGGGGCGACCGTGGCAAGCCTTGTAACACTGTCGCAGCGGATCAACATGCCCGACGGGAGCTTGAGCGGCTTCTCGCATATTGCCAACCGAAGCGCAGAATCTACGAGTTCGAGTACGTGCTCAGGGCTGACTTGTTCAAGCTCGTGCTGCCCTGCGTCTTCCTTGCTTTCTGGGTCATCCGCGACTGCTGTGCCACTGTCAATACGATTGAGAAGCCTGGAACTATTCGGTTCCAGCGGCTCTTCTGAGCGAGTTGCATCAGCCACCGTCTGTTGCGGATCATCCAGCAGCATGACCTCTTCCTGTGTGCTCTGAAAGACCACGTCATCCTCCTCGAAAATTTCCATCTCGTTCGTTGAGCAGCGTGCAGATGACAAGTCTCTCGCATGCAGCCTTTGCAGCTTTAGCTTTGCAACTTTTCTTTTCCTGTGCCGCCGCGGTGGTTCGTAGGATGAAATCTCAAGTGTGAGTATGACCGATTCCAGACGAACAACCTCAATTCCGGAAGGTGGTTGAACATCTGATATACATGCTCCAGTTGGCAACCGGTGACGTGAGGTGGTAGGCGAATCGATGTCGACGGCGTGCGTAAGTTCGATCACAAGCTTGCCATAGGCCTCTGTGTCGCCGTCCACATCGGGCTTCGGTCGGGTAGCGAGCACAGCACGAAGATTGAGTTGCGTCCAGAGCTGCAAATTAGGTCAGCATGGGGATGGAGTCCCACGGGAAGCTACTTGCATCTGCCCTGCATATTGCGTTGGCCAGAAGCTGTCGAAGATGGCTGTTCAGTGGATGTCCATTTACACAAATCTCCAACGTCAGGTTGAAACCTCCGCCACGACACACCCACGCAGATCCCGCGGTTAGTGAGTCGAAAAGATTAGCGCTCGAGTTGTCTCCGGCATATGCCCGGGAGGAAGAGGCAATGGCGACGACGTTGCACACCAGCTGTAGCTCGGCACGAGGATGGCTCAGGCTCAGATGCCCAAGATCCGTCGCGGTGCTCATGGCTGTGAGTCATCGAGATAAGCAGCCGCAACGACGCGGAGAGCAGTCTTGTTGTCGCTGTGTTCATCTGAAGAGGCGGAGTTGGAGGTGCAGCCGTCGCCCGGCAAATGAGGAGAGGACGATCGGCAATGACATCGGGAAGGAGCCACGGAGCTTCTTTGTGGGCGCGGGAGAACGCGGGCCGAGGGCATTAGGTATTCCCCCCGTCGCGTCCTCCCGCTCTCACGTACCATGCTTCGACAACATCCCCGAGCATGGCTGCAGTATCACGATCAGCCCTGAGGGGGCTGCGTTTCTCCGCAACCCCGCTGCAGATCCGCTCGGGAGCCAGATCCCGCAAATTCAGCCTCACATCCCACAGAGCCACCGACGGCGTCTTTCGCGCGTTGACGGAGTCACGCGTCCAGACACCATGGATCGAGGCATTGCGGAAGAAGCAGCAGCAGGACGAAGATCCGACGCGAGCCTCCGGGGAACCCCAGGTCCCAGCTGATCGGAAGCTCGCGCCTAGGAGGATGTCTGACAGTTACCACAGTGTTGTCAGTGCAAGGCCGCGCCACAATTGGTGAGAAGATTGGCTGATATAGTATCAGATTCTTCCACTTGCACAAGACCCGTGGCTGTTGGATACGTACCTGAACTCTTCGGGCCACATCAGGTACGGCGCCACGGCTTCATTACAAGCTTCCGGTCACAACGGCTGACGTGCATCAGACTCGGCACTATCTTCATGGATCTCGATGCACTCTCGGGAATCGTTGCTTACAAGCATACCGGCGGTGATGTCACAACGGTGACCGCAGCCTGTGACAGAATCACTATCCGTAATCCACTCACGGAGATTTGTGACCTCGAATACAGCGGCCAGGTGACTTATGCCACGGGTAGAAGCAGCATGGAGATATCTCTGCAGGTTGCCAGGGCCCCGAAGCCCGGTGAGAAGGCTAAAGATGAGGATGTCTTACTGCACTGCACTTTCACTATGGTCTCTCTTGATCCTGGCACTAAGAAGTCAGCACTAAACATTCCTCACATGGGACCATTGCTAAAGATAGACCAGGCCTGTCAACGTCAACCCCCTGATCGTCGAGACAGAAGAGGAAAAACGACTATATGCGATTGGAGAACAGAATTCCAAACACCGCAAGGAATTGAAGACGAAATCTCTGATCAAACACACGCCAAATGACCTGGAGAGTGACCTCATTCATGCGCTGTGGCAGAAACAGCTGCAGTATCACGGTAAGCCGCCTCAATTCTTCTTCACTCAGCTGCACAAATATATCGAAGCCTTCTTGTCTCGGCCGGTGTACTACAGATCAACTACGGCGCCTCATTCTTCCGGTACAATTTCCCTGGCAGGAAAGGCGCGCTCCAGCCAGACGGATGACAGAAATAGCGCTCGAACAACGACATCCTTCTGCAGATGGAACCAAGTTCGCTGATGGGTATTTCAGATCCCAATGACCCTCTCCGAAGACCTTCAAACGTGTACTTCATGAAAGACACCAAACTTCAGACGGCAAGCATCATGCAGCCGCAATACCGTAACCGACACCACTTCATGATCTTCGGCGGCTTCCTCCTGAAGCAGACATTCGAGCTCGCCTTTTGCTGCGCGGCATCCTTCGCGCACGCGCGGCCGACATTCGTGTCTCTGGATCCGAGTACATTCCTGAACCCGGTTCCGGTCGGCAGTGTCTTATACCTTACGGCCACGGTTGTCTACACGGACCCAGCCATAGTGTCGGCGCCGGATGACGAGGGGCATTCGAATGGCAAGTACACGCGGGTGCAGGTCAGGGTTGACTCGAAGGTGCGGGACGTCGAGCATGGCGTGACCAAGCCGACCGGGCAGTTCAACTACACGTTCACGGTGGAGAAGGACGTCAAGGTCATGCCCGAGACGTATACGGAGTTCATGATGTACATCGACGCACGGCGGCGAGCGAAGCGGGTTCAGGCCAACATCGAGGGCGGCGGGCTGGTGCATGGCGAGCGCGTCGATCCGGGGGAGAAGGAAAGAGTGACGGAATAGACGGCTGAAGCAGCAGGGGTGCGTTGTTTCACCTGATGGATGACAGTTGTTGGTGTGATGAATTGCTCTGCGCTTGAATTCTAGACTGCGGTCTGTGGATATCCGAAGCACAAATCCAAAGCCAAAATATCAAGGCCTTGCTGCAAACCTGCAACCCAGCCAAACACAAAACGCCAAGTGCGCACACGCTAAAAACCGGAGGTCGCTGCATGAAGGAGGGCAAGGAAAAAACGACGGGGCCTAAAAGCCGCGCAAGCTATGCAACCGACCAGCCACACAGAGACGATGAGAAAGAAAAAAAAAGACCCTGTCCGAGAGGAAAGAAGTCCGAAGACCGCGCGTGCACCGAAAGCATCCGATCGTCGGGCTTGAAGCAACGCTTTGCCGGAAAGAGAAAATCCAGGGTCCAGAGGGCGGCGGCAAAGCGGGGATCTCCTTTCCCTCCGCTTAACGCCGATGGGGGAGATACGTGGAGGCAACTGGACGCGGGAAATGATCGGCAGCGACTGTCGGCCCCCACAACTCTGCGCTGTCTGTCTCTCTCTCTTGCGGTTTGAGTTTCTCGTCTCCTTCTAACCATCCATCTGGAAGTCTAATAACGCACTCTTCTCGCTCTGTCTATTTCTTGTCTGTGTTGGATTCTTGGACTTTTTGTTTCTTTTTCGTTTGGACCAGCCGTGGTTTGTCGCATTTACATCTCGTCGAGCTCGTACTCGAGGGCGACGTCCTCGGAGCAGTCGTGGCAGTAGTAGTTGGAGAAGCCGCCGCACTTGACCGTCATGTTCTTGCACATGTCGATGCTCCAGGTGTCGTAGGAGTAGCCGCTGAGCAGGCGGTTGGGGCAGATTTCGATGCTGTTGGCCCAGATGTAGTAGTCGTGGTTGCAGTAGTACCAGGAGTAGGTGTAGGAGCACATGGTTGCGGTTTTGCGGGGGGGTTTTTTTTCGCGCGGTCAAGCGAATGCGCTGGTCGACAGAAGCGATGCGTGCGACGTTAAGGAGAGCTGAGCGGAGGAGTCAGCTGAGTGCTTTCGAGTGCGCCGCGCGTGCTGGGAGGCCTGACAACGGGGGCTACTCACTCTTCACAAATGAATGTAGGGGCCGGTGAAATGGTCAACGGACGGAATGCGGTCCAGAGACAAAGCAGCAGGCGTCCCGAATATATGTTGTCCTTCTCTTTGCTTGTTGTGTGTTCTGGACTCGGGGTCTCGACCGGGTCGACTTTCCCTTTCTGGCCTCTCGTGTACCCTGAAGAGAGTCTCCTTTGTTTGATTGCTGAATGAATGTCCAAGAGCACGCGGCCGAGAGGCGCACGAGGGTTGTATTTATATCTTATGAGTCGCACTGGCCGCAAAGGCAAAAAGCGCCGGGTCTCGGAATGCTCTCGCCAGGGCGCTGAGCATATGCAGGGTAAAGGCCGGCGCGGTGGCCGAGTGGTCGCAGCAGGGCCCGAGCGGCGGCGACGGCGGTGGTGCGTGTGCTTGGTGGCTCATGCTCGGCCCTCCGATTGTCGCCCTAGCGCCGCCCCGGCCGTTGCCATTGGGGGAAAGATAACGGGAGCATCTGAGGAGGCTTCAGGGTCTGCGCCGCTGGTTGGGGAAAACGTGGACGCCGGTGGTTCCCCTGGTCGAATTTTCGGGGCGGCCTCTTGCGCGCGGCAGAGATGCCTCGGGCCTTAGACCCTCGTCTTACTCACACCTCCTCTTGCGACCGATCTCGGTCTGCGACGCCCGGCGCAAAGCTTACGAGAAGCGCCAGCTAATTGCGCCATCCGCCGCCCTCTGCTCTCGCAAACGGCCCATTGGGTTTTCGCGTGACCAATTTCAATCTTGCCAGAGAACACGCGCGTCCGAGAGATAAGCGCGCAATCAGACCTCTCTCCGGCCGCAGCAAGCAGTAACCAATTGAGGCAACACAGCATCCCAGAACCCCGCCGAATAGGGCAGCCAGCACTGCTCAATTTACCCCCAACCCTCGAGGCAGCAAATCACACCTCCCCCGCACGCGTTCCTTCATCCTCCTCTGCGGCTCGGACAGCAGCAGTCTGCATCCGCGTCCGCTTATGCATGCACACGAGCCTGCAGAGCCCTCGCCCTCCCGTCCCAGCCGCCCCGTCGTTCCCCAACGACGACCACCCGCTCAGCCAGCCATCAAACCCTCTCCTAGAATAGCTGACAAGCGGGGCTGTGACCGACTGCAGGGCTCAGTGCCAACCCCCGCGCGGCCGCGGATTCGCGCAGGCTTGCGAGGGATGGCAATAATGGGGTTGGTGGAGAGTGAGGAGAGGAGGCGAGACGATGGAGCCGCGCTGGCGCCGGGGAAGCCGGACAAGCGTCGTGGGTGGCGGGCGATCCGTGCGCAGGCGCGCGCGCGCTTCACACCGACTGTGCAGCTGAACCACAGCAGCAGTGCCTGCAAACCGCCCGAAACTTCACATCTGATCATCATTGGCGCGTGCTCCGGCGACCGGTCAGGCACTGCTAGCTCTTCCGCACGCTTGACTCACTGCCACCACAGGCGGTGGTGAGCAAAGCAAAGTAATCGGCTCTTCAGCTCCGAAATGCTGCTGCTGCTTACTACGACCGACTCCAGCTGCACATCAGCTGGCCCGACGTCGGACCGCGGGAGCAACGGGAGCGCGCAGTGAAGAAAGGGAAGGGAAGAGCAAAGGGATTGTTGCTAAGCCCGCCCGCTCCAGGCTCATCAGCCGCGCCGCCCGTCTCCGCTGAACGCTGCTGTTCATGCTTGATGCTTGCTGCCGCAGGGTGAGTCCGCAGCTGCATCTCTCACCGCCTTCCGCACTCTGCAGATAACGAGAGCCAATGCAGCGTCGCGCCGTGCTTCTGGTCCATCATCTCGCATCTCCTGCAAGGCCGGCCGCCAGCCGACTACCCGGCGTTCGATATAGCCGGCTCCGTCCGTCGGTCCCACGTTGGGGACTTTTTGTCTTATCTTAACGCGTAGCCGTTTACCGTAGCGCTAAAAACACGCTACCCAAAACGCTTATCGTTCCTTGTGCGACGAGAAGCTTGTTTGACGAGCCACGGTTCCATGGCATCGACTGCCAATTGGCGTCTTTCTTCACCCACAACCAGCATCCACCGTCCTCCTACTGGTTGCTTACTCATATCCTCCGTAGCCACCACCACCACCACCACCACCACCCAGCGGTAAGGACCGAAATTGTCTAGAAGCTCCCCAACATTTCTCCAAACCTCACTACTCCCCCATACCTGCTAGCCCCCAGGGCGCCATGGATACCCCATCTCGGAGCAGATCCGGTCGCGTGGCCTCTGCAGAACGACGACATCCTTACGTCTTCCATCTTCCATGACCATCTTGCTTCATCAGCAACCATCCGTCATCCCATTCCTTCCCGCCCACCATGTGTTCTCGAACCCCAGACGAACAGTCAGCCCTGCAGAAAGAAGAATCCGCGATGGCCGGAATTTTTCATCAAGACAGGAAATCTTTTATTTATTTTTTTGGGCTTCTTCGTGAATCTTGCAATCTTATGCGGTACCGTGATGCAACAACTGCCGCTTCCACCCGAACATTCTTCAGCCCTATATTCTGTCCATCTCTCTTGCCACTCGATCGAAACCCTTCCACCCCGCTCACCCACCCCCTTCCAGCGCCCCAGACGCCCACGACGCCATCTGTTATTGTAATCATCGCTCTAGTTTATCATGTACAAGGGAAGGGTACATGTGCATGGAATGGGCATGGCACGGCGTAGCATAGCATAATTATTTCCTGATCGACGATGATTGCTCGACGATGATATATTCTTGATGACGACGATGATCTTCCTCGAAAAACGCTCGCCAACAAACAGCCCTCCCCCACACCCCGGAGAAGAAAAAAAAACAATTCCCCGAAAAAACAAAACGATCGCCGCGACAGGCGCAGGGGAAGCGGAGCGGAGACGTCGGAAGCGGAGGCGGTTCTAGCAGTGATGACGACGGTAACGCTCGGTTGGGGATGAGGCATGCATCGACTTCCGCAAGTGGGTTGCCTAAGTTGGCCCCCTTTCATCATCGGCAGGGTTTACCTCTTAGGTATCTTATGAAGTCAGCCAGGTGGGCGGGTATGTATGTACCTACCTCTCTCTCTCGCGCGCGGTGAAGGCTTGAGTAGTGAGGGGCTTTTGCATACATACAAGACGCGGAGGGATATCTGGCTCCGCCCTGGCCTACGTGCGTTGTCGTCCCCGCGGAGGTTTTTTTTTTCTACACACGCAGTCATTGTCTCTCGCTCTATCTATCTCCCTCGTTCGGGAATTGGCGGAGCTTATGTCCGAGCGGCTCTTCTGTATTTGGGAGTAGCAGCAACAACGGCATGAAACGCCTTGCTGCCTGCCTGCCTGCCTGCCTGCCTGCCTGCCTGCCTGCCTACGCCAGCCTTTCCGTCTTTCTGCAGTAGGTCAACGCTAGCTAGTTAAGTTACGACCCCCTTGCTCACGTCCGCGTTGGGGATCGCCAGCTTGTCTCAACATCTCTCAACAAGTAATCCAAATCTCACGCAAACGCACGGACACACAAAAAGCAAGGAAGCCATGATCCTACACCGACTTCTTATGAAGTTTTGCATGATACTCCCATTCTCGTTATGGCCCTCCGCAGTGTGTGATTTCCCCCTGTACCTACCCGCCTTATTCCTCCCACCCCTCCCCTCCCCTCCCCTCTGTTCGCATGATGGATGTACGTAATTTACACGAATGTTCCCTCCCCCTCAACCCGTTTGGAACCGCTCAATCGCCTGAGAAAAGGAAAAAAAGAAAATGTGAAAAAAGAGGATGCCGCTGATGGTCTGCCCTATCCCTTCTCTGTCTCTCTCTGCATGTAAAGCAAAGAAAGCTTGAAAGCCCTCTCTGGCGCTCTCAAAAAAAAGGAATTGTGTAGGATCAAATTCTGATGAGTCTCTAAAAGACGTCGTGTTCATGCCCTCGGTGAGGAAGTAGAGAACCTCTACTTTCCGTGGGCGCGCAGAAGCTCCTCGTCGTAATCCAGGCGATTGATGCGTTTTTTGATGAGCTCGAATGCCGAAAAGAAGATTGCATTGACCACGCAGGAACGACTCATGGAGACTCCGAGGCCTGTGGGCTGTGGTTAGTTTTCAGGTGTTTTCTACATCTCGTTGAGCTATTAAGTTGACTCACCCTTGTACATGCGTGGGTTGAAGAATTGGATCTTTTGCTTCTGCGTCCGATCCCTGTGCTGTGTGAAGCAGTTGCGCTGATAGATGCTCTTGGCCGTGTCGATGGGGTAGATCTGCGGATGCGAATTAGCACACGGAGCTTTTCGCACACCGCCGAATCCAATGCTTACACAAGCCCAGCTGACAAGTCCGCAGAGTCCGCCAGCAACAACGACGGCCAATGGAGAAGTGGGAGAGTTTCCGCGAGCGTTGGCGAGGAGCTGCTTGGAGCTCTCGTAGGTCATGAAGTAAATGCCGGTACCGATCGTGTCACGAACTGTACCGTCGTTAGCGCAGACCCACAGGCGCAGCTGACGTCCCAGCGCTTCTTGCAACCGCAAACTTACGCAGGTGGTAGTGGACTCCGGCGTACAGGCCTCCTAAGCCTCTGTGTTTGACGACCATCTGAGCGGTGCGGAAGGTGCCGAGCTCGGCGTAGCTCTGGACGATGGGGTTGGGCTTGGCGGAACCCTCTTTGGCCTGGGCGAGGACCGAGATCTGGGCGCTCATCTTCGTCAATTCGAAAGGACCTAGAGGAAAACTGGAGGTTATCATTGCTGCTCCCTCAAAATAGAATAGAGTTCGTGGACGGAAGCGGGCGTGCGTACAGGCAATGAAGGTAATGACTGCACCAGCCGTGGCGCCGGCTGCGCCGAAGCAAGACATGGTTGTGATGTTGGGCCAGGCGCCCTTAGTGTTCGCAATCGCCAGAGGCGAGCGGCCCATGGCCCGGGTCATCCACGCATCGTAGGTGTATTTGGCGCGTTGGTAGACGGAGAACGAGACGGTGCGGACCAGCGTGATGCTCGCCAGCGGGGAGAGGACGCCTGCAAAGGAGCTGTGTGTTAGACTCCAGGTGAGGTCAATGGAAAGCTGGGCGGGTGTGGACTCACCGCGCCAGAAACCCTTGGTGCCCTCGGTCCTGTAGGTGTGTTGGACGCAGTCGACGACGCCGGTGAACCTGTTACTGTATCTGCAGCGGCCGTTAGCGTCAATTGCTGCGACGCGGGCGATGAGCGGGGGCGACTTACGTTTGCATGCGTGTCTTGACAGAGTCTAGAGGATACTGCGGCGGCGTCTGGCGTCAGCGAGGCGGCCCGAGCGAGGCGCGGACGCGGCAAGATGGTACTCACAGCCGTGACGGTGGACAGCAGACTGCTGGAGCTGGCGGCAATCTCGGTGCGGTACTTTCTGCACCAGCGGCGGTACTCGTGGCTGGCCAGGAGGGCCTGCGAGACGGGCTTGGGGGTGGGGAGGGGTGCAGTGCCGTCATCCTGCGGCGGCGAAGGCATGCTGGCTATCGCTAGCGTTTGAAGACCCGGCGCAGGTCTTCAAGGCAATCGCGATATGGCCAGCAGCCAGAGAAGCTCCATCAAGACGCGCGCGCCAGTCGAGCGAGGTGCGGTGCGGCGGTGCCGAGCTTGGGCGAATTGGGCGGGTGGTGTTGGGCGGTGTTGAGCGGGCTCGTGTGGTGTTGCGGGGTCGGGGTGGCGAAGTGACGGCTGCGAAACGCGAGGGGCCCTGTTGGCAGGCAGCGCGCGCGTGGTTGGCGGGCCGCTGTCAGATGTGACCGGAGCAGATGCGTGGTTGACGTTGTTTAAGCATGGGCGATGATGTGGGGGGCGCGCAGGTCGGCTAACCACGCCCAACCCGCTGATCTGCGCTTCTTCATCCAATGCGGGTGCGAGCGCGCATGTGAGCGCCCCGGCGATCAGCTCACCCTCGCGCCATGGCCCCAGGGCCCGCCAGCTATTTAATCTGGTTGCGCGCCGCTCAGGAACTCCCTCGCCCATGCACATCACCAGATCTGGGCCTGATCCCCCTGCCCGCGTGCGACGCGAGGCCGCCGCTGCGGCCGCGCCCTTCACCGTGGGTGCGAATAGTAGTTGCCTCTATCTGTCTATATGCTCATGATCCGCGTTTCTCATCAGCCTGCCGCGACGCCTACAGCGCCAGCATCGCGACGCCGCTCGCCACGCCCACCGCCGCCAGCAGCCAGCCCCACCCCGCGGCGTCCGGAGCCGCGCTGGGCGCCTCTTTGGCAACCGCACTCGCCGACACCGTGCCAGCGGCCGTGTTCGTGCAGCTGCTCCCGCACCCGTACCCGCTCGGGCAGCACCCGCCGCCCACGCTGGCCGCACAGCTAAACCATCCTGTTGCACAAGAGCCGCTCGGGGTGGCGAAGGATGCTCCTGTCTGTGCGACAATAGTCACGCCGTTACTCACCAGATCCGTGCTGGCATGCGCCGGGCACGAAGTCTTTTGGCAGTCGCGGCCCACCCGGCAGCAGCCTCCTTCGTAGTAGGCAGAGCACGCATAGAAGCCCGTGGGGCAGCCATTGATGCTCCTCGTGGACGAGGGGCTGGCTGTGATAGAGTCCGCGTCGCTGGTTGGCCGCACCGGAGGGAGGGCCCCGCTGGCGCTGCTGGAAGTCGATGTCGACGTGGCTGTGGACAGCGCCGGGCATTGTGCGGATCCACAGGCCCTGTCTGTGGGACAGCAGCCTCCTCCCAAGCTTGCCGGACAGGACCTGAAACCAGTGCTGCAAGTAAGTGTGCCTTGGGTGCTGGTGCTGGTGGTGGTCGAAGTGGGCGTAGAGCTCGGGGATTCGCTTGTCGTCGTCGTGGTGCTCGTGCTGGCTTCGGCGCTGGAGGTAGAGCTTGTTCGGCTGCTCACCGTCGAAGTAGCTACGGGAAGTGTGGTCGTCATAGTGACCGTGTTGCTCACAACGCCTGGACCGAGTCAGCTATGCTCCCCTAAGGCTAGCAGCAGCATGGCAACTTACAGCCTACATCCTGACAAATGTAGCCTGGAATGCAACAGCCCCCGTTATCGCTGTCCGGACAGCTCGTATAGCCAGCGTCGGTATTGCAGTTCGACACGGAGCCAGAGCATGTACTCCCTGAGGGACAGCAGCCCACATCGCCCAATCCAGTATCCTCGACGATGACGCAAGTCTCACTCGAGGGGCAGCAGCTGTTCAGTCGGTCGATGTTGGTGCAGCTGTTGGTCCCGGCGGGGCATTGGAAGTCCCGTTTCTCGAGTAGGTTTCTCCGAAAAACCCTGAGCAAGCTGCGCCCGGGATGTTGCGTCTCCGAATGAAGGAGAAGGGGTGGGAGGAGGGTCTCAGCCAACGAGGCATTCGAGTAGTGTTCATCGACATCTACAGCCTCTGCCCTATGCCTGAAATTGTCCGCCGTCTCGTTGCGGTCCTCTCCGGCGCTTGCGTCCTCGAACTGCCAGTAGTGAAGATAGAACTTCTCCCCCGGATCGCCGCTCATCTTCTGGACCGCAGCAGGGTCCTGCCATGCCATGCGCTGCTGTATCTGTGCATCCCGCTTGACGAACTCCTCATGCTCGGGCCAGTATTTCTCGTGCTTCGGTAGGCTGTAGGGCCACGGCTCGGCAGCGGCAAGATACGCAGAGGACACTAGGAGGAGGAGCGATGACGGCAGGGAGAGGAAAGAGCTCGGCATGGGGGAGGAGAAGGAGCCGAGTGTGCGGGTCGATAAGCGATGCAAGAGAAGCGTGACGCAGCACCGGGTAGGCGGATAAGAATACTGTGCACGAAGGCGAAGGTTGGTGCAGGTGCTGAAGAATCAGCTAGCTATGTGTGGTGTCAGCAGAGAGATGGCTGGCGACAGCGCAGCGACGATTCCTGATTTTAATGGCGAGGTTGGGCGTCGGTGAGGCTGTCGACCTCGCTTTGCTGAGAGCGTCCCGTGGCATCGCGCCCGCTGACTGGCCCGCGGCCATGCCTGCACGTTCAGGCACCGCGCGATGCGATCAGGCTTGGCCGGATGATGCGCGGAGGGGTGAGGAGAGATCTGGAGCTCGCACGCAGCTCTCCACCTTCGGCCCGCCGCAGAGCACGGACCCCGGCCCTGCACCTCTGCGCCGCTGCGCTGGCCTGCCCTCCGCCAGCACATCCGCTTCTCCTCTCGAGCTCCGTTGGCCTCGTCGATTCCCGCTCCTCTTTCTCACGCCAGCTGGGGTTTTCTGCACTCACGCAATCAACGAGGCTCTCTAATAAGGACATGCAAAGTACGCTGGCCGGGTCACATCCCGGTCAATAGAATGTATGGCGGGCCTATCAATGCTCTGCCAGCAAACGCAGCCCCTGTCTTGTGGACCTCTATAAAGCTCCTCCTTGTTCCACCCGCTCAGCCTTACTAAAAACTCTTCTCATTCCTTTATGAGGCTCATTTAGAGCTCTTTGACCACATCTTTAGACTTTCCTAAGCACCTCAAACCACCACTCTGATACCTCGCAACCAGGAGCCAAGTCCGTTGCCGCCATCGGCCTTGAAGCTTCAATCATCCAGTCCGCGGATGCTTGCAACAGGCTGACAAATCAGACCCATGATATCGCGGGAATCCGGTTGCGACAAGCTCACAGCACAATACGTCTACTCTCAAATGATTTGAACGCAATCAAGAGCCTTCACAGCCGCCAATCACCTGGTTCGGACGCGGAGTCTGTTCGTCTCGGATTTTTACAAGACAGTCGAATTCAGATCACCAGACTGGAGGCCTATATGCTTGCCGCGATGCCTCTAAGGTAACGCTTCAAGCGTTCCGCAAAAGTTCCACCCATTCATGATGGTCACACATAATGGCTGCGTCCAGCAGGTACTCGGACAAGCGGGTCAATTTGAGTGAACCCTAAAGCTACAGCTACATTATTCCGCAACTACTCATACCGCTCCGGTTAGTAAAATTCCGATCAAGCGAAACTGCAACTATACCACTATCAGCATCAACAGAAGGATCGAGCGTCAGGATATGTTGATCAATTCAGGAAAATAATGTGGTCTAAAAACATTGTCTATCTTTCTACGAGCGACTAATCCACTTTGAAAACAACTTTCCCCTTAGCATGTCCTGTCTCCACCTTGGCAAACGCCTCCGCATACTGCTCCAATCTCCACGCGCTATCCACCACGGCCTTCGCTTCCCCTGCCTCGAGAAGCTCCGCGATATTCTTCAACTGCCAGCCAAGAGGCTCCAGGATGAAGAAGAAAGACTTGACGTACTTGCTCGCCAGCTCGGCCGGTCTAGCAGGCTCCGGATGGCCATAGACACTGATAAGCATCCCCGACTCCTTGACCGCAAACCACGCATCCACAAGAGTCTGGCGCCCCACCATGTCGAGAATAAAGTCAGGCTTCTTGTTACCCGCAGCCACCCATTCTCCAAGCGTTTGCTTCCTGTAATCAATCACCTCCGTCGCACCCAGGCCTTTGACAAACTCCACATTCCCGGTCCCGCACACGGCAACGATCTCCCGCACTCCCACCGCCCGCGCAAGCTGCACAGCCCAAACACCCACCCCTCCCGCCGCCGCGGTAATCAAAACCCGCCTCTTCGCATTCTCAGCCTTCGTCTCCTCATCCCTACCAAAGCGCAGTCCGCCCCACCGGAACAACGCTTGGTACGCCGTCAACGCCGAAAGCGGCACCGAAGCGCTCTCCTCCCACGAAAGATTCTTAGGCCGGAGCGCCAGGTCGGACGTGAGGGCGACGGTGTACTCCCTGGCGTGACCCGTGCGGTGTGCGTCGGTGAAGCAGTAGACCTCGCTTCCCGGCTGGAAAGGCGAGGCCGCCGGGGCGGTGACGACGGTGCCGGCGAGGTCGTAGCAGGGCACTTTGATCTTGTCGGCCTCGATGAGGGTCGGGTAGTCGCGGTCCCAGAGCAGCTCGCCGGCGCAGATGGCGGTGGCGTGGACTTTGATGAGGTGCTCGTCCAGGGCTGGGCGGGGCGTGGGGGTGGGGAGGGTGGTGATGGTTAGGTCCGGCTTTTGGACGTCGGGCTGGAAGATGGCCCGGATTTGGGTGGGGATGGCGGTCGAAGACATGTTTGTGGATTGATCGATGGATGATGAGCTGTGGAATTCTCTGTCGCCCTTACAGACGTGGTCATTTATATGTTTGCTTGCTCTAATAGTCTTTCTTCTGTTCGGCTTTGGTATTGGTGTCGGGAGGTTGTCGGGCATCGGGCCGGTTATTCGGGTATCGTGAGTCCTCCCGAGAAGTTGACGCCATCAAGCCAGAGAATGAGAAATCTTCTCGAAGCAATTCCTTCGCTGCTGTTTAGCTCTCCTATTCTTTCCATGGACCTCCTATTCTCAAGAGCTTTGCCGAAAGTTCCCGACACAGCTCCGGCAAGGAGAGCTTTCCGCGTGTCGGTGTTACTCAATGCACGACTTGAACATTCAACCGGAATGTTCAGGTCCACGGTACAACAAATATTTCACTTCGTGAAAATGATACATGAGCTTCTGACTCTCCCTGTGCGGGCTATATCCCATACGCATTTCACAATCTGCATAATTGCTGTGGCCACTATTGTGCAACCTGGGAGCATACAAGCACATATTAGGCGTCGAACAACGTGAAAGTGCTCAGAGGCCAGTCAGAGTGCTGCAGGTGGCCCAAAGTTGCTTCCGGAAGTATACCGCCGGGAAGCGATAAGGAAGAGAATGAGAGTAGCGTCAGTATGGCCCGACACCGGAAGATCTGAACACTCGCGCCAACTGTCGTGCGTAAATTGCTCCGGTCGGACCCAGCGATATGAAACAGATGGGGTCGGGATTGGACCTGGCCGGCGTCCTGTTCAATGAGGATACCCGGCTTTCTGGTGGTGGAGGAGGTGGCCTTGCTTATATAATTCCCGAATAGGCTATTCGGGTTCCCG
The DNA here is from genome assembly GCA_037356075.1 of Neofusicoccum sp. Z40. NCBI lineage: Eukaryota > Fungi > Ascomycota > Dothideomycetes > Botryosphaeriales > Botryosphaeriaceae > Neofusicoccum > Neofusicoccum sp. Z40. The sequence continues at coordinate 518,731 of JBAWJV010000004.1, forward strand.
AAAATGAGTGACGTCACGAGCTTCTTTGCCACCATGTCAACGGGGCAACATTGGCTTTCACGTCGCAGTATTGCTTATACAGCTCCCGAGTAGGCTATTCGGGTGCTCGAGATGAGTCACGGCACAAGCTCCCTTTGACTACATACTAGCAGTGGGACAGGGGCCCTCATCCAATCCCATATATAAAGACCGAATGATAAATTGTTCCACCTTCATCTCTAAATTCTCCATCTATTCCACCAGCACACAATTTCTCGTTGATCGCATCCAATATGGGCTACGAAATCGCCGACCCGGTTTACGACAGGAGGTGCGTTGGTGTACCTGCTCAATCATTCCTTTCGCAAAGACTCGATCGGTTCCCATATTGACTTGAACATCATGAATCACTAGCTCGCCTAGCCCGAGCGTCAAGGTGTTGTACACCTATGCTCTCAAGAATGTTGCCGGCTTCTCGGTTGTCGGAATGTCCGTCAAGTTTCCTCCTGGCGGAGCCACTCCACCTCATCGGCACGGAGGAGCATCCGTTACCGGTGTCGTCGTCTCCGGAACGTCCTACAACAAGATGAACAACAGCCCGACCATGGTTATGGAACAGGGTGAGACGTGGTACGAGGCTCCGGGCTGCCACCACAGAATCAGCGCGAATGCAAGCAGCACGGAGGAATTGCGTCTTCTTGTAACTTTTGTGGTTGAGACGAAGGTCGTTGAGGAGGGTGGTATTGGAGCTTTGGTTCAAGTTGATGAAGAGTATAAGGATGTGGTGCTTCATGTTGAATGATTGGGCACCTTGCCTCGGAGTTTGCAATTGCGTTTGAGGGCGGTAAATAGCCCGGCATGCAAGAAAACATCTGGGTATATAAGGCTTGGAATAAACTTCATACTCTGATCATTGAGACGTGCGGAAGCTTGATAATATATTTGTGAAATAGATTATCAACAGAGCCGATGATACTTGCACTCAATAAAGCAACGCGTTTACACGAACCTCAAATCCGTCAACGGGCGAGCAAACAGGTTACTCCAAGATTCTTCCAGCGTTTTGTACAAGCGTAACGGGTTGAATCACGAAATACCGGCTTCCTTTTGTTTAAGATAAATACGTCATCCGTCACTTTAATCAGAATCCAAAAATCCAGCTGGGTGGCTACCCTTTCAGTCCTAGCACGTTCCTTATGAACGAAGATAAATCAGCGGACCGTCTTCCCGAAGCGGGAGTCGAAATAGTAATACCAATATCTCTGCGGGTACAAGATATAATAGGACTTGTTCTGGTATGAAAACGTCTCGGAAAGTACATACGATGATCATAATTCCAAGTACTGTGAAATATTTAGCTTGTCAAAATCCCAAGCAGAGTCATTTCCAAGAAGCTACTTCCCAGCAAGTAAGATTTCTGCAATTAACTCTTCAGTTCGGATTAACCACAACAAAACTTTTGCAAACGAGAGTCTTCCAGAATGCTTTCTGCCAGTGCCCCGCCTCCGTCACGATGATCGACACTGAAAGTCACAAAACCACGCACGATAGCATCACAAGAACGCTTCGAGACGTGCTGGAAGGCGCCCACGCAGCTCGTGAAGGATACCAAAGGACTAAATAAGCAGTAAGACTGCGACAAACAACAAGACCGGGGAAAGCAGCGAAACCGAGCCGATTAGCAATAGTGGGACAAGATCGTTCAAAACAAGCTTAAGTAGTATGTTGAGCCGGACAACCGGGCGACCATTAAGCCCGAAGCAACCGAGGACAGCTTTAAATGCGGAAGAGGTCACAAGCGAACTCCGACGGAGAGATACGTCGGATTTTGAAGATCAATGACGAAGAGCTAAGGCTCTATGAGAGGAAGACGCTTCTGCTCGACGAGCTTAAGCAAACACGAATAAGTGACCCGGAGGCATCCAGCATGCGGGAGAACCTTGCACGATAGTTCTCACCGAGACATTAACCGATTAGTTGAATGTGGAGGAGGCAAGACGGTGAGCTAGAGAGGTATTATAGCAGAACGTTACTCAGGTGTATGATGCGAGTGTGAAGGAGACTGCCCATAGCCTTATTAAGGAAGGGTGGTCGGGAAATATTATCTGAATTTTAGGTGGTTTTGAGTTTGTATGTCATGGATTCTGCCTGAACATTTTGGAAGAAGTAAGCACAAGCAATGAACAAAGGAAAAATAGGCTTAAGGTTACTTTAAGAAGTTTGCTATCTTTTGGTTAGGGGATGAATCAATTTTCTTTCCATCTCCCATAACATTACGCATCATAGCTACTTTCTTCATGGTCTCCATTCTGAGGGATTTGCTATATATTCTTCCGTAGTATGTACCTCCCCACCTCTCACCCCTCCACGTTTCCGCATGGTTTAGCTCCGCGAAAATCTACAACCAAGACACCTACTCTCTCTTGGAAATTCGAACTTACAACTCACAACCTTCAATCCCCCCCCGCCACACTCCCCCCACAACAAGCCCTCGGCCTTCCCCCCGACCCCGACCCCAACCCCTAACCCCTTCGCCTCCACCCCAAAACACCCCACAGCCTCCGTCGTCTCAAGCTGCTGACGAAAGCCCCAAGCGTCCAACGCGGATCACGCGGAGCGCCAGGGCAAAAAAAAAAAGAGGATCCGCCCGAGCCCTACGCGGAGACGCTCAGACATTTTCACATGCCAGAACCCGTTCGTTCCATCTTCCCCCGTATTACCATCGTCAAACAGGATCTTGGCCACGTGCACAGCCCCCGGCCGTGGTGAGAAAGAAGGTCCGAATTCGGGATTCCCGGAAGTCGGTATCCGCCACCGTTATTATTACTACGCCCCTTTTGATGGGGTGTGCGTGCGTGCACGGGGATAGCAAGGTGGTCGGTGAGGTCATTTTCACATGTCGTGGGGAAGAGGAGGTCGTGGGGATACTGCACGTACGCGTGCATGGAGTTTGTGGTTCAAACATAAGTGGAACCTGGGGTTTTTTCTTTTGGATGAGAGAATATGGAACAGTCTATTCTGTCTATGCATCTCTCTGGTCGTGTCTTATCTACGCGGATAAAATGTGTACACGACTGTCCCAATATGCACCAAAATAAGACAATAAAAAAAATGTACAAGTCATCATAAGAAGATCGATACCCCCAAAAAACTTACAGCTTGCTCTTAAACTCCTGGCTCTTATTCTCCTTGAACAAAACCGGGCTATCCGGATAAGGATCGAACGTAATCGCGTTCAGCGGATTCAGCTCGCTGGCACGGTAAAACATATCCTCATACACCTTTCCATCCGCGCGGCCCAAACTGCTGTCGAGCTGCCAATCCGGGAAATCCCAAGCATCGACCAGACGCACGGCATGCGGCCTAATCTCCGCAAGCAACTTCATGACGGCCGACGTGCGGGCGAGCTGGATCTGGCGCACGGTGACGGCGGCCGAGGTGTAGAACTCGGACGCCTCGCTCTCGAGGGTGTGCAGGGCGTACAGGCGGAACAGCTTGTACATGAGGGTGAGGGTCTCGGGGTCGAGCTCGCGCTTGAACTCGGATGCCTGGAGGGTCTCGTAGAAGTTCTTGACGACGAGGTATTGGGAGTGGGCTTTGCTGAGGCGGTAGAAGTCGACGAGGAGGTCGTTCCAGGCCTTCTTCTGCTCGTCGCGGTGCTTGAGCGCCTCGAAGGTCAGGAAGGCGGTGCGCCAGGCGAAGGCGGCGACGATGTCTTCGTCCTTGCCGAGCACGTCGAAGGCGGCGCCCATGTCGGATTTGGAGAGGAAGTTGGCGAAGATGGTGGTCGTGTCGTTGGTCGGCTTCTCGCCGTTCAGCACGCTGCGTGCCGACTTGAGCAGGTAGCGCGCCACTTGCTGCGTGATCATGTAGTTGTCGCCTTCCCAGGTGACGGTCGGCAGGTAGTCGGAGTACCATGGGCCGATGCCGCTGAAGCTGCTGTAGCCGTGGCCACCGCAGGCGCGGCGACACACCTCCAGACCCTCGGCAGCGGTGGAGCTGGCCAGGGACTTTAGGCCGCAGGACGTGGCGTGGAGGTCGGCAAGCAAGTCGCTGCCGGCTTCGGTCTCCTCGGGACCAGCTCCACGCTCAGCACGACCGTTCTTGGCGGCGGGCTCGTTCATCCTCTTCTGGTTCTCCTGGTAAAGAGCCATCATGCTCTTGCCGGTGAAGTGGAGAGCGAAGGTGGCGGCGAGGAGCGTCAAGAGACGAATCTGCACCATGGTGTAGTCGAGAACTTGCGTCTCGCCCTTCTTGTCCTTCGAATCCTTGTCCTGGAACTGTCTCCTGACAGCGCAATATCTGGTAGCGATGGTGACGCCGCGCGCAAGGGTGCTACCGGCCTGCATGACGATGTTGCTGCGAACCCAGGTCAGGGTGCCGTAGACCAGGGCGGCCTTCTCAGGATGGATGTATTGGCTGGTCTCGGGGTCGACCTTGGAGAAGCGGGCAAGCATGTTGACGTGGGGAATCTTGACCTTGTTGAAGAGCAAGAAACCGTTATCCATGGTGCTATTGGCGATGCTGGTCAGCGGATTGCCTTTCCGGGTAAAAGCAGGGATGTTGCAGGGATGCTCACTTGTATCCGAACTTGGGTCCGATATCGCCGATATGGATGTTGGGCAGCGGCTGGTGGGTCTTGAGGTCCCTGATGGGCACGACGAAGGGGTGCGGGCCGTAGGGCTTCTTGTTGATGATCAGCTGGGCCATGACGACGGCGTGGTTGGCGGTGCGGCCGAGCGAGCCAATCCACCACTTGGCGGCGGTCAAGGTGGGCGAGTGGATGATGAAGGTCTTGTCCTCCGGGCTCCAGATGGCCAGCGTCTCGAGACCGCGCACGTTTGAGCCGTGGCCCAGCTCGGTCTGGGCATAGCATCCCATGTATTCGTAGTTCGCCGCCTTCTCGTAGAAGAGTTTGCGCTGCTCGGGCGTGCTCTGGTCCTTGAGGGTAACCTGCGGGGCAGTCAGCCGCAATGCTCAGGGCCAGGAGCGGGGGTTCCATACCAAGAACATGCTCTCGTGCAGGCCGTAGGGCGTAGGCTCGCTGATCAGGTCGGTGGCGGTGCGGAACTCGTCCTCAGTCCAGCCATGCTTCACCGTCAGCTGGCGCAGCCTCTTTGCTTTGGCGAGCGAGGCCTCGATGCGGTCAACGCGGCCCTGGAAGTAGTTCTGCGACTTGTCGAAGACCTTGTCGGCCTCGAGGATCTGCAGGATCCGCCTCTTGCGCTCCAGGGCTTCCTTGGTGAAGAGGAACTCCGAGAGCTTCTCGACGGGGATGTTGCTCTGAGCACGCTCCTTGGCGAGCAGCTCGTGACCCTGGGGGCCGGAGGGCGTGAGGGCCTTGACCCAGTCGGGAGTCGGTATCACGGGAGCCATGTTGGAGGAGAGGGGGGTGTGTCGGGAGGGAGAGGAGGGAGAGAAGACGCGGCGGCCATGATGGAGGCGGCGGAGAGTTAAAGCACGTACGGTATCGGCTCTCTGATGGCTGGATCGGGCAAGTACCTCGGCTCTTGCGGAGTTACTAATTCCCCGGCCGCCGAGAACCGCGCACCGGCGCCTGGACGGCCTCCCGCCGGTCACGCCGCCACCTTTGCCCACGGGGGTTCCCACGCCAGCGCCTCCGCATTGTCGCCATGACTCGTCCTCCGGTCTCGCCCCCAGAGCCGCCGTCAGCAGCCCAAGGAACCCTTGGCCCGACTGCGCCCGAACGACGGCGAACTGGCCTGGCTTTACCGAGCTTCGTGTGAACAAGAGGATCCTTCACTATTTCAGCCATCTCTCTGCCGGCTGCCGGTCTTGTCGTGTCACTGGCACGTGCCAGCCTGTTTCTGCGCTTCGACACGCATGCGCAGCTGGCATGTTTCTTCCAACAGCCGGCTCGACGGTGGCATGCCCGGTCCAGTCCCAGCCCTGCCGCTGCCGTCTGCTGCAAGGAACACGGCATGCCGATCTGGGCCTGAGCCTGGATCGCTCCGGATGTGCAAAACCCCCCAGAGCGGACCTCCGACTGTCCCACCATCCGCCCCTCGCCTCGCCTCCAGGAAATATGAGCCCCGTAACCCTTCCGATCTTCACCTCCCGCATTCCAGTCCCCAACGCGGCGAAGGATCAGAAAGCATACGACAGGGCTGTGGCCTCGGAATCCCCCGTTCCTTGTCATTTTCCGCGTCACATCCTCCATCCCCGAAGCAGTAGCGGCGTGCATCCTAAATTTAACGTCTGCGTCGAGCACATGGAAGTTAATTGGTCCACTATGCAGCAATTATTCGCTGCTTCTTGGTAGGGATTGGCTTTCCCCGCAGCTGACCTGGAGCCAACCAGTCGTTGCGATTTCATCTTCAGAGATTTTGCTCCATGCCACCTCGTTCCCTTTTCAACCAAGAAAGATTATGCGGTGTGATCTCGATCTTTACGGCGTCTTCTGAAACTCCGATTTCTTCCAGCCCCCGCTCTATGGTACCTTGTGCCCACCACCTGGACGTAACCTCTCCCAGTGCCCAGCCACTCCCTTAGTTCGTCTGGGGTACAGGTCTCTTGCAGCGGCTCGGCAGAGTGCAACTTTTTGGCAAGGTAATTGGTTAGTAACCGTTGACTGCAGCTGTTGGATATGCCGGGCGAAAACCCAACCTGTGCGCTGCAACCCTCTTCTGTGGAAGAGCGAGTGGCTTGGAAACTGTAGAAGTGGCTGTGTTCGTTCAACATCGCATGAAGGATTAAGATCCATGTACCCTTGCGAGGGCTCTAACTTAATCACAGTCCTCTTCAGAAGGCAGTGCGACGGGCCACCGTTTGTTGTTACATTTGACATAAAGCCACTGTGTCCCGGGTAAGAAACTCTATGAAGAGCTTCTTCTTTGGACTACCCCTACGTCACATTATTTCCATCATTCTTCGCTTTCAGTCTCACGACACTTCCAGTTTTTGTTGTGCGTTGCATCGAGAATGTTAGCTGTGCTTCATTCTTCTCGTCTCATGCTGCAGCCCAGACCTCCCCGGAGTTGTGTCCGTATTGGCACCCTCATCGTAGCCACTCGACGCTTCTCTCCCAAGCCTCATTTCGGGCCGGTCCGTAGGGCCAGCCCCATTCTACAGACCGCCAAGTCAAAAACATCACCAAGAGAAGCATTCCATTAGACCGCCCGCACCACCTTGAAGGAAATATAACCATGGGCACGCTGTCGCGTTGCCCCGTCACCAAGTTGCTGCAGTGACTTCTCATTTTTCGGCCAGACCTGTTAATTTCTGAAAGGGTACCGTCCATTGTTTGATCGCTGCACAACAATGGTCCGCTCTACGGTCTTCACGACCCTGTGTTTTCTTTCGTCACTCCTCCAGTCTATCGATGGCGCGTTTTTGCCGGGAGAATTTATTTCGGAACGCCGAGCACAAGCAGAAATTGCGAATCGGGAAGGTAATCCACTCATTGAGCTTGAAAGCCTGCTGGGTGTAAGTACTACCTAATGCTTGAGATATGACGCCAACCGTTGACACTTCAACGTAGTCTATGAGCACTGCCTGCATTACATCCGACAGCAACTGTGCGGTCAACTTGGCAGTCGGCTTTCAATGTGTGCTCGCGGCAGTATGCGACCAGAAATCCGCAGCACTCCAAGCATGCCAGGCCTCGAGCAACCCGCTCGACCCCTCCGATTGCGAGCCGGCAAAGTCGGCCTATAGCCTTTGCTACTCTTCAATGTACGAACTGACCTGTTGACAAGCCTGGCCCAAAGTAGAAAACAAAACGCTGACATGAATGTAGTATGAGTGCTTTCGAGGACTGTCTCTCAAATCCCTCATTGCCTGGTGCCGCCGTCGATGCTTGCGCTTCAGGTGCACTAGGTGTTGATGACAAGTGCGTCACTTCTCCGACGAGCCCTGGACTGTTAGCTTTACTGGCTTCAGTGTTTCCGACGCCGTCCGCTTCGGCTGTAGCTGAAAAGAGACAGCTGCTTCCCCTGACTACGCCGGCGGCCAGCATATCTATCCCTAAACCTCCGATAGCCGTCAGTGCGTCTGCTGGTGTATCTGTTCAGGCATCAGTTGGCGCTGGCGTGGGAGTGTCGGTCGCGTCGCCCTCGCTCCCATCCGTCAATTTGCTACCCTCCTCGCCTACGGGCGTATCAACGGCAGGACTAGGCATCGCACAGATACTGAGCCTCTTGGCACCGCTGTCCTTACTGCTTTCTGCCGCAGCAGCTGCGGCAGCCGCAGTCTCTAGCACGGCACAGGTCTCGCCGCCCTCTGTCGCCGCTCCTGGACTCACTGGGCTTTCTACCGTAGGTCTCTCCTCCACCTTAGGTCGCACTTCCGCCTTGCCGGCGACAACAGCCCTAGCAGCACCAACCGCCGCTACCTCCGCACCTACCTTCCAGTGTCCCGGTGATGAGGGCAAGTTCGTCACGGTTTCCGGTCTCACTTTCCAGATCCGCTGCGGCGTTAGCATTGGCCTGCGCCTCGCCGTCCCCCAACTCTTCAGCAGCGGCAACGATGACATCGGCGTCTGTCTAGGGACTTGTGTGCTATTGGGCCATGCAGGCGCCTCGATCAACCTGGACCTCTCCTCCCAAACTAACTGCCAGTGCTACACACAGTCCACTGATTTGGTCATCGACCCCAGCCGCATCGCCGCCGTCTTGGTCCCGAGCGGAGTCGCTTCGCCCTCGGTCTCGCTTACTTTGAACGTAGGGCTCCCGAGTGGGGTCTCTGCGGCATCTCGCTCCACTGATGGCTTGAGTTTAGGAGCTTTACCCACTTTGCCGTCGATTTCATTGGGTACCATTCCACCACTATCGTTCAGCACTCCTGCGGTTTCTGTACCCACGGCACTCCCGTCCTTCTCGCTGGCGGTACCTTCGTTGAGCGGGCTGGGTATTTCGCTACCATCTGGGCTCCCGTCGTTCTCTTTGGCTATTCCCTCTTTGCCATCTCTCTCAATCGCGCACCCTTCGTTAAGTCTACCGGGGGTGTCTCTTCCTGCCGGGCTGCCGTCTCTCTCTTCACCTGCTCCATCGTTGGCGACGCTGAGCGTTGACTCTTTGAGCATTCCGTCTGTTGCAGCGCCTTCGGCAAGTCTGCCCAGTTTGAGTTCCGGTTCTCTCAGCTTGCCGAACTTGTCGCTCACAGGAAGCGTCTCACTACCAAGCGCTCCAGCTCCGGTCATTAGTCCTCCCAGCCTCTCAGCTCCATCGGTCAGCCTTCCAGGAATGAGCCTTAGTGGTCTTTCACTACCGGCGCTGAGCACCGCTGGATTGTCACTTGGCTTGCCTCAGCTCTCTATTACGTCCATTGCACTCTCTGTCCCATCTGCTCATGTACCTCCGCTTAGCATCGGCTCGTTCTCTGCGCAATCTCTATCCTTAGGCTTGCCGGAAGTTTCTGCTTTATCCATCGCGCTCCCAGTCCAATCTCTTGGCATACCGTCGCTCAGCGTTGTCTCGCTCCCGGTTCCATCTCCCGCGGTCGTGCCGGCCTCCCAAAGTGGGCCAACAGCTGAGAGCGTACGGCCTCCATTGTTTACAATCCCGTCTGTCGGTATTTCGTTGCCTGCACTCAGCCTGCCTTCGGCACAGCTCCCACCACCGTCCCTCTCAGCGCCCTCGCTGACATTAACACCACCATCGATCTCCGCACCGGCGTTGAGCGTTTTGCCTCCGCCTTTAAGCCTGCCTTCGTTGCAGCTTTCATCGCTCTTGCTTTCATTACCCTCTGCGGCTTTGACGCTACCTCCAGCACAGCTTCCTTCACTCTCGCTTCCGGCGGCCTCTACAGGTTTGACACTGTCTTCACTGTCAGCACCCGCTTTCAGCAGTTCTGCACCTGCTATAAACTTTCCTACGATTGCTGCACCGAGCTTCCCCAGTCCTCAATTCCCTTCGATTTCACTTCCAGCGATATCGGCTCCGAGCTTACAGATCCCGACCGTTTCGTTGGGGAACCCTCTCACGGCTCTTACCACTCTGGTCCCTGATCTTCTTTCGGCTTTGGCGGTTCTTTCTGCTGTCGTCCCAACAACTGTACCAATCAGCGTACCCAGCTTGGCACCTGAGGTTTTCTCAGCTTTGGGATTGCCTGAAGCCATCACACCAGTTTCAGTACCAACGACTTTGGCCCTCGGGGCTGTGTCAGCATCCGGGATCCCAACTGCTACTGCTATCTCGCCGATCTCTGCGCTATCACAAACACCTACTCTGGTTCCTGAGATCTTCTCAGCTTTAGGATTGCCCAACGCTTTTTCGCAGATCTCCGGGTTAACAAACTTGCCCAGCTCAGTCCCTGAACTTCTTTCAGCTTTAGGATTGCCTAATGCAGCCTCGCCGATCTCCGTGTCAGCTGGCTTACCCAGTCTGGCTTCCGGTATTATTTCAGCTTCAGAATTGCCTCAAGCCAGTACTCCAACATCCTTATCAACACGCTTACCCGATCTCGTCCCAGCTGTACTCTCCGCATTAGGACTTCCTCACGTCGTCGCACCGCCATCTGCACCGACCAACTTACGGAGTTTGAGCTCGGAGAGTTTTTCGTTCCTTGGGCTACCAACAGCGGTCTCTTCTGTCTCTGGCCTGTCCTTTCCGACAGTTTTACAAAGTCTTAGCCCGGAAATCTTTTCGATCTTAGGTCTTCCTTTTGTGACGCCACAAGCATCCGTCCTAATTCCCACAAGTTCTTTGCAAACACTTCTTTCGGGAATTTCGGTATCAACGGCCCTCTCCAGTTTGAGCGTCCAGCCTTTACAACTCTCGCAAATCTCTACGGCCCTTCCATCTCTCCAAAGCTTACCTAGTCCGAGTGTCCAGCTCCCATCGATATCAACTTACCCCACGGGGCTGCCGAGCCATGGCACTGGTACTGGTACCTCTTCAATATTTGAACTGCCAAGTTTGCCTGCTCCATTTCCAACAATCCCTGGATTGCCTTCCACTTTGATCAGTTTGACTGTTCCCTCCGTACTCGCCTCCCCTACCGCATTGTCTAGTCTGAATGCTCAACCCCCGTCGGTCTCAGGACTACCTCCGGGGTTTTCAAGCTTATCATTACAGCCGGTTTCCGGGCTACCAATGTCGCGACCCAGCCTAAGCGCTCAACTCCCGTCCTTGCCTTCAGCTCCCAGCTTAAGCATCAGCGTTCCAAAGGGCACATCGATTCCGCAACCACAAATACCTTCCGTCCCGTGGTCTTTGCCAGCATCGGTCTCACCACCATTCTCCGGCATTTTCCCCCCACCAATCGCTACACCGGAAGTGAGCACTCCCCAAATCCCGAGTTTGTCAATTCCATCCGCTGCGGTGTCCTTGCCCACCACAAACTCATTGGGACTTCCGCTCACCACCGCTATCGGCACAGGAATGGGCGCACCTCCTTCTGCAGCTCCTTCTCTTCCCATCGGCATATCCGCCTCCTTGGGTGCCTCCATCGATGCCTCAATTGGGGCCGGTATTGGCATTTCCGCAAACCTTCCGAGCGTAACGCTTCAGACTTCGCCTTCAGGTGTGAATGTCGTCGAGACTGCGGGTTATACGCCTGGCACCAGGCCGATATTTGTCACGCTGGACAAGCTGGCGGCTTTGAGAATGAGGCAGCTGGGCCTCCCCACTGTCTACTTCCTCACGCCCACGAGCTTGACTGCGTCGCTAACAGGATCTTTTGCCACAAGAACGGGCGGGATCGAGGGGTCGACCAGTGCGAATTTCACGATCTTCCCTACTGGGACAAAGGCGCCTACAGTTGTTATTGCTACGCCAGCTCGCGCAGCTTCCGGTTCGCCAATATTGAGTTTTGGCACCGCCACAATTTCACCAACTTTCTCAAGTGTCCCATTTGCTTCATCAGCAGCGTCGAGTGGAGTCAGCGGGGCTTTGAGTAACCCCTCGGCGCCGTCTCCCATATTATCATTCCCAGCACCAATGATACCGCCACCACTGGTATCATCACCACTGGCATCATCACCAGCTGCATCATCAGCAGCACCAATAGCCCCACTACCACCATCGGTGTTCTCAGCACCAACGTTCCCAGCACCAGCGTTCTCACTACCCGTGGTCTCAGCACCCGTAGCATCACCACCAATAGCAATCCCGCCCTCCGCATCAGCACCCTCAGCAATCCCCCCAACCACCTCCCCCCTCCTCCCATACATCCTCACCGTCACCCGCACATCCGGCCCCTCAGCCTTCACTAGTACCCTCGGCACCGTCGTTAGTTAACTTATCTCCATAATAATCGTCATCGTCAACGTCCCCACCCCCTCCGCCCCCGCCCCCTTCTTCCCCTTCCAAAACGCCACCCTCCCGTCCGCAAACGCCACCTTCATCCCCACAAACCTCCCACTACCCCCCCTTCCAAGCTCCCCACTGCCCAGTAGCAACACCACCACTACCACCGCCGCGGCCGCGGTTCGCCCCACCGGGCCTATCCACGGGCCTCCAATCATATTGCGGTCGAGCACCTCGTTGGATCCGTATTCGCAACAACCGCTCCCGACGGGCTTTGGTACCGAGTCGCCGGACACGCAGCAGCTGATCACGTCGTTGGTTCCGGAGCCGTCGGCGTGCGTGCCGGGGTATAAGCAGGTTGTTGGGACGGTGGGGCCGGATGGGCGGTTTGTTACTGTTGGGATGCCGGGGGTGGAGGGGGGTTAGGAGGGGTTGGTTTTGGGGGGTGGTGGTGGAGGAGGAGGTGGAGGAGGAGATGGTGTGGTGTTTAGGGAATGTGGATGTGTGGTATGTTTGTCGGGGTCTGTTGGTTGGGTTTATTGGGTTGGGATTGTGATTTGGCGGTGTCTGGTTTTGGTTCAGGAGCCTTTTTTTTTTCTTTTTTTCGCCGGCGCCCGAGTGTTGGCCATTGTCGCTTCTGGGGTGTAATGTTTATGAATTTGTTTGGCTTTGCTTGAGTAGTGTTCTCGTTAGCTAGCAATCTGACTTTTGAGAATTATTTCTTGTCAGAGCGAAGATACTGTTCGTTTGTTCTCCGATGTGGATTGTTTTTATTGACTTTCCAGATGCTGGAGCTGAAAATCGAGTAAAGTGCACAAAGATATTTCTTATACACACAGTATCTGTCATGTATAGTGCGATGAGATTAGTATTCGAGATAGCAAACATGAGGAAAGTAATTTGACAGAGCCTAATTTCAATATTCATGGAGGTGGCAGGCCCTGCTCACTTCACTCAACGTATCCGGAGAAGATGGTTCGCGGGAGACGAATTACCCCAAGTTTCTCCGTGAAGACTCGACTTATTTTTAGTTGATGATTCTCGCCACGCGGGACATTAAGAAAAAATACTCTCCGAGGTGTCACTCGTTCTCTTTGTCATCAACCGCTAAAGAGGTCCCACATCCATAAATTCCTATTTAGGTATATGGAGTGAATTCAGCTTGCTTGTTATTCTTCATGATCCGTCTCACCTGCAGATGAACAACGCACTCGCTTACCACTAACATCGGCCGACGCGGAACGCCGCCGCCCTTTACCTCGTACGAACACAAAAATGGGTCATCACAGCCACCTCACCTTACATCCTCCAGGCTGCAGCATACATACGCCAGCCACGGCATCGTGAATGCTGCAGCCTGGGGGCCTGAGAAGCTCCACCTACTCTTCACCGTAATAAGACTTCAATTCCCAGAAACGCCCATCTCCAAACATTGGTGCAGGGATCAAAGGGATGGTTGCTTGCCTATCCGCTGCAGTGGAATCCTGCTGCCTGGCGCGTGAAGCGATGACAGGCCGCGCGCCAAGAGCGGCACGGCAAGAACAAGAGAATTGGCGACGGGGCGCTAATATCTCCAAGAAAGCTGGAGCAGTTTTGAAGGAATTGCTGCCTTGAAGGATGCACGGAAAAGCAAGCGGCGGGGCGGGCGCAGTAGTGAGAAAGTATGTATACAACTCGTCGACCGTTTGGGAAGGTGTACTAACCCGAAACAGGGAATCTCGCTAACGAGCTGAGGATGCGGAAAAGGCCGATGGGTCCGGCGGGGAATGAGGGTTTATGCAGGGTAGGACAGAGGGAATCGAGGGGAACATAAAAGGTGGGCGTTGTCAGCTTTGTCCATTGTTCTTGTGGCAGCATTCGATCGACCAATGTTTGCACGACCTCCGGTGGCTCAGTAATTCGAAGATATCAACAAGAAAAAAGAAGCCTCTAAGACAGATACCAAGAGCTCCAAAATGGCATCTTCCAAGACACCCCTCGAGGTCGGCGTCCTGATCGTCGGCGACGACGTCCAATTCACCGACATCGCCCCCGTCGACGTGCTCGCCCTGATCACACCGGAATGGCTCGCCGCCCTCGGGCCCGCGGTTGCGCACATGGAGAGCATGGCCGTGCCGATGAACATAGCTTACATCCACGAGAAGGGCGAAGGGGCCCTAGCCGGCCTGACCGCGAACGCCAAGATCGCCATCACCGTAGGTGTCTTACCTCTCTGCCCCGCCTCCCCCCCTTCCCCTGCTTCTCGACATCACTAACCCTCTCGGAAACAAATCAACCGCGGCTAACCTTGCCCCCCAATTAGCACTCCCTCACCACCGCGCCCCACCTGGACATCCTCCTCATCCCCGGCATCCCCCCCGCCTTCACCACCAGCCCCGCCATCGGCGCCTTCATCGCATCCGTCGTCTCGCGCGGCACCACGGTCCTCAGCGTCTGCACGGGCGCCATCCCCACCGCAGCGTCGGGCGTGCTGGACGGATGCGTGGCCACGGCGCCGCTGAGCGTGCTGCCGATGATGCGGGCGCAGTTCCCGAAGGTGCGGTGGGCGAACGAGCGGCGGTGGGAGAAGAGCCGCAGCGGCGGGGATGATGGCAAAGGGGGAGGAGCGGTTTGGACGAGCGGGGCGGTGGCGAGCGGGTTGGATTTGATGTGCGCGTTCATGCGCGAGACGTTTGCGGAGAGTAGGGAGTGGGTGGATTTGGTGATTGGCGTGGCGGGGATTGCGGAGAGGGAGGCGGAGTATAGTGAGAAGGAGAGGGAGGTGGAGTGGGTGCTGGAGGAGCGGAAGCAGTAGCAGGGTGAAACTGAGGCGAGATTTGTTCTTTGGCAGGGGTGGGCGGGATGCAGGACTGGGACTGCGGAGAGGGCTGCAAAACGCCAGTGTTGTTTTAGCTGGGCGAGGCGCGCAATGGAGATGTTCCTGCTGGTGCCGTGCGTGCAGTCGTTGTGAGGGGGTCCCTGCTCGGCAGCCGTGACGTTGGCGGGCGGCTCCTCTGTTCTCCGCACGGGAGAATGCGGAGGAGCGGAGCAAGGTCGGCGACGCGGCGGCGAGGCGGATGAGGCGAAGACGCACGAGGCGCAGCTGCCGGCCGCGGGTGATGCAAGAAAAGCAGCAGGCGCGACCGGCGACTGGCTGGGCGGGCTGCCGGCGCAGATGACCGGCATCGGCGGGCGCGATCTCGCCAATCAGCACATGCGCGCTCCTTCCCCTTGCGGCTGACTGGCTCGCCGCGCCTGCGACGCTAGCAGAAGGCGCACGGGCCCGCCTTCCGACTTTCTCCATCCTCTTCCTTTTGCCGGCGCCGCTGGTTCCTTTATCGCACACGCGCCTCAACGCCCGCCCACGCGCCTCCGCTTCTGCGTCCTCGTCCTGTTGCGCTCCCTCGCGTCCACGCTCCCTCATTCTTGTTTTGCCGCGACCCGCATCTGATACCCGGATCGTCCACCTCGGCGCCCATCCGTCGCCCGCGCCGCACATCCACTGTCGCTGACTCCGCTGACTGGATTTTTATCGCCGCCGACGCCCATCGCCGCGTAATCGTTGGCACTCCCATCTGTCGCTCCTCATCCACCCGCCGCCCGCCGCCCGCCGCCACGATGAAGATCTTCTCGACGACGCACGACTTCAACTACTCCTGGGAAGAGGTCTCGATCAACAACTGGCGGAAATACTGTCCCTGGAACGAGAAGACTCCGCATGTCATCGCCGTCGACACCATCTCGCGCCACGTCGACCCTGCCACCGGCATCGTGAGTCCTGCCTGCCCCTTCGCGTCCGGCCAGAAAGATTGCGTCATTATTTTTAGATTATCCGTGCTGACCATCGCAATTCGCGCGCAGCTCCGCACCGAGCGCCTTATCACCTGCAAGCAGTCCGCGCCCAAATGGCTCAACTCCTTCCTCGGCGGCCAGGAGGTGTCGCACGTCTTCGAGACGTCCTACGTCGACCCCAAGAACAAGAAGGTCACTATGACTAGCGTGAACATGACCTGGTCGGACCTGCTGTCGGTGCGCGAGACCGTCGTCTACAAGCCTTCAGCCAATGCGCCCAACACGAACACCACCTTCGAGCAGAATGCCAAGATCATCGCCCTCTGCGGCGGCTGGCAGAAGGTCAAGAACGGCATCGAGCAATTTACCGTCGAGCGCTTCCAGCAAAACGCCGCCAGGGGTCGCGAGGGCTTTGAGATGGTTTTGGAGATGAGCAGGAGGGCTTTTGCCCAGGAGAGGGAGCTACGCAGGCTGCAAGAAGCGAGGTTGTGAGCGCCTGCGCTTGCGTGGGCGCTGTCTGCGGTGCGGAAGCCGGATTGCGAGTCTTGGTTTGCCGCTTGCATCATCCCTCTCCACCTTCCTCCTGTCCCGGATCGATCTACCGATGACGCCTCATCAACAACTCCGATCGACGAGACGGGCTTCAGCCCCGCCCGCCTCACTCCTTCTTCGCAACCTGTATTTTGATGCGTTCAGAGCATGGCGTTTTTGATTTTTCGGTGGGCTCCGCGAAAGAAAAGTTCTGCATTTTTTCCTCTCTTTTCTCTCAACTTTCGAGACATAGAGCATCAGGGTGGAGTTCGAACAAACGTTGGGTGGCCTAGTATCAGTTCTTCCCTTTCCTCTCGCTCACGACTCGGTTACGCGTAGACGGCTCTCCTGCTTTTCCGCACTTTATCTTCCTCTGCAACCCGATTTGGTTTACTTGCATAGACAAAAGACAGACACCTCTCAACCCTCTTAGTTTTCTCTCTCTCTTTTCTCCTGGAAGAGCTGAGTCTGAGTTGCGGTCGAGATAGACAGACAGCTGCTGTAATGTTGAATAGAGGAGATCTCTCTTTGAATGCCAACACTAGTCCTATTGCAATCAATTGTGGGCGTGCTGGTTGCAGATAAATTCCTGCTGATGATCTTTTCGGATGCGAATGCGAGCTATCGCATTCACGTAACGACTCGGCTGACGCAATCAGAGAGGGTAGCCGGGCCATTGTATGCCGAAGGTCAATAAAGTTTTCAGTCATGCCGAATGTAATAATAGTTTGTACCACCAGAGCCGCCACTACTCCATCAGCAGAAAAAAGAAAAGAAAAAAGCCTCAACGACTTACATACTTCCACCCCACAAGGAACCCCCCCCCCCCACGGCTTCATCCGCAAAAATTTCCGCCCCCAAAGAAAAAAATAGATCAAAGATAGTCAGGAAAGCGCGCGAATATCCACCTCCCCGAATCCTTCCCACCGCCGATCACCGCCCGCTTCCACAACGCCCCGTCTTCCGCCTCACTAAAACTCGCCCTGATGATCAACACCACCACCACCACCACCACCACTTACCATCGCTTGCATCAATCATCGCTTCCCAGCTCACATGCCCTGAAACCGCCAAATTGTCTGATCTGCTTCTCTTCCGCGCATCCCCCTTGCATTAACGTCCCTCCCACATGTATGTACGATCCTTCTTCCTTCCTTCCTTCCTCTACTGCCAGTCGCAAATTAACTACTCACCTACTTGCCTGCCTACCTACCAACTAATTCGCCTCACCTCGCCTCACCTCGCCTCACCTCTCACTTCCCCGTGCCCCCTCTCCCGGGAGCGAGCCCGGGAGCGGGAGCGGCGGAAGCGGGAGGACCCCTCCCCAACATGGCCCTCAAACTCTTCGCCCCAAACCCTTCCAGCAAAACGCCCTGCTCCGTCGGCGGCTCCAGGGAGGGCGACGGCACAGCAGCAGAAATAAGGCTCGGGATCCCCTCCCCCTGCAACTCCTGCTCATCGCTCACGACCGAGCCATTCACAGCCAGGATATGCCTGTGATACAGCAACCGCTCCCCGTCGTCGGCGTCGTCGTTGATGCCCGAGAAAGTCAGGTCTTGCTCCGTGGTGCCGGAGCTGTAGCTTTGGGGACTGGGGGAGGCGATGGAGAGGTAGGATGCGGAGCCGGATTGGCGGGTGTGGAGGAGGGTGCCGATGGTGGTGGTGGTGGCGTTGGGGGAGGAGGAGTGGTTGTTGGAGTAGTCGTAGTCTTCTAGCCCGAGGGGGAAGGCGGAGGAGCCGAGGGTGGAGACGTGTTTGGCGCGGGAGAGGGAGGCGTCGATGGTGAAGTTGGGGCCCGACGTGGCGTATTTGGTGTAGGCCCAGAGGGGGTAGGTGTAGGTGCGTTGGTAAGTGCCGGTGGATGGGTTTGTGGTTGTGTAGGTGGAATTGTCAGTCGCCGCCGGGGAGAGGAGGTCTGCTTGATCCAGGCCCGTGGTTTTTTGGGCGTTTACTTGGACGTTGCCCGCGTCGGAGAAGTTGCCGGTGTTGGAGAAGGTGAGCGTCTGGCTCCAGGACGCGTCATGCTCGCCTGCAGTAGTTACCACGGTGCCGCTGACGCTGAAGCGGCGGGAAACCGTTACGGCATAGTCGAGGGTAGCGTTGGTGCCGTTTGCGCTGATCCCCCCGGCCACGGAGCTGACTGCGATGCTGGGCTCGGGCGCAGAGACGGTGGGGACGGTCCCCGTCGTGATGGCTGAAGCGTCGTCCGCCAGCCACAGGAACACCTTGCCTGTCACCACCCAGTAGCTGCCGACCGTTTCACTTAGGCGAGCCTGCCCGGGTGCCGTGTCGTTTAGCCCTGTTACCCGGATCTCGAACGTATGGTCTAGACCGTCACACAGCAGCGGCAGCCAGGGGGTAATGTCAATCTGGTCTTCTTTGAGATCGAATGCGTCGATGCCTACGATTGGGCGCCAAAACCCCGGGGCCACGCCACCTGTGAAAATTATCGGAAACGGCCACACTACCCCCGCCATGGCGCCGTCGATGTAGAGCTGGACCTCCCGCCAAGGCGAATAGCCGTACAGCGTCGTCACAGACCCGAAGGCCGATACATCCGAGGACAGTACGTTGGCCCACCAGAACTCTTCAGTAGACTGCCCGTTGGCCGAGATGGAGAAGATTGCCCGCTCGATGTTTTGCGGGAGGGATAGTGTGTTAGTTGCGTTGTCCGTCGGCAGGTTGAATGCACTAGCGCCGTCGGTGAAGGATTTGCGAGCTGAGACAGGAAGGATAAGATCAGCTGGCGCGAATGACGACTCGGGATCGTTGTAGAATGAGGCGGTTAGGGTTGTGTTGAATGTGCCCGTGTACACATCGGTGATCAGGTTCCCCAGGTCGAAGATGATCTTTTGGGGCTCTTTGAACAGAGGCAGGTATGCCGACATATCCTTGACGTACGTCCAGATGATGCCATTGGTTGTTGGCTCCGCAGTCGATGTTCTAAAAATTTCGGTGTCGTTGAAGTACATCAGTGCCAGTCGGTCGTATTGCCGGCCTCGCGACGCAACCGTCAGGTTGAACGTGACCCGGTTAAAATCGCATGCAGGTGGGACGTATGAGCCTACGATCAAAGCGGTTAGTTCTGCACTACTTGCTGAAGGTTAACGGGTCGGGACGAGCAGCGGTCGACCATGCTGGTAAATGCAGCTGGCCGCAGGAAGAGCTAGAAGACAGCCGGTGCATTATGCACGCACGCAACATGCGGAACGACTACGTGCAAGTCCAGGGCGAAGCCTCATGAATATCACCAATGATGTCTCGCGGAAGCAGAAATGACACGCAGGGAGCAAGGATCGGTAGACGAATGGACTTTTTGATAAGGCATGTACGAGGAGAATGCTGCATACCAACAAAGGGGTCGCCGTAGCTGGAGGCAAAGACATGTTCCATCAACGTCTCCTGGCAAGCAGGCTGGGCCGGCGCCAGCACCGGTGGGTCGACCTCGAGCACCTCCAATGGGGAGCTCGAGGCATTCTCAGCACGAATGGCGAGGTGCTTTTGCTGATGGGGTCCACCCAGCCATCGAATCGAAGCGGCAGCGGCCGCCCCGGGAAGCTGCAAATCAAAACAGAGAGCTAGAGCTGCAAGTAGTAAGACAGAACCCAGACTGCTCAGCACCCTGGCGAACAGCCGTGCTGGCGTCATCCAGGCGTTCACAGGCAATGCTGCGCGCGATCGAGGCTGTGGGCCGGGCGCGGGCCATTCGGGCCCTTGCGATGCGTGATGTTCGTGCATGTCGGACGCGCAGGCAGGCTGGCAATTGCCTCAGCCGCGAGGCCGATCAGCGGATCCTGAGTGGTAGGGCCCGCTATTCTCGCCTCGCGGAGGTCACGGCGGGGGTTTGAAAGCGATTCGCTCGTTTCGGAATTTTGCGCAGGGCGACAGGCGAGGATTGGTGGGGACGGCTTCAAGGCGCCGCGATCCCATAGGCCGGGATGAGCGTCGGGGCCGGTGGTTGGGCTCTGCGGAGGCCAACCTGTGGTTACGTCTGGCGCGCCAAGGCCGGGGAAGTGTTGCGCTGTCGGCGGGCAGTCGGGAGGGAAAGAGATCAGTCACAATGGCTGGCTAACCCCGGCTCACTTGAGGGTCGTTGCGGTAGGTGTTCCAGAAGCGCTGGACGGCCTTGTTGGCGACCTCGTTGCCGGTGTACTGCTGGCGGAAGTAGTTGAACAGGCCGAATTCGTCGCGGGTGAAAACGTAGGTGTCGGGCTGGGCGAGCAGCTTGGACCACACGCCCTGGAGCTCGCGCTGCAGGAAGGCGTAGACGGCGGGGTCGACGCCGGACTCGGTCTCGCGGGCCAGGTCGAGGGCCTTTTGTAGGGTGAGATAGCCGTGGCCGTTGACTACTTCGCCGTTACCCATGGCTGGCAGGACGCGTGGAGGGCGGGGGCGGCTAGGACAGGGCGGGCAGGTGCAGAGCAGAGAGAGGCAGGCGGAGAGAAGGGGCAATGCTGGAGAGGGAGGCATCTGGAGGGCGGGCGCGGGCGGGCTATAAAGCTGGCGATGGAGAGCAGAGGAGAGCAGGACCCACGTGGAGTGACAAGGCCGGCGCAGCAGCAACGGCGCCGACGGCCAGGACCAGGCGGCGTGCAGCGCAGGGGCGGCGTCGAAGTCAGGTCGGCGCGGCGCCGGTTGTGGAGGGCGCTCAGGAAGCGAAGTGAGAGGCACAAACAGAGTTAGATGTCGCGCATCAGACGGCCGAGAGCGCGCAACGGCCGCGCGCCGGCGGCGGGGAAGATCCCTTGCGGGCGGCGCGCTTCGCTGCCCCTCAGGGGCGCGGCGGGCGAGGCGTGACGTGGGCGCGGGCACGCACGCAGCGGCGCCCGGGGGCGTGGAACCTGCCACGGGAGCGATCCCAAGTCGCAGCTGACTGCAGCGCGGGTAGAGCCGACCGCCACCAGCGGCCTGACGTGCGCGGTCCGATGAGGCGCGCTGCAGAAACGCGGACAGAAGGCCTTTTCTGCGCGCCATCACCGCGCACGCAAACCTTATCCGCGCCGCTCACGCCAGCCTGCCGGTCAGCGCGCGCAGGGCAGCCACGCGGCTTCACGCTGCGCGCGCTGACTCGCGGCGCTGCCGGCTGCCGGATGCGGCGCCGCCGGTACCTGTCGCTGCGTGCCTGCTGCTTCCTGCAGGCGCCGTGTCCGGCCAAGCGCCAGCAGGAAGAGAAGCCGCGCGCCGGTGAGGCAGGCGCGCGCGCGGGGCGCTGATTCGCGGCCGCTTCAGGCGGCGCGCAGGGCGGCGATGCGGCTCCAACGAAAGCTAAACAGTGGAGGGCGGCGCGCGCGTGGGAGAGAAGAGCGCGCGCGATTAGAGTTTGCACACGAAGGCTCATCTCCGGGCGGCGCGCTGGGCTGCCTCACCATCAAAATAGCGAAGCCCGCGACTCGGCGCCGCGCCCGCCGACGCTGCCGTGTGTTTCGGCCCGCCGCACCCCTGCGCGCCGGCTCTGTGCGCCGGCCTTCGAGAGCATTTTCGAAGCATCGTCGAACACGCGCAGAATGCCTGACGCGCTGCCACCACCCGCCCACACCACCACGCCCGCCTGCCACCGCGCCGCCGCCTCAACATGAAACCGCTGCGCTTCGTGCCCGCCGCCGCGCCCTTCCGCTCACCGCCGCGCGCCGCGCCCGGCCCGCTCCAGCTGCGCGCCCGCCTGCTCACCACCGCCCACGCCCGCCTGCCCACCGCTGCCCTGCCGTCCGCGCTCCCCCGCCCTTTCCTCCGCGGAGGCCAGGCCCTCCGCCGCGTCTGCTCCGCGCCCTCACCGCTGGCCCGCCTCCTCCGCAGCCCCGCCGCCCGCCGCTTCAACAGCAATGCCTCCAAGCCGAAGCCCGACCCCACACCCCACCTGGGCAGTCCCAAGCCCGCCCTCTCCTTCTCCCAGCGCATGCGGAAGCTCTCCCGCGAGTACGGCTGGGTTGCGCTGGGCGTCTACCTGGGCCTGTCCGTCCTGGACTTCCCCTTCTGCTTCCTGGCCGTCCGCATGCTCGGCACCGACCGCATCGGCCGTTGGGAGCACGCCGTCGTCACCGCCTTCTGGGATGCCGTGCATGTCGCCTTCCCTCATCTGCACAACACGAACGAGCTAGAAGGCGCTGTGGAGACCGAGGCCGGCCAGGTGCGCGACGGCGCCGTAAGCCACAGCGAGGCCGTTGACGCCGCGGTGAAGGCCAATCGCGGCGAGGAAGCTAGTATGTGTCCCACCGCCGTGTGAGCACCATTGTCTGCGCTCTGACTGATTCGACTGCAGCGATATGGACGCAGCTCGCCCTCGCCTATGCCATCCACAAGTCCTTCATCTTCGTGCGGGTCCCGCTCACGGCTGCCGTCACACCCAAGATCGTCAAGGTCCTGAGGGGCTGGGGATGGAACATTGGCAAGAGGAAGCCTAAGGCATGATGCCAAAAGCGAACAAACTTCGCGGGCTTCTGAATGCGCCCGACGCGGCTGTAATAGAAGGGCCATGTGTAAAGATTATTGTATGCGTTGACTGTTCCATTTGCACGTGAGACCGGGCAGGGCACCTGAGCATATTCGCAGGAGTCGGAATTGCCGGGCAGGTATTTTTGGAAAGGCATCCCCACTCTTCCCACCCCACGCACTCGCATTTCGCTTTTCGCATCTCAGCACAGCATTCATGTTGGTTTAAGCATCAGCACAGATCAAAAGTCGATGACCTGGGTTTTGGATCCCGAAACAGGAGCCTTGTTGATGTTGGTGTAAGGTATTGAGTGCCGAAGCGCTAACCAAGATCTCTGAACACGGGGAGTCAGGCCGTCCTAACAACCGGCTTCATCCCCGACTGCATTCTCCTGTTCCCTGGAAAGACTTACCAACACTGCGGTTTCCCAGATCACTAAACCTTCTCAGCACGGTGTGACGTAAACGCGTACCACTCTTGCAGCTGCTAGGACAGGGCGTCCTGGTGCGCGAAGTATGCTTCAGACGCCTATTCAGCACCTTGGGACAATGATCAACACCGTGGCCTTCGGGAACCGCCTGCCTAATCCCGTCGGTTGGCCCGTCCTACCGGCCAAAGCGTGGTTGCCTTGAAATCCTCTGGCTAAACATTTTAACATACTCCGGTTAATATGCTCTCTTCTGGAAATGGGAAATTGCAGCGCTACACTTTGTATTCCTCGAGCCATGGCCTGACCGGAGCTGCATCTGTAGCAAACAGCGGTCAAACGCGAGCGAACCGCGAAGGAATCGAGAAGACGCTGGCTAGCGTTAGCTGTCTGGTTCACTGAGCGTTGGCGCTGTTTCACTATCTCGATGTTTTCTGGATACGTACAGTACATGCGTTTGTATCGCTTAGCACGTGAGACACGTAAGCCACTCTGCCACCTGTGCGTACTCAAACAAGATATTTTGTTTAAAGCAGGAAGTTTTCGTATTTCAAAAGACGAACGCTCTTCATGTTTTTGGGCCCTCTTTTCTCCTCTATCTCTCAGCGTCGGAATAACACTCCATGCCATCTCCGCTTACGCCGACACCCTCGTATTTTCGATATGCTCATCCTACACGGTTCGTCTTCGAGCAAGCATCAACCCTCCAACACCATTTCTCCGCATCCAAATTCCGGCAATCGCGTTGATTACCTTAGCTCCGCACAGCCGGCAAAGGAGTGGTGGCAATGCCATAGATGCAAGAGATTAGCATCGGAGTCGCTAATGCATGTCTCAGAAGCCGAGTGCGAGCTATGTGACCACTACCGCTGCCGTAGTTGTAAGCTCATCGCCGGCGGGCCATATATTCGGTAGATGAAATGGCAAGCCCGTAACATTGTAATTCCGAGTGTACGACTCTCTGCGATAATTTCGCCTCCCGCCTTCATACACGCCACGTCTCATAGGCCTGTAGGCGATGAGAATACAATCGAGAGTCAATGTCTTGGCATACTGTAGACTATATTGACGCTTTCCTGCTCTTGTGTAGATACGCGTGCGAAGAAAGTCAAATAACCCTAATCCCGAAAAAAAGTACCTAGTCCACTCTCCAAGCTCCCGGATCCCTTTAGTTTCGCCACCATGCTGCATCATTCCCGGCGCAATCTTCAGCGCAAACCAAACCCCCACCAGAAACGCCAGCCGGAGGAGAACCCCTCCCCCGCGTCGTCCCGAAATTACTCCACGCCTGCCAATGTATCCAGAGCAGGGGATTCCTTCACGGATCCGGACGATCGGTACTGGCCTTGAGCACCTACCGCGAGGCGTACAGATTCCCTGCATCTAAGATGGCGAAGGAGACCAGGGTCGGCTGCCAGATTTCCCGCCTCTCGGTACCAACGTAGCCCAGCGTCACGGCCTTCAGCGTCATGATATGTGGGGTAGCATGGAAGGAGATGGATAAAAGGAGAACTATAGGTGGTACTTACTAAGGGATAGTTATTAACAGCAATTTAGCTCTCTTCTCCCGTTTTGTCTTCTACGGACTGCGTTCCGCGCCCAGGCCCTGTCATTCAGAAAGAAGAACAGCAGGTACGACGCTGCGCCGGCGGTGAGAACTTGCGTCTCCATCGGCTTCTGATTAGTAGTGAGGGACCGCAGCGATGGCGGTGTGATAATGGAGAGGTACACTTTCAGCTTGGCTACCGTCATATACGTGTCATTGATAGCGAGAAAGAGCTCGGGTCACACGTGGAAGGAGCGGTAGAGAGCGGGTGTCGGGGTTGCGTAAGGGCATCGTCGATGAGGCCCCGGTTTCCGCGTTCCGATGCCCTCTGGGCAAGCACAGACACGCGCCTGTCGGTATCGAAACCCCCTGATTAGAAGTCGTGATAGAGCGGTATATGAGGTTGTGAGATATCGGGAACCCTTGCCGGCCGCAACGTTCCGCACGCGCAGTAGTCCGGATTGGGTAGGATTTGAACGAGAGGTCTCCCTCCTTCATATAACACTTCACCGGGCTTCTTGTTCAAGCGTCTCAGCGGCCCTGCGAGGTGGTCATCTGGGCCATGCATGCAGCCCAGATCTTTCTGCACGTCTTTGTTGCTTCCCGCGTGTGATATCTCGGTTCCATGTCAGCAGGAAAAGCTTAGGGGGTTCCATGCATTTTCTAAGATCTAGATCAGTTCGCGCCGAGACGGCGATGAATCCCCCGACACGAGCCACCCCTGCCTCGACCTCTGGCCCATCACTACCGAATTATGCACCGCCATCTGCCGGCCGTAAAACGTGCGTGAGGGGCCAAAGTTTAAACTCCGACGCTCCTTTGAGGAGGGGCCTGTCCAAGCCCTTGGCCTCTGACCGACAAACGTGCCAGTCTGCGCGGTCTGCAAAGCGACCATTAACCCCGCGTGACGCGGGGGGACGGAGGGAAAAAAAAAAGCTCCAAGGCCCCAATGAGTCGCATGACTTCCATGTATCCCATTTTACAAACTTGGCTTCCAGCCATCTTACTCATTGTCTTGCTTAAGCGCGTGGGGGGAGCCGCACTTTTGACCGCCACAACCTTATTCAAGTGAGACTCAGTACGGATTGCGGCCGGCAAAGTTCCCCCCCACCATACCGGCCATGCGCTTTTTTAATGTTCGCGACGTAGAGAACTGGTCTTGGACCCCTGTTAAGGGTAGTGAAGCCATAAACTCAGATCGGAATGCAAGGTTGTCTGAGTGGCGAAGGTATCCGAAGCTGGGGGAGTATCTGAATAGAGTTTCTAAAGGGTCTCTTCCGTCGTTTCCCCGGGGCGTTTAATTTTCTTATTTCCCACTACCGTCCATGTTCTGCATCGCGAGGTTAAGAAGTCTGGAGCAACTGGTAAGATTCAACTTCTTGCCTTGGATGAGAAAATGCTGAGAAAGCATGCTTGTGCGGGGTAATTCGTGTTAATGTTGCACCCTGAATCATATAGCCTTAGATCATCCACGGAGAGCTTTCCATGAGTGCCCGGGATTGGTTCGCGGAAAAGTGCGTGTACAAAGGCCTCGGAGATAGGCATTCGGACCGAGACTATTGCTTGTTCTAAGCCCGAAGGCAAAGGGTGGTATTGTGAGACATGCACCTTCAATTGCAGATGGGCATGTCGTCATTCTGGTGTCGTGCCCTTTCCCGTACTTGGGGCGGTGTATTTTCTTGTTCACGATGTCCTTCATGAGAGTTTTATCCAATCGGCTCAGGAATGCAGCTGGTTCTGAATCGTTTGTGTATGCTCAGATAGACCACGTTGCAGTAACATGAAAGTCCATTCCAATCCTCTGCAGATACTCGGTTTGTTCAAATGCTTCTACGCTTCTGTTGTTAGTTCAATAAAGTTCTCGACCCTTCTTACAGATTGAAAGGTTCTTTCTCGCCTCAAGGATTTCAGCCTCTGCAATCTTGCATGCGACAGCTCATATGACCGTTTACGAGTTTAACGTTGTCATAGGAGCAGTCGTATTCACGAAGACACTGCCGTGATTACACCTTGATCTCCTGTAGCTTTCCAATAGGACATTTCGCCTCTCGACAAGTCCCGTCCGAACTAACAAGTGCGACGCAGCTCAGAATAGTTCTCATATGCATGAGCCCTTCATTACCAGTTCTCCCGGTGCCCCTTTTCTGACTCCCTGGCGCGCTTGACCAAGTCTTTGTATCTCCGTATTCTAGACCTTCTCACGGGCTCATTATGACCGTATTGAAGTATTCCACGCTTTTTGTAAGGGTCCATCGATCTGTAACCCTAAGTAAACCCTCCGCCTATGTCCCTTCTCGGCCTCGAAGTCGTATAACCTACGGCGTCGTGCTTGGCGTGCATGGCTCCCCCTCCGCGATAAGGAGAACCTACCAGTACGGCGGAGTCTGAAGAATGTTCTAGACATTGTTGAGAACAGTAGTAGCTTCTCTGATCCTATGATTTGATTCCAGAAGTGTTGGGGAGTTGGCGGCCCTACGTCTTCGGTCGCGGCGCAAGCGACCGCTGCCCGCGGAGCCGGACAACAACTGTATCAGCTGGACGCTCCTCGGCTTTCACTCCCACGGCCCCACATCTGCTCCCTCCCGGAAGTGTTCTACGATATTCTGCCGTCATCTCTGATGCCATAGCATCCTTTTACGCGATGGTTTCTCCACGAATCTCGCATCCGCCCGCGCTTCTTTGACGTGGAAGTGAAACCGAGGCCGCACCGGACCTGAACGGAACTACTCCTTGCGATCTTGGAAGACCGGAACGGACGGTTTCTCTCCTCCTCTTGGATCCTCAGATTCAATCGAAAGAAGACTATTGATTGTTAAAGGAAAAGAATGTAGACGAGAAAAGATGGTGAGTTCTCTGTATGATTTCAGGACGCCAAATCATCTCGATGAGAGGTGCCGTCTCCTTCCAATAGATGGCTAATCTTATGAGGTATATGCAGCCTGCAGCAGGATGAAAGACTGCCTTCGTACTAATGAAATTGCACACACAAGCTTGGAAGTGTCAAGATGCGGTTACTGATCCCGGAAACAGAAAGTATACAGTCTCGGAATCGTTCTCGTAAAACACGAATGCCCTGCGCTTCTCCCCCCCGACTAGAAACTCAATATCTTCGCAAAGACCCTTCGTTACGAGAACACATACGCAAGCAACGAGCTTAAACTCTCAGAATATAGCGAGAACAGCCCGTGTACGTCTTTATAAGGAACGAAGACAGCGTTGGGCCCTGGTTCGATCCAGGGTCGTCGTAATTGGGGATCCATTGCTAGATGTCCCAGAGGATCTATAAAGACATGTGTAAATCGAGGTCTGAAGGTTGAAGTTGGCTGTGGGCTGTCAGTGCTTGGTTCTTACGTAAAGCAAGACTCACACAAAGCCCTTGGCTGAGCATGACGAGTTGAGAGATATCGTCGTGTGACCGGCTAAGAAGGATCGTTACCAGGACGTTTGGTGCAATTGCTATGCATCACGCTACGGGAATGAATGCTTTGACTTTGGATATCAAGTTCTGTGAATTTCTGGGGTTCTGCATGTTTTGGAGCCTCCGCTGTATTGACGATGCTGGCTGGAACTATTTCTCCAATCGATTGGGAGACCAGCAACTGGTCGAATGCTCGAGGTTGCAATTGCAGCTTATTTGTCGTGTCCCTCACCAGACTATTCTCCGTAAGCTGCTGTGCTTGGCCAGCCTGTATGCCCCACGCATCTGCTGTGAGCCTCTTTTCACTCAGCCTCGTCTAAACTACGTCGCGCTTCAGACGCAAACACACATCGTCTATCCTCGCCATACACAGTTTTCATGCCTGATTGATGGTCACAACTATCCCATGCAGAAGTGCTAGTCACAAACTGAGGACTAAGGACCATCAGAGATCTTGAAGAGAATGTCAACCTAAACAACTTTGCCTCGGATCTCAAAAGCATTACCATACCCTGTTTCGGGGCTGTGAAAAGGGCTGACGACGAAGCAGCGATGGGATCGTGTAGCCGTGTGAGATGGCCTCCCAAATTTTAGTAACACCGCGCAAGTAAACCTACGTCTGGGTTTAGTATGCCATTACCTTTTGCGGAAAGTAAGTAGCGTAATGGGGAGGCGCAGCCCTGTTACACTCGAGGGATGATAACGGCTTCTGTTGAGAGCAGACAATAAGAGAAAGAGTTCAACCCATCAATTTAACTTTGTGGAACCATGCTCACACAAATCAGGTTCTTGTCTGGCGCTGTTGTAGACTTTGCCTGAGTAGGTGAGGGCTGAGACGGCGAGGAGGCGAAGGATGGCGCTGCCGGGCCGATGCGCGGGGTGGCGCGCGCCGTTCCGACGATGATGGGTTCGTGCACGCTATAGAGAAGAGGGCACTGTGGGTCCGGGGGGGGATGGATTTGGTGGCTGACATGGCTATTGTTAGTTAAACTTATGGTGAGGGCGACTCTGGGGTTCACCTTCCTTTCTTGGAAGAAGACCTAGGTTTTTGCTTTATTTGGTAGGTGTTCGGTGAGATACAGGGGGCAAAGGGGCCGAGCTGATCTGTGCAATTTGTAAAAGCCCTTCCATGATCATATTTAAGGCTAATTCCGTATGTTCGGCGCTCTGATGTCTGATACATCTTGTCTTCCGGGACCTAAGCCTGTCAATGTCCTGCCCAATGCCACCATCCACATCCCCACATCAGATGCTCCACATCGGCTAACGAAGTCCCGGCACCGAACGCTTGATCTTCATGTCTTCGTATCATTTCTGCTATAGCTGTCGACCTCGATTGGTGGCCTGAGCGCTAGCTTGAGAGTCCTTTGGAAGAATCCGTCCGCGATTTGGCCGGAAACGACACGTCGACCTGCGCTAACATGCTCATCACTTTGAGAATGAAGTTTTTAGGAGCCACTAGGTCGAACCTTGGCTTGTCGCCATCCAGGGCTGTCAGGCATTTCCATCCCCTTTGCCTTTGATGCCCGTGGCGGGGTGTTGGAGAATTGTGGAGCTATTCGAGTAAGATCTAGCTAAGCTATTGTGCCTTAAGTACCATTACGAATACGAGGGCTCGTACGTTTAGAGCATGTTCACCGTTGTTAAAGCCATGACTTCGGGCAACGCAATATCAAGGCCGGATGGTGAATACAGTTCCCATGACTTCATTTGCATCTCAATGACACTGATCCTCTGCAACAAATTTTTGTCCAGCTCAGTGGATATCCTTCTACTTTATGTTATGTAGAGAAAAATTTTCGGGTCAATGATCAGGCTAAACAGTTTATCTAATCATTGGCTGTAACATCATCCGTAAAACAAGAAGGGTCAATATCTTGGAATTGACTTTCATGCAGTCGGAGACTAGTTGATCCTAATCTCTTCAGATGGGAGAAGTGAAAAAGGTTTCAGGCTTCGTAGAGGGAAAGAGAACGGGGCTAAGATAAGCAGTCTTAAACTCGACATTAACTCTACTGATAGCTGAGGATGATAGACCACGGACATCTAGAGGTCCTGTACGGTGAATTTGGTGAAGTGGGAGGGAGCAATTGTGAGAAAGGTTTTATAGCAAGTTCAGTTGCTGATTCTAAGCGAACGGAAATCAGGCATTGCATACTGCATGAGGCTTTGGTGTTCTTGAAAAGAAAGGCTAGTAGTGTTGATGAGAATAAGAATTTTATCTATAGAATTCCACATGTATCCGAATAATATAATAGCCCGAAAGTTACCCCTTCTACACACCTTCACCAAACGCCATTCTGCTCATCATCTGACAATTTCTTTTCCTATACCGAACCTCTACATCCCGAGTACGCCTATCCTTTTTTGTCGACAAACCCCGAACCCTCCCCACTCTACCCCCTCACCGTCCCCAACCTCACCTCCCCCTCCCCCACCTCCTCGCACACATCATCCCCCTCATCCATCCCCTCCACCAACCCCCTCTCCTCATCCCCCTTCCCCTCCTCCCTCTCCCCCTTCCCCTTCTCCCGCCTCACAGCCACCCAAACCGCACTCCCCAAAATCAAGCAACTCCCCGCCCATCCCCACCCATCCGGACCCGTCCCAAACACCACCTTATCGCCCGCGAGCGCAAACAGCATCTGGCAATACACCATATTAGTAGCCCTACTCCCCCTCTCGCACTGCAGCCCCGCGGCCATCAGGAACTGCATCACGAAGCCGCAGGCGCCCAGGAAGGAGAGGTAGGCCCAGTCGGCGGCGGAGGCGGGCAGGGCGAAGGGGACGGTGGGGAGGAGCAGCATGGCGGTGAGGGAGACGAGGGTGCACCAGGCGGCGAAGTAGTTGACGGAGATGAGGGCGTGGGCGCGGGGGCCGATCCAGCGGAGGGTGGTGTAGGCGGTTGCGGCGCCGAGGACGCCGAGGAGGGAGAAGGCGATGGCGAGGAAGCGTTGGGAGGGGGTGACGGTGGAGTAGTCGCTAGCGGAGGCTGTTGTTGTTGGGGCGGCGGTGGTGTTGGTGTTGGTGTTACTGGTTTTGGGGCTCGGGGTGCTGGCGTCGCTAGTGCTGCTGGCGAAGAGGGTGGTGGGGCGGGCGATTAGCACGACGCCGATGAGGGAGATGAGGGCGGCGATTTGCTCCATGCGGGTGAAGGGCTCGTGGATGAGGAGAGAGCAGGCGAAGCAGGCGAGGGAAGGAGCGAGGAAGGTTATCACGGTTGCATCGGAGAGGGGGAGGTACAGGAGGGAGTCTGGGAAGGGTTAGATGAGGAGGGCGGAAAGAGAGGGAATGGTTTCAATGGGACGCCGCCTACAGTACATGCCGAACACTCCAAAAAAGCCACCAAAGCCGCGTAGAGCGAGGAGCCAGCGCACTTCCTTTGGACCCAGAGGTGCGTGCTCGATCTTCTTCCACCGCACGTATAGTGAAGAGAATATCAGGGTGATGCCCATGCGGGCGAACAGGATCTTTTCACGAAGAACATGGCCAGTCAGCTGTGCTGTCATGAAAGCACACATAAGCGTTGCTTACCTGGAAAGGATGATATCCTTTGCCATGGTTGCCCTCGACTTCTAGAATTCTGGTGGTGATGTTCATCAAGACGCCAAAGAACTGCGAGAATAGCACCAACACGAGGCCCTTGTTGTATATCCAGAAGGCAGCCAACCGGCCAGTCCACGTCTTGGGCCGTGGTTGAGCGGAATGGGAAACATTGTTTTGCGGCAAGGCCGATGCCCTGCTGGTGTGGACGGACGGGTAGTCCTCGATAGAGAGAATGGAGAGGGCGGGCGAAGCGGCACGAAAAGCACCCGGCTGAGGTACGTCCAAAGAGTGCGAGGGCTGACTATCGGCAACGGCCCTGATGTCAGGCTTGCGGGTGGTAGGTTGGTTGGCAGAGGTGTCAGTGAGCGGAGCTTCGTTGCTGACAGGGCCGGCTTTCTCGACGGCATCAATGGTTGGCGGCAACGGATTCATCTTCTTTTACTGGCTTGTCGACTAGGCTTAACAGGTGTTCCATTCACGGCGTCAGGCAGAAAGAGCGAGCAGTAAAAAGCACGGACGGGGTTGGATTGAGAGAGTGCTCGAACGGGAAGAAGTCTGGGGAAAGCGGCGCAGCGGGCACACGACCCCCACAATTGAGCTGGACCGACGCATCGAGACCGGCTCGAGAGGGCGCTCGCCGCCATCGGCTTTTGGACAGGCCGTGAGTGGACGAGCGCGGCGGCCAATCGGAGCGGAGGCGGCAGCAGGGCATGACGCCAGGGGCGCGCAGTTGGTGGGCGCGCGGCTGAGCGCGGACATTCCTGCGGCGGCGGCGGCCGCGGGGGCGGGAGATCGGCTGCACCTTCTCTGCACCTCCGGCAGCGGGACGACCTCGCCGCCGGCCTGTCGAGAGACGGCCGGCAGTCGTGGTGGTGGTGGTTGACTTGAGCCCCGCGTCCGACTTCGGCGCTTATCTAATCGACACTTCGCCCGCCATCCACCCTTGTTGAGGATCCTCCAACGTCACCGTCCCGTCCGCTGCCTTCAGCGCCGGAACCCCAACATCCGTCCAGCTCATGACAGCTGTGCCATTCTTTCGAGCTTGTACACCAGGTCTCACGTCGAGAACCGAGACTAGCGCGTCCCAGAGTGACACTCCCGAGGCCGCATTGGCTAGCAGCTGCTCTTTGTCGAGAGGGAGCCCGGAGGCCGCTCCATGCCCCGGATGAGGGCATTGTGGAGAGCACCAGCTCCTCCATGGCGTTCCCCGTCTATCACAATGCTCCCGTGTCCATCCAGAGAAGCCCGCCTTGTTGTGAAATTTTCAGTGCCGATGCTTCCTGAAGCCATTCCCATCAGCCATTGAGCTGAGGCTTGAATGCTACGTTCGTTTCTACTTCTTCTCTGTTTTGGCGCTTCCGTTTCTGCCCAGATCATTCCCATTCTCTACCCACTCAGAGCTCCTGATGTGTATGAGTAGGCTGCTTCGAGTACCGTCAATCATTTTGCACCACGGATTTGAGTCCTAAATTTCACGTCCTTTCCACACAGTTTCGCTTCGCCTCTGCTCAGCCATGTGTACCCACACGTATACGGGTACTGCGGCAAACTTTCCCTGAGAGCAACGACCTCAGGCAGCATATTTATACCAGCCATCTCCACCAACCCCGATACTAACATTGCAGAAGCTCTGGCAACCACAAGTCATCCACATCACGGCACCTCGACTACGCCAACCAAGTGCCAGATCTTAGCAGAAATCATTCCTCCTCTACAGGCTTCCAACCTCTCCCAAGCGCAAAAATGCCGCAGCACCCCACCAACACCAAAAGTCACCACTACTACGGCTCCTTCGACTTCCGCGGCCTCTCTAACCACGCTAATCAGGGCGGAAGTCAACGTTTCGACAGGCAGAGATACGTCTGCTGCCAGTGCCATCCGCCAATCACCAATCCCACTGTCTTCGACAACTTTGGCTACTGCAGGCAGCATGCACACAACCGCTGCAGCAAGTGCAGAAAGCTTCACCATATGTGGCCGCGGTGGAATTTCACCCTGGGCGCTCCGGGTCTAAGTCCGTGAGAGTAGTCCACGAGTGGACGTTGCTTCGGCATTAAACAAGCTCACCTCGGACTCAGACAGCTCTCTTCGGCTTCTGACAACGTGTTTGAAGCATCAGCTCATCTGTGGGATAGGAGATGACATGTTCCAGACCGTTCTATGGAGGTGCTTGGATTGAGAGGGAGTCCATGTGCTGAGCTTGATGCATTATGATACAGACAGGATTCTCATGAAACACGTTTGGCCGGCCACTTACTGACCTCCCTGGGGCTTAGATTATGTGAGCGGCTGGTTTCCGTTCTTGGAACCCCCCGACTCACTCTCTTTCGAACAGCCTGCAACGTCTTTCGTTTCCAGAAGGGGGAATGCGGTGTCATCCCACAAGGGAAGCAAGCAATTTGTCATGCTTATTTTCGTTTATGGGCCGAAAACACGTTCTACAAGTGCGGTCCGATACCCAAGCGATGCCCTCTCTATTTTAACCACCACTCTGTTCCCGTTTTTAGAGCCGCTCCACTCACCGACTGACGAATCATTTCTTTTCTATAGGCCGCGCGATACCTTGTCCCTCGTCCCACAGCTCCAAAACCCGCCTGCCTCGTTTGGACGTTTTGCCGTGTCAATATCCTTCTCGAACGCGTGGCGACGCACAGGGCTGCCCGGCGTGCCACCACAACGGCGTTGCATCAACCTTGCAGGCAGCCGTTTGGCGTTCGCCGAGAATGTCCGAGGTTGCACGAGGAGGATGCTGTTCCTAGAATGGGCTGAGTGTTACACGGTTCGCGGCGCAGTGCGTGAGGTGTTTTTCTGTCTGCTTCCTGTGAGACAGGTAGGCGCAGGGCTGAGGGAAGGGCATTTGGCGGTGATCCTTGGTCAGTTTGAGGCAGTGAGCTGGTAACTGGCTTTACGGATGCTGTTGTGAAACTATATTTGCAACCTCACTGCCTATAAATCTATTCCGGCTTCCACATCCTGGATTGTCAATTTCGGTTAACTGACGTTTCCTTGTTAGAAAGCTTAAAAATTTGTTCGAGTGCGGACGAGTTGGATTCCACTCATCGGCTTGAACCAGGCCTATTCTTCTTAACAGTCTGCCAGTGACCGTGCGCGAGGGCCCTTTGCTATGAGGAGCGCTACGAATACAAAAGCAATGAATTTTTAGAAGGCTCGTCGATGTTAGGCTTGATCCCAGGCAGCATTAAAAGTTCGGAGTCATAAGGCTGAGTCCAAAAGAGCCTTGCCGCAGCTCTAAGCCGCAGCCGAGTAGTACGTATACCGGCTATCGAAACAGGTGCATGCTCATTCATTTAGCCGACGCGGCATCTAACCACTAGGATCGCAGAATCCTGGCATGGTCCAGCATCAATGAGTTCTTTATTCCACGTATTCCTGCATGAGTTATTGGATCTGGACCCGCATTCAGGGCTTCCAACAAGCAAGCGCGTTTGATAAGCGGCCATTTTCGTCCGCTTGCAAGCCTACCAAGCCAATCAAGTAGAGGAGTCGGCTTATCAAGCGGCCGCTTGCAAATTTCCTCCGCTTGCAAGCAGCCCTTCAGAGGCCGCTTAGCTTGATTGGCTTGCTTGTTAGAAGCCCTGTGGCCCTGCCAGCATTCCTTGAATCCTGCTAATGATGTCGGCCACAACTTGAAATAGAGGCCAAGCGCATTCCTATACGCTCTACTTACTTGCGTCAGCAGGGTGGCTGTATCGTCTGATGACTGGCTGGGTTGAATAAGGCGAATGCGATACAGGGTGCTCTATTTTTATCAACCCCGCCCATAATATTGTACAGTTCTCAGTCTCGCCAAAGCTTCAGGCTCCAGCTTCTTCTCCGCTCTCCACACTACAACCGTTGAGCTTTCATATTCATTTCCAGAACGACTTGAACATTTGGCTGGCCGTCTTCGACGAAACATGTCGGATCCGCTTTCTGTGGCGGCTAGCGTTGGTGGTCTGGCTATGCTGGCAAGAGATGTCGCCAAACTCATCAAGACTGTCACAAACACAATCCGTGGGGCTAATGAGGAGATGAGAAATCTCTACAACCACGTCATTGCTCTGCTTGCCGTACTAGAAGGCGTTGGCCTTGCTATTGAGCTGATGGAAGGGGGTGTGCATGATCGTACAACTCCAATCGGCATCATCTCCGACTGCAACAAGACCCTTGAAAAGATCCGGCAAATTCTTCATGGGTGTCTTTCAAGAAATTCGGCAACCGAATCTCATACTCCCACGGCGCCTGCGACAGATGGATTCCCCCAGGTCCGACGCTGGACAAGGCTGAAACAAGGAGCACATTGGCTCTTCAAAAAGGACGAAGTGGAGGTGCTGTGTGCGGATCTTGAGAGATACAAACAAACTTTGTCTCTGGCAATGACGAAGGAGTCTATGTGGGGTATTTTGGAACTTCTCGGTCGGCAACAAGAGGCGAACAAAGACATCGGCGACATCAAGAAATTTCAGTCCGACATCCGTGCTTTCCAAGACGAGCAAATTGATCACCGATTAGCAAAGGAGCGGAAGAAGATCTTAGATGCCTTCAGTACTCTGGGCCACCAAGCTTACCTGAACAAGCACCTGAGGTTGCGACAAGAAGGAACAGGGACCTGGTTTCTGTCTTGCCCTGAGTATCAGGACTTCTTGTTGACAGAAAACTCCAAGCTCTGGCTTCATGGCATTCCTGGAGCTGGAAAGTCTGTACTCAGCGCCACAGTCATCGAATCCCTTCTGGAGCAGTCTGAGCTTGACCAGCGCGTAGCTGTCACCTATTTCTTCTGCGAACATGACAATCCCGAAACTACGACGACGCACAAAATTCTTGGCTCTATCGCCCGTCAGCTTGCTTCAAGAGACCGGCGCGCATTTGCGGATATGCAGGCCTTTTTCAAGGAGAACACTTCTGCATCCATGTTCCAAACGGACGGACGCCCTTTGATGGAGCTGATCTGGCGCATGTCTTGCCACTGGAATTCCGTCATTGCCATCATAGATGGTTTGGATGAGTGTCGAGAGAGTAGCCCCCACATCTCTCAAACGCTCGCTGAGCTTGGTAACCCAGACTTTGGCACCTTCAAAACATTATTCGTCAGCAGAGTGGAGGAGGATATTCAGCGGAACTTGAGCAATTTCAAAGTGGTGGAACTTTCCGCAAACAAAGAGGATGTACGCTTGTTCGTCGCTGCAATGCTCTCTTCACATTTCAGTACGACAAACAATGAGCTGAAGCTGGAAATCCTGAATCATCTTGTAGAGAGGTCCGAGGGAATGTAAGTATACGATTCTATTGGCATAGATGGCTATTTATTAACGTGGGCGGCGTTTCAGGTTTCAATGGGTGAAGTACGTACTAATGGAAGCCCCGTAACCGGACCCCAAGGATTCTGGAAGCTGATAAAAATACAGGTGCCAGCTTGACTATCTCTACGACCTCGCCGGCGACAAACTTCGGAAAAAAGCATTGAAAGAACTTCCCCCTAATTTACCCGGGACATACGAAAGCATTCTCCTTCGAGCAACGAAGACTGCATCAAAATCGACACTGCTCTTCTTAGAGCGTATGATTCGATGGATAGCACTGGCTCAGAGGCCCCTGACCATGACCGAGCTGGCGCAAGCTGTATCATTCGACGAAGATGACACCACTTTCGATGATTCGTTCGACCTGGCTAAGGTTGTCCGACATTGCAGCAGCTTCGTCCGCAGCTCAGATGGAAACCTGAGCTTCAGCCATTTTACTGTGAGGGAGTTCCTTCGGAATATCAAGACCGATGATGGAAGTGCAGTCTCAAGATTCCACGTCGACGATCACAGCGATAACGAATATATTGGGATGATCTGTCTCAACTACCTTCTCCTTGATCGTTTCAATCAGTCGGCTCCTACGAGTCATACGAAACTGAAAGAAGCCATGGATGGCTGCGCTTTGTACCAATACGCTGCTGCGAACTGGTTCAAACATTCGAGGTATTCGATGGATGAATGCAAAGGAAACAAAAGCCGA
This sequence comes from Neofusicoccum sp. Z40, assembly GCA_037356075.1. Classification (NCBI taxonomy): domain Eukaryota; kingdom Fungi; phylum Ascomycota; class Dothideomycetes; order Botryosphaeriales; family Botryosphaeriaceae; genus Neofusicoccum; species Neofusicoccum sp. Z40. The sequence goes on from JBAWJV010000004.1 coordinate 556,588, forward strand.
ATGCTGGCCTTGTTCTACCCTGGAAAACCGGATCCTTTCATCATCTGGGGATTGCATTGCTTGCAGATATATCGACGTTTAACGGAGGAATCCAAATTCGACCATGCGTCTGATGTGAGCCCGCTTCATCTTGCCTGTGCATGCTGCATAGGAGGACTAGTGGACTACCTAATCAGCCATGGGGCAGACATCAATGCGCACAGCCGTGCGCTCGGAACTCCGCTTGAATGCGCAATCAATGGATGGCTACCAGATAGCCGTTCTGAGAAACTAGAGCTTGTCCGCAAATTGATACAGGAAGATGTTTCGCGGGCCCTCGAACTTCACGATCCTCTGCTCGCCGCTATACAGCAGGAAGACCCTGACCTTGCTCTGGTACTTCTCCAAAATAACTTTCCTGTCAGTGTCCAGACCCTGGCACATGCTGTGGGCTTCTCGTCACATCAGCGGTCCAATGGCGAAGAGGATGGTGCAAGAAAAGACGATTTGGTACGAGTGTTGGTCGAGAACATAAAACAAGAAGCCTTGCCTTCTGGCGGGAAATCTCTGTTCAAGCAAATAGCTCGAAACAGCAAAGAGATGTTCTAACCTATGCCCCTAGTCAGATCCAAAACTTTCAGCAATAACCCCGACAAAGAGAACCCGCTCGAGACTTTGAAAAGTGCAGCCAAGTACGGCCAACAAGCAAAGTTCGAAGCCACGTTGCCAACACTTCCCCATATGCACGGAAGAAGCTACGAGTACTTCCTTTCCGAGTGCATGATCGACGCATCAGCCGGTGGCCACATTGCTATCGTAGATTATCTCCTGCAAAAGGGCGCCAAAGTCACATATAAGAGACCATCTGACGGGCGCACCGCCATACACGAAGCTGCCAGTCGCTCAAGGAGCAAAGTAGTTCACAGCCTTCTTGCTTTGAATTGCAATTCAGCCGACACTATCGAATGGCCAGACCACGAAGGAATGACACCATGGATGTGTGCTGTTTCTGAAGGCTCTATTGAAACATTCGACGTTCTCCTGAAAGCGAAGCCTGGCATCGACTTGAAAGTCCGAACACACAGCGGCCTTTCGGCGATGCAGCTGGTACTCAAGACAGGACATGTCCAAATGCTTCATCATTTATCTCAGCTTGATATCGGGGCCACTCCTGCGACAGACGATGCCAGAAGTTTGTTTCTCTTATTGATGAGGCTCCCATTCTATCATTTCGGGGACAGACACCTGGCACTATCTCTTGAACTCTTCCAGCGTTGCCTCGAAATAGACCGGGAGCCTGACATTCTGGAAGAAAATCGGACTTCCATTCTCCACATCCTCACCGCGGAGCATCCATATATTCCCACCAAGGTCTGCAATGCAGCGTGGGCGAGGGAAAGTCTCAGAGATTCCATAAAACTCGCTTTGGAAATCCAAGATCGGGATCTCAAGCCTCCTCTTCATCTCGGCTTGAAGACAACTTTTAATTTGTGGCTTGACCAAGTCGAATCAAACAATGGTCCTTACTCCGTCCCCAAATTCAATGGCGACTTCATCAGAGCATTGTGCAACATGAGGGGTGGTGACCAAAATCATCTCACCCTTCGCGACTCAAAGGGTTGTACGGCAATCATTTATCTTATCAAGAAATTGAGTAAGGTAGATGAATATTCGGTCAAATACTATGAGGATTATAGAGCGTTTTCCTTAGAAATGACAAGCATGCTTGTTCAAGCCGACAACAAAGACTGCTTGACCAAACAAGACAACGACGGGAACACCGCCCTCCACTACATCGCCATGTGTATCAGCTAATTTCCGTTCAAGGAGGTCTCTAAACTCCTGTCACGATATCAGCTTGACGTTTCCTTGAGGAACAAGGCTGGCAACACCGCCCTGATGTGCGCGGCCATGAATCCTGCGCATAATGTTGAATTCATGCAGTTTCTTGTGGACAGAACGACCTTTGCTGCACTGGAGGAGCTGAACGAGGCCGGATCTACAGTCCTTCACCTTCTTTGCCAGAAAGCTAAGTCTGGTATCGGAAGGCTTGCATCGTCGATTGCCCCTGGGCTTGCGCAATCCAAAGCGAGAGATCCGCTTCAAACGACACCTCTAATGTACGCAGGGCGTATCTTGGATGACCCCATTACAGCTTCGAAAGTTGTCAGCCTAGCAGGTTCTGGGCTCGATGATTGCGATAGCCAAGGACACAATTGCTTGTGGTTCGCTTGCATTGTCGGCGGTGATGCTATGGTTTCTGCTCTTTTAGACGTCGGATTCACCAACTGTAGCGCAAATGACGCAACCACCCTTCCTCCTCTGCTGGTGGCAGTGTCATCAAAGCAAGTTCACACAGTTCAACTTTTGCTCGACAGAGGCCATGATCCGCTTATCGTTGGTACCTTCGGCTGGAGACTTCAGCATATTGTCTCCCGCTCGTTCTGTGGCCCATTGCTCCGAATATTAGAGTCAATAGAGGGAGTAGATTACGAAGCACGAGCCGAGAGGTGCGATGCAACTAGGCCAGATGCCTTCAGAACCTTTGAAGATTGCACACCATTGCACATATCCGCGGTGCACGGAAATTCCGCTATGCTGAAGTGGCTCCTAGAAGGTGGAAGAGTTCGGGACATCGATGGTGAGACTAGATGTGGTGCAACCGCGCTGCAACTGGCGTGCTGGAGAGGGGGCTTCGAATCGTGCGAGACGCTCGTCAAGGCCGGGGCATTGACATCAAAAGCGGACCAAGAAGGGTTCACTCCGTTGCACGAAGCTTGCAGAACTGGTATTCTGGATATTTGCCGATGCCTCCTTTCAGTGGGAACATTGCAGTCCGCCAAGACTATTGACGGAGATTTGCCACTCGACATAGCTGCCAAACATGGGCACGTGCTCATTGTTGGTGTGCTCCTTGAGTCAAACGACGACATACCTGCAGATATCGAGTCAAAAGCGATCGAAGCTGGATTTCCAGAAACAGCATCTTTTATCCGGCGAGCGCGGTCAAAGAAGCATACCTTTTCCGAGCACATGGGAACTACGCCTGAGGAGACAGAAGACCCTCTGTTGCAGATTACAGACCAAGAAACAACAGAAGATGAGGCGATGGCTTTGGTCAAAAATGCACAAGATGTTAGCAAAAGGGTGAACACATTCGGAGAAACTTCTCTACACGTTGCTAGTCGCAGAGGCTGGGTTCGTGTGGTTAACTTACTCCTCTCTATATCCTCCGACATCGATGTCATAGGACAGAGAGGTGTGACCCCACTCATGACTGCCCTTAGTGCCCATAACGGGTTATGCGCAAGGACACTGCTCGAGCACGGCGCTCGCTTAGACATCCAGGATGAATGTAGATGGACCGTACTTCACTTGGCCGCAAACTCGGGAGACGACAGGGCGCTTTGGTACTTTCTCAGTCGCGGTATGAATCCCAACTCGAAGTCCAACTCGGGATTGACCGCTGCCCACCTTGCCACCACAACGGACTGTTTCGAAGTTTTGTTGCACTATGGCGCAGACATGTTCATGGCTGCGGAGGATGGTCATACTCCAATACATCAAATTAGTGCTGTTAAGCAAAGTGGTGCGTGTCTGCGAATGGCACTCAGCAATGCGCCTCAGGCGGTTGTATCACAGGCTATTGCAAAGAGGGTGCTTCCGTATGATTGCACGCCGCTGTATATGGCTGCGTGTCGAGGACTTTCCGACGTTATTGGAGTTCTTCTTGACTACGGTGCAGATGTCAACCAAATAGGTGGAGGCTTTGGCCCTCCCATTCAGGCTGCGTTGAAGATTCATCGATGGGAAATCGTGAGATTGCTCATGGATAAAGGCGCCAAACCTCAGATAGTCATCCATGAGGGGCGCGAACGCGCCGCCTGGTACTGGGAGCACGGCTATCAATTCGTGTTGCAATGGCCTGATGGACGCTGGCATTGAAAAGTTTGTCCACAATGGTGGGATGGGTGCAGGATAATGTCCATGATGTATCCTACAATCGAGCTGGGGAAGGAAACGAGACACATCATCTTAAAAGCTGCGAAGAAAGACAAATCCACTCAAGAGGGCGAAGAGGCGTTGGTTTCCTTCAATTTGCATTTAAGGTTGGCATATTCGATTTTCATTTGTTCTTCGTCCGGGTGAATTGGTCTGGTAGCAAAGAAAAATGTGTGTCTTTGCTAACGCTACACTCTTGTGACAGAAGTTGCAACATGGATGGGGTATTTCGGTGATTTCGGATATATTTTGCTATCATGTATCTTACGAAACAGATGAACTGCTGCCTGGTACAGCTTATCAGTAACGGTGATTAAGAGTATGCATTAGACAAGTTCCCTTATAGGACCACCTTCAGGATAGAACTATGAGTTCAACCTGGATACTTTTCAACCTCATTGAACAACGGGAATCAAGACACGTGGTGATAGGCAGGAGAGTAGCGTTTTCCAGGAATTGAAACTCGACAAACTCCACCGATTTGGTAATCCAACGTCGTATGATCTGGGTAAGGATACCCTGCAGCCTCGGCCAAGTCAAGCAATGGTGCAAGATGACCATGCGATAGCACAACACTGAGAAGAGCCTTTGCATTATTGTCACGGTGGACAGCACTTTTGGGACTCGCACGCCATGTTAGACGCCACGTCTCTTTCTGAAGCCGCGTAGCTGGATTCCAAATCCCATTTTGGGCATTTTGTACTACGTACTCGCGTTGTCCATGCTCGCCGCGAGCTCATATTGATAGGCTAGAGCGGATGAGTTCCTGACTCTCCCGCCCTCAGAGTTCATGCAAATCCGGGCACGCTCACACGTTTTGCATTTGATTGGAAGGGCAAGTTAACGCCCCGTCAGTACGGTAGATGTTCGAGATGTCCCCTCTAGGCATTAACATGAACATGAAAAGTAAAGAAAGGTCGTAGCTTCATCAATCCACTTCACGACCAATCAAGCACACCACCTACAATGCCCGGCCGATTGACCTCCTCCCTAACCGTCTACCAACTCACCGAGGACAAGCGCTGCTCCTCAATTATTGGCGCAGAAATCCACCTCCTCCCCTCCGACACGGCGAAGCTCTCCGAAGAAGACAAGCAGACCCTCCGCCAAGCCCTCTTCGACAACTCTGTCGTCGTCATCCGCGACCAGAAAGGAATAAAGCCGAAGTTACCGTGATTGAAGATGTGATGAAGGTGCGAGAGATTGTATACGCAATGCAGAAGAAGGTTCACGCTGCGGGGAATATCTCGCCTTCATGATTTCCTTACACTTACCAGATACCCGGCGACCGTTAGACGTCACCGACAGGGTGTAATCATTATCATCATGTAGGAGTTCTCGCTGTTCTTTTCTCTTGCTAGGTGCAAGACGATGCATTGTTTTAATCAATGGTGAAATTGATCGAACAAAGCAATGCGTATGTCATCGATTTCGCGCCCCTTCAGTATTCTTTAAACCGTGGACCGACTCTCGCGGGAGCTTTAAGAGACCAACGAGGGAAGAACCATTACGCTTACTGTAAATTTCTTGTACGATTCCTTCCAACTCTAATAGCTGCACGACAGGAGCCAGAAAGTGTGACTTAAGCTTCGCCAACAAATGTTCCGTCAACACACCCTCAATGTCAACGAACGACTACAAAAGGACTGTAATTCTCCGTTTTCCGCTGCGGCCACTACTGAACTGAGGGCCCTTTACTCTGATTGGCTGTTATTCATCCGTTGGGTCCTCGGGAGTCCCGGACGGCCGTGCTGATCCGTTTTAAGGCAGCCACTAGATCCTTCAACCCAATCGAGAAGCAAAGGAGACAAAGGGGAAGAGGCAACGGCAATACAGCAACAACACGTGCTGTTGCGGACCGTGTCGCCAAAAGCTCGATCAGTCTTCTCCACGAAAAGCCAATGAGGCTTGCTTGAACTGAAGTAGGGAGTGCATCGAAGACCTGAGATTCAAGGAACAAGAGCGGGTCTCCCTAAAATACCATCCCGCCCTCGAAGCAGGAAGCACAACGACTTTCCACAGGCAGTGGCAGGGCGGACTGATCAATCGATGATCTTTCCCGGCTCCTCAGGCAAGTTTTCCGTTCAGTCTTGCAAGCACAGGCACTACGATGTGCGCGATGTGGGGCCAGAATACGAGATGATCGCCTGCGTCTGTGGCGCAGCGTCCGGGGCTCGCAAACAACGTAAATAGTCAGGCAGCCACGCCGCCGGTGTGCCGGCGATCCTTTCAACTCCTCCAGTCACTCATTACCTTCCCTATCGGACCCAATGCTTCGCTTCAATGCGAGGTCAAACATCTTCCAGCGCATCCTAACGGCCGCCTCACTCCTTCTGGCCGCCCCGCCTCTCATTCACGCGCAACTCACCTCCGCCGCCGACTTCATCCGGCGCAACAACCATGGCTCCGTCGCCCTGGGCAGCTTCGTCTACATAGACGGCGGCCTCTACACCAAGTACGTCTCCAACACCATCTGGGGCCCCTTCCCCAACACCAAGACCCTCGCCCTCGACATGCGCACCTCCTGGACCAACGCCACCGTCCCCATCACCTCCATCGACAAGGGCAACGCCCCCATCTTCATCGACCCGCAATTCTGGCCCGACACCGCCTCCAACGCCTTCTACTCCTGGTCCGGCGGCGCCCCCGACGGCTACGCCGTCTCCGAGAAGAGCCTGTGGAAGTTCGCCGCCGACGGCCAGGGCGGCGGCGCGTGGACGCAGGTCCCGATCCCGGAGACGGACGCGGACTTCGCCAATCTGACGCGCCCGGTCGGCGGGTACAGCGCGGTGGTCGACGGCGCCGGGTACTATGTCGGCGGGTACGCGACGGCGGCGACGGACGCCGTGGACTTTGCGGGGACCGCCCCGATGCCCGTGCCAGGCGTCGTGGCGTACAACTTCTCGTCCGGGGCCTGGAGTAACGGGTCCTCGGACGGGTGGACGCAGCACGGCACCGGGATGGGGGGGCGGGCGGCGGCGGTGCCGTTTGGGCGCGGTGATGAGGATGGGAGCGGTGGTGGTGGCGGGTTGCTCGTGCTGCTGGGCGGCGAGGGCGGGACCCGCGAGGCGATTTCCGATCAGCAGGGCTACGTGGATTTTGGCAGCGTGGCCATCTACGATACCGCGAAGGGGCTGTGGTACTCACAGGCTGCGACCGGGGATGCGCCCAGCCCGCGAGACCGGTTCTGCATGGCCACCGCCCAGGGGGAGAATTCAACGGAGCTGTTCGTCTTCGGCGGTTGGAACGTTGCCTCGGGCGTGACGCATGACGATTCGTACGTTTTGTCGTTGCCGGCTTTCCGTTGGTTCAAGGGGCCGACGAGCACGTCGCCCCGGGCAGGGCTGACGTGCCACGCTGTTGGGAGCGGGAGGCAGGTCCTCGTGATTGGCGGGACGGACAACAACAACAACGACAGCTATCAGTGGGAGAACGCGGATCCGTGGAAGCAGGGGCTGGGGATCTTCGACATGTCGGCGATGGAGTGGAGTGACGGCTACGACGCTGGTGCCGCCGCTTACGAATCTCCGCAGGTCGTCCAGCAGTGGTATGCTCAAAAAGGCAATGCTGAGCCGGATTGGTCTTCCGACACTGTGAAAGGCCTGTTCTCGCAAACGACCAATGCGACTTCCGCGGCTTCATCATCGGGAAGAGCCACTGCCTCGTCAAGTTCTGAAGCATCCTCCGGCGCTAAAGCGTCTTCCGGCACAGGGGCAACCTCCGATACTGCGGCGCCATCATACTCCAACATAGGAGCTATTGTAGGTGGCGTAGTAGGGGTTGTTGCGGCCCTGGCGCTCACCGGGATCGGCATCTTTTGGTTTCGGCGTCGAAAACAACGCGCAAGCTCGCCGGGAGCGACTCGCGCGTTAAATGAGCTGGATTCCGAGTCGAAGCTGGAGCTTCATGGACACAGCAAAGAAGCAGAGCTGCCGGCAGAGGTGCACGAAATATTTGAGCTGGCCGGAGACTGGCCGGAAGCAGTGGAGTTGCCGACAACACCAGATGGTGGCACCGGGGTAGCGGGTGGATCTGGGAAATTCGTGAGGCCCCCAGGTACAGAGAAATGGTGACACTTAAATTCTAATCAAATTAATACTTGAACCGCTCAATGTTGTAATTTGCTCGGTGAGGCCTTGTTGCAGTGTGAGGAACCTGTGACTCAGGCAGTGATGCGTGCTGGCTCATTCATGTCGATAAATACTTCAACGAATGGAGGCGCCAGTCAATATACAGGTTTTCTTTTTGCGGAGCTTTCTGTTTCTTGTACACACCGTTCGTACTCGAGTCGAACACTTCCAGACTCGGCCACGAAGCGAGTGCCGGAGCGTCATCGTTGCCGTCCGGCCAAAAGAGCAAAGGCGAGATGGTGAGGCCCGTCAGGCTCAGGATACGCAGCCGTGTGGATGCTATGGCAGTGACGACAGTGGTGTCAGAGAAGGCAGGAGCCAGGGGGGTTGCACCTGTTAAATAGCCGCCTCCTCAGGCCTACTTCAAGAATCAACATCAATCTTCCGTCTTTACAGTGGATAGGTCCCGTAGGGCAATGCAGAGGAGATCTAGGCTCGGCGGCGCACGCTTGGCTGAGCGTTCATTCCGCTAGACGCGTGCCCGATTTCCTCTTCGAACTGCTCGCACCTGTGAGGGACGTTGCACACGTTCTTCGTCAGTTCTTTCTGGTTTTTGCGAATGGTCAGCGAGAGCGGACCCGCACATCGGACGGTCATGAACCTTTGCGGTACTCCAGGCGCAGATTTGGATCCGTGGTGGGCTGGTCCTGCAGATAGAGTTTGGTGCTTCTGATCCGCTCCATGGTCGCCAGAAGCTGCACCAGTGATGACCCAGAACTTTAAAACGCATCGTAGCCGCGGTAACGCGCCGGCGTTGATGATGTCCAGAAAAGCCTCGTCCTTTCGCTCTTCTTCCCACGGCAGCGCGGGGACCCTCCGCCATCTTTTCCGGGCGGCCGGGCATTGGCAGGCGCGTGATGCAGCTCCAGGCTCAAGGATTTGTGGTCCGTGGTCCAATCGGCCAGAATGTGCAGAAATGCTGCCAATGATTGTGAGAACGCCTTGTAGTTACTTATGGAGCCGCTCTCGGATCGAGCTTCGTCTGAGTCCAAGTGGAATATGTGGGCAGCTGTGAATTCAATACTGTGCACGATGGCCCGGCGGGGTCCGGTTTCGCGGTCCGGGATCATCTGCTTGAAGCGGTCGGTGGAGGCCGAAGTTCCGCGCACGTTTCCGGCGAGGTCGGGTGAGGAGACGTGAAGGGATTGGAAAGTCTCGCGCTCGATTACGGTTCAATGCTCGGCTGACGCCTGCGTACGGTGTGCTATTAGCTATTGCAGCACGTCGTTAGGCTAAGCAGCGTAATTGACAGGCATTGCCCCGTTAGATTATGACCGAATTCCGAGGTCTTACAGCATCGGAATACCTCCCAATGTGCGCAAGTCATGTTAATCACGACCTCCAGCCAAGTGATTGCTTTTTCGAATCCCGGCACTCAAGCGGATACGAGGACAGTGCATGTGGTGAGAAGCGCGAACCCTTCTACTGGGTGCAGCGGTATGCAGGTTTCGGAGATGCTTCCCAATTTGTCATATGTCAAGCGCCAAAACGAAAACAACGCCAAGCATCTCTTCAAGAGAACAGATCTTCTCATGAATACAGGGATGTTTTCAGGAGTATTTCAACAGTAAATGAAAATACGCATGGGGGTGGGAGCATACGTCGAAATCAAAATGTCCAGAGGACTGAGTTATTTCACATCCGGACGACTACCTCCACTCCCCGGCAATGGCATGTTGCATTACTTTTGAGATCAACCTCGTAATGAGTGATTAATTCTGTGGATAGACTGCGCCATCCTTCCTTGGCCGCAATTTGATTGGTTATGGCAGAAAATGCCCAGAAAAATCAGACATTGATCCATGCTGTAAAAGAGTGGCGCAAATCCGACAGTCACACGAAACAATAATCCACCTGCCTGTTATATGCATACGTAAGCCGAACTCGCAAGACAGCAGTGATACCAATATCTCATTTGTGGGGCCGAGCTGAAAGAGGCCCACCGCAGCGGCGAACCAAATCGTCACTGCAACGCCTCCGAAGGATTCTGTGTCACTGCATTGAGATCACTCTCTGGGAGGGTTATGGGGCCAAAATAATGTATATATCGGAATCATTTTTTTCTGCAGCGAGAGAGCGATAAGCGTTGCTTCTCACTTACATAAAGATGGTCATTTTCTGGCAGTACGTAGCTTGTGCTGCGGCAGTGGCAATCACCGGTTAGTAAGTCCTTCAAGGGCATGACAAAATGCTGATTAATTCGAGCAGGTGTCCAGGCCCAGAACAACTCCATAACACGGATCCCTGGAAACGCAACTGTGACAGTGACTCCAGCTAACACTACCCTACCCTGGCTCCCATCAAATATTCCCATTCAAAGTTTCCTCGCACTTAGCAGTTGCGATGCAGCATGGGACACATACACTCTATCTCACAGGGAGACATACACAACCTCCTCAACTGTGACCTGGCGCTATGTGACCGCTGTCACCAAAGACAGTCCGGTAATCACACTGTGTGATGGAATACCGCGTGGTGGAGCTTATAAGTCCGATATCACGATTACTACGACTACAATTTCCAAGGTGAGGAGTATATATGTTAACAACTCGGGAACGGCGGCGCCGACCTGCAGTCTCGCGAGTCAGGACTGCTCGTTATTATGGTCATTATGGAGTCGGCAGTCGACCTGGTCTCGAACTCGAACGGCTTTGGATAGCGCCTTCTCCCAGGACTCTTCCTGGAGACCAGCTTGTACGCGTCAAGCCTCGTGTGAGGAGGCATGCGTTATTGGGGGAATGGAAGCGGTAGAACTTTACTACTGGCCCAAGCCATGGTCAGAGGATATCATCTGCCCAAACGCTACTCATACCAAACCTTACGACAAGCGGCAGACAGCAGCTCCAGTCATGGCAACGGTCGGCGACATGACTATGACGTCGCCAACCGTCTATCTTCACTTCTCTCGCCTATATGCTCGCGACTTGCTACTGACTAAAACCTGCGGTCACGATATGACCTCCGTCTGGGTAGCCGTTCCGCCTGAAGAAATTTCCAGCATGCCTGATGGAGGGAACTACCACGCGCCAACGGATTCAGCCAAGCCATTCAACTTCGCCAACCTCGCGAAGACAACTATATCGGGCGTCGAAATCCCGCTCGTACCCAGTAGCGCGTACTGGTGGCCCAACTCGTGCCACGACAATCCATATTCTATTCAGAATACGTGCAGCCCGGCAACCATCCGCAACGATTATAGGCCCAACTTACTCTACCGATCCCAGCTGCAGAGCCTACAGCCGGCCTGGGTTACCTGTAGTCCGCTACGCGGGGCTTTCGGTACCTTTTTCATGCACGACCCTCCAATACCCTTGACTTCGGCCGATTTCCTGGTGAGTCCGCCCTCCACGACCGCCGCGGATCAGCCCGTCACAACCACGACAACCGCCGAGCCGAGTAAAGCGCCAACGGAGCACTTGCCCACGAACACGAGCCCTCCACACACCACTGACGCCGTGGAACCCACAAGCGTACCGCTGCAGCAGCCATCATCCGCTCAAAGTGGTCTCACGGATCCCGCGACCACTGGGATTTCAGACCCGGGGGACTCTGACCCAGCAAGCTCCGATCCAAGCAATCACGGTTCAGGTAGCTCCGGTCCAGGCAGTTCCGATCCTGGAGACCCAGATTCAGGAAACCCAGATCCAGGAAGCTCAGATCCAGGAAGCTCAGATCCAGGACGCTCGGATCCAGGAAACCCAGATCCAGAAAACCCAGACCCAGACCCCTCAAATCCCCCTTCCTATCTCGAAAACCCAAATCCCGCAGACCCTTCCAACCCCTCCAACCCTTCCCCCGCCCACATCACCAACCCACCCCCCGCCATCATAACCATCGCCCTCCCTGCCGCCAGCAAACCCGCCAGAGAAGGAGGAGGAGAGGCGACTCGGACCACGGTGGCCGGCGGCTCGCCATACACGACAGCCGTCGCGGGTGAGGCATTGGATCTAGGATCCATGACCGTGCGTCCCGGAGACCCCGGCTGGACAACGATCGGGAGCCTATTTGTGAGCGTTGAGGCGGGAGGGGAGGCCGTGGTGGTAGCGGCGGCGGAGGCGACGCGGGTGCCTGGCAGCACTGTGACGGGCGGCGGCGGCGGGCAGGATGTTGTTATTGTTGGGGGCACGGTGGCGACGGTGAGAGCTGGGGCGGGTGCGACGGTGGTGGGTGGTGAGGTGGTTAGTCTGGGGGCGGATGGGGTGGTGGTGGTGGTGGTGGGGGGGTTGAGGGTGGCGGTTTCGACGGTGGGAGGGCAAGTGGTTGCTGCGACGGAGGTGGTGCTTAGTGTTGGTGGGGGTGCTGCTACTATTTGGGGCCATACGGTTAGTCTGGCGGGGGCGAGCGTTGTCGTTGTTGATGGGTTCAGCCAGACCTATTCGGGTGTCGAGGGCGCTGTCGTTACTGTCGGAGACCAGATACTTACTATTGCTGGCATCGCCGAGAGCGTTGCGAGCGGGACAGTACTGAGTATTGGATCTCTCACTTTGACGGCGAGTAGGCTGGCGAGCAATTCGAACATCTTTGTGGTCGGGTCGCGGACGCTGACGGTGGGCGGAGCGGCTGCTACCATTGGCGGCGAGATATTCAGCGCGGTGGCAAGCGGTATTGCCTGGGATGGTTCTACGACAATAGCATTGGGACCGAGCGAAACTACGGCTGGAACTGCGACGAACAACACCAGATCAAGCATAAAGACAACAGGGGGAGGTCTAGAAGCAACGACGGCGTCGACGACATCGGCTTCGGATCAGACTGGTAGTGCGAGTGCTTTCGCCGGTGGGACGGAGTTTTCTGTCTTTCTATTCACTCTCACTAGCGTAGCAGCTCTGTCGTTAGCGATATTCCTTTAGTAGATGTATATATCTATAAGGGAATCGGATTGCTAGTGCTATACCTTTGTGTTGATTTTGAGACTGAAGAGCTGGTCCGTTGAGACAGAGTACAGCGTGCTGCAAAAGCCCAACACCGTGTGGTAAGGCTTGCATGGCGAGAGGGCCGACGAAGTAGCGCCGAATGGCACGTAGTGATGCGCAGGAACTCAAACGGCAGCAGCGTTGGAGGATTTCCTGAGGCGTGGCGTTCCCAGCGGCAAGAACAAGTGGCACGCGACCGCGCAGCCCGCTCATACTGCCCAGCAACTAATAGCGCTCAAGCAACCGACAGATCTCTTCCACGAAGTCCCGCGCATGGCGGGACTCAACGAAGAAGACTGGATCTCCTTCGAGTACAGCGCTCTACCACACTTCCTTGGGGACCTCAAAGCCCCGTCATCTCTGCTAGTTCTTCTCCTCCCTCTGCGGAGCATGAGGAGCTCCCTCAATCGGTGGAAGGCTTCGGCGATTTGAGGCTTGATCCAGCACGCTCGTCTATACTGATGCATCTGTATCATCGCCGCCGACGGCCTCGAGCCGGACGTTTCCGGCACCTCAGCTCATGAAGCTTCTGCCCAGGCTGCGCTCTCAGGAATCCGGTAGAGAGTCAGCTCCAACATCAGTATTTCATCCAAGTCAAATCATGCTCAGCGACCAGGCTCTGCTAAAGCAAAAGATGCAACGGGAAAGGATGATGCAGCGAATAGAAAAGCCGGTGTTTCGTGCAAGGATAAGTAGCGTGAGGGCTGTTTACTTCACGTCGACTGTCTCAACGAAGTGCATCTCACAAGCCAGCTCAACGTGAGTGAAACGTGTCTGTGCCATCGGTTGGTGTCGTGCCGCAAATCTACAGCCGACTGCATCGTGTGTAGAAAAGGGTTTCGTGCACGAGCCCGCAGCCGGTCGCAAAAAAAAGGCAGTCGGGCAACGAACACACAACGCCGGAAAATCTCAAACGCAATGACCTCACTGCTTCCTGAGGCCACCGCAAGTCGTCAGACGACCTTTTGACATTTTGTTGACCGTGTGATGGTGGGTTTCTGGGTTGGCGGCCTGGTGCGCCGCGCCCCGCTGTCGCAAGCGTTCGGCGATGGCACCCGCGCCAAGTAACCGCCGCCATGCGCGCTGCAAACAGTCGACACAACGATGACTGCAGCACACGACGGCGTACTCGCACTGAGCGCCCCGGCCGAGCGGCTCACGGAGCTAAGGAAGCTCTTAAGAGTACCTGGTTCACGTCGCTCCATCTCTTCCTTGAGGTCCCGCGCATGGCGAGAGCGTCAACGAAAAGAGTGCCCAAAGGCATGGTGGCCATCAAAAATTGCGCCGGTGAAGCCCCCGAAGGAGATTCATACCAAGCCACCTCCGCGCTGTGCAATGCAGGGCAGCCTGATAGGCCGACCGTCTTCGTGATCACGGCAGCCCCAACAAGGTCTGCCAAACGTTAGTACCAACCGATGGGGAAACATATGGGGGCGGAAGGGTCGAACTCACAAGTATGAGAAGAAAAGGAAAAGACGTGTGGGCAGGGGCGAATATATACGCGCGTGATGGGGCCGTGCGTTAAGCGAGCGTGACTGAGCAATGTGTCAGCAGGAATCTCGCGCTAACCCGCACACCCGCCAAACCCTCTCGTACAACACAGATCGCGCCGTCCGCCTTCGATCCAAGCGAGCATTATGTTCGCCGATCCATCCGCAACATCATTCCTAAGGTTCCTCCGGATGCGCTACGTGACGTTTTGCCGAGGCTTTGCTGCGATCAGTATCTTCGCGGGAACTCTTTGACGAGAAATTCGCGCTCCTCTTAACCGACAGGCTGCATTCCTGACTGGAGGCGCTGGTGCATGCTAAGCTATCCGTGATTGTACAAGACAATAGCGGGCCCGAGGTGGACGAGCAGCTCCGGAACCTGCTCGCCGGCATTCAAGATTCCAATAAAATGCGTCTTCACGAGACCGTCCAGGACCCGCTCGTGGAGATCAAGGCAACCCGCGACAATTGAGAGAGATAATGGCAGAGTTCAAGGGAGAACACCTCGCCCAGGATCGGGATTCCGCTGTGCTGAGGCGACAACTGCAAGTTCCAAGTTTTTGGAACCGACTTCAGTGAGCTGCACCACTGGACGCAGCTGTCGTCACACCCCACCAACTGCTGCGAAGGCTGCAAAAGGCGTATTTACAGCTCTCAGCCCAGCTGAACTAGTGCAGTGCTAAACAGGATAGGGAAGGTGGGTGCTGCCACAGTGGAACACTCGCAGATACGCGTATAGCTTTCCGCCCCCAACTTGTCAGACATGACATCATGGCCCTTCCTGTACTTTCACCAAGTGGAGGCTGTGCTGTGGATATCAACGCTGAAGTGGAAGCCATGCTCCCGGCGCGAGATTATATAGCTTCCACCTTCCCATCCTCTGTCCAGTGCTTGAAACGACGCAACACTTCAATTTACGAGCCGAAGATACACCCAATTGCAAACTCTCTCGTTCCACTTCCCATTTCCATTTCTCCACGACGCAGACACCTATAAGTTGACGATTCCATACGGACATCTACCCACACCTCCGCGCATTTACATACATCCAAACGACAACATGGGCCACCTGAAAGACCAACCCCCCCAAACGACAACCTACCGACCCACCGACCAGCCACACCTCCCCCCACCACCCCCCTACACAGCCACCGCATACCCTCAACCAGGCAATCCAGCACCCCCCCAACAAGCCACCCCATCATACACCGCACCCACCTCGGACCCGGGCGCCGCCTTCCCCCCAGGACCCAGTCCAGCATCCCCCCACCTCTTCCCCCCCACCTTCAACGGCTACTGCACCTGGAAATCCTTCTCCACCTTCCACCTCGGCACCTCCGCCACCCACAAATCCCACGCCGTCAAAGTCCACAACTCCCTCTTCAGCTCCAAGCAAACCCTCGCCCTGCACGCCGGCCCGACAATCGACCAGCACCCCGTGCTCGCGAGTGTCGAGAGCGGCGGGTGGGGTTTGGATAGGGGGTTCGTTGTTACGGTGCCTGGACGGGGGGCCGGTGGGACGAACGCGGTGGTCAGGGTGGAGGGGAAGAGGAAGGGGATGTTGAGTGAGCTTTTGCGGTTTGAGGTCGAAGTTGGTGGTGGTGGGCGCGAGGCATTTGAGTGGCGGAGTAGTCGTGGGGGGGATGTGAAGGAGGTTGCGGAGGGGTCGTCGTTTGGGTGGAAGTTGGTGCGGGTGGGTGGTGATGGTGGTGGTGGTGGTACGGGCGTTGGGCCGGCAGGGGACCATGGGGTTGCGAGTGATGGGAAGGAGATTGTGGCGGTGGTGGCGCATAATGCGTCGATGAGCGCGACGAAGGGGTTGAAGTTTGCGTTTATGGGGAGTGGGTTGGCGGGCGTGTTTGGGGAGGTGTGGGAGCTTGTGGCTGTGGCGTCGGCGCTTAAGCTCTGGTATAAGGATATCATGCAGCTGACTATTGCGGGTAGTAGTTGATTTGGGTTTGGCGGATGGAAGTCGAAGTAGGCGTTCGCTTGGTCATGTGGGTTCGTTTGACGACTGCTTCCTTTACGAACTTGTCATGACAGGGATATTGTTGGAACAGAGACGCGTTTCTGCTACACAGCAGCTGGACTTTGGTCATCCACCATTGGGACACCTTTTTTTTCGAATCTAGATCCAGCGTACGGTTCAGATTAATAGTGATGTCCATGCATCCTATCCGTATGCCGCACACATTTAGTGAATGGGAGGGCATGGTCGACCTTTGCGGGGTGGCTTGTAGAGGTTCCTTTGAATAGCGATGGAAGCTCACCTTGACATGCAAGTGAATATTGAAGGGCATCTTTCATGGTTATCAGTCTGGGCTTATGATGTACGGACGAGTTTGGTTTCACACCCCTTGCGAAAGGACCAAAAATTGACGAAATCTCAAATTGAATGAGAGAACCCACGCACTAGCACCAAAGAAACCCCCAGCCAGGCTTTAAGGTGGAGAGTTTTAGAAATGGACTCATTTGCCCTTCCAGAACTGGTCGAGCATGGCTCTGATAGTCAAAGGCTTGATGCCGGGAAACTTTTGGTTCAATGAACCTTCCACTGGAAGATCCCAACGTCCCTCCGCAACCCATCTTCCAAAGACGGCCCACACGTAGTCCATCTGTATTGGAAACAATTCGTGTTCTGTGACATGAGAGGGTAAACGCGTGATCTCAAACTTCTTCAGTTTCTCGATATCGTCGTAATGAACCTCAAACTTCTGGCCTGCTCTTTCTGAGTGAGTATATATCTGAAGTTGGTAGAAGGGCAGAGGTGGGAGTCTTACCGCGTGCCTCTTCGGCGAGGGTGACGAATTCATTGAATGTCATTCTGTCACTGACGATGTTGGTTTTCTCCTCCCATTTTGGTAGACTAAGCATTGCGGCAATGTATTTTGCGATGTCGAAAGTGTAGTTGAATACAACGAAATCGCTTCCTGTACCGGGAATGGCTGCAAACTTGTTCTGTATGTCCAAGACGAATGTGAGCGGAGTTTGGTATGTCTTGATCTCGGGGGTGGCGAAGTAGTCGAGAAAGAGGCCATTGTAGATACGCGTAAACTCCAGAGTGGTCTTTCGCAGCTCCTCAACGGCATCAATCCTCCATTGATGGTGTGGCATGAGTTCAACAACACTGTGCTCGCTTAGCGCTGAAAGTGACTGCAAGCAGCAGGAAATATACTGACTTTTGCGGAGCATCAAGGCCGTACTCACTGGCCACGAAGCGCTTCGTCCCGGACGATTCTGATGCAGCCTTAATGAGATTGATCTGTGCCTGGCCTGCGGCTTCATCCATGATAGTCAAGGCAGAGATGACCGTATGGATTTGATGGGTCACCAGTGTATCAGTCAAAGATTCCACGTTTCCGTAGTCAGCAGCCACGACCGTGTACTCCGATTTCTCGGGAACCTGGTGCAATACTTCAGTGACATATTCCAGGAAAGTGGTCGCCCTCCATACCTTTCGTGAAAGCACGACTACATTGTGCTTGTTGTCGTTATGCAAGACTTCGACGATAGTCCTGCCAACATTTCCGAGTCCACCAGCCACTGCAACATTGACCATTTTGCGCAGCTGCCGAGATCGCGTAGCTGCTTGGATGAAAGGAGTGAAAGAAGTGTCTTTGCAATGATTTATTTATCTTGGAAAATCCATGGCTGTCGGTCGAATATCGCACAAGTTGTTGCTTATGAATTCAAGCATTATTAAGCGCTTTTGCGGGGGTGATTATGCGCTAAATCGTTATAAGTAACATATCCTCCAGACACTGTTTGAGATGACTACTGAGCAAGGTTTAACGATAGCTGCTTACGAAGTTATTCGGAGATAAGGCCTGTTAATCCGGAGAAGTTGAACATGAAATGAAGGGCACTGTGGGTTGCGAAAGTAATGGCATTACTGGGAGAGGAAATCCACCCGAAAGAAATCAGCCGGCAGAAATCGTGAGTTAGACAAACCCTCGGTTTGTGAATTGTTCCATCGTAAGTGGGTTTGGCGGTATTATTTACCAGACTTTTCACTCTCTTTTCTGAACAATTGTTTTCCGTACTTATGTCATGCATTTTGGAGCTCTGACAAACTTTTCCAGTATTTCGGAGAGCCAAGGGAAAGTGTCTTTGACTGTGGCCGTGATCGCATTGGTCAAGCGCGCAGTATACTATCTATGCGTGGAGCGTTGGTGTTAGCTTGCGAGATAGCTTCAACGGTTCTCTGAATATCAGCTGCACCGCTTTTTCAGCCTTGCGAACTCGAACGCCGACCTCAACGCCGGCGCTTGTCGAAAATGCCATCGAATCAAGACATCGCGCCAGGGCCACCACAAGTTCGTCGAGGTGCAAGGCGTTGTTTTTTGACAGGATTGTTCTTGGTAAACAGAAAATCTGTGAAGTAGACTATATAAGTACTCTAACCTTTCCCTCTTATGAAGGAACTCTTCTGTTGGCACTTCATCCTCCACTGTTGGTGACCACAATAGAAGGCCATGCAAGCGTGCGCAACCGAGGCCGCAGCCGCAAGGACCGAGACACGAGAGCAAATGATAAGGCTGTGCACGGGAATATGTTGTCCCAATATGAGGAAGCATGCAGAAGTGTGATGGCAAGGCTGAGAGCTCCAATATTTGCACATGTGTTGTTCGACCTTGATTGCCATATTATCTCCGAGTCCTCCTGCAGGTCTCGGGACAGCGAATGACGCCGAAGTGTCTGTCTTATGTCAATGAAGCGGGCTGAAGATGGCGAGAGGTGTATGCAGGTGGTTGTGTCGGGTCCCCGCGCTCGTTCCTATATCCGAGCCCACACGTGGGGGTGGGGTAAGTGAGGGTAACTCGCAGCGAAAGTTGTTACGTAGCACATGCAAGTAATATGCATTCAAATCCAGGAACCGGAGCTGATCCGCATCACTTATTGCCAGGGTACGTGTATATGTCAGCCGCAGAACTTTAAAGCAGAACACGACGGGAGACTCCTGTTTTGCTAGCTACCCTACATCCTTTAGTGCTACATCGCGTTGCATGAGACGGTTTGGGCCGTAGTAGAGGCGCCAGCTTCCATGGGAACCAACTCAAGTGCCGTCCACACCTTGGTATATAGCAACGCGCAAGTGTAAGCCAAGAGCAGAGGCGCTTTCGGGCGCTCCCTGATTTGGGAATATGCACGAAGCTCTGCTTTTTGATCGTGCCCGACGCTGACCTCGCTTTTCATCCTGCAGCCTATTCTGAAACTGTATACCGTCAATAACATGTAGCCAAGGGCGTCCAGAGGCACTCGAGCTCAGCGCGTTCGGGTAATGTGACTGGCAGTTGACATAGGACGTGTGCTCCGAAGGAATTATAAAATCGAGAGTCCATTTTCCCTTCCAAATCCCACAAAACCATTCTATCCACCGTTTTCTCCGCATGTTCTCAAAATGTCACTCACCAAAACGGCATTGAACTGCTTCGTCGGAGCCTGGGGCTTCATCAATTCATCCCTCATGTACACTCCCCCCATCCCCACCAACTCTTCCACGACACCACATCCCATCCCCACCCCGAACAACCATCCACCCCCCCAAGCTAACCCCCTCCCACCAGCAACACCACCACCGGCGCCCTAATCCCCAACGACTGGGCCTACCCCGTCCCATCCGGCATGTCCCTCTACACCCCCAACGGCTACTGCGCCCTCCTCGTCACCGCAAACGACACCACGCACCCCGAGCTCCGCCCCACATACCTCGACCAAAGCGACTCCGCGTCCGGCACCGAGGCCGAGTGGGCGCTCATCGGCAAATACAGCGTCGCGGGCGCGGGGCCGTATCGGCTGAGCAACGTGAGCGATGGTGGCACGGGCCCGGCAGGGACGGTGACGGGGGAGTTTTGGACGGCGACGCTGCCGAGTCGGGAGGGGCCGTTTGAGTTTGAGTTTAGGTTTTATGAGGGTTGTGGGGTGTGGAATTTGAGGCAGAGTGTGGGGGTGGATCAGGAACGGGTGGCGTGGTATGAGAAGTTGGCTGATCAGGAGGTGTATGGGTAGAGGTGCGCGGGCAGAGAGGGGAAGGGCCCGCCTGTTCTGCTTCTATGTGGGTAGCTGTCTGCGTGTTGATGTTATGCGGAAATGTGCTGGATTCTGCGGGGGAGTCTAAGCCATTCCTTGAGTCTGGATACAGTCTGTCAGTTCAGGTAGGCACTACGAGCTTCTTAACAGCTATGCAGAGCTTCTTTTGCTACGAGAGGGTGTTGAATGTGCGAAATCGTGGCTGGGATGGAGCCAGGCAAGTAACAGCACAAAAGTTGAGGAAGCTGCATCGTGGCCGGCGCTGGTGTCCGACAGGTGTGCAAGAACTGCTGGCCAGCGACCGGAATCCCGTTTCTTGCAAACGCTGGTGCTGACGTGGCGTGTCCGTACGATAGCCCACTCACTGTCTACCGGGCTGCCCTGCATTGCACAGCGCGGAGGCGGCCTCGTATAGGCTTCCTTGGGGGCTTAGCCGGCGCAATTTCGATGGAAACCCACTCGATGGAAGTTTTGTTGGCGCAAGCAAGGACTGAAGTGGAGTTGATTGCGGATGACGGCCTGTCTGATACACGGGCTGCTGACTAAGCTGCGACGCCCCGCACCAGGCGCTGCTGCTACTTACGACCACCTCCCACAACTTCTTTCCGTCGGCGCTTCCGCCCTGCGCGGGTCCTCGAGGAAGAGATCCACTACTTTCGACGCCCGTCTCGCCACTCACGCCGTCCCTCCCGCCGTGCACGCTCCGGATCCACCGCAGAAAACTCGATCGCCGGGTGTGCTTCTCGTGCTACCCTAGGCAGAAGCCGGGTGGGCACGCTGTGGCTCTCGTGCGCATGCCGCCTGGCAACGGAAACACGCATCGCCACGCAATTCCAGGCCCATTCCTTCTTAACGCTATCTCTGCCGCATGCCGTACCTTTGCTGCATCCTACTGCGACTTCGAGTCCTTGCGCCCACGCCAGTCTGCGACTCCCGTCCTGGCCGATGACGTCAACGAGCCCTCACTCAACCTTCCCCGAGCCACCGCACATTCGTCTTTTCCTTCGGCCATGGCCAGCTCCATGCAGCCACAAATGGACGAGAAGCCTTGGTTGGAGTGTAAAGCACGTATTATTAGACGAAAGATATGTCTAAGAACTACCCGCCTTCAACCCCCGTCCACATTTCTCTTTCTTCTATCTTTCTTGTCGGCTCATCTAAACCAAGAAAGAAAGCCAAGTTTTCAGCCTCTAATAAAGCACCGAGAAGAAACTGCAAAAAGCCTCCCTCCCTCACGGAGACACGACCGCCTGCGTGGAGTTTCCAACCCCGCCACGGCCTGCCGCCGCATTGTAAAGCGCCTTGATGTCGCCCTGCCACTGGGCCACGTCCGGACGCTCGATGCGGCGGTCGTACGTCACGAGGCCGTTGACCTCGCCCTCGACGTCCGAGGTCTGGGTCCATACGGCGCCGCTGCACGCGAACATGGCGACCTGCTCCTCGAGCTCGGACAGCAGAACGTGCGAGCGGTAGTTGTACGACTTCAGGTCCGCATTCATCTCGTACGTCTGGTTGATGGTGTTGATGGCTTCCTGGACGTTCCAGAGACTGGAGTGGGAGACGTGTTAGTCTCTGATGAGCGGGGCCGTCGGTGGGGGAACTTACTGCTCGATCGACACGTTGTGTCCAATTCCGCCAAACTCTCCTTGGAAGCCGATGCGCTTCGGATCGTATGGCGACGAGGGGATGGAGTAGAATGGGGTACCGCACTGGGGAGTGGCGTAGTGGTGGTTGTCCTGGCTATCCGTCAGCATGCTCGCTTTCTTACGCAGGGGCAGATTCTCCTACCGAGAAGTCACCAGCGCCATGGTCGTTCCATCCGGTCGTAGCATCGATGAGCCTGGTCGAGTCCATGGCCCGGATCTTGTCGGCGATGCCGAACTCGGGGAAGTAAGGGTTCGTAATCTGGCCCCAGCCTTCGTTGTAGATGACCTGGACACGGACACGTCAGTTACCGCATGCCGCCATCTGCTTGAGAGGCATTGTGCTTACCCAGGTGACAATGCAGGTGTAGCTCTTGTGCTCTTCGACGAGAAGCCCGATCTGGCGCTCGAACTCGGCCTGCTGGGCAGCGTCGGGGGAGCCGCTGGCCGGGAGCATGCTGGGCATGTCCTGGATCACGAGCAATCCCAGCACGTCGCAGGCGTGGTACCAGAGATCCGGCTCGACCTTGATCTGTCATTGTCACGACGTGGTCAGTATCAACCCGGCATTTCTGGCTGCGGCGAGACCCACATGTTTCCGGACCATGTTCATTCCCAGATTCTTCAACACGTGCAGATCGAAGACCAGAGCCTCCAACGTCGGCGCCAAGTAAATGCCGTCGGGCCAGTAGCCCTGGTCGAGCGTACCGAACTGGAAGATGAATTCGCCGTTCAGGAGCGGCCGCCTCACGCCATCCACGACACCGGAAGACACAGTGCGGAATCCCGTGTAGCTGCTGACTTCATCACTGCCCATCTTCACCGTGATGTTGTAGAGCGTCGGCGAGTCGGGGCTCCACAGGTCAGGAGAATCGACGGCGAAGTCGAAGGTGGAGCCGGAGCTTCCCTCGTGCTTCGCCACGACATTGCCGTCTCGGATCACAGAGAACTCGACGGGCAGGGACTGGTTGGTTGAGCTGTGCACAGTCACATTGACTTTGCGGCAGAGTTAGTAATTTGGGCGGTCGCAAGGGGCATGTCTGGGTTCTCGTACCGGTACCATCCGCGCCCGCCGCGACGTCCAGCTGGGTGATGTGGGCCGCGGGGGCACCCTCCAGCCACACGGTTTGCCAGATGCCGCTGCAAGGGGTGTAAAAGATGTGGCTGGGATCTCTCGTCTGCTTTCCCCTGGGGATGACATACCCCGGCTCGTCGGTGGGGTCGAAGACGTACACAAGCCTGGGGTATCCCGGGTCAGTCACCACCCCTGCTCGAGCTCATCTCCGGCGTCAATAACTTTCACTTACAGCTCATTGGTACCATTGAGGTTCACGAATTCGGTGGCGTCGACGGTGAACCGGAAATAGCCACCGCGATTGAAGCCCGCCTGCTTGCCGTTGATGAAGACGGTGGCCTCATAGTCGACAGCCTCGAAGTTGAGCAGCACCTGCCGGTCCGCCCAGTCCTTGGGCACCTCGAAGGACGTCGCGAACCACATGTACGTGGCGTTCATGTCCATGATTCCGGAGATGGCGCTTTCGATGCACGACGGGATCAGGACCTCCTGGGACAGCGGGGCGGCCGGCGGGGCATTGACGTCCCCGGGCCCGCCGGCGGCCTGGTAGGTCCAGAGCCCGTTCAGGCTCTTCCAGGCGTCGCGGCGCAGTTGCGGGCGCGGGTGCTCAGGCCAGGGGTCGGTGCCGACTTTGTCGGTCCATGGCGTGTCCAGCGGCGGCGTCTTCAGCTGGTAGGGCGTGGCGGCGCTGCCGGAGGAGGTGGTGGTGTTCCAGTTGCGGGAGGTGGTGGAGGTGGAGACGCTGGCGGTGGTAGTGACCGTGTAGTTGTTGTACTGAGCCACAGCACACTGAGCGGCGGCCAGGACGGACAGCGCGAGGGCAGACGAGACGCGCATGGTGGGCGGGTCAAACGAAGGAAAGGCAGAACGAAGGCTGGTGCTCCCGGCGTACAAAGAGGGCCGCGACAGACGTCAAAAAAAAGTGCCATTGGGGGCAGGGCTTATAAGGCGGGCTCTCGTCGGGGCAGATGGTACTCCGCACCATGTACCCCGCGCCGGCAGGGATGGCACACAGCGGATTACCCGATTGTCTGTCGTGACTTCATGCGGCAGGTGCCAAGATGGAGGCTTTCAGCGGCGCGGTGCGCAGCGGCTGGCGGCTCGGCCGTGGGTTCGGCGTCCCTGGGCCCGCGGAAAGCAAAAAGCTATTTTTATCGGTGCCGCGAGAAAGGCTGTTGACGGGCGGTGTTTATAGAGTTATATTGGCCGCCTGCACGGGCGAACTTGGCGACGAGCGGACAAGAGAAGCTCAGCCGACTTTTCGCGCCCGGCGAGCGCTGGGCATGCGGGGGAGACAGACGAGAGCGGAGAGACGATGCGGAGCAACATTGCAGGAGGCCCGCCGTGGCGCCACAGCCGCAGCCCAGCGCCCGCGCCGTGTCTATGCCGTGCGCGTGTTCCGCCAGCCTCGCTAGCACCGCCTTCCCCGGCCTGCGGCCCGGCGCCCGCGGCAAGAGTCTCACAGAGCCAGCGCGTTTCCCGTCGGGCGTCCCGTGGTGTTTCTGGCCAAGGCTCGCCAACCTGCAGATCTTCCCCATGCACCGCCCAGCACCTCGCGGACGCGGCTCGGCGCAAAGCAGGGAACAGGAGCTGCATCCCGGCGCGTTTGGCTCTGCATCTCGCAACTCATTTCGCCTGTGCCCGCGCTGATCAGGAAGGCTGGCCGACCGAAGCCCTCGTGCAACCCTGCCCGCCGTGCCCCCCCTGCAGAATGCTGCATCGTCTCCGTTGGCTTTCCGTCCATTTCTCTTATTTCTGAGCTCGTTCTCCAGTTTTTTTTCTCCGCCCAGCGCTGCTGCCCGCTCATCTATCTCCTTGCATCGTGTGTCCCGCGTCCACTACTGGCACTACCGCTGCCGCTCCCATCCTTTTCGGCTCGACTATCGAATCCTCTCATGCAGATTCGCTTCCCGCTGCTTCCATGCTGCTCTCTCGAATGATCCCGGCTAAATCGTGAAACCCACCCGAGATTGTGCACACCCTCCTCCTTCCTGATCCAAGGGTCTCGATGCCGCTTTTTTTGGCACCAGGGGCGCCTGTTGCCTGGCAATGTTTCTCTCGCGTGAATGTCTCGCATTTCGGCTGTCCACGCGTCTGCTTGGGCCTGTCATCGCATGCATCTTGGAAAGGGGCTCCCTGATCTTGAGGAGGCTGATGGTTTGCTGCCCCTGCTTTTCCTTCCGATGTTTTCCCTTCTTCAGAATTCCCCCGCGTGCTACTTTATCTATCTTCCTTTGTGACTTCCCGCTTTTTCTTCTATTTTTTAACCTTCTATTATTATTATCCATGCTTCTCAAATCTTTCACTATTTTGGTTAATTAATCCCCGTTTTCCCCCGCCGTTCTTGCGCTTTACTTTGATTTTTATTCTTCATTCTTCAACCTTGCAGCATCCTCCTTGTCAAGCTTGGATAAGACGCTTGTATCCTCCCACACCAGCATATCTATTTCGGATCCTTTCGGCCCTGGCGTTGCCCTGCAAGTCCTTCCGAGGAGCAATCAATTTATATTTGTCCCTCTTCTCTCCCTGCTCGCAGCCTCTTCACCTTTCTCCAGACCCATGAAACCACGCTTGTCGTTCCACTCGCTGCGCTTTCCGGGGCTCCGCAATGACGAGTGTTGCTCTGCCGTCCTTACTTATCGTGATGCTCCACCAATACTCATGTATTGCCTTCGTCCACCGAAGACGTGATGAAGATGGTGGCTGCGCCAAGGCCGCCATAGGGCTGATGCGCCTTTCCGGAGCCCCCCCATTTTCGGCACACGCAACAACGCCATGGCTTTCAGCCATCGCGCCTCTGCGCCCTTGGCGTCGATCCAACATTCAGGTCTGCCGAGAACCCCACACCGTACCTAGCACTTGTGCCTGCGTCGCCATGAAACATCGAGGAATTGGTTTCGTTTCTTCGGATGTGTGATCTGCGGCTCAAGCTCTGGCATCAGTCCACTTTCCCTCGTTTGCATTCCCGGCCCCCGAATGGATGCTCTACCGGATCACAGTCTTGTCCTGCGCAACGCGTATCAATTCAGACCCCGGAATATGAGTGGGTGTTTTATTCTCCGGCGATCAAGGTTTATTCTCGCCCCAAACAGGATATTCATGCTGATACCTTGATATCAGGCTAGCGCACCACTAGACTCCGACAACCCCGTAACCACGCTCACAGAGAGTGTCGATGGCAACCATTTCTTCTGGATCCTAACACTTCGTGATGACAGCGGAAACTGTGACGTACCCAAAGGGACTGACATAGTATATATATCAGCCACGCCTATGAATCCCTTAATTGGGATTCATACCAGACCTCTTTTGCCCAACTGAGGACTACGGTGGCGTGGCGTAGTGGTATAAGGCCAATCCCTTACAGAAACTTAGCTGCCAGATGCCACAGGTCGTGTGACGGTTGGGATCATAACACCGCCGATGCAATGATGTCTACGCCGTCTCGCCGAATGCGGCAAGCTAAACCAGAAAGGTATACGCGTTTATTGGTGCAGATAAAGACATCCAGCTTACGAGTGGGCTCGCAGTAGTGAATGTAATAGCGACACTTGCACGTTCCAAGAAGTAAGAGGGGTCAGTACTAGGACGTGAATGGCTGGAATGAACTGTTTGTTCATTAGTGGATTCTGGTGGGCGAGCTGTTGTTAGCTGCTTCTTCAATGGGATGTCCTTCAGCCGCTTATTGGGATGAGAGGAGCTCATACTGGACCTAGCAGGCAATGGTAGGAATGATACGAATAGAGTTATTTCAATAAGGTGTTTTTCGCCTGCTTCGGACTGGAATATGACCCGAAAGTTTGCATGTCCTCTGTTGGATCTGCAAGCGACAAGAGACCACGTCGGTTGTAGAAGACAGTGAGCGCCTCATCAGCATCAAATTGAAGCTAACCTGTATAGACAACAGGCGCCACAGGAACATACAGAACATTCTGAAATCACTTGTTTCAAGCAATATCCATAAAAGACTAACATCCAAGCAACACCAATGTGCATCTAAAACATCTTGAGATAGCTTCCAAGGCTCTCAGGCCATCCCAGTCTGGTCGTCCTGCTCATCGCCATCATCCCCATCCTCAGAACTGGAGTATAAGTCGTCTCGAGCTCCACGAGCAAGCAAAATTTCTACCAGATTCTTACGCCCACGCTTTTTTGCAGCTCGCAGAGCAGTACCATACTTCCCACCAATAGCATTGGGATCTGCGCCGCGGTCAAGGATCATTTTCACCAACTCATCGCCACCGGTCTTCGCCACCACAGCTTGTAGAGCGCTCCCGTATTTACCGCAGTTAAGGTTGACATCGGCCCCGTGGTCGAGGAGAAATTGCACTCCCCAACTGGCCCTATGGCCCCATTCATTACTCGCTGCTGCCTGGAGAGCACATCCGTATTTACCGCAAACAGCGTTGACGTCTGCACCGTGGTCGAGAATAAGCTGCAAAGTCTCTTCGTCTCCATATTTTTTTACTGCGGCTTGGAGAGCACTTCCGTATACGCCGCTAACGGCGTTGACATCTGCCCCATGGTTGAGAAGGACTTCTGCCGCCCAAATGCGTCCATGAGCTGCCGCAGCGTGTAGAGCACTTCCGAATTTGCCTCCAAGGGCATTAACATTCGCCCCATTACTTAGAAGCAGCTGCACCAAGCTTCCAAGGCCATACCAAGAGGCCGCTTGAAGGGCATTCCCGTATTCGCCACCTTGACGGTTGACATCTGCCCCATTGCTTAGGAGCAGCTGCACCACCTTTTCACGGCCTTATAGAGAGGCCGCTTGAAGGGCATTCCCGTGTTGGCCACCCTGACGGTTAACATCCGCTCCATTGCTTAGGAGCAGCTGCACTACCCTTTCGTGACCATCTGTAGAGGCCGCTTGAAGGGCATTCCCGTATTCGCCACCCTGACGGTTGACGTCCGCCCCATGGCTTAGGAGCAGCTGCACCACCCTTTCCTGGCCTGCTAGAGAGGCCGCTTGAAGAGCGTTTCCGAATTCGCCAGCCGGGACGTTGAAGTCGGCGCCGCGATTGAGGAGTTCCTGGACTAGTGTTTCGAATCCGTTTTCAGAGGCAAAATAGAGAGCAGTGCCGACGTGCTGCGCGTGGACATCCGCTCCATTGCTCAGGAGGAGCCTGGCAATGTCCACGTGACCAAGCCGTAGCGCGTCGCAAAGCGCTGATTCTTGGGTCTCATCTCTTTCATCTACGTCGGCGCCATGCTCAAGCAATCGCGCGACGACGTTCAACTGCCCTCCCGTTGTGGCGATGTGCAGTGCGCCTGCTGAGGGTTTGGTCCCCTTCCAGTATTTCTCAAAGTGTGGCAGCTCGTAGAGGCGGGTGCAGTAAACAACGAGGTTTCCATCGGCCGATTTCGGTAAGATGAAACTGTCTAGCGGTAATGGGTAGGGATGATCGATTCCGTAAGGTGTTACGTTTCTTATTTGCATGAGTGCCGCTAGGAACAGACTATCTCGGTTGAGATACTCGTTGATTCGGTACTGAAGTTGATCCAATGAATCTACCGCATAGTAGGTGTGATGGTCAAAGTACTTTGACGCATACCACGCGAGAGGCTTCTCATCACCGAGGTATTCCTCTAATTCAATCGGGTCTTCGGAAGGCTTATCACGTAGCGCAACACCCAGATATCCTAGACATGCGGTCGCGAGGTGATAGTGGGCCAGCCCAGGTTCGCTCAGTTCTGGTAACTTGAGAGGTGGAAGTGTAATGTTCCTGGAGGTAGTGAAAAATTCTTGCACAGAATAGTGTCTAGGCCTGACAGGATTATAATGCTCCTCAGTCGGTTCAAGCAAGTTGGCGCAAGCTTGGAAAATGACTTCTTCAGGAGGGGGGTTCAGTTCGTCGAAGTCAGCGATTGAATCGTCGATTGCAACAGCATGCTGCAGTTCTTCCAGATGTAGAGGTCGTGCTGCATAGAAGACCCACATGAGGCATCTTATTGCCAAATCTTTCTGTTCCTTGCGTTGTTTCTGAATCCGATCGGCGATTCTTTGGTAAGTCTCGTCCAGATCAGATGGAAGGGTATCCAGTGCTTTCTCCACGAAGCGGTCGTCGCGCATCTTGCTGGCGTCACACAGATTCGCCAATTGAAGATCGACCCAGAGGAACCTGCCCATCAGTCAGCATAAGTTGATGTGGCTAGAGTAGCTATGCTTACATTCCATCAGCCCTCTCCGTAAGAGTATCCACAATTCTCTGAACGAGCTCGTCACTCGTTACGTACAGCTTTTTCCCGTGTTTTCTAGTACGCAGCGTCGCCACTTCACTGTCAACGTAACTCTTGATATCCGGACTCACACTGTGAGCTTCAACCTGGATGGTTGGGGTCCCAAGAGACTCGAAGACTTCAACAATATCTCGCTCGCGTCGGCTGGTGACAAAGACTTTTGCGCGCGGAAAATTATCCATGATATGCTCGAGGAATCCAAGAACCTTATGCCGTTGCTCTTCCGGACATTCGTCAAGGGCATCAATTGCCAGAAATACCTCATCGAAATTGCGCGCAAGTTCCAAAAAGTGGTCTTGGTCGGCGATGTTGGTCCGGGGCAAGCGGTCTTGTTTCGTTTCTCTGAAAGTATAGGGTATGTCTGCCTTTCGACATAATTGTTTCATGAGAGCGAGAACGATTTCGGAGAATTGCTGTGGGTTTTCTTGTTTGTAATCACAATATAGGAAGCATATGCCGACTTCTTCGCGCTTCGCAGTTCGCTGCTTGATTGTTTCCACGACGTTGGATCTGTATGATTAGTTAAGCATTGTATCATCGGATTCGGAATGGAGAGGCTTACGCAAGAACGGATTTTCCTGCTCCAGCTGTCGATGTTCAGCACAGGTTCATGTAAAGCATGGTCGAACTCACGTTTCCCATGGCACCAGAGTAAAGCAGACGATGAGCCTTCATACCACGTCACAAATTCGGTGGTTTGGACAAGCCAGTCGCAAGTGCCAGGGTGCTTCTTCTTATACACATCCTGATGTTTTTCCTCATATGTGGCTGATGAGATCCAATTAAAAATCTCTTCCCGCTCTTGAACTGCGCTGACTGTCAGCAAAAGCGTCTCCCGGTGGTATAAGAAAGATGGGAATTGATACCAAGTTCTTCGTCCCGCCGTTTCCTCTCGTCATGTCCGAGAGATACCAACCTGTTCAACATCGACGCTGCCGCTGCATGATGCAGAACATAGAGATGATCACGCAAGCTCGCCTCGATTTTCCCGAACCATTCATTAAAGTCCCATTGGAACTTTCCGAACACCGCCCACGACGGAGACCGCCTTTGTTCCCCTGAAGAGGTCATGAAAACTCCCCGAGCCTGTCTGCAAAAGTCAAGCAAGTCTCCGTAGGTTTTCGTGAGAGGCTTGTGCAGCACAGCAACGTCCCGGAAGCTTTTGGCGTATTCTGCGAGTGGTTCGAGGAGACAGGCAAACCGGCAGAGCATTTCCGACAGCTTGTCGATGAAGGTGATGAAGTTGATGGCGATATCGAGGACGACACGTACCGCACCGACGATGATCGAGGAGATGTCCGGATTTGCCTGTATTCCTATGGCCACGGCATTCATGAAGCGGTCCAACACCGCGATGAAGGTGGACAACGGCCCAATGTATACTCGAACCCTTGAGTCTCTCCGATGCTGCTCATGGAGGGTTGTGACCGGGAGAAGAAGATCGTTCGCAGTGTGCCCCGCGCCGGCGTCCAGGAACGCTTGATTTTCAGTGTCGTGGAGAGCGTCGATGTACCCTTCCAAGGCGACGTTGAAGGCCACGTTCTCTGCCTTAAATCGATCGCGTTTCTCCATGGTGACAACAGTAACTCAATGACGAGTGCTCGGTTAAGAAAAAAGCAAAAGCAGGTCGGGATCCTGTGATGGATGAGTGAGGCCTCTTGGTAGAGGGATGAAGCGCAGAAGCAGAGGTGGTGAGGCTGGAAAAGGGGCAGGGCAGTGCCTCACCTGAAGCGCAGCGCTAGCCATTTTTTGGAATTGAGTGCATCTTGTGGCTAGATTAGCCGGGTAGATTGTTTCACTCCCATTGCATTTCCTTGGCCGATTGGTGAAACCATAGAATTGCTTTTTCTTTTTCGACGTACTGGTTCTATTATAAACCATTTCCACCTGCAATCGGGACAGATTGCCGTCGATTAGCACCCCTGTCACGAGCAGCGCTATACTGATTACCTTTTATGTACAGAATTGAAGCACTCATACGGACGTAAAAGCAGACTAGGACCTCTGCTCGATGCATCCGGATGAATACTCAAATTCCATATGCACATCGACATAAAAGGCTGCTCATCATGATGATCGTCCTCGTTTACGGCTACCCGCAGACCGCTAAGAAAAACTGTCTCAATGTAAGTTGCTCTCTTCAACTATTTCTGCAGCTCAGCTTGGCAGCCTCGCACAGCTTTAAGGCGCTTTGCTTGCTCCCTCTTAGGTAACGGTATGGACTATTTGGGTATGACGCTGTATTGGCCTACTCTATCAACGTTGTACTATAGGGTTACAACAGAATGTCGGGAGTTGAATGGTACAAGAAAACCTCCACCGCATCTCATTTAGGAGGAATAACCGGCACCGTCACGTAATTCAAATACTGCGGACCAAAATGAACATAATTCATCCCTTTAAAAACTTCCTCGGACCTACCAGAGCAGTTAGCTCACCAAATCCACAAGCTCATCAAGTTTAAAAAAGGAAAAAAGAGAGAGAAGTAGAAAAGAAAAAAGAGCCAGAGAAAGAGTCAAGAAGCCCACTCACCGATCAACAGAATCCTCATGCCTAAACTCCCCCACCCCCCCCGTATCCCCTGACCCCACCTCCACCACCACCCTCTCCCCCCTCCCCACCACCACATTCGTCGGCCAAAGCTCAACATCCACCGCATACACCTCGCCCGGCAGAACGGGCAGCACGTCGCACCCCCAATAATCCCTGTGCGGCAACCAGCTGCGATGCCGCGGATGCTCTGGCTTCGTCTTCCGCAAGCTGACGCGCAAGAAGCCCTTCGTCACGGGCGCCGCCTCGCCCGTCGTCCCCGTGTACGCGACTTCCCGACCGTTGGCATCGAGGTGGCGGAGGGAGATGAAGAGGTCGATGTCGGAGGGGGTGGTGATGGGGTCGGGGCCGCTGGCGCGGTCGCGCGAGATGGAGACGTGGAGGTGTGCGACGATGTGGCCGGTGATTTCGGTTTCGGTGGCGAAGGGTGGGGTGGTGAAGGCTACGAAGTGCGGGTTCGTCACCGTGCCCAGGGCTCTGTAGCCCAGTTTGCGAGGGCGCGGTACTTCGGGGCGGGTGAAGAGGAGGGCGTTGGTGGTGGTGTTGGTGTTGTTGTCGGCGGGGCTGAGGTAGAGGTCCGTGTAGCGGGTGCGGGCGATGGGCCATTCGTTTTCCTGGCGGCGCGCAAACTGCTTCTCCGCGGCTGGGTTGTTGTGGCCGACGTTGCCTTTGCGGATGATGAGGTCGACCGGGGGGATGGCGCCGGGTTTGGACCAGCCGGTGCGGTCGTCGCTTTTGAGGAAGGCGTCGAGGAAGCTGCGCTGGATTTCGACTTCTTCGGGGTAGTAGAAGGGGAGGTCATGGCGGCCGACGATGAAGCGGAGGTATTTGAGCTGGGAGCTGGCGTGCATGAAGCCTTGGACGTTGCCGCGGAGGTGTAGCAGGATGCCGCCGAAGTTGGCGACGCTGAGGAGTGGGACTTCGATGTCTTCGAGGTTGTAGCTTGTCGAGCGGTAACATTCGTCGTCGCGGAAGCGCTGGTATAGGTACGAATCTTGAGGGACCTTGTTCGCTTTCAGTTCTTCCTCTGTCAGGTCTCCCTCGACGGTGTCCGGACCCCAGTTGCGCGCAGCTTTTCCGGGCAACCCATACTGGTTTGACGCAACCTGGCGGGTGTACCAACCACGCAGGAAATGGTTGGATAGGATACCGCCATGGCGACAGGCATCCCGGTAGTAATCCGAGAAACCTTCCCACGGGATGATGGCGGCCAGGCCTTTGGGCTTTCTGGCAGCGACCTGCCATTGAGTGGCGCCAAAGTAGCTGATTCCGAGGAGGCCGACTTTGCCCGTCGACCAAGGCTGGTCCGAAGCCCACTCGATGAGGTCGTAGAAGCCGTCGATGGTAGCGGCGGAGAAGATGTCGAGAGTGCCCGGGGACTGGCCGGTTCCAGCCTCGTCGGCGCGCACGACGATGTAGCCGTGCGCAGTCCAGTAGCGTGGGCTGGGAGTCTCCCAGGCGGAGTGTTCGGGTTCCGTTTTATGGTCGGGGTTGACCTCTGCAAAGCTCTTTGGATTGAAACTGCGCCTCATTAGCTATTTTGAGGAATTGGTGTGGGATGTTCTGGTGACATGCTCTCCGTAGGGAACATCCTTCCCATATGGTCCGTAGGTTGCAATCACGGGATACTTCTCTCCGTGCTCAGAGGCCTTCGGACGATAGACGTTGCAGCGAACGACACCGCCGTCTCGCAAAGGAACAGAAACATTCTGCTCGAAAATGTAGGGGTACGAGGTGTCATCCACAGTGTGGATATTCCGAATTTGGTTTGGCATGATCAAGCAAAGGCTATGTTTGTACTCTGGCGTTGGAAGTGAAGTGGGAACGAGGAATTGGGTCATCAGAAACAGATGTTTTTATATGCGTGCTCGGATTCAGAGTCGCGCGAGCCTGTTCGCCTTTTCGCGTCAAGGGTCGCGCGAGGTGAGTAGTCTTATGCCAGG
The DNA here is from genome assembly GCA_037356075.1 of Neofusicoccum sp. Z40. Taxonomy (NCBI): domain Eukaryota; kingdom Fungi; phylum Ascomycota; class Dothideomycetes; order Botryosphaeriales; family Botryosphaeriaceae; genus Neofusicoccum; species Neofusicoccum sp. Z40. Next base: position 590,583 of record JBAWJV010000004.1, read on the forward strand.
GGTCCTCATAAGCATGCACTTTGCTTATTCGGGGCCAGGGGTCTCACGCTGCCCGCTTACTAGACGCGGGTACGTATTGTGTTCGATCTGGGGTGGTGCACATAAGAGATCATTAGCAGCAGTAGAGGACACGGTCTGGATAGGAAGCCTGCCTCGGCTGAACCTGTTAATTCTAGAAAAGCATATCTCGACGTAACAGCAAGCAGCCCGCCTGGACGGTCTGTACAATCTGCGGGCGCTCCCGATGAGTTCTGTATTGTGTGGTTCGCGCTTCGGCAGACGGATTGCGCGAGCCCGCTCCGCTAAATCCCTCAGCGCTGCGACGAACACCGAGCGGAGGGAACGGGCGGAGATAAGAGGCAAGAAGTTTTGTCCACTGAAGTCCATGTTTGGAAGTGCATCCGGGATAATCAGGGTGCTTCTTGCGTGTTCGAATGGTGTCTGAGGCATCTGCACTGGTGGTGTGACGCGCGTGAAGGCTGGAGCCATCCAAGGCGCCGATCGGAGCCTTGTCACCCGAGTCGCGTAAGGAAGAGTAGTTTGGTCAGCCAGAGCTGGTCAGCATGGGGTCGACGCGGGTGCGACAGTGTTTGGAAGAAGCGGCGTCCTCGAGCTTTGGGGCCCAGCGCTTGAGTGTGGCTGCTTATCGATAAGCTTATCGCGGAGCTCCTCCCGGCGAGGCGTGCGTCCCTCGTGTATCCTACACGTACAATGGAGTACGACGAGCCCATTGCAGCCATGGCCGTCTCCAGGAAGCCCAAATGAACACGACACGAACCCGGGACACTGCTCGAGCTGCCAATGGCTCCAGCAGTCGGAGACACCGCCGTTGCACGAGTAGCGCCCTCTGTCACCAGCCAAGCCGGACGCGGGTACTTGCATCGAGACCCAGCCGATGCGCTGGCCGCTCTTCTGTCGCGCGAACCCGCAAAGCTCCGGCCACGACTTACTAGCCTTTGCGTTGTCTGCCGTCGACCCTTGTGCTCCGCACTGGCTCGTGCAAGACGCCTCGACATGAACCAGAGGCCAGCTCAGGAGCACGAGAGCGCAATGACAAGGAAGCACCGATGTTTTCACCGACCGAGATCGGACGACGCGCGCGCTTACGCTCCACATCCATGCACGTCTTGATCTGATACGCAGCGCCTACAATCCCCTCCGTGTTGCGTCCTGAGTCCCAAGCTTCAATGCCACCATTCGAATCCTCCTGAGCCTGCGCGACAGCAATGCCGCCTTCCTGCTAGCTCTAGCCTCCGCGAGCCACCCACCAATCCACCACCAACCCTCCACCGACGCGTCGCGCTGCGCTGTGCCCCCGAACTCTCCCCCCCGCGCACTCACCCACCAACAACCACCACCACAATGCCACCCAAACGCCCCTTCCACCCCACCGCCGACGACTACGGCCCCCCTGTCTACGGCAAACGCCGCAAAGCGCCGTCCATCTCGCCGAACGACCTGCGCCGCCCGCAGGCGCGCAACGAGTGGTGGAGCGTGCCCGAAGCCGAGTGGGACCGGATGGGCGCGCCGATGCAGATGAACTGGACGCACGTGGGACGCATCATGGAGACGGCCGAGGGCGAGCCGGCGGCCGAGGCGTGCGAGCACTGCGTGCGGGCGGGCGCCGAGCGGCACTGCTGGGTGTACACGCGGGACGCCATGCGGCGGCACGGCTTCAAGACGCATGTGTGCGCCAAGTGCCGGGCGACGGCGAATGTGTGCTCGCTTAACGTATGTATGGTGTTTTGTTTGTCTGTGGGGTGGAGGTGGTGCAAGAGGAGGGGTAGTGCCGGGTGCGGAGAGGAAGGGGGAAGGGGCAGCGGGGAGGCAGAAGAGGATGAAGATGGAGTGATAGGTAGACGGGTTGCATGGTGCAAGTGTGAGGAGTGCGAGAGTTATAGACACGTGCTGATGCTGTGACGGTTTGGATGCAAAACAGCCGTATTTCAGAAATAGCGTTGGGCTGCGAGATACTCGCCCACCACTACCACCACCACCGCCGCAACAACAACAATTATCATCACCATTTCCTCCTCCCCCGGGCGAAAGGCCCCCCCGATTCACCAGCCCCGGCCCCCCTCTTGAAAGATATCCCCGCGGCTCATCCCCCACTCCACCCGGCGAAAGACACCAATACAGATACGCACCACCACCCTCCTCCCCCCAACAACAAAGACACCGCTTCACCTCTCCCCCCTTCGACCGGCGGAGATACCCCCGCTCGCCCTCCCCACCGGACCGACAACAACAACAACACGACCGCTCCCCCACGCCTCCTCGCCACCGTCCCGGTCCACGACAACAGCCACCGTCTCCCCACCCTCCTCCAACCGACCACCACCCTCACCACCCCCGCCCCGCCGCCGCCCCCACCCTCGACACCCTCTCCACCCGCCTCTCCCTCCTCGAAGACGAAATAACCTCCATCCGCCACTCCAACGAGCAGATACGCGAGGAAAACGACTTCCTACGCTGGCGCGTTGCGAAGTTGGAAGAAGGAGGGACGGGGGGAGCGGCGGCAGCACGGCCAGGGACGGGAGCGGGAGCGGCGTTCCCCTACGAGATGGAGATTGTGGAGAGGAAGCCAGTTTTGTCGCAGCCGCAGACGCAGACGCAAGCTCCCCTCACTAGCGAGGAGAGTGCGAGTGCGGTTGAGACGCTGGTTATGGAGGAGTCGGCTGCGTCGTCTTTGCGGGAGGAGGGACGGCAGCAGCAGCGGAGGCAGGATGGCAGGAGGATGATGACGATGCAGGAGGGGGAGGGAGGGGGGAGGGGGGACTACTACGGGGATGAGGCGGTGGTGGTGGAGGAGGAGGAGGAGGAGCGGAGGGGGAAGGGGGAGGAGGCGGGGGCGTCATCAGAAGAGTTGGAGGCATTGCGGAGGGAGAATCAGGAATTGGCGACGCGGGTTTTGGAGTTGGAGAAGGGGCACGAGGCCATCGCGCAGGTGTTTACGAACATGTATTACGCGCTGGAGGATTGATGGTGGTAGTAGTAGCGGCGGTTAGGTTGTGGGGCGGGTGCAGCAAGCCAGGTAGCAGGGCATCGAGATATGCTGGGGCCTGGGTGCGCGCGGGCGCGGGCGCGGGGGGAAGGGCAGGGAGTTTTTTTCGGATCCTGCGATGCAGGGACGGACGGACGGACGAGAGGGCTTGTGGCGGGGGATTTTTTAACCGCCGGCGCAGTCGAGCCTGCATACCCTGCCCTACCCTGTCCTACGCGTACCCTCCTCCTCATGATGACGACGCGTCGCCGTGGAACATGGGAAAGGCTTCGAGAAAACAGCGTCGAAAGGCGCTAGCTGGCTGGCTGCGCCACATATCCATCACCCACATGATGAGGAAGCGGAAAAGAGCAAGTGCCCTCCGATGTCGCCCCGTCGTCGTGATGCTGCTCTGATTGAGATTGCGGATACGCCGGATGCAAGATCTCTGGTTTGACCTACCGTGACCCGTACCGTGCGATTCGGAGGACGCGCAAGCAAAAGTCCAGAAACTTGGGAACGAAGAGCATCAATTACTGCTCACTCTTACCGGTTTCGGCGCCGTTGCCCGCGCCTTCTACTTTCCTTCTCCATCCGATGGAAAAAAAGAACTACGTTGGGATTACAGAAAGCTTTGAGAGATTATTATTGCCTCCTCCTATAGCATTCCGTGAACCGCCGCGCCACCGGGTGGTTGGTCGTCAGTAGTCGTCACAGGGTCCGCGTTTGCCCAATCAGGTAATACGCTCGGGTAGTCGGACCTCCAGCTGTCTAGAACGAAACAAATACTTTCGTGTCATAGCATCTGGAAGGCATTGCTCTATCAGCAACGAAGTGGAGCCGGAAGCGAGTGAGCGTGAGTAAAGACGTGGCCACCTGTCCCAAGACACGATCCAGCTGAATAATGTTGGGATCAGATGAGGTGGTGGTAGCAGCCTGGACTCCGAAAATACGTACTCTCATGCTCACGTGGACGCGCTTAGCTTCGGAGTCACCGTATCCTTTCTCCCCGGTCCACATCAGCTGGCCCTTTTTTTTTTTCAAAAAAAAAAAAGTTCTCGGCCATTCACATGCTTGGCCCCTTTTGTCTTGCCTGCCTTGTGCTCTTCAGCCGCTGTGGGCGCAAAGCAGAAGGTGCAGGGAATGCGAAAAGGAAGGTGGATTCATCATCGCCCTATGCCAGCCACAACAGCGATCGAGACTCGGCTCCACAACCGAAAGATCCGAAGCCCCCACCACCATCGTTTACCTAATTCGGGAGGGAGGAAGCGATAGGCAACGATGCATTGCAAGATGACTGGACTGACAAGATTGAGTGAACAGTCGCAGCGAGATGGCCCCTGGGAGATCTGGCTGAGACCGAGGTTCATGTGTGGCGAAAGAGGGTTATTCGAGCTTGGTTGGCTGGCAGCAGATAGGCAGCAGGAAAACGATAGGGCGAGACAAGCAGGAAAAAGCAAAGCAAAGCAAAGCAAGCGGCTAGCAGCAGCAGCCCCCCCAACTGTGGCGGCGCGCGCGCCACGAATAGAGCAAAAGATTACGAGAACGCATCCCAATTGGTGTGGCATGAATTTCATGGAGGATGGAGGTGCTTCGGCGTCGCCGTCGCCGTGGCCTCGGGGTGCGTCGTATCCGTGCGGAGCTGCGTGGCTGGACCCTAGCCACGCCGACCTTGGGAGCACTCACGATGCCTGCGCAGTGCGCATCTCATAGACCGATTGGCAATAATGCTCTTGCATGTGGGCACAGACGCAGAAGCAGACGCAGCCTGTAACGAAACCCTGCACCGCCACATTAGAAAGGGCGCGCTCCTATACGGCCGAGACGGCCGACCTGTAGTTGGCGGGGTCTTGGCCAATGGACGGTCGCAGAAAGCGGTAGAAGTGCACAGCCACTTGCAGCTGTCGCCCCACCACCTATACGCCCGTATGCGCCTGTGCGTGTGTAGCCAATAGATACCGTATTGAAATGCGCACGAGCCGGGTGCCCCACCTGCCGCATTCCCTGCGAGGTGCGAGAAAAGAAGGCACCCAGAGCCGCAAGCAAGGAAAAAGCAGGGCATGCGTGCCCTGCATGAAGGAGTTTTTGCGTCACACCATGTGGGACGCACTCACCAGGAAGATCACGATAATAACGTCCAACGGCATGCGATAGCTTACAGGAAGCGATGCTTACGCAGGAATAGATTCACATTCTCTTCATCCTCCGAAGCTAGTATAGCGCACATGTATCAGATAAAAATTAAGCACCGATAACACAAGGGATAGAAAAGATCTCTCTGAGTTTCCGTCCAGAAACAAGCACCCTAAGAACCCCAGCCACCCGATCCGGTTTGCCCCATTCCCAGCCGAAACACCTTGAACCCAGTATGATACAAATTACCGCCAAGCCAGGTCCATTATAGCCATACATCCCATTTTCCTGTAGCCGTGAACCCCACCCAAGAGAGACAATAGCGAGAACAAACGCGCTGGAGAAGACTCAAGGAAAAGCGAGCAAGCAAAGCAGTCTTCTTTTTGTAGTTGAAAAAGCTGGTGGTACAAGAACTAGACCTCTTCCGATTTTTTTTTCTGCGCAACAGCAAACATCTCTTCCATTCGTCGCGGTCGTCGTAGCGGTATCGCTCCATCATCATCTTTTCGTGGTGTAGGTATTAATACAGCAGTGGTGGGGAGAGGTCTCGCTCCACTCGCTCGCTCGCTCGAAAAACAAGAAATCCGACAAATGGCCCGCCCCCGCTCTTATCCCAGTGATGACGCTCAACGCCAAAACGGTTATAATAAGACAAGGAGATAAGAAAAGACAATAGTGCCGAAAGAGACCTTAATAATAAAGCGCGGGGGTGTGTGATATCAGAGCTACGGTTGGAAAAAGCCGGGGAAACGCCAGTCGCACCCCATCGTCGTCATCGCCGGAGCGACTGGACCGGGGTGTACGTGCATCGCATCGCATCGCCTTGCGCCGAAGTGAAGCATTCTGAGACAAGGAAATCTAAAACAGGAAGCCAGGGAAACTTGCGACGCAGCGATGCAATCTCACCGGGCGATGATGTCGTTGTCGCCGGAGCAAAGGCGCAAGCGTGAAAAAGGGCGTCGGAGGTATGTGGCATGGCGACGTCGTACGCGGAGATCATGACGCAGGCCTAGCGTGTGGAAGCGAGCGCCTATGACGCGTCGGGGCTCCATTTGCGTTTGCGGGAAAATTTGTTGCCCCAAAAGGCGCGAGAGGAGGAGGGGCTCGAGGATCCGAGGCCTCGGGTAGCCGACTCATGACTGCATCATCGCCCATGGCGCTCGGCCGAATGACAGCCCGCCGCACCCAACCTGGCGGGCAATCATGCCGTCAACGCGAGTGGATGTGTCGCAGAGCCTATTCGTAGGAGCTGCCGCCGCCGCGCCTGCGGTGCTTGCCTGGAAAGTCGACCTCCGGGTGCACCACGCGCATATGGCGGGTCAGCGCGTCGTTGCGGCTGAACGTCTTCTCCTCAACGCACAACGCGCAGCGAACTTTCTGCTTGCGGGCATTGTGGATCGTGTCCTCATGGCGGGTTAGGTCGTAGGGCCGCGAGAAGATCGTGTTGCACGGCTTGCCAGTGGTCGGGTTGATGCGCTCGCACTTGTGTGGGCCTGCCTGCGAATTGCGCGCGAGCAGCTGGGCTGACGTCATACCGGAGCCAACGCCTGGGGTGGTCGCGTGCGGCCGATGACCATCACGCTTGTGCTTCTGCAGCTTCTGCGGCGTCTCAAAGCGGAGCGTGCAGCCGTGGTAGGTGCAAGTGTACGTGCCCGTATCCGCATTCATGTTGTCGGGCCGCTGGACCGGTGTGCTGCCATCATCGTTGCTGGCCTGCGACGACTCGGGCATCTCGCTTGCGCTCGAGTCCATCGACGTCAGCGCAGGATGGAACTGCGGGTTGTCGTCCTGTCCCGTGACCGGCATGCTGGTGACTGAGCGGTACTGTGGAGTGCTGTTGTTGAAAGGAAGGCCGTGCATTACGTTCGGCACCGAGGGAGGCTGGAAGCTGAAGTTTGTCTGCGGTGGCGAAGGTCCGGAGACTGATGGGAAGTTCGTGCTTGCCTGGCCGGACCAATTGCCGCCCTGACTTGTGGCTGTGCTGCCAAAGGATACATCCGAGGAGCCGTCGTAGTGTCCCTGGTCGCCACTGGTATACGAGTGGTCGTAATCGCTCGTGGCGTTATCGGGGAAAAGTGGCATCTTCGCGTCTTCCTCTGATTCATGGTAGTCGAGCAGCGCATCCTTTGGGGAAATGGTCTTGGGCTCGGACATGTCCGGTTGCCTCTGGCTATGCTGCAGGGCATACGCGTCGGCCTCCGCCTTCTGGTGCTCGCGCAGCTGCGCAGCGGTGCCTAGCCGGACCTGCGGCGAGGAGAAACTGTTGGTCGGCGGTGCGAGTGGCGACCCTTGCCGGAAAGGAGACACTCCGCGCGACATCGAGCTGGCTGGCGACTGCGAGCGCGCTTGATGGGCCGCCTGTAACCGGTCGGTCATGACGTTCCGGAAAGGCGAGAGCAGAGTCGGGTTTGCGGAAGACTGCGTTGCCGGCTTCGAAGGTGCCTGAGCCAAGGCGTTGGGGTTGAACAGCTCATCCGCGTAGATGTCTGTCATGGTGCGATCGAGTTTTGGAATCGGCCGGATGTCTGGCTCATCGGGGAATTGTAAGTATTCATCGACCCAGCTCTCGACCCGCGACAAATAGGAGTTCTCACCATTGGACGGCACCTTGAACCGGTCATCGTTGAAGCAGTCGTCCTGGGCATTGTGGGGGGTAGCTGGAGAGTCAGCACCGTAACTAGACACTGACTGTCTGGACGAATGTCCGAAGTCGGGACAGCTGCCATCATTACCGGACTGATGGTGCTGGTCCATCAAGGCCTGCTTCATGGCCATGTGTGCTGCCATTCCGCTATCGTGGCTCTGGTTTTGAATGTTGAAGTTCGAGTATGTGGCGCCCTGGAAGGTGTCTTGCGTAGGAGTGTGCGAGGGAGTGGGTAGATGGTTCGAGAAGGCACCAGAGATATCCTCAGAGTTGTATGATGACTCAACCTTGGGCGCCTGTGGTGTAGCCGGATGTTGCTCGGAGTTAGGGTAGTAGTGGAAGGCAGGGTTGTAAGCGGAGGTCGAGATGTTCGAAGCGTTTGTTGATGAGGAGGGCGACCGCTGGTGGGTGCGACGGCTGTTATTGATTGCTGACGAATGTAGCGACGGCGTACCCGCGGTCAACTGGCCGTTATTCCCGAACGTGTCCCAGCTCAGCGCGGTCGCGCTGTTGTCCATCATCAAGGCGGCAGTCGAGTAGGAGGCAGGCAGCTGGGGGCCTGGCGTCGACTGCTGTATCCTGATGGACGGATTGGAGAAGTCGAAGGGGTTCGTCATGTACTGATCGGCGAACTGATTTGCGTCGGATCGGGAGGCCTGAGCGGCGGAGGAGAGCGTGAAGGCGGGAGTCGACTGGTTCAAGTAGGAGCGCAGCAGGCTGTCGTTGCCGAGGTCGGTGGGGGAGGGTGTCGAGGCCGAATGGGTGAGGTTGTTGAAGAGGTTGAGGTGCGAGGGGGCGGGGGATGGATAGTCGTCGATGTCGGCGTGTTGACGTCGTGGATAGCAGGCTAGCATGATGTAGGCGGGACGTCTTAGTGGAGACCGGCACCGGGTCAGGGACGGGTGGCGAATATAAGGGAAAAAGCCAGCAGACACCTGACTCAGATCGGGCCGGGCTTAGCAGACGGTAAGGTGATCAGGTAATGCACTGGTGGAAAGCCGTCGAAGCCGACGGCGTGGGCGCTCGCAGTTCGGGGTTTGCGGTGCTGAGTGGGCTGGTGCGCCAAGCGGCTGGTCGGGTGAGTAGTACGGGCTGTCGCTGCGCCGAACTATAAGGGTGTGTGGGCGACGCTGGGGCTGCCGAGGGGACAAAAAGCAGCAGCAGCACGCCCTGGCGCGGTGGAATGCTCAGTTGCGTCATGGCTGGGCCAAGAATTCTGGAAGTCAACGATCTGCGCACGGCCGCTGGCGCTTCCCTGTGTCATCACGCACGTCCCCTCAGCCTTAACCCTGCATTTGTGCCCGGCCGCTGCCGATCGAGGCCCTGCGACGCTGCAACCACGACAGAGTTTTCGCGCCCGCGGATTCGCTGCCCACCTGCCGTCCGACCTCCGCGCGCGCCCCGGCCGCGTCCGCTCCAGCAGATCTGACCCCGGCCGAATTTAGCGCCCTGCCGGATCGCGGCACCGCTCCCAGTCGTGTCGCTGAACACCCGGCTGCGCCTCCGCGCGACGCGCGCAGGGGGCTCGGGTAGCAGTTGAGCCGCGCACAGTGCACCCGCTGTTATCGCTCGCGCCGCCCGATTGGCCGGCGTTTGCGGGCAGGTCAAAGGCCGACGGCGATCCTGAGCCTGGCGCCGTCGCGTGATCGCCCGGCTTTGTCGCCGGCCTCAGCCGCACGTGTGGGGAGCTGCTGTGGCTGGTGCCTCGGGGTCGCCGCCACACCGTGCGGCCAACCAGCCCGCCGGCGGTGCGAGCTGTGACGGGAGGGACGTACAGTGGAGCTATCGATAGGCTGCACGGCCGCGGCTCTGGGGCGCGACACGAGCGTCTGCAACGGGGGGCTGGCATGGCGCGGGCGCACAAGATCCCGAACGGCGCGGAGGTGTGCTTATCGATGGCTGTCCAAGCCGCGTGTTGGGAGGTTCGCGGCGCGATGACTGGCCCATGAGAATTGCTTTGCGCAGGGCAGCCGTTGTTTACCGGATTACTCATGCTTGGTAAGACGGCCCTGCGTGCTCGCGCTCCAGGCGGGACGAGACTCGAGAGCGGTCTCGCAAACGATCGCACAGTCGTGTCGGCGGGCGGGAACTATCGTACGAGGTGCGCAACACCTCCAGCGGGCGAGAGCGAGTGCGGTGTCCCCGCGCTCAGCTCACGCGCAGCCGACGCCGTCTGGTCGGATGGCCGGCGAGCGCGGGCGGGCGGGTACCTGTGCGCCCCGTCGAAATTTTTTTTACTCAGGGTCCAGCCAGCAGGCCGGCGCGCAGATGCAGATCGGGCTAAGGTTCTCACACGAGCGGACGTTGAGGCTCGCGCGGGGAGGTTGCGCGCGTGCGCTGGCATGCAACGGACCCGCAGCACAGGTTCAGGAACAGACGACAGAACGCCAGCTGGCCAGCGCCCAGAGGCCGAGATGCACTCCCGTTGTTTCCCTTGCAGCACGACAGTGGCTTGCATCGTGGCTGTGTTGCATATGGTAGGGCTGCCGAGCGCTGCGTGCGCCGTCGAATCGGGTGTAAGGCGCGGGCACCTCCGAGCGCACGAGCCGGGGTCTCCGGATCCCGAGGAGAAACCGGGCGTCCGCCGGGGGGCCTTTGGCGCCGGCTGCCCGCCAAGCCGCGCTACTGGACCCTTCCAGATCGCCCTCGACCAGCCGAGTCATTCCGGCTTCTGCAACCACGCGAGGAAACATCGCGCAGAAACGGGCCTGGCTTTTTTTGTTGAGCGCTGCTGCGACACCCACGCACACCACGCCGCGCGAGAGAGCGCGCCTGGAGCCGTCTGAGCCCCCGGTGTCGGCCAGCAGCGGCATTGCGCTGGGTGAGTTGGCGTGCGTCTTCTCCGCATGCCAGGTCACCAGCTCCCTGCGGTGCTCAGGAGGGGCACCGAGAAACACCTGGGACGCGGTGCCAGCGTGGCTCGGGCGTTGCACCATCCGCGCGCGCTGATTTGCAAGCAGAGGGCGCCGTCTATGGGCACGCAAAAGACTATTTTTACTCGTCCAGCAGTGATCCTGGCGTCGCTATCTATCGTACTTTAAGCATCAAATCCTGCATCTCAGGGTCCAGCGGGTGGCAAATCTCTGCGGCCGCCCTGCAACTGGCCCGGTCGGCAGTCAACCCGGTCTCGGCACCGTCGCGATCCGTCCGCCAGCACCAATGGGCGCTGCTGTGGGCGCCGATTTGGAGGCGGGCTGCACTACACGGCGCAAGCAGGGGCGGTGCCAAAAGATCTTGACCTTAATGGCGCTGGTGTTCGTATAACCCTATTCCTTATAGGTGACAGCATCACCCTCGAAATAGCAGCAGTGACGCAAACACGAGATACTCGAGGCACAAGCGAGCTGCAGGGCTCCCAAGATCGTCATGCATCCCCGTTGGCCAATTCCCCAGCCGCATGTCGCAACCGCGGAGGAGCTGACAGCACATGCTCGACACATGGCGGTGTCGACATCATCCAGCATGAGCAGTCTGCGAGCAGTCCCGGGGCCCTGAGTCGCCATGTGCGTCAAGAGAGCCAACCACCAGTTCCCAAAACCTTGGTACGCGGACGACGCTCCGGATCGAGCAGGTGCTCCGCCCGACAGTAAACTCTCCCCGCCACGCTTCACAGCGACAGTGATGCTCGCGCACTTGTCAAATAATTTCGTCCTGGTGAAGCGATAAAGCATGAATCTGCCTTCGTCGTGGCGGTGGCAGCGCCCTTCGGAGTCCGCTCCACCCTGCCACCATCCTGCCACTGCCAAATCGCTGCGCGACACTCGTACGATCGTCGGCACATCGTGTCGTCGTGCCCATGAGCCCAATTCCCCGGCCACACGCAACCTTATCTCGCTGCCTCCAGCGCGCTCCCGACCCCGGCAGTGCAGGCGATACGTACCTGGCGCGGAGTTAGTCCCCGCGCTGCTGGAGCACCCCCGTGATGCGTTGGGCGACGAGCGGAACGCAGGCATCGAGGCATCGAGGCATCGGCGCCGAAATGCTCCCTTCATTCGACTCAGCATGCTCGCTCGCAAACCCAAAACCTTCCTCCAGCCCGCGCCTACGTCATCCATCACGAAGCCCAAAACAAACCTCGTCACAGGGCCCAAGTTTCATCTGAGACATCCGTGAGCTGTCCTCGGGAAACGACGTCATCCTTCATTTCCTAAGCTCTGTACGACTCGCAACTCAGAGCAGAGCAGAGGCCGCTACGGCACGGCCCTTTACCTTCTGGCGGCCATCTGATTCGTGCGCGCCGTGTCAGACGGAGGTCGTCCGCCGTGTCTAGAGCGTTGCGGATCGACGCAAGGCTGCTCACCACCACAGAACGGCGCTGTCGCTACTTTATTCGGACGACATGTGCGCAACCCAATGACGGTGAGTGCCATTTACACCTCATCCTCGAGCATTTTCCTTCGGATCAATTTGGAATGAATCCTTTTCGTGCTCCTCTCCCTGCTCTTACTCCTCCCCTCGGGCCCCGCCTGGATGTGGTGTGATGCGGAGACGCGGTGCGGGGTTGGTTGCCGAACGCCGGAGTACTGGACAGCGTAAGCCATGAAGCATATCGAGCAACGACCACATCAGATGAGATTGCGAAAAAACAGAGTGTGCGACACGAAGGTGGATGAGTGCCTGCTGATCGCATTCGTGTTGCGATGCAACATGATAGCAGCCACCTATTCGACCGGCCTTCTGAGAGAGAAACGCCTCATACCTTGCGCCGATAAGCAACGGGCAACAAGGAGCCAATCCGACCAATAGGTCTTTGCGCCGGCCCCTCCGCGCTTTAAGGAGTCTGAAGTCGAGGAATCCTTCCAAAACAGTCTACGTGTCAGGCATACCGCTCTCATCAACGACCACTTCAAGTTTGAGGCATAGGAAATGGAGTCAGCCGCTTCCCCGGACTACTTTCTCAATGCAAGACGTCACGTTTTCACTCACCCGATTCTTGATTCTTGTTTGCTATGTTTTTCCCAGCAAGATTTTGTTCATCCAGCCTCTCTATTGGAGTGAATCAGCTCAACCGGGAAGCCTAGGTCAGCGATACATAGGTTTTGGCCGTCTACTTACAGCACGATTCGTCAGTTTTACGCAAGTGACAAGTTCCCGGCTTCTCTTGTAGTGAGAACAAACTGCATTCGTACCAAACATGAAGGGTTGCGGGGTAGGGCAATTGTGGCAGTTTCGCGGTACCTTGGTTCCGACGGACATCGAACGAGACCGGCGCCGCTTTTTAACGGACTCTGCCAGAAAGATGCCTGACAGGCAGGTCCCAGGTATCTCGTACCACGGTAGGCCTCGGCTTTTCTCTCAGGCAATCTTGACCGTCCCTGACGACACGTCAAACCTTATCCGCCGCTACCCGTTGCCGGATTCCGAGCAATTGCCGTCGACTTCCAGCCCTCTTGCGAACAGTCGATGGAAGGCGCGACGGCCGAGAAAAACCCTCCGGCAGCTGCCCAGGCAGACCTCCCGCGACTAGCCGAATCTGCTCTGGAAGACGGCGGATGCAACATCGCGACACTGCTCGCAGTTCCTGAACTTCCGCAGATTGAGCAGGTGACCTATAAGCGTCCTTCCAACCCACATTCCTCGCGACCGATCTCACCAGCCATCAGCCCGACGGAAAGCGCCTCTGAAAACGGCAGTGATGGCATTAAATTCCTCAGTCCGAAGAAAAGCCACCGGAGTATACCGCCACCGTGGAGAAACAGCGGCGCAAGAATGTGGGCTCCACTGGTGCCTCCTTTCTCAGCTCGGACGAATGTCCGCGCAAATTCTCGGCGGAGTGGAAGTAGGTCTGGCCATGATTGGCAGGAAGAGCGCTGCTTATGACGACGCGTGCCGCCAGCACGGACGCGCCAGAAGACCAAACGAAGCGGTCGAAGGCCTTGGCGACGCCCTTGGCTGACTCTTGAATGCGGCTCAACTGGCACAAGCGTTTCTTGGGTGGCGCTCTGCCTTACGCCGCCCGCCGATCTGACGACAGCCGCAGTAGATCGTGCAGGAACGCAAACAGCCAGCGGTCGCGGCGGCGTCGCGCGCTCGTCGGGCAGCAGATTGGGCGTCGCAGCGGCAGAGCATTCACCCACACACCGGAGAAAGTCCGCAGTGGGCCTGGGGACCTCCGTGGGGGAGATTCGCAACAGTGGAGCGCTGGGGTTGCAGCGCCGTCTCGACGCAGCGGTTGACGTAGGGTCCGGCGCTGGCGGCGGCCGCAGCCAATGGGAAAGCCACGGGGCTGCACTAGGGCTAGCGCTTGCCTGCGATCAGCCTCAACTGCAGACCCACCTCCCCGATATGACGTCTTCCAGACCTGCGCTTGCGACCGCGAAAGCGCTGCGGCAGTCCGCCGTTGCACTTTTCTCGCCGTCGGCGGCTTCTCCGCATGCCGACTGCGCGGAGCCGTGAGGCTGCCAGGCTTCCAGAGCCCCGTTTAAAAGCTCCGGTTCCCCGGGCTCACTTACCTCACTCTGACCTTCGACTGCCGGCGACTCTCCTCCGCTCCGCATTGGAATCCCGGGGCTTCCGTACTCCGTCCCTCAAGGGTTCTCCGATCCATCTTTCACACCATGGGTCTGCTCTCTAGGTTTCGGCGTGAGCCTAACGATCCTACGACGGCGGGCGCCGTGCAGAATCAGTCGTCTGGCAACGACGTCGAGCTGGCCAAGCACAATGACGGCCCACTCCATATTTACAACTGGCGGGTGTTGTACATGGGCGTCCTTGTGTCCATGGGTGGATTTGTAAGTGGCATCTCCCTGCCGACCAATCCCCGACCGCCAGTTGCTGACATTTCCCCAGATCTTTGGCTATGACACTGGTCAGATCTCCGGTTTCCTCGAGATGGACGATTTCCTTCGGCGGTTTGCCGATACCACGGACCCGAAAACTGGCGGCCTGGCCTTCACTAATGCCCGCTCGGGAACCATTGTTGGCTTGGTAGGCATGCAAAAGTCTAGCATTTTCTGACCTGTCGCTAATTGTATGAAGCTGTCCATTGGAACACTCATTGGCGCCCTGATCGCAGGCCCGGCCGCCGATAAGGCTGGACGAAAATGGTCCATTGTCTTCTGGAACCTGATGTTCTGTGTCGGTGTTGTCATTCAAATGTGCACCGAGTACAAGTGGTACCAGCTTGCGCTTGGCCGCTGGGTCGCTGGTCTCGGTGTTGGTGGTCTGTCCGTTCTGACGCCCATGTATCAGTCTGAGACTGCACCGCGCCAGATCCGTGGTGCTCTTGTCTCCGCCTACCAGCTCTTCATCACTCTGGGCATTTTCACTGCTTACTGCATCAACTACGGCACATCGTCCGATGACAACGCCTCATCTTGGCGGATCCCTATGGGAGTCGGCTTCATCTGGCCCGTCTTGATGGCCTTCGGCATGCTCTTCCTTCCCGACTCGCCTCGCTGGCAATACCGCCATGGCAAGGAAGACGCTGCTCGTGCTACCATCGCCAAGAGCTACGGTGTTTCAGAGGACCATTCCGTCGTCCGAAACGAAATCCAGGAGATTAGAGTGAAGCTCGAGGCTGAGCGCGCTGGCGGTGGAAAGCACCCCTGGTACGAGATCTTTACTGGACCCCGCATGGCCTACCGCACCCTCCTTGGTATTGCTCTGCAGGCGCTCCAGCAGCTTACCGGTGCCAACTTCTTCTTCTATTACGGAACTACCGTCTTCAGGGCCACCGGCTTGTCGAACAGTTACGTTACGAGCATGATTCTTGGTGCTGTGAACTTCGGATGCACGTGGCCTGGTCTCTACTTTGTTGACCGCTTTGGCCGCCGTCCCTGCTTGATGGCTGGCGCTTTGTGGATGTTCATGTGCTTCTTGGTAAGTTTTCTGACCAACAGAACACGTCCCATCATAAACTAATACACATCCCTAGGTTTTCGCCAGTGTTGGACACTTCTCCCTGGATCAAGATGTCCCCGAGAACACGCCCACGGCCGGCACCGTCATGATCGTCTTCGCCTGTCTCTTCATCGCCGCCTTTGCTTCCACCTGGGGCCCCATGGTTTGGGCTGTCGTCGGCGAAATCTACCCGACGCGCTACCGCGCTAAGTGTATGGCACTGGCTACAGCCTCCAATTGGATCTGGAACTTCTGTCTTTCATTCTTTACCCCCTTTATTACAGGCGCAATCGACTACCGCTACGGGTACGTCTTCGCCGGCTGCTGCTTCGCTGCCTTCGTCGTCGTCTACTTCTTCGTGTGCGAGTCCCAGGGTCGCAGCCTCGAGGAAATCGACACCATGTACATCTACGGCGTCAAGGCCTGGCAGAGCAAGGACTGGCAGCCTCCGGAGGGCGAGGCCCTGACGACTCTGGATGACACCTACCTCACTCCTGGTGCCAGGGGTATCAGGAAGGCGGAGCAGGCAGGCGTGCCGCATGCGCAGCATTTTGAGGGCGTAGAGAATGAGCCGAAGCAGGAGGTGTACTACCCTTAGGCGTCATTTGCATGATGCGCAGAGGTGAGCACATTGCTATGCATGACATGGTATGGGTCTGTACTAGACGGAGAGAAATCATGATTAGAGTTCGTATTCACTTTTAGACAAGATGTCTTGCAAGGCGTAGATAGATCTTTAGCTTTTTCCTTTCCTTTCCTTTTCCTCCCACTAGATATACCCGTTCTCTTTAGATCGATAGAGGAATTCTTAGATCCGAAACAAGATATTCTTTTTTTTCTTTGCCTGCAGCAGAAACTCTGTGATTACCTCCGTTAGAATGGTGGCGGTCCCGATGGCAGCGCAAGGCAGCGCAACAGAACAGCAAACAGCCCTATCCAAGGCGGCATCCAATCCACATAGGTTTCATGTTTACTTCGCTTTCGGACTCGTGACACCAACGCTTTGGAGGGTCTTCCGCATGAGACACTGTTTGTTCTTTCGCTGTGGGCGGATCGCATGTTGCTTGAAAGCAAAACATAGCCCAACGAGGCGGAAGGAGGGGATGGAGCGGCATGGGCCGGGGATTCTGGAGACGAACATACCGGTGTACTTCAAGATGGACTTGGCGCCTTACCCAGGAACGAGGGCAGAGTACAAGGTCACGTAAATCGCGAATCCGAATATCCAGGGGGGCGTGGCGGTTGGAGGAAACGGGGGAGGCGGGTTTTTGGTTGTATTGGGGGTAAAGGGGAGGGAGAGGTTTGAGCCTCCCACTAGCTACTTTCCGGAAGCTTCTGGCTGCTCCGTCCGGCAAGCTTACAGCCGCTTCGTTGACCGAGTGCTCAAGGATCTGGGTATTCCGCGTGAGAAAGAGTTGTCTGATGACACTGTCAGCTCGGGTGCCGATATGTTCTCGGCGTGTCAGTTCTGGAAGGGAGTGCCGACCCGAAACACTTCTGGCAGGACCCATGCGAGCCCCGTGCCGTGTGTGGGTCACGAATGACCCATGTTTCGTCGTACCAGGATAGGCAAGCTTACACCTAATCAAGAGGGACTTTGTCATTGTGGTTGCGGAGCCTGCTTCCTTCGAGTTTGATGCAGCGCGGAAGAAGGACGTTCTTCTAAGGCATTGCATTGTCCCAAAATGTCCACGGGGAACGCAACAAAGGCGGCTGACGGTACTTTTGCAGCTTCAGAATGCATCCACGTGCACGCAATCCACAGGGCCATGCTTCCCTCATTGTAACAACAAGATCAGTTGCGCAATGTTTGCTCAATGAATCGAGGGCTGATTTGTGTTTCAACTCTGACATTTCCATCTTCGATGTAATCGCCAATGAGTTTTGAGGACGACGCTCCAAGCTCAATAAGAACGTATCACTTCTGCGGTTGGCCAGCTCATGCGTCAAATTTCGGACTTTGACTTTGGTCCGTTGAGCTTAGGAGTTGACGCCACCGTAAGTCAAATGATGAGCTCGTTAGCACCGGAAAATACGGGCCGTCTTAATTTGCATGAAATGGTAAAGGCTCCTGTCGGAATTCTGTGAGACCCTGCGAAAGTAACTTGTTCTTCCTTGCTCTTTTCAGGGTCGCATCAATTTCGTAAAAAGTCTGTGGCAAGCTGCAATAGCCTCTTGTGCTGCAATGAGGGTGTTTTCCTTTTGCAAAGCCTTGAACTTGTGATCGTCGAAAATGCGGCTCACCTGTTCGACGACCTCAGAGGTGATTTTGATATCTGTCAGACGCTTTGTGACGTGAATTTAACTTTCAGATATATTCCAAATAGCTCACGGGATAAAGGGGGGCTTCCCCCACCTGCTCCCCAAGAATATATCCATCAAGTCTCTGACAAAATCCGCCGCAAGACTCTTTAGTCGATCATCCACATTCGACACAGCTTCGGCGTAGCTGTAGATGTTCTTTGAGGGCTTGAAAGCAAAGTCCACAACTTGCACAGAGGACGTGACAATGCGAAACGCTGCTATGTTGAACTCACAGGTAGAGCGCATTCTGGTGATGTCATTACTCGATATCATTTGGGACCAATGATAGAAGAATGCCTTTCACGCCTCGAAGTCTTGATCAGGCTGAGTCTCCTAAGGAAAACGGAAATCCAGGTACTCTGAACTCCCAACATTGCGCAACATTGCTGACTGCATAGTACGCGAGGCGGTTCAGAACAAAGGAAGCTCCTAGCTCCTAGCGAAGGTGGTTCATTCAAACCGGGATGGCGAGCGGGAGACGGAGTACAGACGAGTCGACAGAGCGGATTGAGAGCCACGAGTGGTGGCCAACACGCAGAGGAAGCAGCCGATGACAACGCCGCATCCCGCGCACAGACCTCACTGAGTTAAGCCGGCAGATCCCCGCGCCCTCGTGCCACTGACGCGCTAGCGCGAAAACGCGTCTCTCGTCAACATCATGACCCGCCGCGGCGCGCGTCCCTCTTTCCAGACCATCCATCCATCCCCACGACCGCGACAACCACGCCACACCACCCGCGCCCGCAACCTCCCTCCCCGCCCACTTTAGCCTACATACTCATACTCGTCCCCGCACCTTTCGCTATGCTCGTCTGGACACACCCGTCGCCGCAGCCTCCGCACGCTTACATGCCGTCGCGTCCCTCGCCCCTCGTCCCCCGACACCCCAATGCCGCCGCAGCCGCTCGCCGGCCCGCGCTCGCACCCGCCGCACCCAGCAGCGCTTTTGCCTTCGCCATGGACGCGCCGTCCAAGCAGTTTGGCTCTGCGCAGTCGTCGTCGTCCTCGTCGTCTTCGGCCCTGCAGCCGCGCTCCGTGAAGCCGAACCCGTTGATGCAGCGCAGCACCACCGATGCGGTCAGGGAGAGGCGACGCGACTTGTTCCTCAAGAGGGTTGCGAATGATCGGGATGAGCGGCGGTGGGCGGGGAGAGCTGAGCAGGTGAGATCTATGCCCCGTTTGCCCGAGCTGTGTCGCGCGAGACGCGTTGGTCTCGTCGCGTGCTTGGCTTTGAGGGCATCGTAAGCTAATCTGAATGGTGTGATGCGCAGATCATGCTCCTGGACCACGTCAAGAAGCAGAAACGCTGGGAAGCCGAGCTCGAGCGGTCGGCGCCTAGCATCGCGGAGCCGTCGGACGAGGAGGACGACGAGGACATTGAGAACAGGGACCCGATGCTCATGAGCAACCGGGTGACGGCTGTTCCGAACTTCTACAACACGATGCTCTCGTCCCAGTCACAGCCGGTATGGGATAGGGGCTCCGATGCAGAGGTCGAGGCCGTCGCACAGCAGGAAGATGAAGAGTTGGACGCGCTGTTGGCTATGATGGAGGAGCAGGATGAGCGTCTCACGAATGCCGGCGGTGATGATTCTGCGAGCCAAAACTATGGCAACGATGATGATGATGAGTACGACAATATCTTCCTGGAGTATCTTGGTTCCCAGCAGGAAGTGCAGCGGGAGCAGCAGGATTTCATGGACGATGACCAAGACTACGACGCCATGGACACGTCCATCGGTTGAAGGGACTATGTTGTGACAACGGCAAGAGCTGATTGTGAATAACCTGCATTCTCGGCGTAAGGAAATAGGTCTCTGTAACCATTGTATCACTTCTGCGGCGTATGGCTGGCGTGGCGTTTGAGGTCAGGGAAAAAGGGCAGTAGGGCTTCACGCTGTTACGGATACAGATGCACAGGTCGCGAACGCGTAATTGTTATTGTGTCGCACATCCCGAATCTAGCTCGCCCAAAGCTTCTTGAGCTGAGCTCATGTCGCCGACCAGATCTGGCGGTGGTGATCCCGCTGCTTGCATCTGCGCCATGGTCAGTCAATTGCAACGCCGCAACACCACTAGCATGCCGCCATACCTTCTGCATCCTGTCCACGATAAACTCCCTATCCTCCGCGCTGTCATCCGTATACCCGGGCTTCTCAAAGCGCTCCACGATATCCTTGACGCATCTCTGCTGCTCCTCATACCTCTCGAAATCCGCCTTCTCCGTCTTCTCCTTGTTCTTCGCCAGCCAGGCGGGGAACTTGTCATGCAGCTCCTTCATCGGCTCGTACAAGATCTCCTTGTTGGTAAGCTGCTCCATCATGCCCATCAGCATCTTGCTGAAATCCTCGTCGTCCCCAAGCCCCGCCCCATCGCCGCCAAACCCACCCTTCTCCATCTCCGCCAGCATCTGCGCCAGGATATCGTCCGCATCGCCGCTCGACGACGCCGCCGCGGCGCTGGCCTGCTCCCCAGATGCCTGCATCCGCTCCATCGTCCGCCGGATCTGCTCCTGGAACGAGTCTTCCCCCGCGGCAGACGCAGCCTTCGCAGCGCCTTCCGCCGCCTTCGGCTCGGCCGCCGCTCCAGCAGCACCACCGCTTTGCGCGCCGCCGCCGGGTGTCCCCGCTGGCGGCGTCGTGTCGTTGTCGCCCGGTTCGTTCGTCGTCGCCGCGGCGGCTGACGCCTCGCCGAGCTCCTTCACTAGGCTCTCGAACTGCTGTTGCATCTCTGGCGTCTTGCCTAGCTCCCCCAACAGCTCTGCCATGCCAGCCTGCAGCTGCTTCGCGAACTCGTCATCGTCGTTTCCGCCGGCGGTGGTCGGAGGCGGCGGCGGTCGTGCGGGGCCTGCTGTCGCTGCTGTCGCTGTCGCTGCTTGCGCGGAAGGTTTGGCGGCGGCGGCTTCGTCGAGTTTGGTGGCGGAGAACTCGTCGAGGACGTCTGTGGTTGCGGGTGGGGTTGTCAGCTCTGGCGCGGCGCGACGCGACTCGCAATGCAACGCGACACAACACAACACGACAAAAGCTTGTTGGTGTGGAGTGTGCGTGCGTGCGGGTGGGTGTGTGGGGCTGGCTTGCTTGCTACGGACCGTCGAGGTCGTCCAGGTCGTCTTCGTCGGGGTCGGGTATGTCGGCGACGGACGCAGGCGCGGGCGCGGGCGCGGGCGCGGGCTCTTTTCTCTTTGGGTCCGCCATGGTGGTGGTGGTGGTGGCTGTGTTTGGGTGCGTTTGTTGCGGCGCGGGCGGGGGAGGGTTGGGTGCAGAGATGCCGAGGGTGGATGCGCGCGTCGGTGCCGACGGTCGGCGCGGACGGGAGGGAGGGGCTGCGCTGCGCACGGGCTGCAGGGCAGGGCGGCACACGGGTAAGCCGGAGAGCTTGATCGCACGTCGGGGGGGCTGCTGTGCACCATCTAAGTGAGTGTCCTGTCAGTTGCAGCCGGTGTCAATGATCGGCCTTGTTGCGTTGCCTCAGGACCAAGATTGGAACGGAACACCAGGTACTCTGTCCTGGACGTGGGCGTTCTTTTCTTTCCTTCGCTCACCATTTCGAGGCTCTACCATCGGAGCACTCCAGGCTTTCTATTTCCTTACGAAAGTGCCGTAAGTGATTCCGAGGCCGTTGAAAGAATCGACGGCATGCACCGGCAGCAGTCCCGTCGCCTGGCTGGACTCAGAGCCCATCTTGGATTCTCGCAGCTGTTGCTGCATAGATCAGCTCGCTCCACATGGGACTTAATCCTGCATACACGGCCCGCGCCGACATCCGCTCAAGCTATGTACGCCACTAGTGCCGTTGAAACGGTATTGGCGAGCATAACAACGGCGTACTTCAATCATCTTTTCATCAACGTCTTCTTCCGATATAAGGTCAAATCCTTTTTGCATGTATCACAAGCACCTCGAGACAGTGATGGCTTCTTCAGGAATGGGCTTGGTGGTAACAAATTTTGCGGTGAATGAGATGACCATTCGAGAATCTATTGTATCAGATACGTTCTAGTCCGGTGATATCAAGTCCTTGACGCCATTTCCTCTAAAAAAAACTCTACAATGAACCTGTACATACGGGACTATGGGTAGACTCATAGTCCGTATTCTAAATCAAGCTCGTGTAGCCTGTACCGTTCCAGTGCAGAATGAAATCCGATGTAACCTTGACTAAAAGACAGGTAGGCAGCAAGAGCCTGCTTGTGGGGCCTCAGAATATCAATGACGCGCCGGTGAGACATAACCGCTTCGTCTATGAGTTCTTGAAGCACAGCAGCCTGACTTATCCCCCGACATTGCGTCGTCAGATAAACTCGGTTTACTGTCTCATCCGACAGCTGCTCCTTATAGAAAGAGAGTATGTCACTGCAGTTGTCGTAAGCTACGTCTCAAGCGGTTTGATGTGCATCTTATCTTACTTTCCGTTGTTGATGTAGGTCATGCAATCTGGTAGAGCCTGAATGTAATGGCGCAAGGCGATTCCTGAAGGGAACATGAAAAGAGCGTATGCCTCCGAAGCGCCCGACATCACGCGGCTAAATGTTGGAAAGCGATGTGCCGAGGGTTCAAGCTGTAAGTGTAGGGTCAGTCAGCAGCCATTCTTGGTTCTGGATAGAGCATGCATACTGTTACGTCTTCGATCTCGTGTTCGATCGACAAGGCCGTGACAAGGTTCAGCGTCGATGTCGTCATGATGTTGGCCACAACTGTCCCAAAAAGGGCTGGCATCTCGTGCAAGAGCGCTGCAAAGTGATCCAAAAGCTCCAGCTTCTGATGTTGGCGCGCGATAAAATTGTGGTTGAATTGCTGAACGGCCTCAATGTCGTTCCCAAACATGTCGTCCAGGTAGACGAGAAATGCAGTGTACAGGGAAATGAAAATTTGAATTTCGTGAGGCTGATGAGAATACGCATTGCGGGCCATGGCCACGCCGGCGTAGATGAAGTGCTTGAAAACGCCATTCTGAGGCGCCAAGTAGCCTCGAGCTTCCGACTCGGCGATGCAATCAGCTGCGAATTCAGTGTGTTTGGGGCACACTGGAAGGACAAGGCCGCATTGCTTCAAGAATTGACCGACCGCGAATCGAATTTGTAGCGGTGTCAAAGACAGCTTTTGTACGGTATCGTGTTAGCAAGAAGGCTTCTTTTTCTCATTCCCTCGTTCAGGTACGAGGCAGCTCTTACAGAATCATCCTTCTCTCTCTGGATAGGTTGTACTGTCTCAACGAGCATGGTCTATACTTTATAGCAAATTAGCTTTCTTCAAAGTCCGCAGGTGCTCTTACGCCTATTTTCTTACTTTCGTGCAAAGTCTATTCCTTACCTACTTATGCTTAGTGGTTTTTGAGTATGAGGGCGTCTCGAAGCGTAAGACTTAGGCTTTAAGACTAGTCTTACTGTAAGGCTACATATCCCTATTCTTATTATTCATCTTCTTGTCTTACTCGCGTTACACGAGAATCCCCTTTAATCTTCTCTTATCTCAAAGTCTAAGAAAATGCGGTCAGTCATTCACGTGCCAAGGAGTCTACGTGCACTTAGAAACGAGTTCAGGTCTATCATTGCATTGTCGCCAAGGATAGGGGCAGAGTGCGTGCAGGTTTGGTTTGTGCGGCATTTTCCTGAACGCGACTCGCGGGCGTTAGATCTCATGTGAAAGGCGAGCAGCTAAAAGGCCCGAGAAAGATACTAAATTCGCTCGCCAAAATACCCCGATAATGTTTCATTTGCGTTTTGAAGTAACATCTGGATGAAATTATGTAGTAGAAAGTTATCTTCTAGCTATTTGTTTTTTACAGCCTCATCGGTCGTGATATAGTGACGCGAATTCCGATTGCATCACGCCATTGTAGTTACGAGCACTGTATGGGTCTTGGAACAGAATATGGGAGGCTTGGCGCAACATACTTTTTCCAAGGCGTTTCTTTCCTTAGGCCTCCACAATCGCCAAGACCGCCGATGTTTCTGCCATAACAAGTTAGTGGGGCGGTAGTGGCGCCGGATTACAGGACAAGTAAAGGTGTCCAGATCTTACTCGCGCTGATCGTATTTCACCCCTTTAGGCAACGCACAGCCCTGAAACACGGATTGCGGACGGGTAGCATCCCGCACCGCCCCTTGCGGCGGTCAACAGCTCAGATATCGATCTGGAACCCAGCCTGTCATGATTGAATTCGCCAGCCAAGATCCAGCGTAGCACGATTTGATTGAATACGCCAGCCAAGATCCAGCCTATGATAGAGCGAAGAGGCTAGCGAAAGCGCGTACCTGGTGGAGTTCTTGGCTTGTCTGGTCAAGTCCCTTGAGGCTTTAATGTCGCACTAAGACCAAACGGAGTTTGGGGATTCAATCTTTGAGGCAATTGATCCACGTCAGTCAGCCACATTGTAGTCGGGTAACCCTTGCTACCTTCACCCTGCTTGTTCAAGTTACTTTTACCTTTCTTTTCTTTACTACGTCACTATATATAGCTTCGAGCTCTACTTGCCTAGGCAAGGTACACGAAGCTTCTTATACCTACCACTAAATACTTGTCTATTCGTTCATGACCTAATTTCTTATTCTGGTGCCCGCCTACCGCCCTATTTCTACCCGCTCATGACACTCTGAGGCACGACCCTCACCTGCTGGCTTTCAACCGGCATACAAACCTTCCACCTCTCTTCAATATGAGCTCCATCCGAGAATCGCCGGACGTAGCCGTTGGAAGTGGCTTTACATATCCCGGGATCACTCTTGCCATCATTCCGCTGCTGTTCATTCTGTTCGGCCGCGTCATTCTCAGCTATGGCCGGCGGGGTGCGCTGTACCCCCCGGGACCACCCACGCTTCCAATTATCGGAAATGCAAACGGCTTCCCTCGAGAGTTTTTGCAACACAAGTTTGCCGAGTGGGGTGAGCACCCACGCGATAATGAATAACCGGTTCTTCCTGCCAGTACTGATGTCACTTGTAGCCCGGCAATATGGAGACGCTATCTCTTTAAAGGTCCTGAACAAGACAATCATCGTCCTGCACACACCAACACTTGTCAAGGAGGTCTTTGACAAGAATGGTGCCTCCAACACGAATCGCCCAAACTCTGCTATTGTTGAAATCATCACCCCCAACAACCTTAACTTCGGCACCGGGCGCTATGGTACATTCACCGACGCAAATTCTAGTAGGAAGTAAATTGCTGATGTATTGATTTGCAGCAAACGAGGCATGGAAAGTGATGAGGAAAACATCGCAGTCCCTTCTCACTAGCAGGAATCTCGAGAAATTCGAAAAGGTGCAGCATGCAGAAGCCACACAGATGATGATCGATCTCATCCACAAGCCAAGTGTTAGTATCAATAATGGAGTGAATTTACGCAGTGCTGATGTGAGGCTTTGGCCAGGACTGGATGTTGCATTGCCAACGTTATACCACTTCGTTCTTTCTCTCGGTAATCTACGGCACACGTGGCGCTCGCCCGGACTCTCCAGACGTTCGCGACTTCTTGCACGTCCATCGTCGGTTCATGAATGCGCTCAATTTCGGCACTGCTCCTCCCGTCGACCTGTTCCCCATACTACAATACGTCCCTGAGCGCTTCGCGGCGTGGAAACGGGAAGCGAAGGAGATCAAGCGCCTTCATGACGTGCTCTATTCAAAATTAACGAAGCAAGTTCAGGCGCGCTTAGCCAGCGGTAAAGGTAATGGATGTTTTATGGAAGATGCCATTCTGCACGCCGAGGAGTTGGGCATGAAAGACGACGAATGGTTGAAGTACGAGACCACCCTTCTTTCGCCCCAGTCAAACTCCGCTGACTTATCGAAGTAACCTCGGCGGAACGCTGTTGGAGGGATCTGATACCACTTCTGCTTCTATCCAAAACATAATCGTGTGTGCAGCTGCCTTTCCAGAGAAGCAGGCCCTGGTGGCCGCAGAACTTGAGCGGGTGATTGGACCTGATCGCGTGCCTCGTCTGGAAGATATGGAAGACCTGCCGTACACTCGGGCATTTATCAAAGAGGTAGGGTCCCAATGCACGTGGCTTCCAGAAGCATCGCTCACCGAGGTTTTCTCAGTCATTTCGTTTCGCTCCCGTCGCTCCCATCGGAATCCCCCACGAGATGAACAAGGACGAGATCATTGGTGGCTTCCTCTACCCGAAAGACGCTGTCGTTTTTATGAACACGTGTAAGCATTTACTCGAAGTGGACTCCTGACACTCTTCATTGATTCCCGTCTCCAGGGTTTATATTCCATGACGAAAGGTACTTCGAGAAGCCCGAGGAGTTTATGCCCGAGCGGTTCCTGGAGCATCCTTTCGGAGTGAGGCCTGACGTTGAGGATGACCCGGCTCGGCGTGACAATTTCCTCTTCGGCGGTGGCCGACGAGTGTGCCCTGGCTCTGCCAGCGCGAAAACAAGCCTGGTACGTAACCCTATGCATGCTGTATAAACGTACCGCTGATCCGTGTTTTCTGTGCTTCAGGATATCGTCGCGCCTTATCTTCTGTGGGCCTTCGACTTTAAATCTGCTTTGGACCCAGACACCGGCAAGGAGGTGACACCCGAACTGAAGTTCGAGTCGGTAAGATTTCCCTATTCAATCTACCCTGCTTCCATTCGGCTGACCATCTTTGCAGGGCATTGTTGCTATTCCTTACGGGTTCGAGTGTCGGATTATTCCCAAGTCTGAGCGCCATGTTTCAATCATCCAGCAGGAATTTGCCAAAGCTGCGGAAGAGCTGAAACGATATGAGATTGAGATCTCAGAGGAAGATGCGGAATACAACAAGAGTTACCGTGATATCTGTTAAAAGCCAGCGGGGGATTCATGTATATCGTAAGGATAAAGGGAGCTGCTCGGTGCATTCGTAGAATATGGTACAGCAAGAACTAGAACACAACCAGAGCCCATTTAGTTACGCACTTCTTGATCCTTTTCTTTTTCCGAGGCGGCATCCAAGATGTTCGTCAGAAGTGCTCGCTTGTTCCTTTCAGGAATATCGGGACAAGCTGGAATAGTATCTCACTTGACTTGTATGCAATATCAAACGCTGCGAAAAAGCAAACTCCGCAAAGACTTTCTGTGCATTATTCGTTTCAAAAAGCCCTTCATATTTTTGCCTCTTCGCAAATGATCCATCTCACACCAATGTCGACATGTGCTTTAGAGAAACCTCTACTGTCTACATTGGAAACTCTAGCATTCCTGTTGGTCCAGTATGAAAATCAATGTCCCGGGGTTACCATCCAGCACGCATGACAACTAAGCCGACGACTTCCAGTCCCTGATTTTCACCCTGATCGGCACCCCGTCCTTAGGATGCCCCGTCACTTCTCCAGGGACCATGACCTGGTACGCCTTCTCGCCCAAAACTTCAGGCGCGTCGTCGGCATACGCGCTCTCAATATCCAGCTCGCGCATGGTCATGCTCATGATAGCACGCAGCTCCATCTGGGCGAGTTCCTGGCCGATGCAGCCACGAGGGCCGAGCTCGAAAGAGCGGAAAGCGTTCTTGCGCACGTGCAGCGGGTCGGTCTCGTCGCGGACGAGCCAGCGCTCCGGCACGAACTCGTTGGCGCGTTTCCAGTACTTCTCCATGCGCTGCTCGGCGAAGCTGCAGCTCAGCACCAGGAAGCCGGCCGTTGGGTAGCGGCGCCCGCTCTCCGGGTGCGCGAGGAAGAAGCCGGGTTGCCCCTGGCGCACCGTTCCAACCGGCGGGTAGTGTCTCAGCGTCTCCTTTATCACGGCTGACGTGTACGGTAGCTGGTTGAGGAGCTGCGGGTTGGCGGCGATCTGGGCGCGCGTGGTCGTTGGGTCAGGCCCGAATACGGCGTCGTGTTCGGCGCGTAGGGTAGCGAGCGTGTGCGGGTTCTTATGCAGCAGATGGCACGCGCAACTCAGCGCCGTCGCGGTGGTGTCGTGGCCGGCCAGGAAGAAGATCTTGAGCTGCGCGATGGCCACGTCGACGAAGTGACGGTCGACGCCCGCGATTTTGGTCTTGCCCCCGGCCGACTGCACTTGCTCGACGTAGGCCTTTACAGCGAGCGAGTTGATCGTCTTCACCCCATCAGATTTGCCAGAGGTGTACTCTGCAACGCCCTTCTCGATGTATGGCTTGAGGAAGTTCTTCATTATACGGTTGTTGTTCCAGATGGCCAGCCGTCGGAAGGGGTGGGCTTGCTTGAGCAGAGTGCGAGGCATGCCGTCCAAGAGCAGCCAGGTTACCTGGTCCTTCAGCACCTTGTAGAAATGAAGCTCTGTTGTTTGGCAGTGGAGACGCACGCCTCTGCGTAGTTGGTTAATGTTGGCTTATTCATGCAAACAAAAAAGAAACATGGCAGCTGTGGCTTACAATATGGCCCGGCCGATTACGTCAATGGCTGCCTTCATCGCTGGCTCCTCCATTTGGACTACCTCTCCCGACTCGGCGACGCTGATAAGCCAGTCCTTGAAGACTTGGATTTCTTCGAGGAACGCAGGGACCAGGGCGGTGATGTTTTTGACCGAGAAGCCGGGGTTGAAAATGCTTCTCCATGTCTTCCATTCCTGACCCTCCTGATTGACCAAGTCGTTGCACTGGGTGAAAGGGAAGAACTCTCGGCGCATCATATCGTGTTTGGGCAGCGATGTCTCTTGGGTGAACTGGGCCATCATGTCCGGGTCGAAGACGGCCATCATTGGGGGCGTTAGAGGCCAGAGGTCAAGGTAGAAGAGTCCGGCCTCGGCCAGCTCCGGGTACTCCATCGAAAGAAGCAGCGGAATGTAGTTTCCAAAGATGTCAGATTGATAATGCTTCATGAGCCTGATCATGATGGGGATATGTCCGAGAAGAAATGAATGGGGCAGTATGGGCTGCCTATCTATCAATAATAGCTCTTTGAGACAACGAATGTACAAGAGAACTTACAATTCCGTATTTGCCTGAGACTTCTCGAAACAATGACCTCGCTAGGTAGAGGCGATAGAAAAAGGTAACAAGGCAGGCGGAGGCCACCGCACCTATAGCCTTCAAAACGAGCCCATATGGGACTAAGGTGTCTGGGACTGAACCCATCGGGAAAGAGAATGGATTTAATGTGACCGAGATCTCCAATGGCAGCAGAGCAAGAGAGTAAGAGAGTGCTACTACGGCATCAACTAACGGACATCCCTTATAGACTTATATCCAATATTGGACAAGTCAGAAAGATGGCCGTGCTTTCTAGGCGCTACCAAAGCCAAAGAAGCACTATCAAACCCTTTAAGGGGAGATAAGAAGGGGCCATAGATACCATGCAGGGTTCGGGCCGTTATCGAATTTTAAGGTACGAAATGTCTTATACGCTCCACATAGCGCAACAGACCTGAATCGCAATCCAATTCTCACCGCTACATGCTAAGCTGTCTAGAAATGCCAAGCAACCTAGAGTCGCCAAGCATAAGCAGGCGAGTCAATCACAAAACGCAGGCCAATTCATTACACTTTTACCAAAACATTCCTCTAAGGGTGTCGCGCAAGGTAGACCTGGCCTACTCAATCCGCGATTACCGAATATCGATTTTGGCACGAGAATAGGCATCCTTAAGGCAGCAGGAAAAAAAAGTCATAGAGTCGAGGAGAGAAAGATTTACCAAAAGACGAAGGGCAAGGCCTTAAAAGTATATTTTAAAGAGTTCGGCCTAAGGCAAGTAAGGCACGTAAGGCGTGCAAAGCTAGATGAGGATCGATGCTGCAGGAACGTGTACTCAAATAAGCACTTAGAGGGCAAGGTATCCAATAGCTAGATAAAATCATGAAAAAAAAATATAAAATATAAGGGGATACTGGCAGATAGTCTTTCTTCTATATATGTGTGCATTCCCCTTTTCTCCGCCTCTTCGCTTGATAGGAGAAAAAGAGAAAAAAAAAAGCGGATGAGCTTGTCCATTCTTAACCTCCTTTCCACCCATTCTCTTACGAAGTCCTCAAACAAGCGCAATTGTTTCAACCCTAATCTGCCAGTCCCCCTGAAGTGCTCGTCCGTCCATAATTCTGTGGAGGTAGCAATCTCCGATTCCTGCGAGCTGCGAAGAGGATCATAATGGCCTGGCATCACTACCTCTTCCACTCTGGGACGGAGGAGGATCGGCAGCCTAGGTCCAAGGATAACGTACACTTCGTTGTGTGGCATTGCTTCTTGATAGGCCATACCGAGGTTTCCTTCGATGGTCGCAAAAATCCTCTTGTTGCACGCGATTAGCGGCGAATCCATGCGAAAGGCCTTTGAAGCGGTATCTGCTGACGAAAACATCGTAGTTTTCAGCGGTAGCCCTTCGCCAAAATGTGCTTGAAAGTGGCTGTACTGCCACATCTGATAGGACTGTCCTCCAGAACGCCTCCGCTGCCAACCCAAAGTTCAGCGAAGATTGGAAGTCGTCAACTCCTGCTATGCACATCCAGCTGCGAATCAGATCGTTAAAATAGCGCTCTACAATTTGGAGGCCTTCGATGTTTTCGCCGGACAGATTGCAACGGTACCCAACTTCTTCCAGGCTCAGCAGTCTAACCCCTCCTTAGACTAGGTAGATCGAGTCGCCTATAAGCTTCGGATCTTGAAAAAGGCCTCCACAAGCATTCAAGAACTTCTTCTCGTTTTCGCTTTCATATTCTGGAACGTTGCTATCAATGGCTGGAGACATGATCCAATCCGGAAGCCCGGACGAGAGACCGCAAGCCGCTTGAAGAGATCTTCGGCCGCTCAAGGCAACACCCAAGTCCACTCATTCTTGAAAAACGCTCGCATAAACACCTCTGGAACAGGTGCTGAATAGTCTGTGAGCAAAGGATCTGCGCTGGCCCAGTCGTTTACAAGACCCAAAAGCCCGTATATGAGGTCTCTTTCGTTTGATGGTTCTAACCGTTCGAGACACCTTTGTAGATGGTGAGAATACATTTTTTTCCTGAAGATCGGATGCCTTCACTGGCGACAAGCACTGGTGCGGTTGATTGCCCAGCCGCCGCAAAGACTCCAGGATTGCGAAGGCAGCAACCGCACTACTGCCTTGGAAAGATAAGTAGCAAGCTAACCAATGCTTTGCCTAGTATTTTATTGCTAAAAGTAGCATTTCAGACGCGCATTCAGCCTGACACAACGTAAAAACGGCTTCTGGTGGGAGCGCGGCTTCCTGGACCACCCAGATACGTGACCACCAGGGGCTCCTGATTAGCGCTTCCACCGCGAATGCATGCTCTTCATAAAGCTTTGGGACCGTTCACTCGTTTGGAGCTCTGTGAAGTGCTTGTCTGAAGCGAACAAACGGATTAGCTCGAAGGATTTCACCGCAACATCGCTGTGTGGTGGAGCGTCTGCTTCTTCATCAACGCACGCCTCGTCTTCTCCAAGGAGTAGGATGGTTCTTTGGCAAATCGCGAAGGTGCAGCTCATCCAAGAGACCCAATGCGGTATCAACCTCGTCGTACTAATCAATGCAGATAGCATCGATCCAAAAGGTCCGCGGCTCGATCTCTCGGCGGATCCGGCGAACAGCGTGCCAGAGACTTCTGGTGGCACTTAAAAGTCTTCCGTCAACCTATACCAACATGCTGTCGTGCGGGTCTCTCTATGTGTAAGAAGTAGCGTCGTAGATGGACTTGTCATCATTAGAAACAGTCTGTATAGCGCACTAGACTTCGCTGAATTTGTCGTCATTGTGAATCTATCGGCGAGTATGTGAAGTCTGGGTTCTTGTTGTCCCTGGATGGCGCCCTGGCGAATAAAAGAGGTGCTCAAGTAGGATATGTAATGATAAAGGGAAATGAACGCGCTGTCGTGGGGAAGACTACATATCGGCGTCAGTCACAAGTCACCCTCATTATTGTGGAGCTGAAGCACGACCAATCACAATTGGTGCTGCGTCGGAAACCCATCTGCGCATCCCGCACATTCCGATGCTTGTTTTTCTAAGGCATATGGACTGGATTGGATTGGATTGGACTGATTAGGCTACAATATCTTGTATGGAGACGTAAGGGCTGTCTGTTATTTGTTGCGCTTTTTATACTTTGACTACCATGCTCGATACGTCCGCTGAGCTGGTTTTGAGGATAATCCATGCAGGCCCCACCGGCGGGGTAACCTCCCACGAGGTCCACATCGCCGATCCCGCGTACTGGGATGTACTGTAAAACAGCACCAACAAGCTTTTCAAGAACCCACGCTTCTACAACGTTGATGACTTCAACGCTACTGTTTGTGCACCCTTCCATCCTCAATACTGCATCACAAAGCTTCTAACCCCTCATTGCAGATGTCACCGGCCCGCACGAGGTTCACCGATGCCGACGCGGCACAATTACAAGGTTCCTGAGCGCCGCCAACGTGTGCAAGCAGGAGCTGCTGATTCAAAGTCCCTGGAGAGACTCCTCGATAAACTTGACCAGTTGGGCCGAGCCGGCCAGCCTTGTGATTTCTTCAACGCTTTCCGAAGCTTGTCATGATTTTCATCTTTTCGGAGCCAACTCCTCGAAATAACATCGACTCTCCGGATTTTGCCCGATCAAGTGGACGCCTTGTCCTCTGAGGGTGGATCTCTAGTTCTGGGGCCTGTGAGGTCAGAAGAAAAGAAGTGGGCTCTGCCTGTCCTCTCGAGAGAGGTGAGTAGGTGTCCTTAAATACATGAATCTGAAGCAGTATAATCAAGGAAGTTAAGATTCTCGAGGAAGTGTTACTCGAGGGTATTGGGCATGAACAGTGGTTACGTGATACCCTCCTCTTCTCGGGTAGCATGTTCAAGATATCAAGATGCCTAAGGACTTGAGTGGCAAATATGGCCTGACAAACACGGGGATTTGGTTGACAAATACGTATCGAAAGCAATGAGAGACCTCTAGATTAGTAACTTGCCCTTCGTCGTTCGACCATTCTGCTAAAGCTGCATGCAATCTCACACATGCTGTCTGCGGTGATGTTATACAGTCCGCCGACTCTCTGAAGCTAAAAGCATGGTAATGCTTGCATGTTTCACTGGACTTATGAAGCTGCTTATGGAGTACTCGTCTATCATGGTGAGAGTCGGACTTTCCAAACGCAAGATCAGTCCATAGCCCTCCTTCTTCACTTCAGCTACCCCCAGCACCGGCCCATAGTTTCCTTCAACAACCTTGGCGCTGCCTTTACCCTCAGATGCATCAAGCCTCCTGGAAAGCGAAATATTGCAGAAAATGTTCGAAGGGGGCGAAGGTCCTCGTACTCGATGGTATCGTGATCTCAATTACGTATTTTGTTCAGCATGTGAGTTGACAAAGCTCCCACACGGGCTGTGTTCGGAGGCAACCGGTTTTCAGGCTCCGCCTCCATCGAAAGCATATTCGCAGGAAAAGTCTTGATCGGTACCAGTTGATTCAATTTCGGAGTACTTCAAAGAATGTATGTACACATCTGCCTTCCATTATTCAACATAATTCCCCAACACGAAGGGCCCAAGCCCGGCTGCGCGCTTGCCGGGCTCAAGACCCTGCAATCCCTCCACTACGTGCGCTTAGCTCACAACCGAGCAATCAATCGTCGTGCCCTTCAAGCAAGCCTTCAGAGCCTGGGTCATGTCGTACTCAGAGCAAGTCGTCGGGGTGTTGAAGTGGTAGTAGCCCTGGCCGTTGGAGTCGCGGTCGCAGCCCCAGTCGGTGACGGAGGAGCCGCAGCGGCCGCGGATGTTGTCGAGGCAGCCGCTGCCACAGGCGCCGTTATAGTTGGCGTCGTTGTCGACCCAGATGTTCCAGCGCTTCAGCAAACCCGCCTTGTTGGTCGACGTGCACTTGTTGGAGCGCTTGTGCAGCTCCGCGGGATTGGGGACAGCGAGGGCGCCAAGGGAGAGTAGAGAGAAGATGATGGTCGAGGCGTGCATTTTGGTGGTAGTTTGATGAGTTTAAGTTGGTCCTTGAGGAGCGTTTGGAAGGAGTAAGGATGAAGGGTTGGTGCGATCGGATCGAACAGTAGTGTTGGGATGATGATTGAAGACCGGGCAAGTCCCTCTCTACTTATACTTTGATCCTGCGGTCATAGCCACGGCAGTTGAGAATTACAGCCGGCTTGATGAATTGGCATTCTCTCCTTTCTTGGCTAAGATCAACAAAGGAATGGTGATGAAGCAGCTATTGCTCACCTGTTCAGTCGTATATCCGAGGACGAAGGAGTAGGTCCGAGGACAAAGGACATCCAACACGTGTACTTGATCTGCGCTTGGGGCTGAAAGCTCGGAGGCGAAAGCTTGGGGGCGAAAGCTTGGGGGCGAAAAGCTCGGGGCGAAAGCTTGGGAGCGGGCTCATTTTTGGAAGCAAATGTCTCGAACTGGAATGTTAGGGCTCAGAAATCGCATGACGGACCCCGCTGCGGAAGGATCTATCCGTAGATGCGGCTGTAAGGGACGTGGGGCCAAAACCCGGACATGTTGGACAGCGTTGTAAACCATCTACACTGTACAGGGTATTGACCCGTACACTCAAGCGAATGGGGGAAATCAATGGGTGATCCATTCCCTGCTTGGGAGGAGATAAACTTGATGCATCCTACGTAGTATGCGATTCTACCTGAACGACATGTTCCTGGCGGAGAACGAGACGCGCGGCACCATATCCGTGATGAGACCCACAGTAAGAGCAAGCCTGACTCGTCGGTGGTCCGACGTTGAGCCCTACAGTCTAGCTTCGTGCAATAATTCGCATCCTACGATTCATCTACAACGTTGTCTGCGTTAGAACTCTAGGAGACGATTTAAGATATGTTGATAAGCTTAGTTGCTTGCAGAAACAACAGATTAATTTACTTATTGTCGGCGCTAGTCAAGGCTCATGCCACATTCTAATGGGGGAGGAATGACAGTAGGCGGTGCAGAAATAGCGAGTCATGGCGCTGATCTATGCGCGTTCTAAATTTCTCACAGCGTTGGAGCTATGGGAGGGAAAAGCACCTGGCTCGAGCATCACACCGGGGGCTGAGCATCCATCCGCATCCCATCGACACCGACCACTACAGCAAATCCCCACATATATGGGGCACATGGTCCTATCTTTCTTTGTCTGGCCCCCAAACACGCTTACCGCCTCATACGATGCTCTCGAGCAGTCATCGGCTTGCGCGAAATGTAACCCTTTTCTTTTACTAAATCTTTGAATCCTAATCCTGCTGCCTAAGTCCTGCGGTCAAAGAGCAGCGCCAGCTCCGTGCTATCATCCGTGGTGATGAACAATGAAATACTGTACTGATCCCCGTTTTCAACTTCCCACTGTTTGAACATGACGTTCCGCACAGTCGCGGGGAGGCATCAAGTCCTCCAAAACTGCAATCCATCGCCGATGTTGTAGAATCTATCAAATCTATTAAGGTAGATGAATAAAAAAAATACCTACCATTAAAGTCCGCGAAATTCGCAATGTTGTAGTCAATTCAATCCACTGATTTTCTCTTTATCATTAGCATTGCTCAATCCAGACTTCTTGGACGCCGACTTGGACCATATGAGAGAGGTAGTGTCAGCTTGGAACATTGGTCATTTTCATCTTTGGGCGGGATAGTCCCACGTGCTGTTGGCTCCTTTTCTTCCAGCGAGCCGGGTTCTTTTTTTTTTTCTGCTCGGGACCAGGATCTGTCCTAATTATTGCGATTTTGGCTTAATAAATCGGCTTTCAGTTTAGAGACTACCTTAGCTACACCAGAAGCATCCTCAAGAAGCTTGCATGAGCGAATTAATACGTGATACGACATCCTGGTCCAACTCCGTTACATCAAAGGAGGCGAAGTCCATCATCCGCCGCAGTCACGACATGTTCTCCAGAATGCAGCGGGAGCCGGACTGGGATGCATGGGCGGCGAAGCACCCGCACAAGCTCAGCTCGAAGAGCGCCGAGGACGCGGCCGACGTGCAGTACTTGAAGGACTGTTGAAACAGGCTCTACGCCTATCAAAACATCGTCTTGCGCTGTGGGCGGCCTAAGAACGTAACGGCGAGGCATTTGAGTGCGAGGCCGAGAGGTAGATGAAGGATCTGCGCTACCATAAAGGCATCGTGGAATACAAGGGCCGCATGGTAGAGATTGCGGATCGCCTACCCGCTCAGGGAACAGCGGCGGTGGCCATGTTCACGCGCAAGCTGGACATTGGATTCAGGGGTTTCAAGAAGGCGACGAAGCAAAATGACAAGGTGGTGGAGGCAAAGAATTTTGATCTGTTCATGGAAATCCCAGTGCACGAGGATCGGGAGAGACATCTGCTGCATGGAGGCTGGGGTGTTTCCGAGTCGCCGAGATAAGATTCGAGCTTTTGCTTCTTGCATTCAAGGCACGCCAGGTTGATTCGGGGCTTTGCCAATTTCCATAGTCTGGGCGGCCCAATGCGGTAGAGTCTGACATTCGCGGATTAGATTATCGGACAAGGAAGAAGTATGGTGAAGTTGTGATGCGGTGGGAAGGGGCGGGTTCCGATATCCCAGTACCGGCAAAGCTCTTCCGGAGTAGGCTGTAGTCGGCCGACCAGTCACCTAAGTCGACAATTCAGACATCCGTCCCTTCCGAGCAAGCTTTCATTTTCACGCACGGTACATAGGGCCCGCGATTTCAAAAACACCCAGTTTCACCGTCCGTGAGGCATTCGAGTTCGATACGAGCGCGCCTTTTTGCCTGCACGCAACCCAACTGATATGCAGCAACCATCTCAGCCTGAGATGCTTGGTGGCATTGGGTTGAAATAACATTGGGGTTCGCGAAAAGCGGTGTCGATAACCCACTGTTCTTGGGTGTTGGCACTTGAGGCGGTCCTCCTCCTTGATGAGTCTGCTGGAAATCATGAAAGCTTTCCATAGCCTGGGAGTGGCGAATTGCGGAAACAAGAAAGAAATGACTAGCTTGCTGTAGAACGCAAACGAAAATAGGATAATTTATTGCCACGTGTTGGACCCCCCCAGGCCCAACCATCACTAATGAGACCCAACAATACACTATTGGACCCACCAACACTCATCAAGACACTATTAGTATTGCTAATAGTTAACACTCACCATAACGTATCGTTGAGCACCCTTAGTTACGAGTCCATAGCATAAATATAGCAAAGAACCCGGCGATCTTGGCTCTCTAGCGATCCGTCTGTGTTCTTTTCTACAGGCATCATTTCTACTACTTGAGTGACCATTATATTTATGGTAAACTCTCAACGCCATGGTTGTAGAAGAGGCGGAGCACAAGAAGTCAAGAGAGCAAAAGTGCACTGTGTTTAAAATACAGCATCTGGATAAGGGCAGCGGAGAAGGGAAGCATGTCCTTAGTATTAGAGATCGCGGTATGACATAGGAGCTGGTGCAGGGAATAGCATACAAGTAAATGTCATCCGAGACTCTCCAGAGCAGAATACACTGTATCAAAGCAGCCAAGTCTTCTGGCCCAAAATAGCGAACTTCTGATGCTGACGCGTTCATGCACAAGGATTTCGTTGCAAAGACTGTGGGTAGGAACGCTTCACGCCTGGGTCTGTGGTGATAAACGCGTGGATCTTGTCATGCACAATCCAATAATCTTGTTTAAATTCACACCAGCGGATAAGGCTGTCAACGGAACATGAGTCTGTCCACTAAGCAGCCAGGCTGCAATGCTGAAACTTCAGTGCGCAGTAATTCTGAGACACGGGTCCCAATGCTGATGAGTTTGAGTTATATTGCGGCGCTAGCAGGGTCCGAGACGCTCTGGAATACTGGGTAGGGTGAATCAGGGCTGAGCAGGGATTGTTGAGGGTGCATTCGCGAGATCTGATTGCTGTTCGCCCTGTCGGAAGTTGTCGCGCTCAGGATTGCCGCTTCCGGCATGTCGCAGATCACGAGCGGGCGGGCGGCGCACGGACGCCCTAAGGCTGGCGGTTGTCGGCCGTTGTCTCTTTCCACCGCGCATCCTCCACCAACCTGCAACACCTGCCCCCTCCCGTGCCCATTGACGCCGCCGCTGTGTGCGCCCGCGCCTCGTGAGTGCCCACTCCGTACATTGCATGCCCTGCCCTGCGCATCGCTCGCTGACCTAGCCCGCAGATCCACCTCGCCTTTCTCTCACCCGGAAGCCCGCACAGCCTTGCCCGCCCGCCAGCGCAACACCCAGAACAGACCGCCACCATGTCGCTCGCCACTACCCGCCTCGCAGAGGAACGGTAAGCGCCTCCCGACCCCGCCACAGCTCCAGCGCCCACACCCTCCACGCTTCCCCCTCCCGTCGCTTCGCCAGCTGAGCTGCCTCCGTGATTTATATTCCTGATCTCATCGATAACAGTAAGCAGTGGCGCAAGGATCACCCGTTCGGATTCGTCGCCCGCCCCATGAAGAACGCCCAGGGCGCGCTGGACCTCAGGAAGTGGGAGTGCGCCATCCCTGGCAAGGACCGCACCATCTGGGAGGGCGGCGTCTTCAAGCTCGAGCTCACCTTTCCGGAGGGTAAGAAAAGCCCCCGCCATTGCCCCCATGCTCGCGCTCCGTCGCCGTGGATACTGCGTGCTAACTCCCCTTGCGATACAGAATATCCCACCAAGCCTCCCAAGTGTACGTCCCGATTCCGAACCCGTTCTACTCCAAATATTGTGTTTGTGGCTGGCTAACGCTCGACGACCACAACAGGCAAATTCGTCCCGCCGCTCTTCCACCCCAACGTCTACCCGTCCGGCACCGTCTGTCTGTCGATTTTGAACGAAGAGGAGGGCTGGCGCCCGGCCATCACCGTCAAGGAGATCCTGCTCGGGATCCAGTCGCTGCTCGACGAGCCGAACCCGGAGTCGCCCGCCCAGGCTGATGCGTTCAACCTGTTCAAGAAGGACCGCGCCTCCTACGAGAAGAAGATCAAGCAAATCGTCAAGGAGAACTCGGGCCACTAAACGCTTGACGGCACTGCTGGTTGCACATGGATAAATCCGGTGCCTGGATAGCCCAAGTTGGTCTTCATGGGCAACGGCAGGAATGGTTCACCTTTCTGACTGCTTCGGGGGGTTATAGTGTTCTTGGTAGAGCGGTCGGAAACGAGTCTGGATGAAGTGGGAACATGCGTCTTTTTCCCTCCATGGTGTTCTGGCGACTGCTGCGACAGAAAGATTTTTCCGGCCTGGAGTCATATTGGGAGTTTTTCTCCGGGGACGGAACGGTTCATACGGGATAGGCGGTTTGCTTGAATTGAATTCCAACGGTGATCTATGGATCCTTCGATGAAAAATACGTTGCTCTTTACAAAAATCTTCTCTTGCTCAGTTGCCGGCGGAAGTTTCAAATCTCCAATGTGGCGACAGACGTTTCTGACGACAAGAAATTGCTAGCAAGTTCAAGAACGAGCAAAGAATTATGATACTAGCAAAAAGCACTAAAGTGATATCGCTTGCTTCAACCCAAATTACGCACGCTACGCAACTCTGCCGCTTACCTCTCCCTTCCCTTCCGCCGAGGATATTATACCAACTTTGATAAAGTGAAGAGAGCAAAACGCCCAACAATGCCCAAAATAACAAAAGCCCCTCCTACGACAAAGCTGCGTCTTCCACACCGTCCTCTCACACACAAACACCTACTCCCACGCATCCCCCCACCCCTCGTCCATCTCCTCCTCCTCCGCCGGCTTCGGCGCAGGTTTCGGCTTCGGCTTCGTCTCCTCCTTCTTCCTCACGACCGGCACCGTCTTCTTCGCTCCTCCAGCACTCCCCGTCGTATTCGCCCGCACTCCCACCGCCGGCCTACTACTGCCACCACCACTTTTCGCAAGTCCCTTCGGCAACGGCTTCTTCGACCCTTGCTTCGCAGCTGCCTGCGCCGTGAGCCAGCCCGCAAAGTCAGGCTCGCCGTTGTCGTCGAACGGAACGGACGACTTGGCTGTGGTGTTCGTCGCAGGCTGAGAGAAGGGGTCGTCGAAGTCGGCAGCGTTGTCATCGAGGGTCTTGTTGTTGGCCGTAGAGTCCTCCTCTTCGACGCCGAAATCGTCGCCCCACGCGGCGCCGAAATCTTCTGCCTCGGCGTCGGCGTCGGAGAAGGCGGAGGTGGAGGGGGCTGGTGAGGTGAAGCTGGTGGGGGGTTTGAGGGTTTGGCGGTGGAGGGTTGAGGCGGTGCTGGTGGAGGAGGTGGGGCGCGTGGTGGTGCTGGTGGTGGAGGGGGGTGGCATGGAGGAAGAGCGCTGTGCGCTGGGGGCTTGGAGGCCATTGCTGCTGCCGTTGGCGTTGGGTTGGATGTCGCCTGTCGCGGCGGCAAGCTTGTTCGTGAAGGAGGAGATGGCCCAGCCGGCCCAGGAGTTGTCTTGTTGTGGCGTGCTCATGCGGGGAATAGGGCCTGCTGCGGAGCCCGCGGCTGTTGGGGGCGGGAGGACGGTTTCGGGCATCGTTTGCTGGTGCTTGCGAATGCGGGCGAGGTATATATCCAGGGTTTTGTTGGCTTGATCGCGGACGAGCCTGGGTAGTCCAGTGTTAGTTTTGCAAGTTAGCGGTAGATGGATATATTCCTTACTTCTCCTTGTCGACGAGGGATGGGCATATGCCGGGGAGGAGTTTCGTCGCGCAGTCTTCTTCGCTGTATAGATCCGACGTTGCTGCAAGGGCAAGGAGAGCCGCGTTTCGTGCGTGAACGAAAGGATCACGAAGGGCACGGCCGAACGCAGCAGTCAGGACCTTGGTCCGAGAACTTGCGCCGAGATTTCGGGCTATCTTTCCCAGGCAAATAGTGGTGTTCGTTCTTATTCCGGGTTGTTCGTCGTTGGCTGTTTTGGCGAGGTGCCGCAGGAGTTCTCCGTTGACTATTCGATCGGATAATTTCGGGACTACGGTGAGTACAGCCTTGACTGTTTGCTCTCGTAGAACCGGTGCCGTATCAGAGAAGCCCGTGACCTTTATATGTTGTGTTAGCGTGTCCAGTGCAGTAAATCATGCGGCGCGGATTGAGCCCACCATTTGTGGGAAAATCTTATCATTGACGATCTTACTCGAGAGATGATCAATCATCAATGGAAGGTTGTCCAGCAGACAGACTCGTATTGCTCGGTCCGGGCTTTGGAAAAGTCTAACGATGACGGGAGTGATTTGAGCATCGTATTCCTCGTCCGAGAGCTTGGTGGCAATCTTCATGACGAGGCCGAAAACCTTGGGTCCACCTCCACCAAATTCGACTGACTTTAACAGCTCAGGAAGGACCTTCATCTTGAAGAACTCCTCTGGGAAATCGTCTGTTACATCTTCAAGCTGGCTAAGGAGCTCGTCCCTCTCGACTTCGCCCTTCAAGCCAAGATTCTCAATGCCATCCGTCAAGGAAATTAGCGGCGTCTGAAAAAATCCTCCCGCACGCTGTCCCTGGTCGAGGAATTGGCCGACACTTGATCGCGCCTTGGGGCTTGGGTTGATTAATCGCCTATAGCTCTGCTGCATTGTAGGCGGAACGCTCTTTACTTGTCCGAGCTGGTCGGTTCCATGGAAGCTGCCATTGAAGACCTCATACAGCAAGGTACCAAAGCCATAGGCATCAATGGCTGTAATTGGGTTACTCTTGATCACTTCCCATCCTCCTTTGGCAACCTCTGGTGGAGCATAGCGGTTTGAGTCAGGCACCAGGCTGCCAAAGCTGTAGATGACAGCATCGTCCTCCTTCATAGAGCTCAGGATATCGAACCCTCCCAGCTTCCACTCGCCACTCTCGCTCGTATATATCGACGAGACTCTGACGCTTCCATGAACAGAGCTTGCCTCTCCATTCAGGAACTTGAGCGTTTTGGCAACATTGTGCAGACCCCACTTGATTGTCTCCTCGGCGAGAGCCTTTCGGCGCGTGTGCCAGCTGAGCGGGGTGAGGCGCTCGGTTGCGATGTAGATGTATGTCTCCGTTTCCACTGTGTCCAGCACTTTTATCACGCCAGGGTGTCTGATGGTACGCAGTTTGCGCAGCGCGTTCTTCGCAAGGGGCAGACGGGACTTGTTCGCGTTGATGTCGAAGGAGAAGATGCTACATTTCGAGCCGTCTTCCTGCGCGCACCGCGTCAGCATCTCTCCGCCGTGCGCAAGGGGCGTCAGGGCCGTACTCGCTTCGTGCCGTTATGGAGGGTCCATATTGCCTGGTCGATGTCGACTCTGTCGCCGAAGGAGTAGCCGAAAGCCGGGCCCTTGGAGATGGCGGAGGCAACCGCCGACTTGAGGAAGTCCATCGCGACCGTCGGCGACCAGAGCAAAGAGCGCGCGGCGCGAGGTGGATGCTGAGACGAGGGGATAATAATAGGCAGCCCCACGACTCGGACACGACGGCCCTTGGGCGTTGCGCCGGCCACTGCCCTTATCGATAAACGCGCGCCTGGCCTGGTCGGGCCTAGCGCTAATTGATCCGCGCGCGCCTTCTACGTGCACATCAACATCGTCCCTCTCAGCCTCCCACCTCGTCTGCCCGGTCGACTCGCCGCCCTCGCCTTCCAGGGAAACCCATCGCAACAGGCGTCCCAGCGCTTGCTGTCGCAATTCTTTCACCGGATCGAGGGTTGCAGTCGCCGCTTTCCTTCTTCTAGGCACGCCTTGCCACGCTAGTCAGTGTCCGCCTCGTGTCGTCTCTTGGCCCCATGACACTCTCGCAAAGACGCCCTTCTTCTCTCAGTGCCGTCTGCTTTGTCCTGCCGGCACTGAGTGACCTCGATCCCTCTCGCCAAGCGCCATAAATTCGGTCGCCTGAAGAGCCGCTGTCCTAGCACCGTCGCCGCGAACAAACACTTCAAGGCTCTGTCGGCGGCCGAACAGATTGCACGTAAGACTTCCTCTTCTCATACTTGTCTTCGCTTCACCTTGCTTGGTGCGCCTCCTTCGCCCGTCGTGGCGCGAGGCTCACCTGTCAATGACGAGTTGGTAAAAGGTCCGATCGCATATTTCGCCAATGGTTTCCGACGTATTTGTTTTGTTGGCAACATTCCGCTGAGGACGCTCTGCTTGTGACGCTGCAGCCTGGTCCACCCTTGAGTAGACTCTTCACCCAACTCTGAACGCCTCTGGGGGCTTTCGGAGCAGCACTATTCGAAGAGAACATCAAACTCACTTGAAAGAGCGTCTTATTGGAGTTCT
This sequence comes from Neofusicoccum sp. Z40, assembly GCA_037356075.1. Classification (NCBI taxonomy): domain Eukaryota; kingdom Fungi; phylum Ascomycota; class Dothideomycetes; order Botryosphaeriales; family Botryosphaeriaceae; genus Neofusicoccum; species Neofusicoccum sp. Z40. Next base: position 633,487 of record JBAWJV010000004.1, read on the forward strand.
GGCCCGGGAGACTTGTCTTAATGGGTCCGAACTAATGGCAGCCGCGAACAGCTGCGAACCGTTTGCACTCCGCTTCCTGGTTCCGGCATACGCTCAACTCTCTTGGGACTCCGACAGGCTTGCATGCTAACATGAGAAGCTGAGGCGAATGTTCCTGACAGACAAAGAAACCCAAAGCCTTGGTGGAAGCGACATGATTCCTCTTATATAAACTGAAAAGATCTGAGACGACACACTTTCCTTGGCAGAGAACAATCATTCGCCTTCTGGATATAACGCTAATCTTCCGAAAATCCATTCTAGTGACACCATTCCAATTGCTGCGAGCATCTCCACTGGACCATCTAGTGTCGGCCACAAATCCCGTAGTCGCGGTCTGCTAATGACGCCATACCCGACATCTGGCACCCATGAGTCAGCGGTGGAAAAAAACGCTTCTCGCTCTGGACAACACAGGGGCATATTGGATCATTGACCAAAATTACGGCGCTACATCGACTTTGGTTGTCGAAGCAAACAGGCCAAACGTTAGTTTGGAAGAGTTGTTCGACACAAACGGTAATATACTGGACAGTGAGAGGCTCGAAGAGCTTGAAACAAGGCATTTCAAAGAATCGTGGTACATTGAAGATTTCCAGGCTCTCGAAGCAGCTTGCGACGCTGCTTGTGAGCGGAGGCCTCGCAGAGAAGGGTCGCTTGGTGCTGGGTCCGCAGAAAAGGATCGCACAACAGAAGATATCGACTTACACAGGGCAGCTCTTAGAGCAACTCTTCAAACGCGATCACAGGACAAAGAAGGCTCGATGTTTAAGAGGCTAAGAGATCCCTCACCTGAATCTCCACTAGAGCCCAAAAGACGTCAACTGGAGAGGAACCCCTCTAATCTCGGGCGTGGAGATTCGTACAGGCCGAACTATAGTCGGCATGCTCCGGATGTCGTGTCGCCACCAGCAAATTCAAGGCAAGGAGCCAGGAATGCCTCCGTTCCAACTCTATTATCTCCATCCAGCCGGGAGGTGCAGGATGGTGTAGGTAAAACAAGACACGACGAACGTCCTGAACGGCAAGGAAAGTCGATTGCGAAATTGCAGCAGATATTCTCTTCTACGACTGCTAGACCCTCACCCAAACAACACGAAATATCAAGTGTTGCGTCGGGAAAATCCGGTGGTGATGATAAGCTCCAGAGCCTAGTGAGTTCCCCGAGTTCAAACTATGATTACTCGGGTGTTCCTCGTGGACCGAAGAATCACACCAAGCATCACGGCTCGCATCACGGTCCGCATCATAGCCACTATCCTCGGCCGGTACAATCGCCCTCTACCCAGAAAAAGGCATACTATTCAGCGTTGGATGAGAGGGATCCTGGGGTCATTCCTCCAAATGAGGTCGATGGTCTGAAAAGAAGGCCTCATATCTTCATCTCAAGCTCACATCTCCCGTTCTTACCATCAACGATTCCGCACTTGCAGCGATTCTTGGGCAGAGGACTTCCAGGGCTCTCCGTGAAGGCGGAAGCAAACGGATACTATCTGCTCTTTCCTGACAGTGGCACGGGCTTGAAGCAGCTGCAACTGCTCTATGAGCGCTTCAATTTGGAAAAATTATTCGGCGAGTATGTGCTGCACATGGAATTACACCATTTTGGAAATACGCCACTTCAGCCGCAGCAGCGCAACGGCGATGGAAAACCTACGCAACAGCCCGACAGCTTCTCCCATAGACAAGACAAATTCGAAGGACCAACCATGCCAACCGATGGTCCCTCAGCCTCACGCTTGTGTGCGAAGGCTGATGACGAAATATCATTGTCGAGCGCTATAACACCATCGGAGATTTCGTCGGGCACAGCAAGGGCTAGAACTCATTGCGCCGAATGCAAAAATGGGCACTTTCCGACTTACAATCCAAAGTTCGCCTGCAGCACTTGTCCAAGACACTACCATTCAAGATGCCGGAAGCCTGCACCCGAGACCGGCGAGGACCTGTAAGATGCATGAAAGAAATTAATATTGTATAAGCAAGCTGATGGGCGTACAGTTATACTTGGCAATGCAACTATTGCATCAGGAAGAAGAGGCCGAAGCCAACTTCCCGCCAGACAAACGAGCGGGATAGGCTCTCTAAGCCTCCGACCCCTGAACCGAATGAGTCAAGCCACGTCAACGGCGATCCACTTCTCGAGGCGGGCAGAAAGGGCGTACGGGAAACTCATCAAGAGAACGAAGCGAGCCGACGTCTCTCTCAAATCACCAACGTCTGTGCTCAAGCAAGCGCGGGCATAGATCTGGCTACCAGAGAGCCTCTCCCCGAGGGCGATGCTTTGGGTAAGGGCACGGACGATATGTCCGCAATAAAGGTCAGCTATCCCCTAGCTCTTCGTCGAGGCTTAAAACTGATTTCTACAGAACCGCAATGCGGTAGAGTCAGAGATACCCAAGCAATCCTCGGAGATGCGACAATCTCCTGGCCGGCGTTCAATTGCGCAAGGTGCTTCAGTCCCAGCTCCACTCATTAATTTTCCAGAGATGAAGAGACCCGTCCGAAACGTGAACGGATCCGATTCTTGTCACCGAACGAATTCTGATAATATCATAACTACAGAAACTCGGCCAACATCAATTAGAGCTGCCGAAGATATCGATAATGTATTTGAGAAAAGTATCCCGATTCAGGAACAAATTGCCAAAGATCGTCAAGAAACAAACGCCGAGTCCTCTTCGGGAACTTCGGAGAGTGATCCGGAAGACGCGGTTCCTCTATATGTTCAACAAACAGGGCTTTTGCCGGAGATGCCTGATCTGGCGCTAGACATATCCGACTCTCCTTCTGAAGCGGATCCAAGAAGTCCGAAAGATCGCAGCGCTCCGCTTTTGGAAACAGCCACGGAGTCGAACATGGAGAAATCGCGATTGCAGGATTCAGCTTCGTATGGCAAGCACGTTCTTCTGAAGCGTTGTAGCGATTGCGGAAAGACGATCTATGCAGCGCTGAGAAAATCAGACGAGCCAATTTGGTCGGTTTTGATCCTGAACATGCAACTCAACGAAGCTGACCAAATTACAGTGCGAATTGCAAGAACAAGAAAAGGACAGTGAAGGACGACAACTCATCAGACCTGCAGCATCCTGAAACGGTTCAAGAGGTATGGCGCCGCAGATTGCAACCCGCGCCGTCCGAACCAGGTAACGCCGCTTCATCTGCTTCCCCGGTGCGGAAGATCCCACACGACAGCAAAGCTTCCGAGCAAGAAAACCAGACATCTCGTGTCGAAGCCTCGATTGAGGACGAAGCGCCGGCCCCCGCGGCGCCGCCGGTCCGAGCAAGAGCCATCAAAAGAGCGCTTCCAGTCCCACCCAGGAAGCGGGCTTCGAAGGAATCGGAGTCCGGGCACGCGACGCCGGAGGATGGTAGCAAAAGCGGCAAATCGCCAGCCGAATTTGGGGAAGGCCCGAGCTCGGACGCGCACCCGCGCGAATCCCGGTCGGCTTCTCCTGTCAACGAAAACAACAACAATGTCGACGCGGGCATGAGACCTGACAATGCCAACCCTGCGAACCGTCTCGCAGGCGCCAAAGACAAGCGCAATGGTCCGAGGCAAGGCGGGCCGCCTGCAGACAAGGCGAAAACTGCCACCAGTGTGCCGGCGCCTCTGGCCAAATTACCCGGAAATTTCAGCTGGCCGGACCTGATAGGATTTGCCTTGGCCGAAGCGAGCGAACACCGCATGACTGCAGCCCAGGTTCACCAGTGGATCGTGGACAACGTTGACGGCTACGACATCAACAACACCACCCACAGAAGCAGCATCGCTGCAACTCTGAGTCAGCAAAAGCAAAAATTCCACAAATCCGACCCGGTCGCAGAAGGCTCCAGACTGCTCTCTCGCTGGATGCTTGCACCTCTCTTCGTTTCCGTTTACAAGAAAGACCTCAGGACCCAAAGGGAGAAAGTCAGGAGCGAGCAGTTCACCCAAACAGCACGCAATGGCGTGGCACAACGCCCCAAAGACATCAGCGATGGCACCAGAAACGCAAATGCCTCAGGATCCTCGTCATCCAGGACAGCACATCCGCAGAAGGAAACGGCGAAGACGCCGTCTCAGTCTGAAGAAACGCCAATGTTCATCCAGCGTCATAGGGTTGCTTACGATGCAGACGGCCGAGATATTGTAGCCGGATTCAAAGATGTTCCAATCGAGAAGTGGACGGAACTTGAGGAGGTCGACTCGTTCGGAGCCAACGGCAACAAATTCCACCGCGGTGACTACATCAAGGCCCCTCTTCCCAATCGGTTCAAGTTCGCCGATTATGTCCACAAGCCACTTGTTAAGACGATCGCGCAAATTGAAGAAATTAGGAAGCGACACGATGCATCAGGTTACGCTGTGCTCGTCCAATGGTTCGTCACGAAAGAGGCGGCTGAATGGTGGAAGTGTCGGCATGTGAAGTCACTCTGGCCGAAGGACGAGGGCGCTGGCATTTACATCCCAGCGACAGTTTGGGACGTCCTCAACTCAGACTTTGTCCTGGAGCAAATGACACAAGACATGGAGGAGATACAGGGTCAGATCATACGGAACTTGTTCTTCGATTTAGATACAGAGGTGTGGCTCCTGTACTTGAAGGAGGGTCCGGGTCCAGATACTGGAATAGCCTTCAGACAACAACCACCCATGCCACTACTTCGGCGACACCAGGAGGCTGAGGGTGCCGCGGCCGGTTTGGATCGTCCAGAGGAGCATCTGTCCACTGCTCCACATGAGCCTGTTGCACATCAGCCAAGCATTGAAGAGACTCGCTCACCTCGACTCACACTCAGATCGAAGAACGACATGGAAGTGAGAGAACAGGCAGAGCAAGAATCCTCACCAAAGTCCCCCTCTATTTTGACCAGAATTGATCCGCAGATATCACGGACTAGCATTGGACGAGGCGTCCTTGAAGAGATCCCACCCGAGGCAGGCCTGACACGGGAGAAGTCCTTGGCGGAAGAGCTTTTCCCTACAATTTCTCCCTCACCTGCGAATGGCCATCCTACGAAAGGATCAGACGCGCCAGATCCAGATCCCCATGTCCGTCAACAGCGGACACCAAGAAGCGTACCTTCAGCCCCACGACAACCGCCAAAGAAGCAACCGGGCGTGACTCCAGACGAGCAAGCTGCCATTCGCGAATTTCTCAAAAAGGAACAAGCTGCAGCCACATACCCGGTCAAGGACCTCTTCGCCGCAGCTCCCGAATACGAACCGGACAACGCTCTCTGGAACCGCGAAGCCAAAATCGCCGAAATCAAGACCCGCCCCAACCGCAAGAAGCGCAAGCTCTTCGGTTACCCCTTTATGGAGCGCTCTCCCCACGCCGCACACATCGAGGTCAACCGCTCGCTGCCTAAGACCTACAAAGCGCCACGTCATGGCAGTAGTTCCAGGAAGGCGGGCGGTGCAGCGGCGATGTCAATCAACGGTCATACCTGCTACGATCTTGGCGCCGCCAAGAGCAGCACTGGCTATCCGGAGGACGTCGATATGACGGACGCCTCGACAGCGGAGACGATTGGCGATAGCAGTGATCCGAATAAAGCCGAAGTCTTCGAGACGCTCGAGGAGCTGCTCGGCTTGCCGGATAATGTGGTGCCGACGCTGTATGAGGGGCATCTGGCGTTTAGGGATGGGACGTTGGTGAATGGACGGCTGCCGAGGGCGAGGGGGGTGTGGAAGGTTGGGCGGAATGTGCCGGGGGAGTTGAAGTGAGCGGAGGCTTTGGCGGTGGTGGCTAGGGCTGGGAGGACTGAATCGTTTTTTTTTTGGCATTGAAAGGAAGGTAAGTTTAGCTGCAGCTGTTCTCTGGGCTGGGAGGCGTTTTAGTTGGAGAATATAAGGGTAATTAATGCATGGAAAGGAGCAGGCGGACTGGGCATTTCAGCGCGGCAAAGGAGATGGAGCTACTTGGGGAAGGTTTCTGCTCTTTTTCCTCTCCTCTTTCTACTGTTGGCTCACGGGTCGAAGAAGACAAAATTTCGGTCAGAGTTTGAGGAAGAAAGCATAAAGAGTCATGGAGAGACTGAATATTTCTGCAGCCATTCGCAACGCAGTCCCTTCGTATACTCGCGATAGTAAATATCTACGTCAAGACCTACAATCTTTTATGTGCTTACTTTATACAAACCTAAGCATGTACATCTCCACCAGCCAACAATCCGACACTCCACCGTGGATCCATGTGAACTTTCTAGAGTAAAGGCAGAAGATGCGCCGACCCAAGTGAAACCTTCTAATCGCCCCTCAGTCTCTTGATTTCTTCCTTGAGGTCGGCGTTTTCCTTCTCAAGCTGCTCAAGGCGCGTTTCCAGGGATTCCATCTGCTCCTGAGCGCCAACGCTGAGCTCTTCGATGATCTTGAAGACACGCCAGAGACGAAGCACGATGACTAAAGACGCAACCTCCTCGACCGGTCCGCGCAGAAGGACGTCGAGGACGAACGAGGCAATGATGACAAGAGCATCGAAGCAATGGAATGCGGACTTGAAGTAGCTGGATAGAAGAGCAGTAGATAAGCAACGGTGCCCAAGGTCTAAAGGGTTGTGACGACGTACGAGAGACCAAAGGCCCAGACAGAAGCAAGCAGTTCAGCCATGAAGAGGCAAGAGAAGACCAGACTGGCGATGCCAAGAGCCTCGAGAGCATCGTTCCAGCCGGTGTGGCTCTTCTTGCTTTCGCAAATGAAGAGCTGAATGACGAACTCTATTGCAGCGGCACGCTTTAGGTTTCACGTTCCACAGAGCTGGTACGATACGTTGAGCGTACCTGTGAAGATGCACGTCACGTCGGCAACCACCAGTGCCAAGACGGCATAGTGGCCGGTCTTGGAGGTCAGAAACCGCTGAGTCTGCTGCCGGCTTTCGCTGACGGAAGCGTCGGGAGACACTGGGAGGAAGCTGTCCAGAGTGCGGTTGGTGAATCCTGTGAGCGTACGCCTGCTTTCGAGAAGCGGTTGCGTCTGGCCTTCTTCGTCCATGGCGGTGAAGCAGAGTCGCAAGTGGCAAAAACGGGGAGAGGGGCCTCTCGGCACAAAGAAGACGGGCGGCCGGCACGAGGTACGGGCGCTGGGGCTGGGGCAGGGATTAGAATGAGGGCGTCAAGGCAGCGAGACGCAGGAAAACGGCGGTGATGGCTTGGCGGCGGTGGTGTTGAGGCGGTGCAGGCGGTCGCAGCAGGACGCTAGCGCGGCGCTAAGCAGGGGCGCGGGTCGGACCCGGGGCGGCGGGCCTTGGCTCAAGCTCGACGCGACTTCCGCCTGCTCCCCCAGAAGCCGCCATCACCACCGCCCGCGGAGCTGCCCTCCAAGACCTCTTCCCGCACCCCGCCACCCCCGAGCAAGGTCACACCTTCCGCAGGCACGCTCGCTTCCACCGCCCCGTCTATCCAACGCCCTCGGTGCGTCTGCCTCGCCCCGCCGTGCGCAACTACCTGACTTCCGCAGCGCCTGGCGCGTTGCTGCTAACCATGACCCCGGTCCAGGTCGCCGAGTATCTTAGATCCCAAAAAGCCCGCGCCGAACGCTTCGTCATCATGGCCGACACCGAGCCCCACCGCGAGGAAGAGCCTCGTGCCGACGTCCACGAGGACGACAACAACGACGAGGTTAGATCTTCTTCATGCTCCCGCGAGCCGCCAGCCTTGCCCAGCACCCCACCTCACTCGAAGCACTCGGCTCCCACCCAACCTCACACCGCCGCGCGTGCCTGACGCAACAGCATGCTGACACGCCGCACAGGAAGAAATCACCGCCATGAAGAAGCGCGTGCAGGAGATGGAAGCCGAGGCGGCCAAGCTGCGTGAGATGCAGGCCTCGCTCGACTCGCAGACCGAGAACTTGCGCGAGAACAAGGAGGACATCGACGCTCGCAGCGTCTTCGTCGGCAACGTTGACTACGGCGCCTCCCCCGAGGAGATTCAGGCCCACTTCCAGAGCTGCGGCTCCATCAACCGCGTCACCATCTTGCTCGACAAGTTCACCGGCCATCCCAAGGGGTTAGTCACACCGCGGGTTGGATTTCCTTGCTATGCGTTTTGCTTTGCGCCGGCATTGGCTCTGGGCGGTGCAGCTTTGGCGTCTGGCGCGGCGCAGCTTTGCATCGCAAGGCTGAGCGCGTGAGATCGTCTGGCTGGTGCCTATCCATCCTTGCCGTTACCCTCTCTCTTCAAAGACATGTTCGCTATCTGGCAAGAGTTGCGCAGCAAGAGATAGACGCTGACTGGGCGTATGCAGATACGCGTATGTCGAGTTCACGGAGCCCAGCCTCGTCGCTCAGGCCCTGGTCCTCAACGAGAGCGTCTTCCGCGGACGCAACATCAAGGTACCTCAGTCATCCACTCTTTCCACGGCCCGGGCTAACTGCAACAGGTTGTCCCCAAGCGCACTAACCTTCCCGGCATGACTCGTGGCCGTGGTCGCGGCGGTCCCCCTCGCGGTGGCCGTGGCGGCTGGGCTGGTGGTCGTGGCAGCTACGGCTCGGCTCCTCCTCGCGGCGGGTAAGTCTCCCCAATATCTCCTACGCAGTCGAGAGAGTTAGATAATTTGACGCAGTCGCCGCCACTTCTATTAGTTACCGAGGCGGTTACCGTTCGCGTGGAAGAGGGTACTCACCCTACTAGGTTGTCCGTTCTTTTTTCCTTTTTCAATCTCGCGAAGGTCGTCGAGCGTGCTTAAGCGTTCTCGTCATGCGGGTACGGCTCCTTTTTTGGTTACCACACACCTAACGACCAGCCCGTTTTTTCTCCGAGATGCAACAAGCCTAGGATGGGGAGAGCGAGCGAGCGCGCGCATCATTCATCGGTTCAAACTTCCCTTCTTCATCACGATCACGCGGACGAGTCGCACCACAAAAGTTCGGTGACTTGACGTAGTAGCACAGTCAGACACAGATAGCACACGGGAAAGAGAGAAGTGGGGGAGAGTGCATGAAAGAAGAAGATTCATGGGGAACACTTCACTCACAGGAACAAAAAAAACTGCCCCGACTAGGGGTTTTCTTTTTGTTCGCCTTCTTTTTTTCGGGTAACCAAAAAGTTTTGGGGACGAAACACTACTGTCTGCTCTTGAGGGGGAGGTGATGTGAGGGAAAGAAAACGAGAGAAAAGGCCTACGAGAGCATTTGCGTCAACTCCTGTTCAGAGTGATAAAAAAGAAGCCAAAATGGAGCGAAGGAGAGAGCGGACTTGTGGTGTCGTTTTTGATGTAGTTGTTGTGTTGGTTTGAGAGAGGATTTGGGAGGCGGGTTTCTTCTTCAGGGTTTCTGTTTACTTCTTGTTCCTTTTTCTTTCTCTTCTTCTGTCTCTTGTTGTTCCTTTCCTTGTTTTCATTATTTTTCTGTCAAGGGACTTAATACCCCCATCGCTCTCTCCCTTCGACAAGAAAAGAAAGAAAGAAAAAAAGAAGGCATAACCCGTCATCCCCATTGTCGCGAAAAGAGAGAAGAGAGAAAAATTGCCCCCATCCCGTGGAGCAGCTGCAAGATCAGACGATGGCTCTGAGAGCTTGCGAGAAACATTAAGAGACGACTTGCGTTGTTTCGTCTGCGCCTGGCACCCGGTGGGCGGAGATACAGTAAAGAGAATGCAAAAAATGAGAGAGTGTGAGTGATTGAGGGTGGAGAGAGGGGGAAAGACGCGGCGAAAAGGGTAAGTTGGTTATACGGACGGCATATCCTCCGTGTCGAACCTTGTGGAAAAAGAAAAGAAAGGTAGTGTTATCACCTTGAAAAACAACGACATGGAGGAGCAGGAACAATCCGCTATCCTGTAGGGACGGATGGATACTCTCGCCTCATCATCCTTCCCCGGCCTTTATCTAATGCTGGCAATGGCAGGATAGGTCAAGGGTTTCTGCGTTCCCGCATGCCTGTTCCTACAGCTTAGCTGAAGCTGGTCTCTCGTCTCCAATGTTTGAGGCACAAGGATTTAGAGGAAAATTGTAGACTAAGATGCTGCAGCTCGGTCTTTACCCACCCACACTGCATGCACTTTCTCGGTGGCTTGTGTATGATCCGCACACCTGCCGCCGCCGCCGCTGCCGGCTGGTCTCGTGGGAGGTCAAACCCTTCAAAAGCTTCGCCTTTTACGTATGTCGTAGATTTTTTGTTCTTGTCGGCTTTATCTTCTCGCTTCTTTCTTGAGAGGTCATGTCTCGGTTCGCCGATAGCCTAGTAGATACTGGTTGATAGCAGTGCAGCCCCTACACCCCACTCTGCGGCGAAATTGACTTAGACGGTCAACTAGCAATGGGATGGTTTTGAGTTGTGCGCACGTTGTTGCGGATCGGAATTTGAAGTATTTGCACTCATGGTATGGCGCAAGATCTTGATGGCTAGGTTCGCGGGTATAGATGAATGAGAACATGGATTGGACCTCGATCTAGGCTGGGTAGTAGCTCTAGGACGAAAAGGACGGCGGTTCGCAGCATCGCTTGCCATTACTTGCTCTGAAGCAGACTAGCTAGGCACTCGCAACAGCGCTCATCTACGTCAACGGGAAAAAAGACACCTCCTCTTTCAACTGGCACAGCAGGAAAACTCCCCGTTCATGAGATATAGACACGTCTGCAATGTGTGTGCATTTAGTTCCGACAGCCTCCCAAAAATAAAACGCCTTTGAGAATGGAAAAACTCGAGAAGAGTTCCTCTCCAAACACCGGGTATACGTGACACGGGGAACGAGCCGCAAACTACGGATACAACCCTTCCCAAACCAAAAGCAAGGAACCCGATTCTTCAGATAGATGATGGCATAAAAGGTGGTGTGGTGGCGCGTCCAACAAGCCACAAAAGGCCTCAACCCAACACGACAGCCAAGATGACGATGGTCAGCACGACGGCCAGGATAAGAAGCAGGCAGCAAGCCTTGTTCCTGGCGGCCTTCTGGTGCCTGCTCGCCGACGTCAGCTCGACATGGGCGCCGCGCGTATCGGTGCGCACGCCCTCGACGTTCTCGCTGATGATGTCGAGCTGCTCGCCCTGCTCGTGCACCATGTGGGCGACGTCGCGGAACAGCTCGTTCAGCTCGCCGACCGACTGCTCGATGTTGCGGATCTCCGACTCGCGCTCGATGATCAGGCTCTCCTGGAAATCCACCTCGTCCTGCGACGCGAGCCGCAGCTGCAGCTGCTCTTGGTCCTGCTGCTGCTGCTGCCCCCCTCGGCCCTGTTGCTGCTGCTGCTGGCCGCCGGCAGAAGTGGGGGCGCCGCCGGCGTCTTCGAGGGCCGCGCGGGCCGCGGCGGCGGAGCTGCGCTCTTTTTCGATGGCGCGGCGTTGGAGGACTTGGAATTCGGTGAGGGAGGCTTTGAACTCGCGGTTCAGCTTGCCCTGGGTGAACTTTTGCGATGGCTGCGGCGAGCGGGCGTCAGCGTCTTGGCTCGGAAGAGTCGAGAAGGACAGACGAGAGGCGATGCGGAAGCGGAGAGGCGTGGAGAGGAGCGGGGAGAGGGGGATGGACATACGCCCAGGTCAGGCCATTGCTGGACCTTCTTCAGGCCTTCGCCGACTTCCTTGAAGCCTGAGCTGGTCTCGTCGATGAGATCGCGAACGCGCTCGCGCACTCGCTCGGTCTCGCGCTTGGTGCCAAGGAGGGCGATCTGGTTGGACAGGCGGGTGACGTTGGAGGTCAGGGCGAACAGCTGGTCGGACAGCTGCGTGGTGAAGCGGCGGAATTCGGGGTCGTCGGCGTACTCGGGGTCGTCCTGGCGGCGCCAGGTGGTCGGCTGCGACTCCAGCCGCGACGAATCATCGAAAGACATGGCGGCGGCGGTGGTGGTGCGGGCGGAGCGGCGGGCGGGAGGTTGCGGGAGCGTCGGTGCCTGGATGGACGAGACGTCGGCGGTGGTGCGGCGGCCGGATGGCGCAGCGGCCGGGCAGATGACATCGTCGCGTCGGGGGCGTGCGCCGTCTTGGCATGTGTTTTGCTTCCCGCGCGAAAGTCAACACCAGCCCGAGCTTGACACACGCGCGCATCCGCCGCTGCCCCGCTCCTCCCTCCCCCCGGGCCTCTCTCCCTCCGCTCCTTCTTCCTTGACACGGGCCATGGAGTAAGGTCGGCCGCCGCTACTCCCGCCTTTGTCAATCCGTCCTCCGCAACCCGAATCCGTCGATCCCCAGCTCCAACACCCATACGTCGGCGCCATGGCGACCAAGGCGCGTCCGTACAAGGACTTCTTGTCGCCCTTCCTGCACCACCAGTTTGGCTATGTGATGGGCATGACCCTGGTGCTCTGCTACGTCGAAGCGCTATGGATGGGCCAGTTCAACAGCTGTGCGTCGCCCGCCCAGCAACCGCAGACACCACCAGCTACTGACATGCGCCGCAGGGATCTGGCTCTGGTTTATGGCCGCCGTCCGCGCTCTGCTCCTCTTCATCTCCTTCCTCTTCGTGCTTTGCCTGTGCATGTCGCACGCCCACAGTAAGTTGAGCCGCTATTGCGCTGGGCAATGGGCTGCGCTGACGCTTGTGCAGCTGGCGAGCGAACAACAGCATCCGCGCTCCAAACCTTCTCTCAGTACCTCCGTAGCTTCGCCACCGTAAATACCCTCATCTGCTACGGCGCCTCCGCCTTCTTCTATACCGCCGTCTACATATGGTCGCAGCCCGCTTCCGCCAACCTGGGCGTTGTCGACCCCGGCAAGTGAGTCTTTGTGTGACGCATACGGTGGGAGATGGTTGTTGACAATGGGTGCGGCAGGCCTTACGAGCGCTCCAAGCTCAATGAGCGCCCGCTCTACCTCTACGTCATGTTCCTCCAGCTCGCCGCTGTCCAGTCCGCCGTCCATCTCTACAGAGACTACGGCAGACTCCGCCTTCCTTTCACAGCCCCGTTCTCAGCTGATGGTGCAACGGCCCCTCCTTCGCGACGTGCCGCGCTCAAGAAGAGCCTGCTCCCGATGTTCCACGATACGCTCACCCGCATGGGCTTCTTCCTCTTTTTCGCCAACATCTGCTACTTCCTCTTCTTCCGGAAAATGTCTTGGAGGGTTGGCTATCCTCTTGCCAAGATTGTCGACGGAACCGTTCCGAATGCGAGACCCCGTCCGGGATTCAACCCCTTCGAACTCTCGGGCCGCATGGCTGTGGAGGGATCTTTGCTCACTTACCTCTGGGAGTTCACAAACACGGCCATGACCATCTACATGTCCAAGGAGCCTGTTAAGAAGGACAAGGAGCACAAGCCAAAGCCCATCACGAGCGACTCGAAAGACCCCAACGGCAGCCTGCTGCTCGGCCTGAAGGCGAAGAAGGATCTTCTCAAGGTAGGTGTCGAAATGATCACCAACGTTTCGATATCTCTGACCACCTGTTTAGACCATGGCGTTCTGGGAGCTTGCCATAATATCTCAGCGCTTCGAGGACCGCCGCAAGACCATCTACACTGAACTGGAGCGCAAAACTTTCAAGCAGATCCTCGAGGCCTGTCTTAGCGAACTCATAGCAGTGAAGGGGCGTATCGACTCTGTCAGCGCTCCTCCTCCACCGCCGCCACCGACAGAGCAAGAGCTGGCAGCACAGCGCCTCAAGATAGGCTACTCAAACAAACCCCTCATCACCGACCCCCTCAAGAACGACGACATCTTCGCTCCCGCCGAGGCTCCCGCCACTCGCACGGCCCAAAGCATCCGCCTCGCCAAAGAATTCGTCAAGCTGCACGGCAAGAACACCGGCCCCCACCCCTTCGCCCCCATCGTCAACGAAGAAATCCCCCGCCTTATGGACAACGCCGCGCAAAAGCTTCCCCCCGCTTCCGCCGTCCACGCCTGGTGCCAAACGGCCCTGCGCTCCCCAGCTGGCGCGCCCTTCCGCCAGACCTTCGCCCGCCGCGCCGCCGCCATCGTCCTAGGCGGCCCTCACAGCCACGCCGCGACCGTCGTCAACGCCGTCGCGGCTCTCACACAGCTCGCCGTCCGCAGCTTGAAGGAAGACACGTTCGGCGTCGTTAACAGGGACGTCGTCGCCATAATCAGGGCCTTCGCCACGGTTCTGGCCGCTGTCGACCGGTTCGTCAAACGAGACCTCGACGTGCATTGGACGGACGTCGACTTCTCGGAGCGCGAGGGCAGGGAGTACGCGAATCTGGGGGATGTGAATGAGGTGGTCAAGGCGCTGAAGCAGGGGTTGGGGACCGTGTTGGACCTGTTTGAGGCGTATTTGAGGGGGATGGATATGAGTGAGAAGGAGATTAGGGAGGCGAGGGAGCTTTTGGCTGGGGTGAGGGTGGCGGGGGAGGAGGCGTAGGTGGGGAGGTCGGGTCAGGAAAAGGGTGGGACTGGAGTGGGTTATGGGAAAGACCTTTATCGGGTCTGCCGTGCTGTAAAAACAGGTTAGGAGTTATGAACGGAAAAGGAAAGAAAAGCAGATGGAATGCTTTGTCCTATGGTTGTGTTGCTGCAGCAAAAATACACGATGATAAAACTAGTCATTGCAGAGCAGAGTACAAGCACGTGTGAAGCTTCGTCCTCTGATTTTCTGTTGATCTGAACTCCGTAACTAATCGAGGCTTCCAGGGTGATAACCGTCCGCCTCTCACCACTTTCCACAAACTCGATCCTCCGTTTTTGTCCCATGTGGTAATGTCCCCCCAATGCAAAACCTTCATTCCCGAATATCACAAATCCACCGCCGTCCGACCCACCGCAGCTGACCGTTTTCGCAAACTGCAGATTCCAATCACCGCCTTCATGCTCAATCCTCACCACTGCCCAACCCACCGCCCCTCCACGCACCATCCAATCTCCCGTTCATGCAACCTGCACACACCTAGCCATCCACAGTCCCAGCCTAATCCAAATCCATCTTGTCCCCCTCAGCCTCTCCCTCACCCGGCTCCTGACCCCGACGCCGGCGACTCCTGAGCAGAGAAGAAGAAGGAGCAGAGCCAGCAACAGGCGCAGCCGCCTTCCTACCACCGCCACTCTCAGCACCACCCCCACTCTTCCCGCCCTTCTCGCCACCGTCCTCGTTAGCACTCGGACCAGCCATTCTACCGTCGCTGTCGCTGCCCTTGCCGCCGTTGTCGTTGGCTTGAACTTCCTCCCCCTCCTCCTCCTGCTCCTCCTGCTCCTCCTTCTTCTCCTTCAACCGCTCCCGCAACCCCTCGCACGCCTCCCACAACCTCTCGCGCACAGCGCACTTCTCCATAATCTCCTCTTTCAGCTGCTTGATCGTCATGCGCTTTACGTTGCGTTCAGCCGATGCGAGCATCGCCGCTGTGGGGAGGAGGAAGGGTTTCGACGTCCGCTTTGCAGACTTCTCGCCGTCGCCATCGCTGTCATTCGCGTTCGCATTATTAGCAGGAGGTGCGTCGAGGAAAGGGTCGGTCATGTCGACGTCTTCCACGACGGTGGTGGTGTCCCCCGCGTTCGCGGAGGAAGTGGCGGTATCATCATCGTCGTCGTTGTTGAAAGGCCTAGCGAGAGCGAGAGTCGTTAGCTGCGAGAGTGACGATGACGACGAAAACGGCGGTCCTCCTCCAGCTCCTCTTCCCACTGCCGCCGCTGCCCCCATCTTCAACTCCCCCACTCCCCTCGCCCCGACCCTGATCTTCACTCCGCTGACCTTCTGGGCTAACGCCTTGCCCGCTGCTCGCTGCGCCATGAGATGCGCGACTGCGTCTGAGGCGCCGGAGGCGAGAGTGGCGGAGTGGGCGGTAAGGGCTGCGGAGAGCTGGGCGGGGTGCTTGAAGGTGTATTTGAAGGTGGGGGGAGGTGGTGGTGGTGCGGCTGGGTGGTGAGGGGTAGGGTCAGTGGAGTGCGAGCTGTAGCCTGTCGTCTACCTAGCTAGGGACGAGAGGGAAAGGAGGGAGGAGTGAGGGAGGGGATGGGTGGGTGAGTGAGTAGGTGGAAAAGAAAGTCGGTTGGGTAGACTTACCCGAAGATGGACGATCGGCCTGCTGCTGCTGCTGCTGCTCCACCAGCTGCAACTCCCTGAGCGCGGTTCCACGCACGCGTAGCCGGACGACCAGCCGCCGCCGCTGCTCCCAACTTCTCGTCGCCGAACCTGCTGCTGCTGCCCTCTTGGCTGTCAGCCGCACCCGTCTTCTCCGCCTTCGACAACAATTCGCTCTCCGAGTCGAACTCGAACTCACCCTTCTCTCCCCCCTCCTCCTCCAACCTCCCCGCCAACTCCTCCCTCCTCTCCGCACATCCCCCGCACAACACCCGCAAGCTCTCCACCGCTTTGATCAAGTGCTTCTTCTCGAATGCATCTAGGAACGTCGCGTCGCGCGGGAGGACGGGCCAGGTGGGTGCGTCTTTGAAGGTGGCGACGACGGAGGCTTGGTCCGGGGCACTGGAGATGAGGAGCCATTTGTGGAGGTCGTTGAGAGGGCGTTGGGGGGTCAGCCAGGTTGGGGGGAGGGTGGGGGTGCGTTGTTGGGTGGGGGGTTTGGCGGTTGTGGTGGTGGTGGTGGTGGTGTTCTTGACGTTGTTGCTGTCTTTGGTGGTGTTGCTGGGAGTGTTTTTGGCGGGCTTGCTGTTGTTCTTGATGGCGCTGGGAGTGTTCTTGGTGCTGCTGTTGTTTTTGGTGGCGCTGGGTGTGTTCTTGGTACTAGGGGTGTTCTTGACGGTGCGGCTGTTGCTTTTGAGGGAGCTGGGGGTGTTCATGGCACTCTTGCTGTTGCTCTTGACGGAGGAGCTGTTGCTGGCGAGCGCCCTCGTCGCTGAAACCGCATAGCCGCTGCCGGCGGTGGTGGGTGTGTCAACCTGTGCGCTGGAGTGGGGGGTGAGAGCGGCGATGCGGTTGGAGCTTCGGAGGGGGCGCGATGATGAGGCGGGTGTGCTGATGCTGTCTGTCGTGCTGGCGCCGCTCCTTGAGCGCAGTGAGCGCGCTTCTGGGGTCGGCGTGTCTACCATGCTGTGTAGCGGTGGTTGTGGTTAGGTTCGGTGAAGAAGGAGGGTGGTATGGAGGTTAAAGAAGAGAAGGTGAGCTGCGGGGGTTGGAGGAGCGTAAAAGTTTGAGGGATATGCCGCCGCGAAGTTGCGCGACGGACTATTTGCTGAAGAGTGAAGCAACATGCAAACAGGCAGACGCGTACAAAGGGCAAAAGCAGGTTAATCCGATCCGAAATGTTGATTGGGCTGTGAAGGTGAATACATCGGCGTTGACCGAGATATAAGATATCCATCCAGATGAGAAAGAGCAGAAAGAATTATGGTCACAGCGGACACAAGTACAAGAGAGAGGAACTGGCTGAAGCCACGTCTGCAGAAATCTATGGGGCATGTTTTGGTACTCTAAATCTTTTTTTGGTCTCAGTTCTCTATTTTTCATGTCATTCACGGGTTGATGCTGGTAGCCGTCAGCACAGCGCATTGAAGCTCCTTTCATGTGTCTTTTGTTTTCTCCATGAGTTTGCTGTAAAGTGAGCGCAGATTGTTTCATCGTTGGGAATGCTCGTTCATCATGCGCTTCCAGTCTTGCGCTTTGTGATTTTGAACCTGTCAACCTGTAAGCAAACTTGTATAGGAACACCGCCAGCCAGAACGTCCTCACAGGAAGATGTTTTCCCTCCCATAGACCTCCTTGTCGGGGTCATCGTGCACCTCCTGCACGTCAAACATTTTCTTGATAGCCTTGACGAAATGCAGGTCGGCGCGTCTCCTCTTCTTGAAGCAGAAGTAGCACACCGTGTCCGGCCCAATCAGGTCGACCAGAGTCTTCTGCAGCAGCGGGAAGGCCGGCTCAAAGTAGACACAATCCGCCGCAAGTATGACATCCGGTGGGGCAGGAATGTCGGCGGGCGGCGCTTCGCCCCAGTCGTAGATGAGCGGCTTGACGCGGGTGTTCAGGTCGTTGAGGGCGGTGTTCTGCTGCATCAGCGCAAACATGGGCTCCTGGTCGGTGATATACAGCGGGTTCTTCTCGTCGGCGGACAGGTCGCAGCCGAGGGCGACAGCCAGGCCGACGAGGCCTCCACCGGCGCCGAGCTCAACGCTGTGCGGGACGAGGGCGGAGTCAGTGCTTCAATCGTCCGCGGAGAGGAGGGGCCAGAGCGTACAAACATTGAGCGGCCGGCGAGGTCGTGCGGGTGCTGGCGCAGCAGGTACTTGGACAGCACCATGCCGGCGGGCCACAGCTGTCCGCCGCATCCTCCCTTCAGGTCCTCGTGCAGCTTGAGCGGCGTGCGGAGCAGCCCGTCAAAGTCGACCGCCGACGTGCCGGCCGCCTTGTACTGCGGCAGCGACACGAAGTCCTCGGAGAAGCTGTTCAGGAAGTCGTCCGCCTCGGCCATGGTGGTGGAGCGTGGGGTGGCGGGGCGGTCGAGTGCTGTGCGATGGACGCCGGAGGTGCCGCGAGATTCTCCGCGCTCCGGCCCTTTTTGTCGTCACTTTCCCGCGCTTCTCTGCAACTCTCTCGGGGAAGATGGCTGTCTGCCAGAATTTGAGACTGCCAGAGCTGGAGTATGGCTCGCGTTATACCTGTACAATCATGCGCCTGGCGCATCGCCACATCCTCCAATGCCCCTCTGGCAGCGCCATAACCCTATGAAATCGGTCTAGGAATCGTATCTCGAGCCGCCAGAAGCTAGTGGATTCCGCAACTAGAGTTTTATCGTCCAGCGTCTCCGGAGAGATGATTGGTTCGGTACCTGCGTTCACTGATACCAAATCGGGAAGGAGCCTCGGCCCATGCAACGCGTCTGGCGCCCCCGGCCGCGAACTTGGAGATGTGCGCATCGAACCGCGGCGAAGGGCGGTCCAGCAGCTCAACTGTGCGTCCGCCGTGTCGAGCGAGCATGCCGCTGGGGTAGCGCGTGTAGTCACAGAAAGAGGACCTATTGGGCTTGGATCCTAAGCACATCTACGTCAAAGCTTTCAATACTCTTCGAGGTGCTGCTCATGATAGAATTCCTGGCCGCCAAGAATGACTGACCCAATCCAAGCTGCCTCTTCCACCCTAACTTGTCGCAACCCCCCAGTCATCATGTCCGTCGCAAGATCGTGTGCTGTTCTCAAAGCAGCCGTTCATCGAACTTCCACCACCGCAGAAAGCCAAGGCTTCAAGCTGTAAATATCTAGCCCAGATTTGCAACCTGGACCTTTACAGACCGTCTCTTCCCAAATCGTCTTATCTCAGTCTTAACCTCGCTCCTCTCCCCCTCGCCCGTCCAAGGTTCTTCCATGGCTTGGAGATCCTCATATCTTGGGCCTCCCACAGTCACAATCTGTTCTCCGTCACCTTCTTCCTCACACTGCCTTCCCGCTACTTCCGCCAGCTCCTTGACCGTCCGAGTTGGACCCACCGCCTCTATCTCCTCGTCACCACTATCACCACAATCTTGCTTCCCTTCCCCACCGTCCGCATACCCAATATCAGTCCCTTGACCACACCCATCCCCAAACTCCACATTCTTCTCATCACTCAAGACACTCCACAAACCCCTACCAACCCCTTCACTATCCTCACTATCAAACTCAAACCCATAAACCGAAGCCTCGCCATCTTCCAGCACCGCAACCCTCCCCCACGGCACCCTAACCATCCACTCATACTCCGCCGCTTTGAACGGTTGCTCAGAAACCCAGCGCTCAATACGCACCTTCCTGACCAAATGCAGCAAGTGTTGTTCGCGCAGCCGAGCCTCCCGACGCACATCGGATTCTTCCTCCTCCTCCGCGTCTCCCTCGTCAAGCAATGGTGGCAAATCGTCCATCTCCTCTCCTTCCCCATCCAACACATACCGCCGCAGCTGCTCCGGAGGCACAAGCTGGCACTGCAGGACGCGAAGCGCAATTGACGTCAACGTTGCCGTGCCCGCCGTCACCACCTCCGTCCACATCCTCGCGAGTGCAGCATCGGCAGCTGCGGTGGTCAATCGGCGGCGGTGCGTGTCCGGCAGGCTGCGACAACCGCTCAGCCGCTCATGCAAGCCACTGAGCTGCCTCTTCCTCCCCTTCCGCATCGCGTCCTGTCTGAGGATCAACCGCATCCCCGATCCGAGCGAGGCCTCCCTTCGCAACGCCGCGAGAGCGCGAGCGGACAGAAGAGTGGTGGGCACGGCAGCGTTGTTGTGCACGAGCTCCCTCTCCTCCTCTTCCTCTTCCTCCCTCTCCTCCCCCTGCTCCTCTCTCTGCAGCGGCGGCCACGACCGAACTCTCTGCTTCGTTGCAGCGGGGATGCCAACGCTCTTTGCTTTGCCCTCGCCCTTCTCCTTCTCCTTCACACTAGTCGTCGCACTCCCAACAACAGCCACCGCACTGCTAACCGGCACCACCACAGCACTCCCACCAAAACTCGAAGACAGCACGCTCCTGCCGTCCGGCACCAGCGCATCGCCCCCCTCCCGCCGCTCCTCCACTTCCACTTCCACTTCCATTCCTCGGCCGCCGCCCCCCTCCACTCCCTCCTCACCCCTCACCCCCTCCAACGTCTTCTTGCACCCCCGCACCACACCCGCACCCCCCTTCGCCGCCACACCCGTCCAGAACGCCCGCAACAGAGGAACCCGCCACGCACGCCGCCGCTGCTTTCTCGACGCAGCTTCGTTGCAGACAGGATGTTGCTCAGAGACCGGGGAGTCATCAGGTGCAGCAGCGGTGGCAGCGGTGGCAGCAGCCAAACTCGGCGCCGGAGTCCTCGGGACAGGAGTGTACGGGGTGTCCGCGACGGACCTGTCGGCGGCGGCCCGCGGACGGGGAGGAAGAGCCAAGGGTAAAATGCGAGCGTTCGGCTCGGCGTTGTTGTTCGAGGGCGACGACTCGGTCTGGGGAGGGAGGTTGTGGTGGTGGGAGAAGGCGCGGAGGTATTTGTGGTAGGCTTCGATTTCGCGGTAGAGTTCTGTGAGGGGGTTGTCGTTGTTGTTGTTGGTGCGGACTACTCGGCGGGGGTTGGAAGGGGGGGGGGGAGGGATGTGGGGGTTCTTGTGGAGGGGGTGGGAAGAACGTGTTGGGAGAGGTGGGCATGGTGGTGGGTGGGGCGTTTGAGCTGGCGGTAGGTTCGGGGAAGGGGGGACGGAGTTGATGGTTGAGGTGTGTGGTGTGCTGGAGGACTGAATCTGGATGTAGATTTCCATGACCCTTCCAAGGATGTTGGAGTCAGGATTGGTTGTGGCAATAGGTAGGAGACCGCTATGTCAAAAGCACCTCGAACTTCGAAGGTATCATGCTGAGGTCTTTGGCTTACACGGGGCAAGAACTATATGTCTATTTATAATAGTCATGCTTCTATTGTAGCGGCTGGTCAGATGTTCTTTTCCAAGCCGCTGATAGCTCACCAGGACGTCCAGCTGTGAAGTAGCCGATTAGAGCCGCCAATTTCTAGAAAAGGAGCCAAAGTTGTGGGTATTAACCATTCAGAAACTGTCAAATGAGGCCCGGCGTTGTGGCTGACAATGCATAATTTTCGCGATCCTATGCGCAGTTGAGTCAGCTGTATGTATGCTAACATTGAAGGCGAAAACAAATGACGGGGCTTAATCACAACTTTGCGCACAAAACAGGGAGTCAAATGATTAAACGCTTTCATTGCTTTAGAAAACAAGGACACGCATGTGTATCCGCAGACTTGCCGCCGACCCGTGCAGAAAATATTTCTCTCCCTGGCTACGCTTCGCATAAGCTCTTTCTGAAGAAAAAGGGAAGAATGAAATATAAAGGAAAAGAGGCTACCAATGAATGAGGCGCAAAATGCCGACCAACGCTTTCAGTTCTGTGAACGCCTTGAACTCCCTGTGGCCCCTTTGGAAGAACAAAAAAAGCCAGGGGCTATCCGGCCCGCAATGCAGTGTATGTACACAAAGATCGAACAAACAGCATGTGGACTCGCTGGATATCGTCGCACTCGAGTGAAATTCCACATTTATAGCAACCCGGAAAAGTGATTTATGCCGGCCAGGAAGCGAAGTCTTCTTCATTCATCTTCTAATGCATGCGAGCCTGCCTCCTGCAGCTCGTAGCATGCTTTCTTCAGCATCTCAAACGTCAGCATCGTAGTCATTGCTGCGGGTACAGCGCGGACCATGTTCGTGCCCATGCCGTTGTAGAATGCTTGCCAACCCTCCTCTTGAAGAATTGTTTTGCAAGTTCGTATTATGCCCCGGTATCGCGGGAGATTGGCCATGCCGTCGGAAGACGCGGCGCCCCGCGGGCGGGTCTTGAGGTTGTGTGCATCCAATCCACCTCGAAAGGATATTTCCTCGTGAGAAGGAGAAGGAACGGCACGTTGTTGGGTTTGGAGTCGTGTTCTGAGAACTTCGTGGGGATACGTGGCTGAAGTGGCGCATATCTTGCTGAGGAAAGTGGCGGCAAGGATGCCGAGAGTGTGAGTGTCGCTCTCGTCGGTAGTGTTCTGGCCCATCTCCAGGCCAGTGAACTTGGTCTTGAAGAATTCGTAGAGCGGGAACTGGATGGCCACGTGCGTCAAGCCGAGCAGAGCAGGGCCCAGGCCCGAGTAAAATGCCAGGATTCCTTCGGTGCGGTACATCTTGCGGGCGGCATCCAAAGTCCCTTTGTAGTGCCATGGAGGGCGCGCGTCCTCGGCGGCGCGCGAGCTGACCTGCGACATGAGGCGGGTCTTGATGACCCATATGGGGTTTGTTGTTATGGTGGAGCAGGCGCCGGCCGTGATGGAGGCGCTGACGCGGGCGAGCCACTTGTTGTCTTCGCAAGCATCAGCCAAACGCAGGGGTAGCCACAGCGCCCGAGTACGCACCTATGTTACTATAATAGAGGTCCTTGGACCCTTCGTACACGCTCATATACACGGCCCAGGTCGGCAGGTAGCCGAGCAGCATTGGCCCGAGACCTCGATACAGTCCGCGCACGCCGTCCTCGCGCCAGATGACCCTCGCCGTTCCGAACAAGCCGTGGTATAGCGCTTTGGAGGGGGACAGCTTTGCGCCGCCGTTGTTGGGGCGGCGGAAGGCCCCCTGTGCTTGCAGCTTCGTTTTGATGACGTCGAGCGGGCAGGTGACGATGCCGGAGGCCACGCCGGCCATGGCGCCGCAGAAGCTGTTGATGGACGAGGGCGGCAGGCGGGCGAAATAGGCGGCGACGGGCTTGGTGAGGGAGGCATTGTGGGAGGTGGTGGGGTTCGGCGCGGCAGAAGTTGGAGTCGTCATTTTGGCAGCGCGCCTGCAGAGAGTAAGCGGGCGGCGCTCAGCAGCGCATCCAGAGCGAATGCGGACGGGCTGGGGCGGATGGAGCCGCACCTCGCGGTGTTTGGCGCCTCCGCAGTGTGCGGCCCCGCGGCACTTGAGGGTCAGCGGTTGACGGTGGGATCCATTGACGGGCGAGCGGGCGGGGGCAGAGACGGCGTGGAGGGCGGGCGCGAGGCGTAGGCGGCGGATGGAGGCAGCGCGGGGCACACTGCGGGATGGCGGCGGGCGATGGGCGGCGCGGCGGCGAATATTGCGGTCGTGTGCTGAACAATGGGCGCGGCCGGCGGACGTCAGAAGGTGGGTGGGGGTTCGACGCGCTAGAAAATAATGCTGGCCGCCGCGCGCGCAGCTGACGGCCTCCCACCCGCCGGCCACGACCCGCCGCCGCCAGCCCGCCCGGCATCGGCCGACGCGCGCAGCCAATGGGCGCCGCCGCGAAGCCCTGACAGCGCATGCTGACTAAGCGCGCGCTGAGGCCGACATCACGAACTTCTGCCCGGCCTGCGCTGCAGCACGCCGCAGAGCCTCGCCCACGCCCGCATCGCCCCCCGCCCCCCGCCGCGCCCCCCATCGCCACCATGAGCCAGCCGTCCCTCACCAGCTTCATCGTCAAGCGCCCGTGGCTGCGCGGCTGGATGCAGCCGCTGTCCAACTGGTACACCGATGTGCGTCTCACGCCGCCCGCCCCAGCTCCGCCCGCCGCGCTGACCCCATCTCAAACTGCAGCTCGCCGGCTACCGCAAACTCGGCCTGAGGTGCGCCTCCCCTGCCGCCTGTCAATGGCCCCCCGCGGCCGCGCTGCTCCCCGCGGCGACGCAGAACCCGTTCTAACGCCTCGCTCTCCGCAGGGCCGATGACCTGATCCCCGAGGAGTCCGAGAACGTCCAGCTGGCCCTCAAGCGCCTCCCGCCCAAGGAGGCCTACGACCGTGTCTTCCGCATGCGCCGCGCCTTCCAGGTACGATGAGCAATGGCTGCGGACGAGGGATGATGTGCTGATTGGATACAAAGTGCTCGCTGTCGCACCAGCTGCTGCCCAAGGAGCAGCAGACCAAGCCTGAGGAGGTATGCAATGGCACCCACCACGCATTGACGGGAAATGGACGGTGCTGACGGCTCTCAGGACACGCCCTACCTCAGCCCCATCATCAAGGAGATCGAGGCCGAGATCAAGGAGCGCGAAGATTTGGAGGCTATGGTTGTTAAGAAGCCGGCGAAGAGGTCATAAAATACCAGCTGCGGAAGAGGGGAGGATAATGGCAAGCACATTTGTATAGACAGACCGTGTCCGCCAGATTGGTGTCTCTGCAGTCCCTTGTGCTTTAGACTGTATACTATCAAAGAGGAGCGTTGAATGAATGGCTTTCTCCAATCCCTGGACCCGTCCAGATTCATGCGGTCTTGGTCGAACTTCAGCGTAAGGCGGTTCGCATCGGTGCGACGGCGGTCGATCTCGCAACAAACAGCGGACGGTTTAGTTTGCAGCGCGATTTGGAATGGATATCTGGGTCTGCCTTGGAAATTCCGATTGGTAGGCTGCCAATTTTAGAGCCCGAATGCCGAACCTTGACCGTGCAACTTTACTTGCCTTGGTGGAGGACACTCTTCAGCTTTAAGCTGTGAAGTGCGTTCCAGTCAATGCGATCTCTGTCACGGTGCATATTTGGAATTTCTTTTTATGCGAATGTGCATGTTGGTCCTTCACATCGGCGACTTGCGGCGAGGCTGTGAGCAGAGTCCCTGACTCATCCGAACCATCAATTCCATCTCGCCATTCCTTCTCCATCTCCTTCCGCACGTCCGCTGACGCACCTGACGGCCCAATCACCCATGGCAGCAATGGCCATTAATAACCCGCCAAGGATGGGCCAGCTTACAGACGACTTTAGGCAGAAGCGGGCATGTGACTTCGCGAGATCCCGTAACCCGCGGCAACGTCATTCCCGTCGCGACTCCACCCTCTCCGCGTCAACCGCCATCCCATGTCACCACTCCTGCACCTTGCCAGATTTCACTGCCCTCTCCCTTCACGCCTGACTTTGAAACACCCATCTGCGTTAAACGCGATTTTCTTTCCGAATCAGACCCCTCCCTTAATCTCTTGTATCGCCACCATGTCGTCCGTCAGACGCTCCGCACGCATCCAAGCCACTCAGCCCACCAGCCCAGCCAATGCAGAGCCCAAGGGCTCCTCGACCAAAGCCAAAACCAAGAAAGCCAGCAGCAGCTCCATGCCCGAAGTGCACGGAGTCAGCAAGAAGCGCGGCCGCCCCAAGAGCACCGACGCAACTGCACAGGACTCCTCCAAACCCGCGAGCAAGAAACCCAAAGCAGCCCCTACAGTACCAGACGAGCAGACGAACGTCTTCGTCACGCCTCTGACTCCCTCGTCCAAACGTCGTCGGGCAGCCAATGGCTCTGCAGAAGAATCCCCTTCCAAGCCCCCACCCCTCACTCCTACCCCTTCCGCCGTCGGGCTGATAGCGTCGTCCTCCCCCCTTACCAACGGCAGTAGCAGCAAGGCCAGCAAACCCCGGCTCGCGGAGCCTCACGCTACTAATGCGCCTCTGTCGACGCCTGGCGGGTCGCGGGTTGTTGCGTATTCGTCCGAGGTGCCGGAGACGAATGAAGTGGCGCCGGCAGAGGAGGCGGGGGCGACGCTCAAGCCGACGACGACGACGGAGAACCTGCTGGAGCAGGCGTGCGCGCATCTCGTCAAGGTCGATCCGCGGCTGAAGACGGTGATCGAGATGCATCCGTGTCGGATCTTTTCTCCGGAGGGATTGCAGGAGGAGATTGATCCGTTCAAGAGCTTGGTGAGCGGAATTCTGGCGCAGCAGGTGAGTAGGAGAGACATTTTGCTTGTCAGCAAATTCCCCTGTAACGGAATGGTCTGTAGCGGATATTGTACGAAGACTGTTATCACGCGGAGCAGGCTTTCTTGATTCCTACTCCCCGGGGCAGAAATTGAACAGCTTGACGAGTGATGCTAGTCTGAGCACACATGTCACTGGGCATCCGGAGTTGAAGCATTCATGCCCACAGCACAATGTAGCATCTTTGTGCCTAAGTCTGTGGGTAGGAATACTTCAACTCCGAATCCCTGATGGTACGCGAGCTAAATCGGATGTCATGTTTGATTTTTCCCACAGGGGAATATCCTACATCTGACTCTGCTCAAAAGAAACATTGGAGGATCAAAGAGGCAGATCGCACACTAACAATTCCTCCCAAGGTCTCGGGAGCCGCCGCCAAATCCATTAAAAACAAATTCATCGCCCTCTTCCCCAACCCGACCAACTCGCCCAACTTCTTCCCCACGCCCGCCCAGGTCGCAGCCGCGGACCTATCCCTCCTCCGCACCGCCGGCCTCTCCGGCCGCAAAGCCGAGTACGTCTCCGGTCTGGCGGAGAAATTTGCGTCCGGGGAGTTGTCCGCCCAGATGCTGGTGGAGGCGTCGGACGCGGAGGTGCTGGAGCGGCTGGTGGCGGTGCGCGGGCTGGGCCGCTGGAGCGTCGAGATGTTTGCGTGCTTTGCGCTGAAACGGATGGATGTGTTTAGCACGGGGGATTTGGGTGTGCAGCGCGGGATGGCGGCTTGGTTGGGGAGGGACGTGGCGAAGTTGAAGGCGAGCGGGAAGGGGGGCAAGTGGAAGTATCTTAGT
Organism: Neofusicoccum sp. Z40; assembly: GCA_037356075.1. Lineage (NCBI taxonomy): Eukaryota > Fungi > Ascomycota > Dothideomycetes > Botryosphaeriales > Botryosphaeriaceae > Neofusicoccum > Neofusicoccum sp. Z40. The sequence goes on from JBAWJV010000004.1 coordinate 660,284, forward strand.
GAGAAGGAGATGTTGGAGCATTCGGCTAAGTTTGCGCCGTACAGGTATGTGTTCTATGTCTTATGTCTCCTTCCTTCGTTTGATATGATTCTGTCGAAGTTTGCTTTCTGGTTTTCCTTTCCCTCATTTACGGTCTACTTCTGTTTGTGATCCTTTCGACCTCTAGTCTCGGTGAGCCAACTGGACTGAGCCATAAGAGACATCACGCGCGAGAACTTGTCTTACATCGAGGTCGGGCGAGGCGAGACACACGAAAGTCCCTTTTGCTAACAAGGCACCACGATCAACACAGGAGCCTGTTCATGTGGTACATGTGGAGGATCGAGAACGTCAACATCGACGCCATCCAGGGCAGCTGAGCCTCGCCTTTTCGAACAAAGCACCCACCTTTAACCACAACCCTCAAGACAAAAGAGCCCAACAAGAAAGCACGAACACAAAAGTGAAACACCGAACCCAAGAGCAAACGGCACACCTGACATCATCGAGGAAGGGACCGACAGACGCGGGAATAATGATCTACGTAGCAAATATCTCTCTCTCTCACAAAGGACAACCTCCCCCGCGTCTACGCGCTGTCCCAAACACGGACGCCGATCCGCTTGGTAATCATGCGCCGCTTTGGCAGAAGAGGAGATACACAACCTCCCTCATCCCCGATACCGCTCTCGATCAGAGCCCCTCTCGTGTATTCTTGCCCACCAGCCCACCCGCCCACTTACCACGCTCAGCTCAGCTACCCACCCACCCAGCAGGCGCACCCTCGTACCCCCCGCCCCCGCTCCCGACCATTCGTGGGGGTCAGGCAGTAGAACATAGATGCCACCCCCGCTCAGACACATCGCCACCACCGCCGCCATCACGATCACCGGCCCCCAAGCAGCTGGCAGCATCATAGTAGCAATTTGCGCCCGGGCCCAAGCCCATGATCTACCCACTTCTGCGACACACACACAGACCCAACCCAACCAGTGCCAGCCAGCCAGCCTTATGACCAGCTACTTACTTAGCACCACTCACACAGTTCCAAAAGTGCCCCGCCCCCTCCCGTGCCTCCGGTCCGGAGCCTCACACAGACACCCGCACAGGCCCAGAGGCCGACCCTAATTACCCTGGCGATCAAAACCGGATCCGGGACTGGTCGATCGGAGAGAGGCTCGCGCGTGGAAGAGAGCAAGCAGCAGATGAGATGCGAAACAAAGAGAGGGGAAAATTTTTTTTTGCTTCCCGTACCTTGCGGAGACGTACATACTACGTACATACATACGAACATACATACGTGAACAGGGGACGCGGGGCCGTGCAGCAACTCCTGCCGCTGTTGCTGCTTGCTTGCTTGCTTGATGCTTGCTTGCTTGCCGCTGGCTGGTTCTCCCGCCGCTGTTCCTGCCGCTGTTGCTGCAGCTGGACTGCAAGACTGCAAGACTGCAATGCAAAGAAAAAAAAAGTACATGCAAGGTTAGATGGAGGAGAGTCCGGTACGGCAGGAAAACAATGTGATGCAGCAGCAGCGGCGCGGCGATGCGCTGCGCTGCGCTGCGCTGCGCTGCGCTGCAGTTCTCTCTCTCGCAGGCGGGTCCGCGGGACGGGGGGAGGAGTCTGTCGGGCAGGCAGACATGTAAACGGGGTCCGTGCAATATCGATCACAAGCGCGCAGCGGAGCGGAAGGAGGGGGGAGGAAGGAAGGGATGGAGGGAGGGAGGGAGGGAGGAAGGGAGAGGGGACATTTTGTGCGACGAAGGCACACAGCAAAGGCGGTCCCAGCGCCCCGCTGTCGCTGCCGTTGGGACACCGTGGTGTCCGCTGATGGATGTCCCGGCGTTTGACTTGGGGTTACAACGGTAGCAATAGTGTGGTAGGTGGTGACTCGTTCTGCTCGTTCAGCTGACTCACTGGCTGGCGCTTCGATGGGAGCCCGATCAAACCTGTTGCTTGGTTGATTTGCTGCGCGGCTGTCCCCTTTCGAGGGAGGCTATACTTAGGTCAAAGGTGTGTTACGTAGGCAACTGCTCGCGAGCGGCGTGCAAGCCCGAGGGGGCGAATGATTGGATATCCGTCCATCTGCTCTTTTCTCCGCTCATCAGACGCCGCGCTGCCGTTCTTACATACATGCACCCATACATACATACCTGCGTGCTCTAGCTTACTTTTTTTCACGCGCGATGGGGCTGGTCTTGCGGGGGGAAGGGCGGACCGCATCCACGAATGCCTGTCGAACGACGTCGGCGTGCGGATCTTGCATACTGCTGCAGGGCCTAATGGGCTGACTGACCGTGCTGGCGGAAGCAGGAAGGAGGGGCGTGAAGTGAACGAGAGAGAGATACCCAGAGAGGGGAAGGACGCCTGGCGCTACACACGCATGTTCTCTGCTCCGATGGCGTGCGCGTCATCCATCGTCGCCTAGCGGAATGCAGCTCTGATCGAATCCGTAACTCTGCAGGCGCTGCGCGCAACCATGCGGCCCCGTCTTCTTCCCTGCTCTTCTCTTCCTCTCCCGTCTCGTTCATGCCCCTCTCTTCCTACCGTCTCCCCACCTCTCACGGCAGTCCGCCCTGCTTTTGCGCGTGGTGCGACCGTCAGAACCTTAATAGGATGCCTGTATATGCGTGCGAATCCGGGATCTGATGAGGTCAGAATGAGCAGTCCCGGAGCAAGCAGAGCATGTCATCAGCAGAGCATTGCTGCTTCTGCCGCTGCAACGAGGATGAGACGGGGGTGATGGGGGCTAGCTCCACCACGTTGCCGTATGTCATGCCTCAACGGATGTCTTGCAGCAGGTTGGTGAGAGCTGCAGCAGCAAGCAAGCAAGCAGCAGGACAACCGCGATCCAGGAAATCCTCGGCGGGCGTTCGAAGGGGAACTCTGAGATCCGCTGCGGCAGTGTGAGATCTGCTTTGCTGCGTTAGCAGGCCCTGACCGGGGCTGCCGCAGCGGGATCGCCAGTCTCATGAACCGAGCAAGAAGACTTGACGACCAGAGGCTCAACTCCCACTCAGCAGCCAATGGCTTCGCGGACGTCGTCGCACAAAAACGTCGTTGGCAAATTGGGGGGCGGAGGCGATCTATGGAGCGAGCCCAGCCCGCAAAGCGCCACTGGTGGTCCTGCAAAGCCCGCGAACCTGGGAGCAGGGCGCGTGGGCGTACAGGTCGTCCGGGCAAGGGTCTTAGCTCAGCGGTGTTAAGGTCTTTGCTTTGATCTGGGGGCGGTAGTTTAAGGTTCTGACACGCAGGTCTTCCGGCGCGGGCGTCTGCTGCTGCTTGTCGCACGTATCTTTGTGTCTCCGTTGCGGTGCGAGATGCGGGACGCGGCGCGCGCGTGTGGAAGCTGCGGCATTGTGGAGCAGCGGTGCCGGAGAATTGGCGCTGCGAGCGAGGGCGAGGCGGGAATGCAGGTGGCGGCAGGCTTGCGGGCTGGCATCGCATCATGAGCGGCGACTGCAAGGCCCCTGGAATGTACGATCGCTATACCTCGCCGTGCAGGTACGACGTCGCTCGGCGAAAGCGGGAGCAGAACAGCGGCCGCGGTGATGGCATTGAAGTGTTCATCACGCGCCTTCACGCCTGGCCGAGTGTTTCGGAGCTTGCGCATGAGGTCCTTTGCTGTCCCGAGTGCTGCGGGATCCGCTCTCGTCGAGCGCGACGGTCGGCGACTTAGGTCAAATGGTCAGCGTAGATCGAGCTGGAGCAGTGGCAATCCTCACTTCTTTGTGCCACCAACGAGGCTTGACCGACGCCGCGCTGACGCCCACTCCACATTTCTGGCGCTGCTTCGCGCCTTACGACGGCGGGTAAAATGCGATAGGGGGCCCTATGACGCCGATAGAGTGATGGGCCGTTGACCGCTCCCAGCAGAGGCCGTCGTGGAGGTCGTGCGTGGAGGATTGGCCGGCAGGGACAGCAGCTAGCTCCGGTGAAATTGGCCTCTCCTGGCCCTACGGGTGGAGCGCGCGCGGCCGCTCGCAGACGCTGCTGAGCCCATCAACCTACCGTACGCGGGCAGACAGGAGTCGCACTCCATTGCGCGTGCTATTGATGGCATCTTCAGGAGCAGCCGTGGGCGCGGACGGGCGCAGGCGCCCGTGGCTTGGCGGCCGGGAGCGAGGCGCGCGTGTGGCGAAGATAGCAAAAGCCCTGTGGAGCCCGCGGCGACTCTGAGACTGCCGGTGGCGACGCGGCTTGGCCCAGTTCTTCTTTTCTTGCTTTTGCAGCCTTGCATGACCGGACATGAAACGGACAGGCGAAACCAGGTTACAGATTCATCACGCCCCGGCGGGCGAGCTGCTCGGCCTGCGCAGGACGCAAACCGCGCCTGCAGCGCACGTGAGCGCAGCAAACACAGCGAAAGGGATGGCTGCTGGTTCCCCGTCACCCCGTGCAACAACTTGCCTGATGCGGCATCCTCGCATGCAGCTGCCCGGGGCCGCTGCAGCAGATCAGCGGCCGCCATCTGCCAGCCGCGCCGCCGGCCGACAGTAATTGGTCGGCCTGGCGCTGCTGCAGCGGAGCCCGAGGCTGTCGCAAGAGCGGAAATAGGAGTGGGGCGCCGTGTTGCGCGCTCGCCAAAAAGCGGCAGGCCGGCGCATGCTCTGCCAGCGTCGAGCGCGCTCGCTTCAGACGGCGTCAGAATGGTGCCAAAATGCCAAAATGGCCCAGAACGAGCGCCTGCGGGCTGCTGTTCGTACCGCACCGGCGTGCCGCCCACCGCGCTCATCAGCGCACACGAGCAAATATTCCCTTTACCTGCACCGCCGTCCGTGCAGCCTACGTTTGGGGGCATCGCGTCCCGATCGGGCAAGCACGAAGCACCGGTTGCGGCGAGGAGGGTGGACAGGGGGCGGATTGCGAGCCGTTGGCGCTAGGGCACAGCAAACACTGCGCTGCTGCAATTTGCGGCGCTGTCCGGCGCTCGAGCGGTGGAGATCATGATATGAGCACCCTTGCTGGCGGCCGGACAGCGCGAGCGGAAACCATGCTGGCCGAGATGAGGAGGCTCGCTCCTGCTGTCGCAACCTGCGGCAGATAAAACTTCGACGTCCGGTGTGGCTCGCTGGCGAGGCTCGCGCCGTGATGGGCCAGCAGCCGAAATTAGCGGCGGCCAGGACTCCAGGCATCGCCGGCAGGCCCGTGACCCGTTTTCATAAACGATTAAATGGCCCTGCGCATGGGCGGCGTGGCACGGCGAGGGCGGCACGGGAGCTGCGCCGGCAGCCAGCAGCGTCATCGCTGCCGCCGGCCGTCATGCGATGGCTGCGCGAGTCTCGCCGATGGCTGCGCGGCATTGCGATTCGCGAGCGCCGTCTACGCAAAAACCGGGCGCCAATTGCAGCGGCCAGCCTGCGTTTCGTAACGGCTAGGGTGCGCCGCGTTGGGCTGGCGGTCCAGCAGCGACGGAGGCCATGACCGCATCGCGCACGCCCTTGATTCGCCGGACGCGCCCACATGTGACTCCCGCACCCGTCGAGCTGGTCGAATTGGCCAATGGCCGCGCCGGCAACGCGGCTCTCCGTGAGGGGTGCGGTCGCCGTGAGGCTGGCAGCGCGATAGCGGCCGCGCGCCAGCTGATAGACTGCTGCGAGTGCCACAGCCGGCGCGCAATCGCGGGCGGCGCATGGTCCGCGGGTGGTGGAGGGCCTCGTAATATTGTCGATGCTTGTCGATGCGCCTGCGGGCCCGGCCTCGCCCTGCCCGCCTCCTCGCCCACACCGCGTCGCGCAGCGGCGGGGCGGCGGCTGGGAGACGGCGGCACCCGCGCTGCTCTCGCGACGTCGCCGCCAGCCTGCTCGCTCGCGACGAGACAGGATGCGTTGGCTGCCCGCAACGTCTCTCGAATGCTCCATGCAAGCGCGATCGCCAGAAGCGGGCACTGGCCGCGCTAATGAATCAACCTCGAATCAAGCCACGCCAGGCCGCACGAGCCCGGGCCCGCGCTGGCGCGTCCGAGCGCCGGCTCGCTCCTGAGCGCGCTGCTGCGCGAACCTCCCTATTTTCCCGGCCTCCTTCGCCTTCCTTCCAACAAAACACTACTCTTCCCACCTCCTCGTTCCGCTCAGCCACGCGCCTTCCTCGTCGGCAGCCAGCTGCGCCTATTTCTCCCTCGTTTTCTCTTCCCACTTCTCCACGCTCGCTCGCCCAAACATCTTCACTCCCGTCATCCCATTTATTCCCGAGGCGTCGTCAGCCATCCCAATCGACTTCCGTGCGTGCTCCACCACCAGCCTCCGACCGCTACAAATGCAACGCATTGCCTGCAGCTGCTAACGCGTCCCTGCTCTCCAGACTTTCCCACTGCTTGACGACCACAATGCTCGCGAAGTTCGCTCTTCCCGTCCTCGCGGCGGCCGCCGCTGCCAACGGTACGCCCCTTCCCCTCTCTTCCCGGCCCTGTTTCATCGATTCTCTTGACATTACACACCCAGATCCTGTGCTAACAGCTGCTGCCCACAACAGCCGCCTCGTGCAGCGTTTCCGCTACCACCACCATCCAGAGCTCCGGTGATGCGACCGCCATCGCCTCTTGCTCCACCTTCACCGGCTCCATCGCCATTGCCACGGGCGCCGCCGGCGACCTCTCGCTCAACAGCGTCAAGGAGATCACTGGCACCCTGATTGCCAACAACGTCACCCAGTTGACCTCGCTCAGCGCCGACAGCCTGCAGTCGATCGGCACCTTCGAGCTCTCGGATCTGACCATCCTGGCCACGCTCAACTTCCCCCAGCTGTCCAGCGTTGACACCATCAACTGGTCTGGTCTGCCCGCCCTGTCCGGCCTGAGCTTCACCACCGGTGTCACCCAGGCTTCTTCCGTCACCATCCAGAACACTTTCCTCAGCTCGCTCGACGGCATTGACCTCGAGGAGGTCGACAGCTTCTTCATTGCCAACAACAACTACCTCCAGGATGTTACCGTTCAGTTCCACCACATCACCAATGCCCTGACGCTCTCGGCCAACGGTGACTCGCTCAAGGCTTCTTTCCCCAACCTTGAGTGGGCCTTCAACATGACCTTCCGTAACGTCAGCACCATCTCGACCCCGTCCCTGGCGTCCCTGAACGGCTCGCTCGGCTTCTACGGCGACAAGATCGAGAGCTACGAGGCTGCCAACCTCACCTCCGTCGGTGGCTCTCTTTCTTTCGTTGGCAACGGCAACCTTGCCAACGTCTCGCTGGACCAGCTCGAGAAGGTCACCGGTGGTTTCCAGATCGCCGACAACCCGAACCTTGGCAACATCAGCTTCCCTTCGCTGAAGTCCGTTGGCGGTGCCCTTGACTTCTCTGGCAACTTCTCCAGGTGAGTGAATTCCGGCATTTACACATGTAGATGCACTGCTAACTGTTTGCAGCGTCGACCTCACCGACCTCACCGATGTCCGTGGTGCCTTCAACATCCAGTCCTCCGAGGACATCTCCAGCACCTGCTCGCACTTCAAGTCCCTGTCTGGTAACAGCAACGTTATCAAGGGCAAGTACCAGTGCGCTGGCAAGCAGTCCAACCCCGGCGGTGCTGACACCACCCCCACCTCGACTGGCTCCAGCTCGTCGTCCTCCAGCACTGGTGCTGCCGGTCGCCTCGATGTCACCAACGCCGCTGGTCTCGGTGCCGCTGGTGTCATCGCTGCCATGCTTGGCTTCTTCTAAAGGTGACGAGGCGGAGCGGGTGCTGGCGTTTTTTCTTTTCATGACCCAGTTGAATAGACAATACACTTAATACGGGAATCGACGGTTTCCTCGACTCTAAATTTGGCATTTCTTTGCGCATGGATCCCCCCCGGTCGTCTTCAACTGGTTTCTGGGATTGGTTCAACGGAGCGAGAGCATGCGCACGCGCGTGTCTAGCAGAAGGTCAGGGGACGTGGGGAAGCGGGGAGGCGGCTTGAGGTAATCTGGTGCTTTAGCAAATTTACTCGTTGCGACACGTCCAAGCCGCAGTACAAAAGCCTCTCGGGGATTTTCTTTCTCGCGTTCGGGGTGACCGGGGGTCGTCGCTCGCTGTCTGCATGGGTGGAGGTCGTTCTTCCTCGTAATCAGTCGTTCGTGCTTCTGTTTCCTTCCTGTCCAAGAGGTACGGCCTGCTCGTTTCGTGTATGTTACCGCGCAGAAAAGCATCATTCTCTCCCTGACATGCGATGCGTGCTGATCTGACGAGCGGCGACCAGGGTCTGCACATGCCGGCGGCCTCCCATCCCGCGGCGCGCGGACGGCGAGGAGCTGGGCCGGATCAGCTGCCGGCGGACATATCAGGAGCTGGAGCGCTGGTCTTGTGCGACGCACGCCGGCCGCCCTACCTGTCATATCGGGCGGCTGCACGGTGGCTCGCCCGCATCTGGCCCTCAGCATCGATCAGGAGCGCGGCGCCGCATCGTCCACGGGCGCCGTCGAGGCTACCTGTTCCATCGCTTCCAGCCTGACGTGCAGCACGATCCGATACCCGAGACGGCAGCGCGTCCGCTTTGGGCGCTGCCGGCCTGCGAGCCGCGGGCTGGAGCCCGGCTGGCGGTCGACGGCTTGGGGCGCGCTGCGATGTGAGATGGGATCGCTCGTATTGCGATTCGCGCGCCGCCCTTCAGGCTCCGCTTCCGCTGCACGTTCAAGGACCCTCCGGGCTCTTCTGCTCGACCGTTGGCCCCGTCCTGCGGTGCGCCCGCGCTGGCCGTTGAGCTGCTGCGGGCGCGGGGGTCGCACACTCGGCGGTGAGCAGCGCAGCGCACGCCCGCGCGCGGCAGATCGGCCGGGCTGGCAGACTGTGCCTGCGTCACGCCGCGGGCGAGCGCCTGCGATTCGTCAGGGCGGGCGGGGAGACGGGCGGCGAGGTGACTTGCATGAGAGCTGGTGTCATCCACGGCCGTGTCTCATGTCTGACCAAAGGGCGCGCTCTGCCTGCTCAACGCAAGGGCGGGCAGCAGAGGCAGCGCGCGAGAGAGCAGCTTGCGAGAGCTACCAATCGTTTTGGCGCGCCCCCACCGCGCCGGGGCGGCGTCGCTGCCATGCCAGTTACACCCCCGTACCGTATACAGCCCGCCTGGCAGAAGGTGTCGCTCCAGCGCTCGTCTGATTTGGCTGCCTGCCTTTCTCCACTGCAACCTCGATGCTGCGTTCATGGCGCATCTCTCTGCGGCCAGATGATGCAGGCCCTTCGCGTACTCTTGCTCCCTCTGCGCCATCCATGTCGTCGAGTGCGCCGGAGCGTTTAAAAGACCTGGCGCCCAGGCAAGTCCGCGCTTCCTTGTCTTTCATCGTTCAGTCAGCCTTCTTTGCCAGCTCCAAAAACATACCCGGGCGGTCTCTTGCTTGTTTGCCGCGCTCGTTGCACCCGCGCTGCTCCTCCACTCTCTTCTAGCGTTGTTTGTTGGCTTGCTTGTACTCTCCTGCCACCACACTCCCATCCGACCATGGTGACTCGTGCCACTGGCCCGCCTGCAGACGGCGAGCAGCAGCTGCCCCGGGTGCCTGCCGTCAACCTGCCGTCCATCCACGACCTGAACCTGGGCGCAGACGCCGCTGCTCAACCGCCGTTCGCCGCCAGACTGCCTCCGGGCTTCGCCGCCCACCCGTCCGCCCATCCTCACCCTCGCCCTTCCCTCCCGCACCTCCCTCCCTCTCAGCCCTTCACCCTGCGCCCTCGCCTGCCCTCGGACTCGTTCGAGCAGAGAGACCGTGGCGTCGTCGAATCAGCAGCACCGTCGCCGACCCAGGGTGCCGTGCACACTCCGGCCACGCCATCCTTTCCCCCAACCACGCAGATCAAGGACGAGTGCAATCGTTGTGGCGCCCCCCTTAGCTCGGCTCAGGCTGAGTGTTCGTGTGGCCACTTCCGCTTCATCCACCCTTTCCAGCCGCACTCCCGGCATCTTGCCGCCGGCTTCGATGAGCCCTTCCCGCTAGGCTCGCTGTCTCGCCGCGGAAGCGGAACCAGGAGTTCCTATGACTCCCTCTCTTGTGGGTCCAACCCACCTTCACGCCGAGGCTCATGCGTCACCTTCCCGGGCATTGCCAAGTCAACGACATCGCGGAGGAGGTCCACGGCCGCCGTGACCAGGAAGGGGTCCACCCAGCAAGAGTTGCAAAAACACAACAAGGCAGACAGGGAAAAGTGCTCCCGCCGGGCGCTCAGGCACGAGCACAAGAAGATGGAGATCCGTCAGCAGGCTCGGGGATGGTTCGCCGACACTCACCTGAACTCCAACAACATGAAGAACTCTGGCTTGGACGGCAAGAAGCTGGAGATCCTGCAGCAGACCAATCAGGAGGCTCGGAACAACGATCTTCGGATGCTGGAGTGCTACAAGAATCAGCGGCGGTTATTACAACTGGTGATGATGAGTGAGGCGGAGAGGACGGCGGACGACGTGGCCTTCATGCGACGACTGGAGCGTGAAGCGGAAGAGGGTTCGAGAATCTTGGCATCAGCCTTGGAGGCTGAGGACTTGGCGATCGCGCAGTACTATGAGCAAGAGGACAAGAAGGAGACGGAAGAGAGAGCCAAAGACCACAAGGGTGGCCGATACCCTACGCCGCTGTCATCCTCAAACTCCCCGAGCCCGACGCCGACCTACCCACACTACCCTATGTAACGTTACAACGTTGAGTTGGTCCGCACCATTTCTCTTTCCAACGACTGTCCCTACCACTCACTTTCGGCTCTTGTTTCGGTCTCCTTGATTGCGACCTTCAAGAATCTTAGACAACTTTGAAAAGTCTCTCGACTTTGCTTCTTCACTCGATGACCAGCACACTCGACCCTTCCCAACCAATCGCTTTTGGCCGGCCTAGTCCAACCCTCGACCCCGGCGGCATACTCCCGTTTCCTGGACTTTCTTTAACTACTGATCATTCCAACGGCGCACTATCGGCACGGCAAAACCCGGGAAAGGACATAAACGGGGCATCGGAAAAGTTTGGGCGGTGTTCTGTTCCATGTAGTATATTATAACCCTGTTTCTTTACCACGTCATACGTTTCAAGCGGCCTGGGAGGATGGCATAACTTTCGTCTGTCTCTTTTGGAGGTTCTGTCAGCTGCCCCTTTCACTACTGTCTCATCTATCACGGCGGCATCAGCGGCATCAAGCAGTATCTTAACTGTATGGGGTCATGTCCATATGCGAAAAGTAGCGCATTATGCTTTCCACTTTGCAACATGCTTTTTTTCGCCCCTCGGTCCGGCACGGGGGGTGGAAAGACGAAGAGGCGGCCATCGAGTCGAACGACGTATTTTCGGTACCTGTCTTGCTTTTGGTCTTGCGAGTTTTTGCGACGGCCTTCTCCTTTTTCGGGTTGTGTTGTGACATTCGAAGGAAGCGGGCGAGTTAGGCGAAGTGGTTTAATAGTAGTAATTTTTTCGGGTAGGAGATTGTGAGACAAAGCAAAGATGTTGTGGAGAGCAAGTTGCCTCCCGGATAAACTGTGCTGAAGATGAAGTCACGCGTGCGTCAGTCCACAAAGTTTTGGTACAGGAGTGCATTGAAGTGCGGAGTGGGAGAGATAAGTTGGTTGGGCACCGAAGGAATGCGTTAGCTTCAGAGGTTGCATGAACGGCTAAAGTTGTCTGTATAGATAGGCCTTGAATAAGTAGCGCCGAGTGGTCAGTTCCACCTGACAGCGGACGACGTGAATCTGGAGACGAGATGCACGGGCTTTGGGTAGAGCGTCTGCCCCACGGCAAAGTGAGGCTAGCAGCCCCAAACCGGGCTTGAAGAATGCGGCGAAGCGGGTTGTACAGTCGCAGGACATCACACCACATGTGCCGACCTGTTTCGAAACGACGGGTCCGGCTGGGCGCGCGAGATGTCGGCGCCCGGAGCCGCAAGGCAGCACGACTGTCGTCTCGTGGCGCGGGCCGTGACTCGCGGTAGGATTCTGGAATATCGACGCTGGATACGAGAGCATGGGCTAAAAAACACAGGATCTGCACGCACTACCGGACCGTTGGCACGCCGCGAGTGTGGGGAGAGGTACGTGCCAGCGGCCGCCCGGATCGGCCTGCTGTTTGCCGTGAGTCGCAGGCAGCTTCAGGCGCAAACCTTAAGACAACGTGCCGCGCAGGGCCAGCAGGACGCTGCGCGGCCGCCGGATTGGCTTCTGCCCAGCCGCCAGCGCTGACGGCGGCGCGGCACGCGAAGGGCTGCGTCTCGGCAGCCAGCGCACGTGACTGGCCTCCTTCGCGGGCGGCAGCGTGCAGCATCGCTCCTCCAGCGCACCGCTCGCCGCTCGCCGCTCGCAAGCGATCCCTAACCGACGATGCTGCGCTGGCCCGGCGGTGCTCACTGACAGCCTCCCCGACACAGCGCGCCCTCCGCTCGCCTGCCACTCGCCTCCGCGCGCCCGCCGATCACAATTCGCTTCCCTGCGGCCCGCGGGACAGCGCGAGTCCCTGACGATTGCCAACGTCGCTCGAAACAGCCACTCGCCGCCGCGACTTCTGCCCGTCAGATCCGCGATCACCACCACCACCCGCCCGCTCCACGCGCCCACGCTCGTTACCTCCGCTTCCCGCACCTTCTCGTCGCTCCTCCCGGCGCGGGCGACCTCTCTTCCTCCCCAGCCTCTGCGAGCGCCGCGGGCCCGTAAATCTTCGCCATGCTTCTCCCCAAGGGCGGAGTGAACTGGAAGGCGGCCAAAGCTCGCTTGCCACCCTCGAGAGCTGTCTGGCACTTCCTCACCCGCACGCGCTTCCTGCTCTTCGTCGCCGTCGCCGGTGTCATCATATTATTATGGAGGGGCCTGAGCGACACGGCCGGCGAGATGCAGAGGTATGTAGGCACCACTCCGGCGATAAGCCTGGGAACAGCTGCCGCTGACAGCAGGCCACACCGCCAGATTCGTCTGCTGGGGCCCGACCAAGTCGCCCATGGACATGACGACCAATGAGCGTGAGAAGTGGTTGGCTCACTTGAGCACGCCTGTGATATTCAACCACCACACGCCCGTCGAGATCAATTCCACTACGATAGAGCGCGTTGACTTGAACCCCATCAAGTCCACCAGCAAGGCTCTCCAGAACGACGAACGCATCCTCATCCTGACACCGCTCCGCGACGCCGCTCCCTACATCAACCAGCACTTCGACCTCCTGTCGCAGCTTACCTACCCCCACCACCTCATCGACCTCGCCTTCCTCGTCTCGGATACCAGCGATGACACGCTTGCGGTGCTGGCCAAGGAGCTGGAGCGCGTCCAGAAAAATGAGGCGGTTGCATTCCGCAGCACCATGATTGTCGAGAAGGACTTCGGCGTCGAGACCAGCCAGGACGTTGAGTACAGGCACAGCTTCGCCGCCCAGGGCCCTCGCCGGAAGGTCATGGGCAAGGCCAGGAACTACCTCCTGTCTACGGCCTTGAAGCCGGAGCACTCGTGGGTATACTGGCGCGACGTTGATATCGTCGACAGCCCGAAGAAGATCATTGAGGATCTTGTCGCGCACGACCGCGATATTCTTGTGCCGAACATCTGGTTCCACCGTTACCAGGAGAGGGATGGCAAGATGGTCGACATTGAGGGCAGGTTCGACTACAACTCTTGGGTTGAGTCGGATACGGGCAGGAAGCTTGCGGCTTCTCTGGACAAGGATGTTGTTCTGGCCGAAGGTGCGTCGATGCCGCCATGCTATTGGTGCCGCATCACCCGCTGATTTTTCACAGGCTACAAGGAGTACAAGACCGATCGTACCTACATGGCCAGGATGGGCGACTGGCGCGAGGACAAGGACGAGGAAATTGAGCTTGACGGCATCGGCGGCGTCAACATCATGGTCAAGGCCGATGTTCATCGTTCAGGTATTTCAGCTCTCTAACATTTTACTGCCCGTGTTAGTGCTAATTGTGACGCAGGCATCAACTTCCCCTGCTACGCTTTCGAGAACCAAGCCGAGACGGAAGGATTCGCGAAGATGGCCAAGCGCGCTGGTTTCGGCGTCTATGGTCTCCCCAACTACGTCGTCTGGCATATCGACACCGATGAGAAGCCTGGTAACGCTTAGAGAGGTTCATTGAAGTTTTAATGTGGGCATAATGGCAGCAAGGACTCGTAATTCCGCACTTCACACATACTCGATGCGGCACCGATGGACGAGCCGTGCTTGGTTTGAGGGTTTTTGCCGTTTCGTGGCATTTGCTTTCGACGCTTCATCAGCATTATGGTCCGATGGGCTTCTTATTTCAGGCGAGTTGGAGGCGCTGGCGGCGGTGGTTACCTTTTTTTTTACATATCGTGTGAGCGCACTGGATGGCCGCCGCGTAACACGACGTCTTTTAGGCAGGGCATTTCTTTTACACGTTTTTACCTTTTTTTCATTGGCGCTAGGGTCACTCTGTCCGTTGCATTCTCCCGTCGGACCTCATCACGTTTTGCCCTGTACGTTTTACATCAGACACTCCAAGTGGGCATCCCACGTTTCTTCATGATATTCGTACGAAGGGGCAGCCCAGACGCACGAAATGAAACGAAACAGCTACGTAGCAGCGAAGCGGGTTGATCGGGTTCGTGAAACTACGTGTTTAACAGGAAACATGTAGAGAATTGCAGGAGTGACGCGTGGTGCGCTTCGGCGCGTACCTTGATGCCGCACGTGACTGCAGTCATCGCGACTTCATTCCGCCCGCCGGTCCACCTTTTGGAGCCGCGACACCACTCGACCCCGGACTCAACGCGCGCGCGCACCGCCCCCGTCCATCCCCCGAGACCCTCGGTCCTCCGACCCACGACCCACCTGCATCCTCTCTCCAGCGCATGCGGGGATAATATTCGCGCACCGGTTGTTGCACGACCACCACCGCCACCACCACCATGGCATCCATGAACGATGCCCGCGACCTCATGGGCCTCCAGCCCGGCGAGAGCTTGCCCAAGCCCCCGCCCGCCAAGAAGCAGAAGACCATCCAGACCAAGCCTCGGATCAGTATGCGCGCACATTGGAGACAGGCGTCAGGCGGGAGTTCGCTGACGAAATAATACAGCTGGCATCAACCGCGAAGTGCAGGCCCTCTACGGCGAGCGCGCGCCACCGGTCGCGGTCGTCGAGGCTGGGAAGTCGTACCAGCCCAAGCGGCGATGGGGCGCCAATAAGGGACCGGCGGCGAAATGGTAAATACATACATACACACTTGGACGTGGGATTGGGGGAGCGTTTTTTGCTGATGGTTTGCGTTAGGGCTATGACGCCTTTCACGAATCCGGCGAGGACGGATGGCTTGGTGCTGAGGCACTGGCGGCGCTTGCAGCCCGACGACGCCGCGGCGAATGGCGGTGATGTTGCGATGGAGAATGCGGAGAACCAGGAGCCGGCGCCGCGGCTGGAGACGAACTACGAGTACGCCAAGTTCAACGTGCAGCCCGAGGGTCCGGAGTACGACGACGAGACGTACGAGGCGCATCTGCGCAGCGACGAGTGGAGCAAGGAGGAGACGGACTATCTGGTCGAGACGGTGAAGGAATACTATCATCGGTGGGCGGTCATTGCGGACCGCTACAACTTCAAGCCCACGCAGCCGAAGCCGGACCCCGATGCGGTCGATGGTGCGGTCGCGCCTCCGGCGATCATTCCCAAGCCCCGCACGATGGAGGATATGAAGGCAAGGTACTATCAGATCAGCGCGAAGCTGATGGAGCTCAAGACGCCGATAGCGTCCATGACGAATGCGGAGTTCGGCCTACACGAGATCCTCACCAAGTTCGACCCAGATCGCGAGAGGCAAAGGAAGAAGGTGGCCAGCGCTCTGTTGGAGCGCTCAGCAGACGAGATCAAGGAAGAGCAGTATCTGCTAGGCGAGCTACAACGCATCAACACCAACTACGAGAAGCTATCCGCCGAGCGCGAAGAGGTGCGCCAACGCCTCTTCGCGCCCCCAACCCAAGGCAACACCAGCACCGCACAGTTCCAATCCTCGCACGCGCTCTCCCAGCTCTTCAACCAGCTCCTCCAACAAGACCGCAGCAAGAAGCGCAACGGCCGCCTCTCCCTCAACGCCAACGACCAAATCTCCACCCCCTCGGGCCAACAAACCCCCATGACGGCCGGCGGCCCGCACCGCGACGCCCTCGCCTCCGCCGGCGGCCCCGCCTCCAACAAACGCACCTCGCTCAACACGCCCGGCGGCCCGCAAAGCGCAAGCGCGGCCGCTGCGGCCGCCCCTCCCCCCTCCTCAGCCTCAGCCCAACACCACCACCAACAATCGCAACCCCCACGCTCCCTCACCCCGCGCGCCATGGCGCGCCTCGGCGTCACGCACCACGAGCGCCTCTCGTCGGGGGTGTCGTTCAAGAGCGACCGACTGCACAAACTACGCATGGCAAAGAGCACGGTCCAGACGCAGAAGATCCAGCAGGCGCTCGCGGAACTCCGTATCCCGGAGATAATCGCCCTGCCCACGGGCGACGTGTGCGATGAGTTCGAAGTCCTGATCAATAAGATCCACAAGCTGCTCGATCTGCGCAAGTTGCTGGAGAAGGAGGAGAGTGAGGTGGCGGTTGCGGAGAATGTGAGGAGGGAGCGGGTTAGGAGGGAGAGGGTGGAGAGGGGGGAGCCGGCTGAGGAGGATGAGGAGGATGGGGGAGGGGAAGAAGGGGATGCGGATGCGGATGCGGATGCGGATGGGGAGGTTGATGCGGATGGGGAGGTGGATGATGAGCAGCAGCAGCAGCAGCAGGGTGGTGTTGCGGTCACGAAGAAGAAGGACGACGGTGCTGGGGATACAGAGATGGTGGATGCTCCGCCGGTGTCGGCGAGCGGTGGTGAGGTGGAGACGAATGGTGAGGGAGGAGCGGTGAAGCCGAGTATGGAGACGGCTGTTGCTGCTGCTGCTAATGGGATCAAGGCGGAGGAGAACCCTTCTCCTGCTGATGGTGGTGGTGGTGGTGGTGGGGAGCCGGCCGTGGCGGCTGGACAGAAGAGGAGTGCAAGTGTGTTGAGTGCGGGGAGTGGTGGGAGTGGTAGCAAGAGGAACAGGAAATGAGATTGATTGTGGCGGTGCTGGTACGTAGGTAGTTAGTTGTATGGGTTTATGGTGGGGATGAGCGCGAGGGCTTCTTCTTCTTCCATGGGATGGGGCGATCATGGGGATGGTGGTGGCATTTGGGGGATATTCTTCCGGGTTTGCATGCATAGCGTCGGCGTCTTTTCTTGTGGGTTTTGATTCGCTTCAGGGAGCTTGGTTTGGTGGACTGTGGGCTGGTTGGTTGGTTGGGGGGGTTTAGGGATGGTAGCTGAACGAGCTGAGTGTAGTGTTTGTTTGTTCTTCGGGTGTGATGATTGCGTTGGTGCTCGTGCGGGGCTGTTGCTGTTGTCTGTCTGTCATGGAGTGGTGATTGTTAGGTGCACTAGTGAAGGTAGAGCGGAGGAGATTGGAAGGGGTTGATGAATGGCTTGTTGAATGATTGGTTGGTGTGTGATAAGTGTCTTGTGGGGACTGTGTTCAACGTTAGTATATATTTTCCATACAAGGAGTAGTAGGGTTGAAAGAGCGGTACGAGCTTCAGTTCTTTGTCTTCTCTTTTTGTGTGTACAAGTCTTCAATCTGGGTATCCCTGATGAGAGAGCATGTAAGTTTGCTTGCTGAGCGTAGTGCTCGACTGCTCTCCTTGATTTTGCCCATCTCTAGACTTAAGTCCCTGAGAGAAATGAGAAGACACCAGCGCTCTTTTTCTAGTGACTTCAAATTGTCTTCCCAATGATGCGGGCTCATATTTCAGTCAATGTGAGAACAGTAGGTATAAGGAGGCGATGATGGTGAGTAGGATCAAGCAGTTTTGATGGTACAGATCACTTTCTATATTTGAAAGTAGTGGAATATAATATTTGGCACTTGAACGCCGGCCAGCTCCAAAAGTTTTTGCCGATCAGAATATTTTGCTTTCGATTTCTCATATTACTCGTAGCATCTTTCCAATTCCATGAGCAAAGCAGAGGGTATCCTATCATCGCTGAACGCAATTTCTCCTCAACACGTTCTTCGACTTTACGTCTTTTATTCGCAGCCATCTTCTTCTAGCAGTCCTGTCCGCTTAAAGGCGTTCGTGAACTCCCTATGGAGAGAACGTGTATGAAAGGTTAATCCCGCATCAATGCTGAAGCGATATTTAAGGAGTCCACCATACGGATGAACAGCTGCAGCATAATCGTAAAGAGAGTACAGAGTGTCAAGTGGTCGATGTTGACGAGATGCAGAGCAAACAAAGGGGCCGAGATTTCGAAGACTTATGCGGTGTGATCTGATCGAACGCCTTCCCCCTCCCGCATATGTTTAGATTTTGTCTTGTTGATGCGGACAGGGAAGGACCGTCAGTCTCGATGATAATGATTGGGTTCACCCCTGCATTCCAGCTGGTATTGAAGATTGCTGCTAGAAGTGTATTGGCTACATTCGTGGAGGAATGCATAATGACGTACACTCATTGAATACAGGAGGTGAGCCGCCTAAGTGCCCCAAAAGTAGGTTTGATGACTACCAATGAACCAGGCGCAACTTGCGACAATCTACTAAACAATTTTTTTTCCCGAAATATGGCTTTTACTTTGTCAACGGTTATTTGGGTTGATAGAGCTGCGAGACCTTGCAGATGGACAATGGAAGATCATGTATCGTCCAGGACGATTAGGGACTGAGGCTGACTCCCTAACAGACTAGTTTTGACTGGGACCTTCCAAGAAGGTTCTGTACTAGGCCTCGAACGTGCCGTAGCCTTGTTCTATGCTTTTACGAAAGCACGTGGGGTAGGTATTGTTGCGATTGAATGAAGAACAGCTTTCGGTGCTTAGAAGAAGTTTTTCCAACAGCCAGCGATTGGGCATGCAGCTGATTCATTGGGATGCGACGTTGCTGTGCAATGCGTGTATTATCAAGCGCTGTTTCAAAAGTGACGAGGCTAACGTGTGAGATGTTTGTGGGATCCTCAGAAGCAATGGTTTCCTCAGAAGATTATCATGGGTTGTGCAAGAGTTACGTCGCGGGACATCACAGGAACTGACCGTAACACTGGGTAGGCAGTGCATGCAAGACTGACTTGCTACATCCGTCCATGAAGGTTTGCGTTGCTGAAAAGGCAGACCTTTCCCATTCGGAAATTACGGCAGCTGTTGGGAATGTTGTGCGCAGCATCTGGGTCGGCTGGCGCGGTTACGCTTTCGAACCATGGCATGGGATCTGCGTTTGAAGTAGTCCAAGCAGCTCGTAAGCTCGTGATACTTACGATTCTTGATATGCCGAACATTGAAATACGTCTCCTAAGGTTTCTACGTTTTGGAGCGGAAAGTGTAGGAGAATCAAGCGCCAAACATGCAGCCCAACACTTCCCAGGATTGTGAGGCTGAAATGACGTCTTTTGCAGCAGGCGGCGCAAGAAGGAAGCTCCCACCCAGCATTCGGAGGGCATCGCCAAGACGTCAGCCATTCGGTTCCCCAGCGTCCAGCGTCGATCCCGATCTTCGACGTTCGAAGTTGATGCAGCAGGTGACGCACGGAGTGGTCGACTATCCGGAACGGGGATGGAGCGCGAATCCTCGGGGTGCGGTTAGGGCGCAATCCTTGTATCAACATCACTGCAATAACAGCCGCATTAAATGGGATGATGGCGGAAGCGGGGGTGTTTCCGTTCGAGTGCGGCCCTGGGTAGCATGGCTCGCGCGGGTGTGCAACGGTGCGTGTCCAGTGCTTACTGTGAGCACACAGCGAGCTCCAAGCATTAAAGGACGTCATGCCCAGCCATGGTTCCCTCACAACCGGCCGTCAGAAGGCTCTCCACGCGCTGGCTGCTGCGCAGATCACGGCAATATCGCCGCAGACAGCGCAGGCGCAGGCGCAGAGCGATCCACGTCATCAGCCGGTCGCCGTGAGCCGGAACGGGCGATTGCGGTGCGCCGCATGCACTGGCATCAGAAACAAGCGTGCTGTCTGCCGAGGAGGAAGAGATGAGGCTGCAGCAAAGAGGTACGTCCAGACCGGGGCAGGGCGCGCGATTGCCGAGATCTGAGGTGCGCGAGCAGCGTGAGATGAGCAGCGTCGGCAGGCGCGCGCCGTCTAGACCGCAACCGCCTCCAACGCTCTCCACCCCCTGCCGCTTCCTCTTCCGCGGCCCAGGGTCTCTGCTCACGCCCACCTTCCTAACCGACGACAACGGCCGCCCACGCCCTTGTCCGGAAGGAGACATGCACCCCGGCCGCCCAGGAGCTTCGCACGCCGCAATCCGGGTCGAAGGACGCCGGCCCGCCCGGCCCTGACGCAGACTCACGCCAACCCCACACCGTTGTCCTCGCCCGCTGTCGTCCACCCTCTCCGCCTTGCCGTCGCGCTGC
Organism: Neofusicoccum sp. Z40; assembly: GCA_037356075.1. Classification (NCBI taxonomy): domain Eukaryota; kingdom Fungi; phylum Ascomycota; class Dothideomycetes; order Botryosphaeriales; family Botryosphaeriaceae; genus Neofusicoccum; species Neofusicoccum sp. Z40. The sequence continues at coordinate 680,561 of JBAWJV010000004.1, forward strand.
TCGCCATGTGCCAGGAAGGCTACCAGGCGGGCCCCATCCCCGTCGTATGTGTTTGCTGCCGCGCCTCGCCGGTGGCTTGCTCCGCTCACGTGCTCGTCAGGACGACACCAGAGACGAAGATTCCTCGTACGACGACAACGATGTGGAATCGTGAGTGCCCCATTGGTCCCACGGCAATTGCTGACCAGCCGTCTTCCCAACGTCTTCAGCGCCACAACTTCCCTGAAATCGTCCATCATGAACTACCACTTCGAGAATGGCCGAAGATACAGCGCCTACCGCCAGGGCCAGTACTGGTAAAAGCCCCCGGGCAGAGTGATCCAAACAGCACAGCGTCTGCTGACGCATAATCGCAAGGGGTCCCAACGATGAACAAGCCGCCGATCAGCTCGACATCTGCCACCACATCTGCAACCTCATGATGGACGGCAAGCTGTTCCTTGCCCCCATCGGCAACTTCCCCCAGCGCGTGCTCGACGTCGGCACCGGCACCGGCATCTGGGCCATCGACTTCGCCGACCAGTACCCCTCAGCCGAGATCATCGGCACCGATCTGTCTCCCATCCAGCCGCACTCAGTACCCCCCAACTTGAAGTTCGAGATCGATGACTGCACCCAGCCCTGGACCTTCACCCCCGGGAGCTTTGACTTCATCCACATTCGCTCGTTATATGGCAGCATTGCTGACTGGCCCGCCTTCTACGCCGAGTGCATGAGGTGAGCTCCCCCGTTCACGTGTCCTCGTCACATTCAGCCTGACCTGGCTTTGCTTCTCCTTCAATCATTGCTAACATCCCTCGACAAAGAGCTCTCAAGCCCGGCGGCTGGATCGAGCAGGTCGAGCTGAGCGTGGTGCCCAAGTCTGAGGATGGAACCGTTACCCCCGACAGTATCTTTGCCAAGTGGGGCGAGGTGTCTCTGGCCGCCGGAGATGCTTTTGGCAAGAGCCTGCGCACCGTCGATGAGTCCAAGCAAGGTTTGATCGACGCCGGCTTCGATGGCGTTGTCGAGAACCGCTTCAAGTGGCCTATTGGTGGTTGGAGCAAGGATGCGAAGATGAAGGAGGTCGGCTTGTACAACCGGTGAGTCGCCAGCGTCTTGACTGCGGCTTGTTTTTGCTATACTGCCTGAGGCTGACAAGGCTATCTTTGATCCGCAGGCTGCACTGGGAACAAGGCATTGAGGGCTGGTGCATGTTTTTGCTGACGAACTACCTGCACTGGTCCAAAGAGGAGGTCATGGTCTATCTGGGAAAGATGAGGACCATGCTGAGGGATAAGCATGTCCATGCTTACCAGGACGCGTAAGTTGCCAGCTAAGTGCCCGACGATATATCGTGCTGATAAATCTTAGGTCCGTTGTCTACGGTCGGAAGCCAATGGATGCAAGTGCTTGATTCAAAATCCTACGGATAGCATGGAACACACTTTGCAGGACTTGAAAGTTCTATTCCATATGCAGTACAAAGGAACGTTGCACTTCTCCTCTATCATTTGGCCCATGTCGGATGGAGGCTTCAGTGGGCTTGAGAATATGGCCCGTTTTTTCTTTCGAAGACTGCTTGTCAGAGTCCTCTCTGGAAAAGTATCGGTGGCTGATTGAAAGTCGTTTTCTTTCATTCTTTTTTAGGTCCCGGGTCTCTGGGCGCCATTCCCTACCCATCCTCTTCTCCGCCGCTATCGAGTGCAAAAAAGGAGTTCGATACCCAAAACCTATAGTTCTAGTCAGGCAAGGATATTTTGCGCTCTGAGTAATGTCGGAGTGCTGTGCCGCCTGTCATTTACATAGCGAGTTCTCCACTGCGGCACAGCAAGTCCGTATTTTCACGCACCGCTGATCGATCACACGAAGGCGGTCGTCTCGAGAATGTAATCTTCTAATGGTGGCGGCATGACTTGACTCTCTTTTGCTTGTGTCTCTCCTACTGTTTGCCGCTACTTTTTGCCGCAAGAGCTGCAGTAAAGCTTAACAATAGCACGATAGTCCAAGACTCCAAACAAGCAAGCGCGCAGGGCTAGACCAACCAACACGGGCCGAGCCATTCATTTGACCGCTGAACGCTCCAGGTACCTTTACCAGCAAGGATTAGCCTAAAACTCGGCACCGTTCTGCGAGGTTAAATAAAAAAAAAAAACCCTATGGCGCCGAGCCGTAACACTCCAGCGCAAGCGCCGGGAAGGGCTGGTGTGCGGCCAATCGCAGGCGTGCACGATCCGCCGCCCAGCGTCTACAAACTTCAGATTGCGCCGCAGGTCTCAGCCTCATGAAGGGAGCCTTCCCTTGGCACCAACGAGATCTGGTGCTGTAGGAAGTAAGAGCAGCAGACGATCTCGCCCGTCGGACGGAGCTGATGATGTCGTCCTGCGCGGCGACCGACACACGCTGGGCGAGGAGCGACGGGGGCGGCGTCGTGCTGTCTGCACATGTGTTGGCTGCAGTGCCCGTGAAGACGAACGTGGTGTCGTCGGCGTCGAGTTCCGACAAGTCTTCCCGCCTCAACAGGTTGGAGGCGTCGCTTATCGGCGGGGGGCTGGACGCATCTCCAGCGTCCCGGGCGTTCTCGATGCTTCGGTTTCGGCGGGCACGCTTCGTCCGTGGTTGCTGCTGCGGGCTTGTTGGTACCTGACCGTCGAACGAACTGTCGTGCGCACGCTTAGATCTAGTACCGTCTGCTGCCATTTTCTAGGTTAGGCGAAGCTGTTGAGATTTTGAAACGGTTAACAGGGGCACTTTGGTCTCCTGGTCGTTGGCCTGGAGGCGCTGCAACGTTTTGGTCAAATGCTGCGTGGTCCAGAGGTGCTTCTTCGGTACGCGGCGATCGGGGTTGGTGTCACTGTGCATTATGCCGCGCGTTTCCTCGACAGCTGCGACCGCCATCTCTAGCGAAAAGTTGCCTTTGGTCGCCCAGGCCACCGCCTGGCGCATGAAACTAGCTGGGCTCCCGACTACTATAATACTAAGAATGATTGGCTACACAACTGCCGGACAGATGATTGACCCTATGGACCGGAAATTGGACCTGTGCTTGGACTTGGACGTGGGCCTGGACCCGGTCTTCGGCCTTTCAAGTCTCTACTATAGTATATGTCGTAAACAGCCTTGTAGGTGTGGAGGAACAGTTCCTTCACGAACTGGCGCCACTTTAGTCTCATTTCGTGGTTGGGGCCTGTTATAGGCTTGGAACTTATAAGCAGATCGGCTTGTCAGACTCCTAGTCTGCCAAGAACATACCTTTAGCCAATGTATAGTCCGACTAGACTAGTTCTACATAGTCGACTAGCTGTTAACTGGCCGAGGTGGCATCGCCAGGCTGGCCGCCCTGACAGGACCGCCATCTTTATAGATTCCGTGCAGATCAAAGCCCGTCTGCACATGCGGGAATAGGATAGTTGCCATGAACTTTAGATCTTGTTCAAAGTAAGCCTCAAAGAGGCTCCAGCGCTGTTCTTCAGTTGCTCCTTGGAGCGGTGTCGTCGTACCCTGGTAATACAGGGCCAAAGCCTGCAGCCCGGCACGAATAGATGACGTGACTTTGAATTGATAGTCACGCTGAGAGGACCTCGCCTTGGTCTGCCATGAGTTGTACAGCTCCGTAATTTACGAAACAATCCTCGAAAGAGGGTGGTATGTGGTGCTGACAGGGACGGCCAGCCTGATCGGTTGGGCCGGCGTCCTGGGCGTGATGCCACCTCGGTCAGTCGACCGCCAGTCGACTGGGTGACTGATCCAGTCCGACTCGCGAATGGCCAAAAGGTACGTTCTTGGCAGAACAGGAGTCTGACAAGCCGATCTGCTTATGAATCCAGCCCGTGACATGACCGGTGTTGCGGCCGCCTGTCTCGTCACCTAGTGCTTCGTTGTGATCAACATCGCTGTCATCATGGCAGCCTGCTCTACAACATTGAATCATTGGATGGAGTGTTTTGGAATACCGGAGAAATGTCGGAAGGCCGAAAAGGGAAAGCCAGGGAGCGCAGGTAGCAAAAAAGGAACGATGGAAAAACAAAACGTACAACAGCCGGGATTCCCCAATGGTCACCCACTTGAGTACTAATCGGCCGATTCGCAGCTTAAATATCGGGGAGCAGACGGGACCCGTTGCATTCTGCGATCTGTGGTCGTACGTGGCAGAAGAACTGGCTATTTTAGTTTATGAAGAAAGAAATCCCGTAGACAGTCGCCGTCGAGCAATCTTCGGCTTGACGCACACAGGATTTGCCAAGGGCGGGGAGGAATTCGAAGCGCAAGGGGAGCTAGTGGGTGTTGGCGTACGGCAATGTCCGAAGATGAACACGAGTCTTCTTGACTCTCCCACGCGGCCGAGAGAGACGCAAGGCTGTTCACCCAGTCCAGAGATTCAGCGAGAGACGACAAAATGCATCCCATTGAGGCTGACCGGCATGCTTCAACCACGCCCAGTTGTTGGACGATAAAGGGCTTGCAGATGGTTCCGTGCGTCGACCGGGGGAAAAGCGATAAGAAAGCGCCAGCTGCCGCACTCGGTCGCTCTTCGGTTTCTGCTGGAACCTCTCCAGCCACGATTGCGCTTTCGAGATGCCTCAGGACCTCTCGACTCTGTGGTAACGTTCCATTTCTGAGGAGGAAGAGTCAATGGATGAGTACAACTTACCACAGCTAACCCCTCAGCCGCAACCTTTCTTCCCAGATGGCGGCGTCGAAACGACTCTCCTCCACGCTGTACTCGCCCAATATCAAGGTCGTTCTCTAGCTCAAGACTGCAATTGTGCTTGTAACACCCACGATTCCGACCGTATTCAACGGCAACCTGGGCTCGTTGGCGACTGCGTACGAACACTGGAAGCAAGCCACCGTTGGATCGTGCGGTAGCTTTCGGGGACAGCGCAGAGATCGGATTATCGGACATGGCGTCGTTCTCTGCTAAACGGACTGTCCCTGGACAAGAATATCGCGGAAGCAGACAGCGCGCATCTGGTCTACGGCAATGCAACCTATAGAGATGTCAATATCGGCGGTCGACGTAGGATCGGAGTGCCTAGAGCGAATGCAAGTACCAAGAGTCACGCGGCACTGGACGACAACCATGGTCTGGACCGAGGACATCCCAAGGAGCTTGCCGGACACTGCATGGTACCGCAGGAGTTGCTGCCCAATTTGCTGGTTCTCGGCGGTTGCTGTGGAACAAACGCAGAGGCTGAGGAAATTCGCATATTAGACAATCCGTCTGAAACTCATCTGGACCCTGAGTGGAAAGAGCATGGCTTTGTGGCAAAGACAGCGTATTCCACAGAGAGGCGAAGAATTTGTCCAGATCACTCCAGCCGCTGTTGGCAAGGTATCCGGATCAACTCCAAACGTCAGGTGCAAGGACTTCCGCAACCGCAACCGCACCTCGGAAAAGGCCGTTGTCACTACACGAAATTCAACTTTCTTTCTGCGAACCTTATCCGCATGACCTTTGCCAAAGAAGCAAATCCTACAGAAATGAAACCACGCAAGCATTGGATGTGTCCGGCTCGGTGGTTGGTACGTCGTGCAACAAGGTTGTCGACCGAGCGCCAAGCGCGCGCGTGGAGAGGCGCATGAGGAGGATGAGCATGTTTCTCAAGACCACGCCAATGGCCTAATGCCAATTATGCCGTACTACTGCTTCGGTCGTGAGGGGTCGATGTCAGGCCTTCCTCAGACGATCCTCTGGGGCCAACATGGAAATCCGGAGTTCCCCAACACCCTCTCTGGAAGCCCAATCTCCCAACCTGGTCCGGACAGCAAGTATGAGGGGTCTGCCCAAAGGAAGCCTCAGACTGCTCGAAACACCCGGCAAGACTAGCGGTCTGAAGCGTCGATGTATCTTCGGTGTAGCTGGACGCGCAAACACTATCTGAGGAGGAAACAGCCGTTTCGTGCGCTGTGGACATTTGGGGGGCCCGCCGAGCTCGCGCCGTATGTGATCGGCACGCCAACGTTGGAGAAGTGGAACATGGCAGACCCACGGTGCTGACGGTGGTTGAGTCGACGTGACGCGCTGTCGGAATGGCCAGGAGATTTCTCAGCAGACTGCGTGCTCCGGAGGACGGTCAAACCGGATTCGGAATGTGATGCAGGCGCATGCTCAACCGTTCTGCAAAGTCATCAAAATCTCCGTTCTGCATAAACCCCGCCCGTGAATCGCGGGTACGTAAGTGCGGAACATGGCTTGCAAAGTTTTGAGCTCTCACATGCGATGACCGCATGGTGGAGAGCGGCGCATTAGCAGCTTCTGATATGGACTGGATCAGAAGCAAATCCAGAGTCCAGATGCGCAGATTCTGTCAGCCTTCGCGTGCTCCGGTGCCGGCAGTTTCGACACGCAGCCCGGCGGAGAACGGCCGGCCGTTAGCCCTGGGACTGCGAAAGGTCCGACACGGGCGACCCACGGTTGAGCATGTGGGTATGCTCGCCAGCGATCCACGAGGGCGCGCAGCTGTGGGGATGGAAAGGTATCGATATCGGATAAGCCTACTGGGCGGTCGGGTTGCGGTGCCGCGCAGAGCCCACGAAAAAGTTTGTAGGGCGGGCGGCAAGCGGCCACTCACGCCGCCCGAAAAGCTGCAGTCGCCCCACAGCTTCATCTCCCGCTGCACACTCTCGTCATGAGCAAAAGTCGACTGCATGTGCTTATGCAAGCCTGCTGGAGAAATCGCGCACGGAGCCGTGGCCATTGAGAGTCAGAAGCTGGCGTCGCAGTGGCTCCCGACTGGGGGCGGTAAGACCAGGCCGCCCAGCGATTCGCCGACGAGGTGGCATCATCACCAGCGTCGCATCCAATGGCACGCAGGCTGCCAGCGCCGCGGTGGGTTGCACGGGCCCGCTTCCCACTTGGCCGCCTGCACCGGCGGTCCAGAATCCAGGCGGAGCGGTGGAACGGCGCGGGCGGCTGACAGGAACGCGCGCGGGTCGATGGCCGCCGGCGAGAGACAGGCGCCGCGCAGGAAACGCTGTCGCCGGCGGCCGTGGCAGTTGAGGACGACGGCACGCAGGCGGCTCGGGACGTGAAATTGAAGCTGTCTTAGAGCGCGAGCTATAGACCAAATACGGCGCACACAGCCACGGCGACGGGCTGTGTGCCGCGCACTGAGGTCTCGGTGAACACCGCAGCTCCGGAGCTTGGGGCCAGCCATCCCGGGACGAGCGTGGATTTTCAGGTACGGTCGGAGCGCATCCGTCGATCCACCCCCCTGTGGCGCTCGCTGCCACATGGGCCCCCGCCTATAGCCTTGCGCGGACTGGCCCAGCTAGCAAGGATGCGGCCGACCGGAACAGCAAGGCGTGAAACGCCGTAAGCTCAGCCGTTGCTGCAATGCAGATGGCCCGAAGCGCGACGGGCGCGGCGCCGTCAGGCACGCAGCGGCGCCTGCGCGAGTCGTCGCAGTGGCCGGTCGAGCAGCGCGGCGGATGGCAGGAGATGACAGCAGCCGGGCTGACGTGCGAGCCGCTGCTTGGCTGGCGACGTGGCCACGCGCAGGGCTGGATGGCGAGCGCGATACGAGCGGGTGACAGGCGAAAAAGAAGCGGTGCGCTGACGATTGGGGCCACTGCGGTGCGTGCGCTGTTTCCCCGATCCCGCCGACGCCGCGCGCTGCCAGGCCGCCCTCGCGCTAGCCATGCAGCCCGTTGCTGACGCCTGAACTGGCTGGCCCGGCCTGGCTGAAAAGCCCCGGAATCTCGCGCCCTCCCCAGCCCTTCATAAACCCCCGTTTCCTCACCCGATTGCCGCTCCTTACAGGCGAGTTCTTGTGTTTGCGTCCAGCAATTCGTTCCTTCGTTGAACAGACATTCCTTTGAGATCCAGCATCTCTCCACTATCCTTTACAGCCCAGCGCTCCAGCAGCCGGCTCCCGTCAACCACACGCCTCGCTCGAGTGCAATATCAGAACTGCTAGCCGGTTCCTACAGTCCTTCGACACCCCGCTGACCGCACAATACAACACCTCACTCTCTACCGCTCCGACAGCACCAGAAACAACCGCAAAAATGAAGACTACCGGCATTGTTGCTCTTTCCCTTCTCTCCGTCGCCGCTGCTCTGCCTCACAGGCAGCACCAGCACAAGGCCAAGCGCGACCTTGTCTGGATCACCGAGACCGCTGAGGTCGTCGAGACCGTCGTCCAGACCACCACCGTGTGGGTTGACCCTTCGGAGGCTCCGGCTTCCACCGCCCCGGCCACCACCGAGGCCGCCGCCGAGTACACTCCTGCCCCGGCGCCCACCACCACGGCCGAGCCTTCCTCCTCCTCGTCGGTCTACACTCCTCCGGCTCCCCCCACCACCACCGAGACTCCCACTCCCTCTTCGACCTACGTCGCGCCTACCTCTACCTACGTTCCTCCTTCCTCGACTTACGTCGCTCCTACCTCGACCTACGTCGCTCCCACCTCGACCTACGTTCCCCCGGCTGAGCCTGAGACCTCCACCTCCTCGGCTGTCATTGCCGCCGAGACCTCCACCGGTGGATCCTCTGCTCCTTCCGGTGACGAGTTCTCGCCCTCCAGGGTTACCTACTACAGCCCCAGCGTCGGCGCCAGCTCGTGCGGCCCGACCTGGAGTGATGACAGCAACGTTGTTGCCCTTGCTTCTGGCAACATGAACTCCGACCTTTGCAACAAGCCCATCACCCTTGAGTACAACGGCAAGACCTTCTCCGCCTTCATTGGTGAGACCTGCCCTGGCTGCCCCAGCGACCACTCCCTCGACATCACGCCCACCATGTTCACCAACATCATGGGCTCGACCGATGCTGGTGTCATCCACGGCCTCAAGTGGTGGTTCGACGACAACTGAGCGACATCACCGCACCGCAAAACTGCTGTCTAGCATTTTCATTTCTTTTCCCTAGACAGCGGCGCCTTCGGATATCCCCAGCGCGGCGAGTTCCGCGCTCTTCACGAGTTACGATCCACTTTTTCACACAACACATACGGATAGGGTATCATCCGGATTTGGGCGAAGACAAGGCTTTCATTGGGTCCTCTTGGGAGGGGAAACGGTGCATTTTGGTCCAAAATCTGGTGAAATTCTGCTTCATGTTCTGGATTCTCTGGCGGGCTGTTGTCGGATGCGGGGCATCACACTGACAATTCTACTGCCGCGTACATACCTTACGTCGAGCACAGCATCATCCCATCCTACAGCAAGCCGAGCCTTGCTAGTTCATTCATTGTAGATATTTAGTCAACAATTAACCCGGGAGGGAGAAAAAACCAAAAACTTTGTTTTCGAAACAGTTTCCGTCGGAGCCTGGCATGCGCTCCTCCATGGCCAATGGGATGAGGTGACGTTCCCGCCTTGGTGGTTCCATTGTTTGTCCTGTCCTGTCCCCTGCCCAGTTCTACGTCACACCTACACAATGGCCATGGAAGGCGTCAGCGTACAAAGTGAAGTCATTCGCATCCAAAGCACCACAACGACATTCATCCTTCCGCCGACCCTTACTCAAGAGATTGACAAATTCGCTTATATGATCACAAACTTCAAGAAGCGAGCGAACCGAGAGTTCGGCCGAAAGATCGACGAAGCCAGAACGCGCTTCGAAGCGATGGCCGAGCAAAAAGTGGTCAAGTCGAAGGAGGGCGAGCCCATCAGCGAAGGCGACCACGTCCACACCAAATACCGAGGCGGACGCCGCGAAGGAGATGTAAGTTGCCTCGAACGCCCCCCCTCCTTCGATCCGTTCTTCAGCACCTGCGCAACGTCTTCACGCACGTTTCTCCTGCGTTTCGCTCGGCGCTTGAGGTTTTGCCTCGCGCCGCCAATGACGGTCTCATTCGCTGCTACCATAAGCGCTTACGGCGCACATCGCCGACCTGTTTTGGGACTCTGTTGGTCGCACCGGGCGGTGTATGTAGATGATGCCTGCGTGGCACTTTCGGTCCCTATCTTTCTCGCGATCCTCCTCCCGTCCTCCTGCTTTGCCTCAGGTTAACATACATCCCTTTCGCGTCTTTTCGTCCTGAAACCTGAGCGCTCGTGTTGCTCGGGAGAGAGTCTGAAACGAGCGAGCCGGCTGCTGACTCGCAGGGGGCCACGCGAGCCTCCACAGGTCGAGCGAGTCGTCACCACTGAGAATGAGGCTGAGGAGGCGGGGGTGAAGAATCCGCCAAAGGTGAGTGAAGGCGAGTTGGAGCGGTTGGTGTTGCACAGATGGCGTTGGTGAGGCTGGCTGGCGGCCCCCCCGCTGAGTCCGGTCGTCTGGTTGCGGTAAGCGCGCATTGACAGGTACCTGTTTCGTATGGACAACTGCTTGGAATAGGTGTGACGACTGCTGCTGGTTTGCGGCTGTGGCCAGGGGCAAGGTCGTCATGCTGAGCGACGCCGCAGAGCCTCGTGGGACGCGTTAGGGACGGGTGCGAATGTCTTAAGTGGTGTGCTTTCTTTGCTGTCGGACGGGAGGCTGATTGATTGAGGTGCATCCAGGTGCTCTTCACCGACCAGCGTGGCAAGCACGTTGCGCACAACCCCGAGACATTGAGCAACATGTCGAAAAATCAGTAGCTGGCGGGTTGTTTGCCATCCCTTGCTTTCGTTCACGAAGCAAACTGGAAGCAACATGTGAAGGCTCATGAATCTGGTAGAGGAGATGAAGTGGCATCACGACGTGACGACATGATGAAGCGAAGATTGCAACTCAGATGCACTTTCCTCAGTCGGGAAAAGATAGTCTCTGTTTTCTGTACTTTGTAGATGTAGTAGGTGCGCTGGGAGGCCATGGGCTCGCGGGAAGCAAATTGCTCGAAGAGAGCGTGGTTGGTGGCAGGCAGCCAGAAAGTCTAAACAAATTCACGGGGCCGGTGTGCAAATGACAGGAGCCTGTGTTGACGAACAGGTTATGGAACCCCGCTCGTGGAGTAAGGATGTTGCCGGTTGCAGCTGTGGTATCGCAGAACCCCTCACTCAGGAAAAAGAGGTTTATCTCCAGAACATTATCCTGCATAGCCGGTGCGGCGAGGACGATCGTCAGCACATAACTCGCTGCTGGCCCGCCCGCCCGATCCGCCACGTAAGCCATTGGCCAGGCGCATGGATGGCGAACGTCCAAGTCGCCGCGCATCTCAGCCAAGTCGACCGGAATTCTGGAATAGGGCGGGAGGGTTTGCAGCGCGCAGTTGGAGGCGGGTAGATAGCGTGGGACGCGACGCAAGATCGGCAAACCCTATTTCCAGATCAGGGTCTCTTGCGCAGCGAGTCGGTGGTGCATCGCGACGTCGCGGAGGCGCGCGAGTTAATATCGCGCCCATGCAGCTTGTGATTTTTGCTCCCCACCACCAGATGTGGAGAGCGAGCACCGACCTGCCCTTTCCAATACAAGCGATCTCCTAGGGCTGGCGGCGATTGTTGCCGAGCGCGGCAAGCTGATCCCACCTCTCTCCACCCAGCCAGGCCGACAGCCGGGGCGCAGTGGCCACGCTGGGTTGGGCCGGAGCACGTCAGTGTCAGCTTCCCGTCGCGGGCACTCTGACTGCGATCGGGCGCGACTGAGCCTCCGCCGTCTCACCGGGCTGGGCGAGACGCTGACAGCGCGGCGGGAGCGGTGACGAGCGCGGCGCTGGTGCGGAGCGTCGCGCCGTCACGTTGGCCGTCACGAGCGGCGACGGTTGGCGCAGACGGGCTTTTTTACGAAGTTTTCAGCGTCGCAGTGGGCGCAGAGTAGCATCTGCAACGTGCCGCTCGTGTCCGTTTTTAGAGTGGCTAATTAGCCGCTCTCGCGCCGCGGGAGCGCGGGCAGTGCCTGGAGCGGGCAGGAGATCGCGGCCTCCAGCGCGTCGCGGAGAAGCGAGATTGCGACCGCGTCGGCGGCGGCGCTGCCAGGCAGGCCGCGCTGTCGACACAGTATGTACGTAGTATACCTCCAGCAGCGCGGGTGGCCTTTCGCGACCGCGCAGCGCAGCGCAGCGCAGCGCAGCATCGCGGGCGGCACGGCGGCGCTGATCGCTGGCGGCCGGCGGCGCTCAGCCTCCAGCCAGCGCAGGAGATCTGTCGCCCGCGAATCAAGCCCGTCCTTGGCGCACGCTCTGCGGGCCGCGGTCAGCGTGCTAAAAACGCAGAGCGCGCCTCTCCAACGGCCATATGTACTTATCTGCCGTCGCTCGCGCGCGCCGGGTTGTGCTGTCTCACATCGCCCACCACTGCCTGCCCGTCGCATTGCCGCCTGTGCCAGGGCGATCGCAGCGCATGTCGCCTAGCAGCCCGCAAAATTGCCCGCCGCCCGATTTAGCATAACGCCGTCGTCACGAAACAGGACGAACCAAGCCGGCGCTTCTGCCCAGCGCTGCCGCACGCTCCCTGCTCTTAGCACCGCCAGGCCACGCCCGCCGCCCGTCAACACCTGTCGCGCCGTCCTCGCCCTCCCCTCGCCCGTCCTCCCGCTGTCGCTGCGCTGCGCAGTCGCGTCCCTCCTTCCTTCCTGTACATAGATTGCGCTCCCCTAATTGCGCCCACCCCTTCATTCCATTCCCCATGCGCATGCGACCGCCCCGGCTGTGAGCTGCACCGACCCGTCCCCCGTAGCAGGCGGCTCTTCCTCTCACCCGATCTGCCTCTCCCCACAGCCTCGCCCGGCCTGAGGTTCGCCCACCATGGCCTCCACGCCTGCTAATTCAACCCGTAAGGCTCTCGCCCCCATCTTCGTTTCCAAGGCTCATCGCCGCCCGACTAACCAGCCCAAGTCGTCGATTCGACCTCGTCGGCCATCGAGGAGACGAGCTCCATCATCTCCTCCATTGTGTCGTCTGCCGCGGCGACATCTTCTTCGGTCCCGTCGACCGTCAGTTCATCTGTCGTCTCCTCTTCCTCCATACCCTCCTCATCAGCGGCGCAGACCTCTTCTACGGTCACCTCGTCGTCTGCCGCCACGACGAGCACCGTCCCTACCACCTCTGACGCTCCTACCACCACCTCTTCTGCTGTCACCACCACCTCACAGGCAGCTTCAACCACAGTAACCTCCCAATCATCCGATACCTCCACCACCCGCACTACCTCGGCCAGACCGAGCACGACCATCTACACATCCGTCGTCACTCAGTCGGCCACTTCCGGTGGCAGCGCCAGCGCTGTCATCATCACCGTCACCGCCACCAGCGTTTCCGAGCCCACGTCCACATCAGGCTCCGACTCGAGTGAATCCACTAGCACCTCGCCCGCTGCCCTCCAGACCTCTGGGTCCGGCTCTTCCGGTGGCGGCGGACTCTCGACTGGTGGAAAGACCGCGGTGGCTGTTGTTGTTCCGGTCGTTGTCGTTGCGTTTCTTGTTGCGGCTGGCATCTTTCTGTGGAGAAAGCGCAAGCAAAGGAAGGCTGCCGAGGAAGATCGGAGGAAGGAGGTCGAAGAATATGGGTTCAACCCGAACCATGATCCTACGCTACCCGCCGTTGGTGGCTATGGCTCGGAAATGGCCGAGGATTCCAGCGGTTACCGTGGGTGGGGCAACACCACCAACGCCTCCAACCGCAAGGCTTCCACCACCATTTCCGGCGGATTGACCGGCTTCTCGGACAGCGGCAGCCAACCTGGAGGCTACCACAGCCCTGGCTCGCCCACGAACCCCAGTAATGCCGACTCTGGAGATGCATTGATGCAGCGTCGGGAGACGATGCATTCGGACGAGGGTATTGGTGCGCTAGGCGGAGCCCCTGTTGCGAACAACCCTAACCGCCAATCCGACATCCATCGTGGGCCTTCCAATGCTTCGTCGTCATACTCCGGTGCCGGTCGGTCAGACAGCTCTGAAAACGGCCATATGCAGGCGAACAACCCGCAAGAATACTACCCCGAACCTGGCTACTATCAGGCATATAACCCCCACTACGACGGTCAACCAGTTGTGCAAAACGTAGCGGCCAGACGGAACACAAGGATCGAGAATCCGGCGCACTACCCGCCACAAGGCAACTCGGGCATTGCGCAAAACTTCTGATCACGGATACCCTTTTGGTGTGAATTCTGTTCGTTCGTTGTTTCTACAATTGTTATCACTACCCCACCGTCGCGGGCCTACGGCGTTTTTGTTTATGTTCTTGGACGGGCGGTGTTCCTATCGTCGCACGTGTCGTTGTAGTCATCGTTGTGCATGAACTGCTACAGTTCCTCATCCATAAAAGGCGTATACCACTTCATCGTCATCGTTTCCACTTCTTTTGAGCGAATTTTACCTAGTATCGATGTACTGCTCGTTTCGTTTTCCTTTCTCAGCACTTGGTCGTTACCCGCCTACCTATCTCCCTATCACACATTACTTAATGCTGTCGCTGACACCGCCTACACTTCTTTCACCCCAACCAAAAAAACATAAACCACGTACCTAGCTGTTATCTAGGCTATTGGCCATACCAGTATCTTGCACTGGCAAGAAAGGAATAGTTGCCAAGAAAAAAAACAAATACGAAGGGAATGGCCGCACATAGAAAGAGAACAGCATGAACATGAGACCTCTCTATTTACGCCCATTGAATCTTTTCCATTACTCTCGACTTTTCGTGTGTGCTTTTCGAGGTCGCAATTGTCTTTTCGTTCCCTTTGCCTGAACGAATACCCTACCCTCATTTGCGGGGGAATGCGAATTGGCGCCCGTTTGTGTTGCTGAGTCCTGCGCCAAATGACCATGGAAAGTAGAGAGTAAACAGAGAAAATGGTAATTAGTAATGAGACGGCCTGATTGGACTCTTTTCTTCGACGATGCTTGCCACGGGAACTTCTCCAGAGGGACCGCCAATTCAACGCAGGCCTTTACCTGCCTGCCCAAGCACTCCAATGGCAAATGGAAGTATTGAGACGTCACGAGCGAAAGGACAAAAGATGACGTAAGTGAAAGGTCAATTGCCTAGGCCGTCCCATCTGCCATCCTCCGGCAGTAGAAGTAGCGTGAGGGGGCCAATGCAATCCCAGACCCCAAACCCAAAACTTGACGTCACCTCAATGCCGATATTAGCACCTTGATTTACCACCTTTCTGCCCCAAGGACAGGGGTCGGAGTTTTGCGACTGTACCCGTCCCAGTTGTTAGGTCTGAGCGTGCAGCGGTGCCGAGATCGAAATGACCTCAGGTACACACTTGTGCGTCTCGGCTTGCTCTCCGATCAGCCCATCTTCTTCCATGAAGAAAATGTCACCTGTTGGTCTCTCCTTTTCATCTCTTCACCGCTGTTTGGATGGCGATGGTGGTTCGCCGGTTTTGTTTGATCTCGGTGCTGCGCAGAGGGGGATTGAAGCATTCATCTGGACGTGAATATAAGTCATATACATGCTTGGATTGTCTTGATGAATAGACTAACTTTACACGTTCTGCTCTAGGATTCTGCAGTAAGAACGTTTGATGCCTTGATCCTTCCATTCGTATGACTGTTCCCGTATTTCCCCAGTATCACCATACTCGTCACCGTTCCGCCGCCGGACTATCCACATCTTGTGCTCAGTGCTCCGCCGCCTATACTATACATTAGCTAACAAGTATGACCTGCTGATACTGGCTTTGTACTGGTATGTTGAAGATACCTTGGAGGAGGAGCTCGCCGGCGATGATGCGTGCGGGTATCACTTTGCGTAGTCGTCGTTCCGCGGTCTGTGAAGCGTTTCGCGCCGGTTGAGGTTTGAGAAGGGGGATTCCGCGGACGGTTCTGACGTGGTGGTTTAGGGAGAGTTTGGACGTGGTAGAACTTGATGGTGCACATCCAGGTGTCAAACACAGGAACCTGGAGTTCTCTAGTAGTCATAATGGCGGCGGTGGGGGCGGAGACGGCTGTCAAACTCGATCCCAAACGTGTCGTTGGCGTTAAAGCAGGAAATGTCACCGCCTAGGTGCCAGCAATACTGTCCGAAACAATCTTGCTTAAGAAGGCAGAGCAGTTCTGGTTTGCTGTTACCGCGCACTTGAACCCACGTTTTTCTGATTGTATACATCTTGCTGCATGTGAGCGCTAACGCGGCGGCGGACTCCGGTAGTATATATATTACGATTTCTCCAGCACATCGGAAAGCAATGTGAGGATAGGAGTCCATAGTATCTTAAATCGGGTAATGCGGCTTTTTTTTGGAGAGGTTTATGGGTGCATCCTTGGACAAAATCTAAGTCCTCTCCATGCTAACAGTATTAAACTAAGAAAGGCAGGGTGGTTCAAGTAAACAAGAAAATGATGAAAGTCAGAACGGAAATCTATAGTGTGCGAAATGCAAAGATCGGGTTTAGTCAGGCACAAGTAGTCCAAATGCCGAGCCATGGTTCTATCACAAACTACCAAGATCAGCTTGCCGTTCGGTTGTCAGCCCACTGCACGGCATCCTGCGGTCAAAGGGATTAAAAGATCAATCATAGACCGGAAGACTCAGCTCCTCAGGTAAGAGATAATATCTGAATCTTTAATAGAACTGAGGAACAACTTATGTGGCTCCTTCCCGACCGTTCATTCCCAAGCATTGCCGTCATCCTACTTTTCGGCATGCAGCGAGCGACATAGACGAAAAAGCCGAATAGCCTATTGACGACGCAGGGCAAAGGAAGCGCAATCGACAGGACTGTATGTTGGCGGAGGGAATCGGGGCCAATGATTCAAGTCGTCGGCGTGTTACGAAACAGTAAGCAGACTACAAAAATCGTCGGGATGCGGGGGTGCTCTTAGTACTATTCACACATATACTAGGAGGTGAGTCGAACATATTACAAATTTGCGGATCAAGGCTTCTGATTGTGGATGCCGATCCAGAAACCTGCGTCTACCATCTTTTCTTTTGTCTCGTAGGCCAATCGTAAAAACAAAAGGAACGGAAGATATACAGAGCTTGGTGGCAAAAACGGAGGAATACTGCTCTTTGTACCGGTTCCACGCTTGACAAAAAGAAAGATATGCACAGGACTTTCTACAACTTGGCCTTCGGCTTCTCCTGCTTGAGCATTGCATCCGCAACATTTCTTCTCTGAATCTTGCCAGTCGCCGTCTTAGGCATGAGGTCCGTGAAGAAGACCTTCTTGGGCAACTTAAACTTAGCGACGCGGTCCTTCATCCAGTCCTTCAGCTCATCCGCAGTCAACTTCTTGCCCTCTTTCAGAACAACAGCAACGCCGATATCCTGGCCGTACATCTCGTCGGCGATAGCGAAGCTGACGGCCTCGGAGACGGCGGGATGCTGGGCGAGGACGTTGTCCAGCTCGATAGGCGAGATCTTCTCGCCGCCCTTGTTGATGAGCTCCTTGATGCGGCCGGTGATGATGACGTAGCCGTCCTGGTCCAGCTTGCCCTGGTCGCCGGTGCGGAAGAAACCGCCCTTGGTGAAGCTGGACTTGTTGGCATCCGGGTTGTTGATGTAGCCCTTGGTCACGTTCTCTCCGCGGATGCAGATCTCGGCCTCGTTGCCCCGCGGCACCTCGTTGCCGTCCTGGTCGAGGATCTTGATCTCGACGCCCTGACCCACGCCCACGCTGCCGGGCTTGCGGGGGCCGTTTTGCGGGAGAGGGTTGGAGGTCATTTGATGGGCGGCTTCGGTCATGGCGTAGGCCTCCAGGACGGGCGCGTCGAAGGTCTTCTCGAGGTCGTGGAAAGTCTTGGGCGAGAGGGGAGAGGAGCAGGAGCGGATGAAGCGGATGTTGGGCTTGGGGCTGGGAGGCGGGTTCTTGAGAAGGATCTGGTGAATCGTGGGCACCGCCGTGTACCAATTGGCCTTGTGTTCGATGAAGTCCTGCCAGAATTCGGAGGCGGAGAACTTGGGTGGCACAATGACGGAGCCACCAGAGTGAAGCGGTGCGAGGAAACCTGCCAGCAGGCCGTGCACGTGGAAGAGTGGCATGACCAGCATGGTGCGGTCCTTGGGAGTAAGCTGATAAGTAGCTTGGATGTTCTCTGTGAACGCATCAGTAAATTGCCCCGATGTGTGGGAAAGATCAAGGACTCATTTGTGACGAACCCATAGCCCGTCCATACATAAAGCATTTATAGCCGTGGGGTGACACCTGCAGACGGGTGAATGCTTCATGGGTGGACAAGGATCTGCGGGTCCGCTAACAAGCCTTTGGCAAGCATTTTGACATACTCATAGTCCTGGTCAGGTTGCGGTGGGTCAAAGGAACGGCCTTGGGCCTGCCCGTGGTACCGCTCGTGTGGAGGACGAGAGCAACATCGTCGGGCTGAGCCTGCTCAACCTTCTGCCCGCCCTTGCCCGCCAGCTTTCCATTATCCTTAATATCCAAGACGACCTCTTTTCCATTCCAATAACACTCAGCAATAGCGGCCTTGTACTTCCTGGCAGCTCTGACAGCAGGGGAATCCTGGGCGAACTGGCCCTTGGGCACCAGAGCTACGGCGGAGCTCAAGTCGTCAATGTAGAACTCGAACTCGCTCTGCTTGTAGGCGGGGTTGAGCGGGGCGGCGATGCCTCTCTGCCACGAGGCGGCGAGGAAGGAGACGATGAACTCGTAGCTGTTCGGCAGGGCAATGGACACAGCCGAGCCGGGGGCGATTCCGAGGGCGGCGAGCTTCTTCTGGAACGAGGCGACATCGGCGCTCAACTGCTGGAAGGAGACGGTGAGGGCGGAGGGCTTGCCGGGGACCACGACGGCAGTGGACGGCGACTGCGCTGAGAAGGCATTGGCGAGCGTGGTAGCCATGCTGGCGGATACGAGTGCAATAAACGGCGACGAGACGGCGGACAGCAGAGAGGAGCGGAGACAGGAGACAGCGAAGTATTATTAGTGGCGCAGATGCGGAGAGGAAAGGCTACGGAACGGGTGATCGGGCGGGAACACGGCAGACAGAGGATGAAATCGGGATGCAAAGCCGTGGTGTCTCGCACGTCATGCTGCGACGCGCCTCCGCAGCGCCGCCCCAGCCAACCTCCGCGCCGAGCCCGCGACACCACCACCCTCAGCCGTGCCGTCTCTCTCGCACTGCGCCCCGCCCGCTCGCCATGGCGCAGGACAACTCGGGCAATGCCCCGCCGCGGGGCCTGTCCTCGTTCGCCAACCTGCTGGGCTCCAACGCCGGCACCATCTCCAGCGCGCCCGTCATGTACAATCAGCAGCCTGGCAGCGACGACCCGGCGTCCGACGCGCCGCAGGCCAAGAAGCAGCAGATCAACCCAGGTACCTATTGCGCGCCTCTAGCGTCTGCCTTCTAGAACATGGAGAATAGTGACTTATGCAGCGCCGTGTTAACCCGAGCAGCAGCTCTTCGCTTCCAGCCCACCAAGCGCCCGCAGATCCAGTCGCAGAAGAAGACCAAGCCCGCCTTCCCCAAGCCCGGCGCCTCGCTGCAGAGCTCCAGCTCGCCCGACCCCGCCACCGCCGCGAAGAAGCCCGCAGCTGCTCCCAGCATCGTTGCGCAGGCGGCCAATCCTCCCTCCAAGACCACCCTCGCCGACTGGACTAACGACGATGACGACGTCAATGGCTTCTACGCTGCCACCCAACCCAGGGAGCGCGGAGGCCGCAAGAAGCGGAAGAAGAAGAAGCACAGTGAGCAAGAGTTCGAGCAGAACTGGGACGACATCTACGACCCGTCGCGGCCAAACGACTATAACCAGTACAAGGGCAGCGACGAGCAGATGCGTGAGATTGCCGAGTGGAAAGACCTCCTCTACCGCCACAGGACGCTGAGAGAACAGTCGAGGGACGATGTCTCAAGCGACGAGGAGGAGTACCAGCGCTCGCGCATGAAGTGTACGTTGCCATCAGACGCTCCAAGTTCAAGACATCCTGCTGACGGACATGTAGCGCAATTCGCTCCTCCCAAGACCTACAACTTTGCTCCTCCCTCCGACCACAACACTCCCACTCCTCCAGTCCCTTCGACACCCGCAGAAGTACCCGATGACCCGACCGGCGAAGATGCGTACGCACGTCGCATGCGCATAAGCGGCCTGGGCGCGCCGCCGCCGCCGCCGCCTCCTCCCCAAGACGAGCCTGGTTATGCACCAACCAGTGCCACACCACCTGCTGGAATCATCTCTCGAGCACCTGTGCGCTACGACGCCCCCGCGCCTCCGCGTGATCAACCCACAGAAGCCGAAAGGGAACAAATGGCCGAAGCGCTCGCGGCGGAGGAGGCTGCCTACGAAGATCAGGCAGGTTCGGAGGATGCACCGCGTTCCAAGACGCCCGGGCAGAAGGGCTTCGCCCAGCGGATCATGGAAAAGTACGGCTGGCAGAAGGGCAAGGGTCTCGGCGCCAACGAGTCTGGCATCATCACGCCGCTTGCGATGAAGGCCGAGAAGCGGAAGAAGCTGCCTGACGCTCAGGGCGGCGGCTGGGCCGGACCTAGCGGCATGGGCAAGATAACCGGCGGCAAAAAGGCGAAGGGTAGCGAAGAGGAAGGCAAGCATGGCAAGATGAGCCCGGTCGTTGTCATGAGCAACATGCTGGTGGGACTGGATCTGCAAGTGGAACTAAATGAAGGAAGCCTCATGCAGGAGATTGGCGAGGAGTTGGGCAACGCTGTGAGTTCCCACCCTCTTTCCCTGTTATCACGATAGTTTTATCACGACAGTTAACAGTTTCGCAGGGCGGCCGTGTCGAGCGTATCTACATCGACCGGTACACAATGGCGGATGACGTCCCGGTCTTCGCCAAGTTCACGAACGAGTTGTCGGCATTGCGTGCGGTCAACGCTATGGATGGCCGCATCTTCAACGGCAACACCATTCGCGCCCGCTACTTCGATGCTGATAAGTTTGAGAAGGGCGACTACACGGTGGACCCCGTGGAGGAGAAAGTGGAGCAGTGAGCAGAGGTTTCTAACGGTATTCAAATGTCTGGGCCTTGTGGAGGGATGGCCAAAATGCTCCTCGCATGTATTATTAGCTTTAGCTGGGCGGCGATGGGTCCAATGATTAGGAGCAATCCTCTGGCGGGAGGAGATTACGAAGAGGTCGACATTCTATGAAGTCAGTGTGCAGCATTGGTGTCGAACCGTACCAGCAGCTGTGGCCAGCCACCGCTCGACGACCAGCCAGGTCCAGAATAATTTTGAAAATTTGCGATGGCAATTACTTCAGCGGTCGACGTGATTGACCGGAAATTGTTGGAGCTCCAGCCGTTGTCAAGGGTCCACACGTGGGGCGTGCGTAGGGTGACACTGGCCTGAGTGCAGCCAGCGTGGGACCGACGCCGTCGCCTGCTGCTATCGATAACCAACTCCATCCTCCACGCTGTTCCTCCGCCACACACTCCCTTTCCCTCGCCACCCGCTGTGTGGAATTTCCTTCTTTCTGGATCCTCACGCCCTTCACCATGTCGTCGTCGGCCACCACCACGACGACCGTCGAGCCGAAGACGAAGAATGCCGAGCCCGACTTCTTCTGGACCTACACCGAGGAGCCGCACCGCACGCGGCGCATGGCCATCATTAAGGCTCACCCCGAGGCACGTTCAGCCGCCGCCCCCCGCCGCCCTCGCATCTAACACGTCCGTCCTGCAGGTCACGAAGCTCTGCGGCCCCGAGCCATTGACCAAGTATGTGGTCGCCGGCGTTGTCGCGCTGCAGGTAGCTTGCGCCTACCTCCTCCGCAACACGCCGCTGCTATCATGGCCTTTCTTCCTCACCGCATACGTCATCGGTGCCACTGCCAACCAGAACATCTTCCTGGCCATCCACGAGATCTCGCACAACCTGGCCTTCCGCTCGCCCATGGCGAACCGCCTGTTCGCCTGCTTTGCCAATCTGCCCATCGGCATCCCGTACAGTGCTTCGTTCCGCGTACGTACACACCCGCAGTGCCCGCTGGCTGCACAACCATCTGACAACTCACGCAACCTGCAGCCCTACCACCTCACCCACCACAAGTCCCTCGGTGTCGACGGCCTCGACACCGACCTCCCAACCGCCCTCGAAGCCGTCTTCCTCGACTCCGTCCTGGGCAAAGCCTTCTTCGCCACCTTCCAGATCCTCTTCTACGCCCTGCGCCCCATGTTCATCTACCAACTCCCCATCTCGCAAATCCACCTCTTCAACATCACCGTCCAGGTCGCCTTCGACTACGTCCTGATCCGCACCTGCGGCCTCCACGCCTTCTACTACCTCCTCCTCTCCTCCTTCCTCGCCGGCTCCCTGCACCCCTGCGCCGGCCACTTCATCGCCGAGCACTACGTCTTCGAGCGCCAGCCCGCCGCCTCCCACAACGCCGCCGCCGCCGCCGCCCTCAACCTCGCCCCGCCCCCGGAGACCTTTTCCTACTACGGCCCCCTCAACTTCTTCACCTACAACGTCGGCCTGCACAACGAGCACCACGACTTCCCCGCCGTGCCCTGGTCGCGCCTGTGGGAGCTGAACCGCATCGCAAAGGAGTTCTACGACCCGCTTCCGCAGCACCGCAGCTGGGTTGGCGTCATCTGGCAGTTTATTTGGGACAAGGAGGTCGGCATGTGGTGTCGGGTCAAGAGGGCCGAGGGGGGTAGGAAGGTTGGTGGTGGGAGTGGGCCGGCGGCGAAGAGTGCCGGGTGGAAGGAAGAGGAGTTGGGGGCGAACGAGGCGTCGTCCATTCCGGGGGTGAAATAAGTGAGGCCTGGAGGTTTTTGGGTGATGACGTTCATTGTTGATATGCTTCTTGGCTGTTGGGTTTGATGGATGGTAATATGTGTACGAGGAAAAAGAAGGATGATCATGATTTGAAACTGAAAAGGAAAGGAAAAAAAAGTTTGATGCCATGGCTTGCTGTCTTCAGTTCTACGGAGGAATCGCGTGGACGGAGAAGCAACGGAGCAGCGGGTCGTATATTTGGTGCCTCAGGCCTCAGTAACTGTCATTTATGTGATGGGAAAGAGGTAATGGAATTGTTGATAAAAGCACTTGTAAGTTATAATTTTTAACTTAGTGTTACTATAGGACTTGAATCGATGGCTGAGTTGGCTGATCTGTTGGCGTAAAGAAGGATGGATTACTCATTCAAGAATTAGTTGTACTGAATACGCTGATCAGAAACTCCACTTTCATTTGAGGGCGAGCGATGAATTCTCATTCATACTTAATCTGTCTCCTGTACTTCCTTTCGGGTTCCCCTCGCCTTGTGCTTGGAGTTGTTCTTCTGTTATTGATTCAGGCATTCGTTAACAGCAAGAGCGACAACGACGATCTCAGCAGCAAGAAGGAAGAAGAACAGACGGAACTGTATGCATCCAGGAATAATTGCATAAGCTGTAATATATCCGTATCCATCCGGTCCAATTTCTCCCTTCTATCGGCAAATTCAGCACTTGAGAGTGCTTCCTGACAGTCTAATCCCCCCACCCATCCCCTCCATGCCTGCGCTTCCAGCGAGCTCGGACATTTACAACGCCTTCCTGATGGCGCTCTTGAACGGGTAGATCTGGACCTGTGGGCGACATTGTCAGCATTGCACACCTTTGCCACCGTCCCACAGAAGCGCGTAAAGGGAGCGTTTGTGCGCCGAGCACTTTCTTCCCTCGACTCCTCGTCACGTGCCCATCTCACGCTCCCCGCCACAACCTCCACCAAGAGCCGGGGAAAAAAGCAAAAAAAAAAAGAACAAGCAAGAAAAAAAATCATCATCAGCTCAACTCACTCACCTTACTCCAATCCCAAACCTCATTCTCAGTATACACATCCCTCTTCAACTTCTCCAACACCTCCTCCTTCGTCGCAGCCCAGGCCAGCATGGCCGACCCCAGCATCTTCATCGGCTCGCCCTCCTTGGGCACCTCCTCCAGGAAACCGCCGCCCCAGAGCCAGAAGTCTGGGGGGTAGGATTGGAGGTTGGTGAGGTGTTGGCTTTTTTTTTTTCGTTATCATCGGTGTCAAAAAATGGCGGGTTTGGGGTGGAGAGTGGGGGGGTTGAGGGGAACTTACTTCCGCACTTCCATGCGTCGGGGGAGGGCGCCGGGTTGGTCGGGGAGGATGATGAGCCATTCGTATTTCTGGGGTTCGGTGGTGGACGACATGGTTCTTCTGGTGGTCGTGTGGACGCTGAGGTTGCTGGTGGGTAGGCGGCGTAGCGGGGTTGAGGTGGTTGACCGGAACGAGGACGGCGAAACGGCGCGGAAAGCTGAGGGAGGAGGGAGAAGGCGAGCGGAGGTTATAAGCTGGCGGCAGAAGACCACCATCAAGGTCGATGGAGGAGGGGAGGAAGAGGAGGAGGAGGAGGTTATAGCAGCAGGGCTGACGATCTTAAGATAGACGAGCTGGAGCTTTCCTCGCGTGATCCGCGCACAGGAACGAGAAAGCAAGGCGCGTTTTTCTACGGAAGAATATTACTGCGCGGTCGTCATGCAATGCGTCGGGCGTGTTTGGCTGGTGGGAATCACCTACGTACGTCGTGCGAAGGGCGAAAAGAGGGCCGCACGCAGCGGCGGCGCCCCACCACCCCGCCAATCGTCGGACGCCAGCAGCCCGAGGCTCGGCGGCGGGGTTCGTTGCTGTTGCCGGTGCGATGATGCTGCGGTTTCTTCCGGCCTGCCTGCCCGTTGCCGTCCGCACCGACGCTGACGCCGCCACCGATCTGATGATGTGCGGAATGCGGAAGTCGGACGGGTTGCAGGCACGGCATTTCCTCATTCTCGCCCTTTTCCCGTGACTGGACTTGCGAGCCACTCCCTCTTCGGGCAATCCGACCCAGACCGACCGAATCAGCCACCAACAACCTCCTCCCCTCCCCGCTCTTGAAACCTCCCATCAGTAGTAGTCCGCCCACCCACACCCCTTCTCTGGCAACGCACGCGGCGCGTGCATATCCTGAAACACACGCCGTTCTCCTGTTTCAGACGGACGCCTGCTTGCTTGCTGCAGGAACTCCCGAAAAGCCCGAGCCCTTTCGACCAGGCACGCAAAATATTCCCGCCAACCGGAAGTCCCGTCCAAAGCCAAGCAAGCAGCGCTATCTACATACGCACCACGGCTTGCTCCGGCGTATGCACAGTACATGCAGCATCCCCAATGAATGACGACGACAACGACGACAACTTCGACGACGGAAGAGGTAGCGGGGGCAGCGGGGACTTCAGCGCCGACTTCCAGCTTCCCCTGCCGCCGCTTGCTTCGGCCGACGTCGAGTTCCTCCGCGCCGTTGCTGCGAGAGCAACGGGTTGTTCTTTCTCCGATGAGAAGAGGCAGCAGCCGCCGCTCCGGAGGCTGATTGCGGCGTATGATGCCGAGGCCAAGGCGCGTGGGATGCAGCGTGGGCTGGCGCCTGTTTATCAGGGCTATCTGCTGCGGATGGCTGATGGAGTGAGCGTGGATGAGCTGGTTGGTGGGCACGACGGGGATGCAGGTACGAAAGAGAAGAAGAGGAAGCTGTTTGGGAAGTTATAGGGAGTAGGAGTTATATTTTCGGGCGGAGTAGTCTCCGGTCACTTTGGGATATCGCTTCCTCTCTGCTTTGTGATGCGAGTAGAGAAGGCGGTCTACAGCTGGAGCAATATCACGTTTCTTCTTCTAGTAGTTTTTGGTGTCTTTATCTCACGAAAGGGCCTCGGTGTGATATCATTGAATTCCTTCCTTCTTTTTGCCCGTTTAGCCGTGCATATTGCTCTGCTGTTCATGAAATCATTTGCCTGATCCGGCCCTCGGTATGCCCAATCCAACGCTAACGCTTTTTTCCTGATCGTTGATTTCTTAGTAGTCGTCACCCCTACTGATGATCTCCTTGCAAGTTGGGCGGAGCAGGATAGTCTACAGATCCAATCAGTTTCTGTGTCAAAAGCACCGACCAGAGCAAATGGGGATACTTACGTGCTCATACTGTGCGGTGTACGAGCCCTTGACATCAACGAGCGGAGGGTAAGCCTCGACGATACCGCTGGAGACGAGGTTGTTGAGGCCAAGAAGGTACTTGTCATGGCCCAGACGGTCCAAGTACCGCCTGCAGAAAGGCAAGGTGCCGAAGTTCTTGGTAATGGAGTTGAGCAGTGTCTTCGCCGATGAGACGCGCAGCGCCACCTTAGGAGCATCGACACGCTTGGCGTAATGCGAGACTTCCATCTGCAGAGTCGACTAGTTTCAGCCATCTTGATAGAAATGTCACAGGCAGGTGGGAAAGCACTCACGTCATCCCGGACGTAGCCCTTGCCGGTACTACCGAAGGTCTCGATGGCGAAGGTTTCACCCTCCTCCATCTTGGTCTGGTCCGAGCCCTTGACGATGGGCACGCTCTTGCCGCCGTGGATCTCAAACTGGTTGATGTTGTGGCCGTTGAGGTTGCGGATGCACTTGACCTGGTGAGTCTCGCCGTTGAGCTCGACCTCGTAGCTCTCCATGACCTCCTGGATGGCGGCGCCAATGTCAGACATGCGGACGTCGATGCCGGCTTCCTAGCCTACAGTTAGTCAGTGGTTTCCACAACGCCGTACCGAGAACACTTGCCTTAACGCCGGTGTTGGTCGCATCCTTGACGGCCGCGAGCAGATTGTCATACTTGGGGTCAAAGGCCACAGTGAAGGCGCTGTCGACTATCCTGCCGTTGAGCTGGACACCAAAGTCGACCTTCATGACATCCTCGTGCTGCAGGACGATCTTGTTACCCGCATTGGGGGTGTAGTGGGCGGCGCAGTGGTTCAAGCTGAGACCGGTGGGGAAACCCATGCCGCCCTTGAGGTTGTCTCCCTCCTCGAGACCCATGTGGCCGGTGAGGTGGCGCACGCCGTCCTCGATGCCCTCGGCAATCTCGGTGAGGGTCATGCCGGGCTTGATGGTCTTTTGGGCCCACTGGCGCACCTGGCGGTGCACCTCGGCGCCCTGGCGGTACTCGTTGAGGAAGTCATTGTTCATGCGATCGAGGTGGCGCTTCTCCTCGCTGGTGGTGCGGTACGTGTTCTCGTCGCGGTACTCCTCGATCTGGCCCTCGGGATACTGGCCGCTGGGGAACAGCTGCGAGACGGGCACGCGCGGCGGGTCCGACTGTTTGGAAGCGCCTCCAGCGCCGCCCTTCTTCTTCTTCTTCTTCGGCTTCTTCTTCTTCTTTTTCGCGGCTGCGGGCGTGGAAACGTCAGGAATATGCGCGGACGGATGGCGGGGCAGGGCGGGGCAAGGGCTAGGGGCAGCGCGGACCTCCAGTAGCAGCAGCGTCGGCGGGCGCATCCGCTTCCTCCTCAGAGTCGTCGTCTTCTGCGTCGCCGTTCGCGGGCGCGCCGTTGGCCGGGGTGCCGTCGGCGGCCTTGGCCTTGGCCTCCTCCACTACGTCATATTAGCCGAACGGGTGTCGCGTGGGGAAGCAGCAGTCGCGAGCAGCGTACGCTTGAGGTCTTTGATTCCTTCTGTCGCTGCCGCAGCCATCTTGTCTGGTGGGAGAGAGCGAGGTTGGTCTGGCGGCAGTGGGGCATCCAAGGTTAAGAGGCGAGCAGCACATCTTGATACGGCCCGTGCGGCACGGCGTTCGAGCGGACTTCCGGCGTCCGAGTGCGCGGTAAGGCTGAGCATCCTCGGCGCCCGCGTTCTTTACATCGTGCCGGACATCGGTCGGCGTGCCGGAGCGAACGGACGCTGCATTCGTCATGCGCCCGGCAACGGACTGTCCATCTCCATGGAGCTGCGCGGGTCTTCCTCAAGCACTGCGCGACAGGCCGAGCCGCGGCTAAATAAGTGGCAGCATGTCTGCTCCACGGTATGGAGTGCCCGTAGAGATGTCGAGACAGGTCTATGGCAATTCCAAGGCTATAGTCGGATACTCAATACATGTCTTGCACTGTGTATCATATCGAACGCGAGATGAATTTATCCTTGTGCGAGCCTTCGAACGCCGGAGGAGAGAAGCGCTCTGGACGAGCGGCAACCACTAAACCGGCGCGCGGGAGGGTCTGTCCACTCGTGCACTTCCGCTGTCGGAGACGTCATCATGCACTACATCCACGCCCGCCTTCAACACCCTCCCCAAGCCGCCCTCACCTCCCCGCGAACACGGAAATGAGGCATGCCACGCCTCGCGCTGTCTCCGCGAACCCCGTCGCTGCTGGCCTGGCGCCCGCAACGCCCGCAATGGGCTGCTGCCGGCACTTCTAGCACGCGCAGCAGCAGCACGCGCCGCCAATTCCACGCCTCCGCCGCCCGTCGTGACAACGCCGACTTCCAGAACCACTACGAGACGCTAGAGCTACCCTACACCGCCTCCGCAGCCGAGATCAAACGGTACGCATCACCACCCCCATCCACCCAACTGACTCCCTCTCGCGCCACTCCCTCCTACCCACCCATCTTCCCCACCACCACCACCCCCACCAACTAACGCCACCCCCCACCCCCCAGCCAATTCTACACCCTCTCCAAACGCCACCACCCCGACCGCAACAAAGGCGACCCCACCTCCTCCTCCCGCTTCGTCCGCATCAGCGAAGCCTACCACATCCTCGGCACCCCCGAAAAGCGCACCCGCTACGACCGCGACCTCGCCCGCGCCCAAGGCCGCTCTACTTCTCCAACACACCACCACCCCTCCTCCTACGCCGGTCCCGCAGGTTCGCGCCCTGCTTCCGGGTTGAGTAGGCGACGGACGCAGTTCCGAGGGCCGCCGCCGTCGTTTTATCGGAATGGGGCTTGGGGTGCGTATGGGGCGAAGAGGGCGGCGAATGCGCCGGGGGGTGGCGGAGGAGGGGCTGATGCGGCGGAAGGAGAAGGGTATGGGTATGGGGCAGGAGGAGGAGGGGGGGGGGAAGCAGCGTTCGGGCAGTCGGCGTGGTCGTCGTCCAGCGCCGGGGGCGCGAACACGTATACCGGGGCTTTTGCGCCGGGCGGGGGGTTTGGGCCCGGGCAGGCGGAGAGGGGGTGGGATGGGAATATTCCGCATTGGGATAGGGCGGGGCATCGGCGGACGCAGGAGGGGATTGCGGCGAGGTTTAGTAGGAAGGCGAGGGCGCAGGGGTTGAGTAGTCAGGAGATGATGAATGATGGGGGGGCGTGGAGCTTCTTGTTTAGTTTTTTGGTGGTGAGCGGGGCGATTGCCGTGGTGGCGAGTGTACCGAGTTTGTTCAACAATAAGAGGAAGGAGAAGGTGCCGGGGAAGAGTTGACGGTACGTATATATATATCTCCATGGACGACGGCCTGGCGGCTGTAGAGCCGTCTCTTTCTCGCGATGGAAAGACAGGGCAGACCTTGTATTCTACGAACTGGAAATGGGATTACAGGGCATTGGGAAAGGCGAAGACCTAGGCATGATAGATTGGTGGCGTTTTCTGTTCTGTAGCATTTGTCCTGTTCACTATCATTTTCATCACCATGATTCACATCCGAACCATCTTGTTGATTCGTTCCGCGCATGCTCTAGCAGTATTTAACACCTCTGACAAAGAAAGCTAAAGCTACAAGGAAAGAAATTCCGTCCCCTTTCTAGGTCTCCATCCGCATATCCTTTTAGTCCGTTTAACCCTCGAAGGTGAAGCTGGCGCCAATCTACACAGAATCGTCAGTTAAACTTTCTCCGTACCATTCGACGCCGCTTATAGGCAATCCTACCTTGTGGCCAGCCTCGTTGAGCTTCTGGGTGTCGAGAGAGGCACCGATGCCGAAGGTGAAGCCCTGGTTGATCTTGGTGTTGTAGGCAAGGGAAGCAATGCCGCGGTCGTTGATCTTGGCCTGTTTTCAAGATACGCTGTTAAGCAACTGTTCCCGCTCGAAAAGCTACCGCGCAAAAGACTCACCTTGGCGAAGGAAAGGGGGTCGAGCTTGTACTTGCTGGCGAGCTCGATGCCGACGGCGGAGCCGGCCTTGGCGTCCCAGGAGGCCTTAGCACCGGTCTCGACGGCGGCGTTGACCTTCTGGTAGTAGGAGGCGGTGAAGACGTTGAGGTTGTTGGTGGCGGTGATGGCGGCGCTGTAGAGCGGGGTCTGGTAGCCAACGGCGGCCGAGTAGCGGGTGATGGCGGCCTTCTGGACGTCGTAGCCAGCCTCGCCACCGACGAGGAAGCCCTCGTGGCCGACGACACCGTCGACGACAGCCGTCAGGTTGCCGGCGGCCGAGTAGTCGAAGAAGGCGCGGGTCTGGAAGGCGGGCTGCTTGAAGGTCAGGTTGAGCTTCTGGCCCTTGTTGCCCGAGCTCGGCGCGAAGACCGAGGACAGCTCCGCCTTCAGGCCCTTGGTGAAGGTGTTGTCCAGCTCGACCTTGGTGTTGAGGACGTTGGCCGTGTTCCAGGACTCGGTGACGGTGATGCCTGTGTTGGTCGAGATACGCATTAGCCGCACAATGTCCAGCCCATGGCCCTGCGGCGGGCCTGGCACCCCAAGCAGAACGAAGTCGCAGCTGAAGCCGTTTCTCTTCCTGATGGGTGCCACTAATGAAAGGTGTCGGATTGATATACCGTTAGAGAGAGCCTTCTTTCCCTCGACCTGTGATGCGCGCACGCGCGGTCAGCAGCGGCTCTGGGCGCGCGGGGATGCGGCGAGACTTACGGAGCCATTGATAGGGCCGTCGTGGGCGGAGGTGCCCTTGGTGGTGACGGCGACGCCGTTGGGGGACTTGAGCTTGACCTCAAGGACCGCTGTCGCAGCGCGTCAGTAGGGAGCGCAACACAGGACGAGGGCGGCGCGACGGCGTACCGGCAGCGGCGTGGTAGAAGTCCTTGTTCAGGAGCTGCGGCACGGAGGTCAGTGGGCGCGAAGCAGGCGGGCGGCGTCAATTGCGCAAACGGCGCGCAGCAATGCGGACGTACGTCGTTGGCCGCCTTGGGAATGTCGCTGAAGGCCGGGACGGACATGATGGCGGTTATGCGGGAGGAGGACGGAGGGAGTGGAATCTGCAGCGAGGGCGTCAGAGCAGCGGCGCGATGGGATGCGGTGGTGCAGCCCTACAGATGATGTGCTTGGGCTGGGAGGTTGCGCTGGGAGAGTCAGTTCGCAGCAGGCGAAAACAAAAGAGAGCTGGGGTCCGCCCACGTCGGCAACTAACGCGGAGCAAATCGGGGCCACGTGCCCGCGCCCTCATGCACGCACTGGCTCCTCGCGGCGAGCAGCCCGGCCTCTGCGTCTTTCTGTTGGGGTTCCCTGCGTATCATCGCCCCGTCAGCGCCTGCTCATTGGCCGCCGCTCCGTCATGCGCTGTCTCTCACCAGCACCGAAGAAGCAGAGCTTCACGATGCTCCCTCTGCGCTCCTTTCTCTGGCTGGCGCGGCTCCGACGAAGCTATGACTCCTCGTCCGACCCACTCGGTCATGCTGCTGTCAATAGCACAGCTTCCTCCTTTTAGCCAAGAGCAGCACGCTCAGGAGAGCGCCCCATGTCGTAAGATCGAACTGCTGAAACATTGCTCCTGAGGTTTTGTCGATTCGTGGTTCTTAGCTGGCGTATGGTCAAGGGCTTCGATGGCGGAGCGACGGACAGCGACGACTTGTGCATCATGTACTATGTTCGACTTATCTTAACAGTAACCACCTCCCCACCCCGATTTGGGCACCGATCCATTGGCCAGGTGAGACTTATGCGGCCACGCCCGAGCAGTTTGACGTCTATTGTCAACAATGAGCTTGCACCAAACGAAAAAAGAAAGGAAAGAAAAGACAAGAAGTCAACGTCATTCACCTAATGCTTCTCCTTGTTCTAGCTCTCCTCTCCGTCCTCTTCCTTGTACAAAGGTAGAGCATCCTTGACATCCTTACTCCAAATCTCCCTCAAATTCTCGTCCCACTTATCGCCGTACTCTTCCCGCAGCTCGGCCCTGACCCAATTGAGGAGATATCTCAAGACGACGTTTCGGACGCGATATGTGATCTCGTCCGTGTGGTACTTCTCCGGGATATTGAGATGCTCCCGTCGCAGCGTCATGTAAATGGGCACCCGAGCATCGAGGTCCTTCTTGTACACGAGTCTGGCGTAGTAAGTGACTTCCTCCGTTGGGGTTGATTGCTCAGTATTGATGAGAACGAGGTGCTCTATCTCCAGAGTACCCCCGGGGTAGAGGTATTGGGCTCCGCCTTTTTCCCGGCGAAGGTGTGGTGAGCTAATGCTGTCTTGGAGGGCGGTCAGTGGAAGACTCTTACTGAGGATTTCCTTTTCCCAACGCTGGCAGTTGAGCTTCTCTGCCTCCTCGTTCCCCGGTGCCGGAATGAGCAATTTCCAAGAGGGCTCCCGGCGGAAGATACTACTTGAAATTAAGGTATGTGGTTTTGCGTCTCTTTTCATGTAGACTTACTCAAAGGTCAATGATTGGCAAAGCTCCCGAAAGGTAGTATCAGTCTTCTTCTTGCTGCGCTTAGACTTCCTCTTGGTGCCTTCAGGCTTGTTCTCAATGGCCGGGAGCTCCTTCTCGGTGGCCGCGCACTTCTTCTCGAAGGAGACAGGCTCTATTTCGTCAACCATGACGGAAGGTTCAAATGGAAGAAAACTAATGAGAAGAGAAGCTGGACAGATGGGGGGAGAGACTCATGTCTCTTCTAATAAATGCTACTGATGTGTATTTCATCACATTTTAGCGCGTTTCTCATTATGGTATCTCCTATCCTAAAAAAGCAGGCCTCTACGGTTCTTACTATTTTGGGAAGTCTAGTCCCATGGTTGACTTGCAGAGCAAGTGACCAGAAGGAGCATAAAGCAGACCGCAAAGAATTAAATATTTCGCTCCTTCTTAGTCACTAAGCATTATTAAGACTACCAAGAATTTGAGTGCGCGAATCTCATCGAACCCAAGGTTGGCAAAATAGCTCCACAAATTGAATAAAGATCTCAGCGTTAGACTTTAGTAGATGATTCCAAGACCGAGCCTCCTACGTCCGAATCATGTGCTCACGGATATCTCTTCTGTATTCACGCTGGAGGGCTTCAAACAGTCTGTGATGAGGACATTCGAGCAGAAACGCTTGTATCGCCATGGAGGCTCGTCCGATTGTTCGTTGTTTCTCCTAAATGACAGCCACTCCGAATCCACACTTATAGTGACTCCCCGCAGACAGACGAAGCAGACTCCAGCCCCTCTGATATTCTTTCTTTCATAGATGACCAAATCCGATAGTATGCAGTCCACAGGATTACTCTGAGGGTGGCGGAGGTAGAGATCGTCAGGATTTTAGTCGGAGGACATCTTCTCAAAAATACCCAAGAAGCGGGAGTCGGCGCTATCGCAGTTTTCGAAGACAATCCATATTTCGCCCCCGGGGGTATTCAACCCTGACAAGAGCTGCCTGAACGAGAAGTCATATTCAGCATTCTGCCTCCCGAGCATTGCCTGGTTGGAAATACCCACTTGAGTATATCTTTTCTAACCCCTCTCCCAACGCGCGAATTATCGCAATCTGACCCGCATTGCATTCTCAATATTCTGGAAGATCTAGGTAAGAGAACAATTAGCTTACTGGTCCATGAAAAACCTTGACTCGTGATCTAGTCTTTCATCGGCCATTTTTCCTGGCTCCGAAGTTGTTGGCAAGTACATGATTCTATTGATCGCATCCCATAGTGGTAGTATTGTTTTGGCCGATGCCATCCTTTACTTGAAACCAGGATCATGCCGATTTTGTTTCTCGAACGACATATCCCATTGCAGGAAGCCGTGAGAAAGCCTGAGTTTATCACCCTAAGACCGTAAATGCCGAGGGCTCGGCATTGCCGGCCCATGTTTCGGAGGAGAATATTGCTTAGGTTGAACCATGGTTAGTCCTATCACAGCCGCTTAATACCGAATCACTGAATGAATGCTCTTAGCCAGTGTTGACAGCGAGATGCATTGTTCACGATCTGCAACTGCAAAGTCTGCCTGTGTTATGCGAAGTCGAGGTATTCACTGGACATAGCAAATAGCGGAGATCTACTCCAATGTCCAAGTCAATGCTTCTGTCACCTTTGGCACAAGCGCAAGCACTTGTCCTACCAACCCTTATGCCGTACAGAACAGAGTGGCTTGCTCAAAATATGCTGCTTTCTAAGAGATCAAGTGACCGAGCTTGGGTAGTGTACTCCTAGATGGCTAGACAGTGAATTGGGACAGGGATCCATTGGGCTTTAGTAATATCAAAGAAAGAATACTGGGTCGTCTGACCTCTCAACGAATATCCGTGCCTCGTGCGGTTCAGGTAAGGAATTATGGCGCTCTAGTGAGCCATTCGATTGCGTTTAGTCTACGAACAGTCCTATAACGCGATGAACCATGGTCCTTTTGAGTAAAGCAGCAGCCAGAAACCATCCCATGGCGCATTTTATTGACCCTGAACCGAGATAGACCCTTAACACCGTCGCTTATGATGCGAATCGAGTTCCCAACGCCCAGCAAAGCAATGCATCGTTCATTCATTAGCCCGACAAACCACGGCGTCGCTCAATTGCCGCTAGGGCCATTCTTCTTGGTATAGTTTGGCATCTTCTCGTAGGCGTTCGGGCTCCTCTTTCGCGCTCGGCCGCTTCCCTTCTTGGGGCCGCCACTGCCGCTGCCGTGGTGGTGGTGATGTGGTCGGCCGCGTCCGCTGTTCGCGGGGCGCGCAGTGCTGTTGTCGGGCTCGCTATCGCACTCGCTGTCGTCGGAGGAGTCGTCGTCGGACGAGGACTCGTCAGAGGATTCGCCGAACTCGCGTTGCTTGTGGTAGATGCAGCACACTGCGGGGGAATCGGTTAGCCTGGTCCTTCCTTTGCGGCATGTGTGGCCATGGGTGGGTGCGGCGTACCTTTGGACGACTTCTTGCCCATGCCTTCATTGTCGACGACGTCCTCGGCCCATTGGATGTGGCGGCGCTGCACCGGCTCGGCGCGCAGGCGCAGGGTGCCTGAGGGCAGGCTCAGCGCCGGGCCGGACTCGGTGGTGACGATTGAGCTGCTCGAGGCCGAGGATTCGGCGGTGCGCAAGGCAGGAGCAAGCGGGGGGTTGGCCATGGTGAGGTGGTGGAAGGGGAGCGATCAAGGGTTGCGCAGAGGAGGCGAGAGGCGAAAGAGGCGCGGGAGAGGTGCGGAATCGGGAGAGGGCCAGTGGTGGGCGGCTCTGATATGCAGGCGTGGGCGCGCGTGCTATTGGAGAGGTTGGCGAAGGGAGCGCGCTGGATATGTACGTCTTCGTTGTCTCGTGATGATTTGCTTAACGGCGCGGCCAAGGGAGGTGATGGGCATGCGCCTGCTTAGCGCCGCGGCCTTGGCCCCAGCGAAGCTTCCGGCGGCGTGCGTCTGGCGCAGCCGACGTCATACCGCCTTTCGCAGTAATTTGATATCCGCGGCATTGACGGCCTGACGTCTATTTGAAAGCTTCCACGGCGCGTGAAACCGTGCGTGATTCACCCGCCCGTGGTTGCAGGGGCGCCATCTGGATCGCAGCCCGGAGACCCTGGAATTGACACGCCAAAGGGTCTCCGGCCTTCGATCGCGATCGCGATTAGATACCTCCTCCCTGCAGCGCGCTACCTCCTGCCAGCTAGAAGAACGCGCCATCTGCCGCTGGCCAGCGGATCTCTCCAGAGTGCACACGTGCCCTTGTGCGCCCAAGCCCGTTTCGAAGTTGTGATGAAAGCCCAGGGCGGTGGGGTCCCGCTGATAGCCCGTGGCCGTCTTTGTATGCCTCACAAAACCGCATCATGATGTCACGTCAAAGTCAAAAGTACAGCTACCAGGTCGTCGAGGGACATCATCCTTCAATGTTCTCTATAGCATGATTGCCTGCCAATCAACCCGGTGTTCAGTTATAAGTAGCAGATGTGTTACATGCAAGTACCGCTTGTGCACAAGCGGGTGCTCGACGGGTTTACTGTGATGGCAGTGCCACGTCAATCAGCTTCGCACGATAAGCACGCTTGAGAGGGTCTCTGCCATCTCGAATTGGGCCGTCACGGAGCCACGTTGTACACGTAGGACTCCTCTGTGGCAGAATTGAACCAAGATCTTCGACTGCTGATCACAGCGTGAAAGCGCATTCATCACGGATCCGGACGTGAAGGATTCAGATCCACGACACGACGTAGCGTCTTTGCGCCGGACTCCACGCGTATAAAGGCTTGAGCTCCCGGCGTTGCGAATCACCGGGCCGCGCCTCGACAGTTTGATTGACTTTCGTCCTATAGGAGTATACCGCATCGTGACTGAAGTGTTGGCATTGCGGCGCATTGGCTGACAAACACAACGCAATAGATGTATAGACACATCTTGCTGTCGAATGTGTCTTGCAGCATCCGCGGGTGCGGAGACATGTGCTCTGGACGCGTCTCCGAAGTCTCATGACATGCGTGGCACAGCAACGACGGCAAGGCTTGTTGCTCGTGATGGACACTTTGCGGACGAACCGAATCAACGACGCGATGCTTATGTGTTTCTTGGTCAGCCACGCAAATGTGCCTGAGGAATTGGAAATACCCCGCGCAGGCCCATGCGCCATCACCAGGCCTGCAGTTGCGACTGCTGTTGTATAGGACCTATCGCACATCCAGAGCCGCGGGGCGCCGGCGACGAGTCTGGGCGAGCGACGGGCAGGCGGCGCTCGGATTTATTGGGCAGCGCCGGCGGTGACCGTGAAGCAAATAAGATGGCTGGCGATGGGAGTGGAGCTGCGCAGCAAATCTTGTAGCTCAGCTGGCAGCAGCGTCCGCTCGGATAATTGTAAACCCTCAAACCGCAGCCGTCCCGCCGCGTGAAGCAGACGTGCCGCTGCTGCACGTCCTCTTATCCGCCGTCGCCTTTTCGCGTGCATCTGCCTCCTTCTGTTCGCCACGTCGAGCCCTTGCCTTCCGCTCGCACCGCCTGCGCCCGTTGCCGCCTCCCTTTCCACACGCTTCGCGCGCTCTCTCCAGGCAGCCTGTGCGCCCGCGCGACCAACTTGCCCCGCCATCTATCGCGTTACGTGCCGCGCCGAGCAAACCTACCTCACCCTCACCACCGCGCATGACCACGACGGCCCGGCATTGAGCGCGCGCCTTCCCACACACCCGTCCTAGTCGCCTCTGGTCTAAATCGAGCCGCGTCTTCCCAGTCCAGCTCTCAAGATGTCCATGTCAATCGAGGAGCTGGACGCTACCGTCCGCGCCTTCTACGAGGGCCGAGGCGAGACTGTACGTCCACCGACGCGTCCAACTTTCTGCGAACTGGGCTCGAGCTGACATGCCTCTCTATACAGCAAAAGCAAGCCCAGGCCACACTGAACCAGGTACGCCCGCGCCTCCACACGCTTCCCACCTTCGCTGACGTTTACTGATTCGGCGTGCAGTTCAAAGAGAACCCGGACGCATGGCTGCTGGTCGATAAGATATTACAGGATGCCCAGTACCCGCAGACGAAGTGCAAGTATTCCGCTGCCGTTTGGCGACTGGTGAGGCTGACTGTTGGTAGACTTGGGCCTGCAGGTCCTGGACAACGTTATTATGACGCGGTGGAAGGTTCTGCCCAGGGATCAGTGCCAAGGTATGCGGTTCTGCGTCCACACGCTTCGCGTGCGCGTACTGACATGTTTAACCAGGTATCCGCAATTTCGTCGTCAACTTCATTATCCAGACCTCCAGCACCGAAGAAAGCCTCAGGAACCAGCGCACGCTCCTCAACAAGCTGAACCTCGTCCTTGTCTCCATTCTGAAGCAGGAATGGCCCCACAACTGGCCCACCTTCATCAACGAGATAATCTCCTCGTGCCACAGCAGCCTTCCCATTTGCGAGAACAACATGGTCATTCTCAGATTGCTTTCGGAAGAGGTCTTCGATTACTCCGCGGACCAGATGACCTCGACCAAGACGAAGGAGCTCAAGCAAAGCATGTGCGATGAGTTCACCTCCATCTACCAGCTTTGCTCCGAGGTTTTGAGGACTGCCGAGCAGGCAAGCCTTATCAAGTCAACTTTGGAGACATTATTGCGTTTCCTCAACTGGATTCCTCTTGGCTACATCTTCGAGACGCCTCCAAGTGGCGTCAGTCTCATCGAGACTCTTCGCAGTAGATTTTTGGAGGTCCCTGAGTTCCGCAACATCACCCTGAAGTGCCTGACGGAGATTGCGGGCTTGCACACGGAACCGGCGTACAACGAGAAGCTTGTCCAGATGTTCACCGAGACCCTCACGGAGATTTCCAAGATTATCCCGCTTTCTATGGATTTGAAGAGCACTTACGCGCAGAGCAACAGCAGGGATCAGGAGTTCGTCCAGAATTTGGCGTTGTTCCTTTGCAACTTCTTCTCGATGCACCTGAGCATCATCGAGAACCTCCCCAACCGCGATTTCCTCATCCACGGCCACTTTTACCTCATCCGCATCAGCCAGATTGACGACCGTGAGATTTTCAAGATCTGCTTGGAATATTGGACCAAGCTTGTTTCCGAACTGTACGATGAGATGCAACAGCTTCCCATTGGCGACATTAACCCTCTCATCAACATGGGCATCGGCGGCATGGCAAACGGTGGTGCACGCGACCCTGCTCTTCTTGCAAACTATCCTCTGCGCAAGCACAAGTACGCCGAGGTGCTCTCCAACTTGCGCCAGGTGATGATCGAAAAGATGGTCAGGCCCGAGGAAGTCCTGATCGTTGAGAACGACGAGGGCGAAATCGTTCGCGAGTTCGTCAAAGAGAGCGACACCATTCAACTGTACAAGTCGACCAGGGAATGCTTGGTCTTCCTGACGCACTTGGATGTCAACGATACGGAACAGATCATGTCCGAGAAGCTTGCCAGGCAAGTCGATGGTACGGAATGGTCTTGGGCCAACTGCAACACCCTTTGCTGGGCTATTGGTTCGATTTCCGGTGCCATGAACGAGGAGACTGAGAAGAGATTCTTGGTCACGGTTATCAAGGACTTGCTTGGCCTGACGGAGATGAAGCGCGGCAAGGACAACAAGGCTGTCGTTGCGTCCAACATCATGTACATTGTCGGCCAGTACCCCAGGTTCCTGAAGGCGCACTGGAAGTTCCTCAAGACTGTTGTCAACAAACTTTTCGAGTTCATGCACGAAACCCACGAAGGTGAGTTCGGACTTTCCCCTGTGAATACATAACAATAACGATTAACACTGCCCAGGTGTCCAGGACATGGCTTGCGATACCTTCATCAAGATCGCCAACAAATGCAGGCGCCACTTTGTGGCACTACAGCCCGGCGAGACGGAGCCCTTCATTGACGAGATTGTCCGGAACCTGCGTAAAATCACCATGGACCTCTCTCCTCAGCAGATCCACACTTTCTATGAGGCCTGCGGTTACATGATCAGCGCTCAGGGCCAGAAGAGTATCCAAGAACGTCTCATCCAGGAGCTCATGTCTCTACCTAACGCTGCTTGGGACTCCATCATCCAGTCGGCAAATCAGGACCCGAGCATTTTGCAGGATGGAGAGACGATCAAGATCATCGGCAACATCATGAAGACTAACGTTGCTGCGTGCACTTCGGTCGGCAGCTACTTTTATCCCCAGATCGGGCGCATCTACCTCGACATGCTTACCATGTACCGCGCTGCTAGCGGTCTGATCGACGAGGCTGTCCAGCGTGACGGCAACATTGCCACGAAGATGCCGAAGGTCCGCGGTCTTCGTACGATCAAGAAGGAAATCCTCAAGCTCATCAATACCTACGTGGAGAGGGCTGATGACCTGGAAATGGTCCACAACACGCTGGTCCCAGGCCTGCTGGAGGCCGTACTCCTCGACTACAAGCGCAATGTGCCTGACGCCCGTGAAGCTGAGGTGCTGAACGTCATGACGACCATTATTAACAAGCTACATGTACGTTGGAGACCCAATATCAGCCGATTCATGCAAATACATGTATTTGCTTTCTTCTGAGATGCAGGAAACCTCTTACTAACTTTTCACAGAGCTTGATGGAGGACCAGATCATGAACATCATGGACGCCGTCTTCGAGTGCACCCTTGACATGATCAACAAAGACTTTTCCGAGTACCCGGATCACCGTGTCGAGTTCTTCAAGCTCCTCCGCACGATCAACCTCCGCTGCTTCCCTGCACTCCTCAAGCTCGATGCGCGCTCCTTCAAGTTCGTCATCGATTCGTGCATGTGGGCCAGCAAGCACGACAACCGTGAGGTTGAGGGAGCTGGACTCATGATGTGCTTCGAGCTCGTCACGAATATGTCCGAGACTGACACGCAGACCTGCAACGCGTTCTTCCAGGGCTTCTACACTACCATCCTGCAGGATGTATTCTTCGTGCTTACGGACAGCGACCACAAGGCTGGCTTCAAGCACCAGTCAATCTTGCTCGCCAAGATGTTCTGGCTTGTCGAGTCCGGCAAGCTCGCAGGTCCGATTTACACTCCCGAGATGGCACCCGCCGGTACCTCGAACAGGGACTTCCTGAAGAACTTCACCGGCAACCTGCTGGCCAATGCTTTCCCCAACCTTCAAGCGTGAGTTTGCCCTGAGCGATGCTGTTTTGTCACGGTTCGGCTATTACTAACTTTGGCCAGCGTTCAAATCTCGAACTTCATCGACGGTCTGCTAGCGAACAACTCGGACCTGAACCGCTTCAAGCTCATCCTCCGTGACTTCCTCATCTCGCTGAAGGAGTTCGCAGGCGACAACGCCGAGCTCTTCGCGGAGGAGCGCGAGCAGGCTGCCAAGGCTGCCAAGGACCAGGAGCGTGAGAGAGCGATGAAGGTGGGTGGTCTGCTGAAGCCTTCGGAACTGGACGACGACGAGCTGTGACTTGACCAAGAGCTGGGTACGAACGTCGCCGTTCGAACACAGTTTGACCAATCCGCAAACACGTCAAGTGGCTCAAAGGTTCGGCCTGGCGATGCCGATCTGGACGGGTGGGACGCGTATGGCCTGTGAGCGAGCTTCTGGGGGGACGCCTAATTGCAGCGTTTGGCGTCTGGGGTCAATTTTCCATTTGCAAGCGAAGGGAAAGGATACCAGCTCTCTTTTGTTGTCGTTCAATAAAGTTCCAAGCAAAACAAGGCGGGAATTGCAGCCAGCGGTGGGGAGGCGCGGTGGTGGCTCAGTCCGGGGGAGTTTCTTTGTGGAAGAGCATGTGCGGGAAACGAAGCCCATAAAAATACAGATGAGAGAACCGTCTCAGGGGATGGGAAAGCGGGGGAGCTTCGTATAGATAGCTTGTCTAGTCCTCTCCGACGGCGGTTCAGAATTACGAAACAATCTCCGTTGCGAACGCGTGTGCGTGTGCCGTGAAGCCTCGGGTCTCGGGTATGCTTGCGATAAGGAGCCGAACGTGACTTCCAGGGCTGAAGCATTCATGCCCACGCCCGCAGGCGCAAGGGAGACTTCACGCGAGAGTCTCATCCCGTTCCACTGGGCGCAGGACCCGGCTACTTGATTGAGTCTCGCTATAGGGAGCAGCGCGGATCCCTGCCAACACAGGAGAGTTTGGGGGCGTCCCGGCAGAGCGGTCGGGGCAGGCACGCCTGTGCCGTGACGTCATGCCGTTCGCGAGGCGTTGCTTTTTCTGCGGCGACGTGGGCGACGAGAGGCCAGGCACGCCGCGCAGAGCGGCGGGCGAGGCGTGGTGTTTGTTCGCGCGGCGGCCGTGGTGCGCCGTAGACTGGGACCGGTTCGGGCATAGCGCGCTGCAGGCTTGGCCACGTTCTCGAGCGGCGGCCACTATTGGCTGACTTCATCACCGGCGCGCGCTCTGCTCTCTGGACGGCCGACATGGGCTCCAACGCTCCTGCTGCGAACATCCGCATTCTGAATTTTGCCTCTGCCGCGTGACTCTCGCCTGCGCGTCACCCTCGCCCGTCCAATAACCATGCAGTAACGAGTCACCAGAGATCAGAGGAAGACCCAGGCATAGACACCGACCAACCGTCTTCCGTTTTTGACTCCAGGCCCATCCGCTTCGGCGGCCAGCATCTCTCTCGTCCTCGGATTTGCCCCGCCGCCTCTCTTTGTCCCGCGTCTCTGCTGTGACAGACATCGGCATATCCGCGAGAAAGTCTATCTGCACCCTCCCGGCCCGTCCGCCCAGCCGCGGACTGAGCGCCGCGCCGCCGCCGCCCAGCAGAGCTGCGCAGCCCACTTGATATTCGTGCACCATGTGAGTCGTCCTCATCGCGCACGTACGACCGCCAGCCGCCAGCATCAACCCCGCCCTGCCCCAAAACGGAATGGTACTGATTCGCCGCCCTGCTTCAGGAAGTTCGGCAAGCACATCCAGAAGCGCCAGCTCGACTTCCCCGAGTACGCGGCGAGCTTCGTCGACTACAAGGCCCTCAAGAAGGTTTGCGACGCCCCAGCTTCTGTGTCCCTGTCCTCTGACCTAACGCTCTGCCCAGCTCATCAAGAAATTGAGCGCCACCCCGGTCATTCATGCACAAAATGAGCCTAGTCTGCTGGACCCACAGGCCTCCCTCCAGGCCAACAAGGCCACTTTCTTCTTCCGTCTCGAGCGAGAACTCGAGAAGGTCAACAAGCTCTACCTGCAGAAGGAGGCCGAGCTGAAGCTGCGATTGACCACCCTCCTAGAGAAGAAGAGATCGCTACAGTCACAGCCCATCCCCATCTCCAAGCTCTCATCGAAATACGTGATCCTAGAAGAGGCATTCCGCCTGTTCAGCAATGACCTCAACAAGCTGCAGCAGTTCGTCGAGATCAATGCCACGGCATTCTCAAAGATCCTCAAGAAGGTGCGCAATCACTCCCTGATGCCAGTCGCTGCATTTGCGCGCTCCGAGACCGAGGATTTTGATGACGACTGACTTCTATCCAGTGGGACAAAACATCCAAGGTTCGCCAGTGTACCCGCCCCCTCTCCATCCCCAAACTAACATAGCAAAGTCGCGTACGAAGGAGCTGTATATCTCGCGCGCCGTCGAGGCCCAGCCAGTCTTCAACAGGGACGTCATCAGCGAGCTTTCCGATCAGGCGACAACCAACCTGCTAGATTTTGCTGCGTGGGCTGAGGGTGAGCAGATGCAATATGCCACCTCAGTGCCATCCGAATTTCCCAACAGACTGCTCGATGCCGATACCGATGCCGACCCTCAAATCCTGCAGACCATCACATCTGGAAACATCTCCGGTGTTGAAG
This sequence comes from Neofusicoccum sp. Z40, assembly GCA_037356075.1. Lineage (NCBI taxonomy): Eukaryota > Fungi > Ascomycota > Dothideomycetes > Botryosphaeriales > Botryosphaeriaceae > Neofusicoccum > Neofusicoccum sp. Z40. The sequence goes on from JBAWJV010000004.1 coordinate 723,365, forward strand.
AGTGGATCAGCCGTGTCGTTCCTTTGCCCGATGCCAGAGATCGCATAACAAAGGCATTCCTTGCCACGGCCTACGATGCCCCCGAAGCCGCTCTCAAGGTCATGCTTGACACCAATCTTGTCGATCTCGATCAAGGCGACGATGTCAACGCAAGGAATTGCCTCCACAAGGCGGCGTTATCTGGCCGGTCGCTCGTGCTGAAGATTGGACTTGAAGGAAACGCCGATGTCAGGGCCTCCGATGTTTATGGGCGGATACCGCTTCACTATGCTTGTATGCACGGTCATGTGGGCATGATACAGGACCTTGTAACAGCAGCACCGGACACTGTTGATTGCAAGGATCACGACGGATTCACTCCTCTAATTCACAGCATCGTCCATAATCACCTCGCTTGCGTCCAAAGCCTCGTCCAGCACAATGCTCGCATCGACCCTATAGGAGAATCAGATCACATTCCTCTCAACCTTGCCTGCCAGCACGGTCTGCAGCCCATCGTCGAGCTCCTCCTCCAGGCAAACCCACAAATACTGCCAGATGCCGAAGGCTTGTATCCTCAACATCTTGTAGCGCGGTCTGGCAAGAACCCGCAAATATGTCTGTTGCTGCGAGGCTATGGCGCAAATTTGGACCAGCCCGACAGTCTCTATCAATGGACACCACTGTTTCATGCGGCAAGCGAAGGACATGTGGATTGCTTGAAAACACTCTTGGACTGCGGTGTCTCTGTGGGAGTCAAAGACGAGAAGGGTCTTACGGCAATGTACTACGCCACCTGGGAAGGTCATCTGGAGTGCATGAAGCTGTTGGCTTCTGTGATGGAGGATACCACAATGGCTCCACCGCCGAAGCCGGCACCTTCCATGCTTTCTGCTGGCCCTCCTCCATCAAGTACTCCACAGCCGATGGCCATGGAGGTAGATGGGATCCCCGATCTGTCTTTGCCTCCTCCCATTATCCCCATCCGCAGATACGGCCACAACTTCCTTGAGAACAAGACATTCGTTGTCATCAACTTTGGCGCATTGGACTCTGAGCCTATTCGATTCTACGAGGACAGCAAGTACCCGGCAGCACGCCTGACCATCGCGTCAAAGTCATCGGACTTGATCCCTCGGAACATTCTCCTCCCAATTTCTGAAGAGAATAAAGTCATTTCCTTCCAGGTCGACAATCTCGACACCTTCAGCATCGATTTTGATGTCTACCCCACGTTCGGAGCGAAGGTCATTGCAAGGACAGAAGCTTCCTCTACAGTTTTCAGGAACAAGGAAACCAGCTCAGGCTACTGCAACCTGGGCCTTTTCGACCCAAGGCTTCGGACAATAGGCCGTATCAAGTTCAAGTTCAACATCATCACGCCATTCTCTGGACCACCGCTAGAGATCATGCACTTTGCCACTTACTGGAAAGCCACAAGTCAATTCGACGAGTCTCCAAGTGCCCTCATCACCGGGTCAAGCCTATCTGGTGACTATGTAAGGCTTTTCGTGCAGATGACCTCCGACGGGGTACCGGTACTTTGTCCTCAATGGAAAGTCAAATACGGCCAGCTTCAAATCGCTGTCACTCACCTCACGTACGAAGAGTTTCTTTTCGTTGGAGCTGAGCTAGGCGGTGGTGAGCCAACACTGGTCGCTTTGTCAAACACTCCCTCAAACGATAGTAAGATCCTGATATCCATGTTCTCCTATGTCTCATTTAGCTAATTACCTGAAGTCTCCCGCCTCCACCAAATACTCGCCAACTCCTACGTGAGCCTGAAAGATGCTCTCGATCGCCTGCCCGTCGACGTCCGCATCGAACTGCACATACTCTATCCCAACCGCGTCGAAGAATCTACACTGAGACTTGGACCGACTCCGAACATAAATCAGTTCGCGGATACGTTGTTAAATATTGTCTTCGATCATGCTAGACAATTGCGTGCGCAATCAGAGACGACGGCAAGGTCCATTGTCTTCTCCAGCTTTAACGCAGATATGTGCACGGCGTTGAACTGGAAGCAGCCCAACTGTTTGTTTTCCCTATGTCCCTCGTGTGTGATGCGAGGATCTAACAATGGAACAGATCCAGTTCTGCTGGGCAACGAGCTTGGCGCGGACCCGACGGAAGCGCACGCAGATCCGCAGAAAGTACACAGCAGTGGGCGCACCACTATCTCGGTCAAGGAGGCAGTGCAGGTCGCACAGAACAACAACCTCATGGGCTTGGTCTGCAGTTCGCGTTTGCTGGTACGTTGGCTTGAACGTTCACTTCACATTCCCTTAATCATGCCTCCTGTCACTATTTCCTCCTCTCCGAAGAATGTATATCTGACGCAATTTCCAAACCGACAGGAATTGGCACCTGCACTCATCGAATCCATCAAAACGGCCGGCCTCGTCCTTATTGCGGACCTCTCAACGCAGCCATCCTCCTCCAGCTGGACTATGCCTGAGAGCATCGATGGATACTTCAAGGGCAACGGAGTGCTACGTTTCAACGAGACCGTCGACATCTAGATACGTTGCTCCCTTTCATCATTGTTCTTCACGATGGAGTACAAAGATTGGGAGTTCGTCGGGCGCTTGTGAGAATGACGCTTTCGTAATTCTTTAAAAAGTAGAAAATGAACACTGCTAAATTGGCTGCGTTTGGTTAGAGACCGAAAGAATTCGCTTTCTTTTCTATGCTTCTCTCGCTTCCGCTTCATTGTTATCTCTTTTCAGGATTTCGAAAAGGATTCGGCGGCAGGACCTCTGGCTGTCTATGCTCTTGTGCTGCGGTGTTCAAATTGAAAAGCCGGTCATAGAGCTGTTTCTTCTTTGTTTGAGAGATACCACCAAAATTGATCCATTCGGTTTTCACGGCTTTTCCGCAGTTTCTGTTATTCACCTCTCCTTGTCGTTGATTTCGGACATCAAAGGGATCAGGGGCGAATTGTATAAGTAGTGTTGATACGCAGCGATACTTAACGCAGCTCCTCTCGATCAGCTGTGACGTTACAGCACACCCGTCTTCAAAGCTGACGTCTTTAGGTTTTTCATCATACTCCGGCATCCCATTCTCATGCCGCATATGCTCCGCCCCTTCTGCAATCTCTCACCAAAGTGGCACTCCGCATCGACCGCTGCATTGAAAGCAGAAAATGACTGATGATGAATGTAAGCGGGATTGTCGAAGTGCGGCTGCAGACCTGCAGATCCTCTTTGCGCTGGCCGTTGCCCGTGAAAAGGATCTGGCACTCTGAACAGAACAGAACACTCAGGTCAACTGTGCTCAAGATGGAAGGGACATGAAGCTGTTGAGTACAAGGCGATGGACAGACAACTAAATGTCAACCGAGGCATGGCTCCGAACATCTCTGGGCAACACGAATTCACGGAAGAAGTTGAAAGTACATCACAAAGCAGAAGAGTTATTGGAAACCAGCGTACACAGTCTAAGTTGAGTAAGCATATGGAGAAAAGGGCATCCACGAGTAAACGAAAAGGAGACGCCCCAGAACCACTGCAAAATTCGGGATCATCCCAGTCTCATTTACGGCCAAAGTCCCTCGAATCATGCCTCTCGTTCTGGTGCAGCCCCCCTACTCCTCGACCCCGACTATAACCTCTCCACCACCCAAGAATACACCCAAACCGCCCATAAGCTCCTCCACCAAGACCCCCGCTTCCTCCTACTCCTCTCCAGCGTTCAGTACTGACGGGCTGAGCGACGTGCGGTAGCACTGTTGCGTATGCCGACTGCATGGCCTGGATGGTCCAGTTCCTAAAGAGTGCGGAGTTGTACACGCAGATCAAATCTTCTTCTCGGCGCAGAGACGACGAGATCGAGTGGTGGTGTTGAGTGCGGGGAGTGTGCCGTTTGTTCTTCGGTCGGATGGTGGTGAGAGAAGGTGGGTGCAAGAAGATGGGGAGAAGGGCAGGACCGGTAAGGATGATGGAAATGAAGGAGATGGAAATGGGAATGGTTAGAGGCTGGTTGGACAGTATTATGTAAAGGAGGCGATGGACGGAGGTGGAGAAGTGGAGACGTAGGGAGCTGGAGCTTAAGAAATTTGAAGTGTGGTGAGGAGAGCGGATGAAGATTTGGGATGCTTGAATTGGATTTGAAGGCGATTACCTTTCTGTTCCGAAGTATGGATGAGGTGGTTAGATGGTGTATTCTTCAGCTCAGCCAAAACTCGTTTTCTCCCGGCGTGAGTTCCTGGAGTCTCGGCTTAAAGCCTCGCTGTGTTTGAAATCGACGTTTGAGAGAGAGATCAAGGGCTCATGTCTACTATGCCTCGCTCCATTCACGCCGCCTAGGGGTGGAGCTTCCATCCGGGGGAGAGATTACGAGCAGACGACAGCGGAAGACACATTTGGTAGTAGGATCGCTACGCTGGATTACGTAGAGCGTCTAATTATGCCTGTATATAGCGCAGAATGTAATATGTAATACACAATATGCAATACGTATTCCTCACCATATTAAATGCGATTTCCACTTATATATATGTATTCTACGTATGTAAAGCGGTGAAACCCACTATATAGAATGTAAAATAGATAATATATATGTAAATGGCCACTGTAAAACACATATGAATTTGTATGTAATTTACAGTCGTGATGTGACCGTAGTGTCTGGCAAGCCAGAAGAGCATTTGCCCGTTGTTCTCATCAACCTTCGATGGACAAGGCAATCGCGAGACTTGGGGAAGGTGCAAAGGGTCTCGATAAGCACCTCCGCCGCGGAGTTTGCATGACTCGCGCCCCTCTAAACTCCGCCAACATTTTGACAGCTGTAACCCCCGAACACCCTCACCTCTACACCTTCCTCCTCGCCCTCAACCCTCCCGCCGACAATGCATTGAGCGCGCACGCCTTTCAACCCCACCGCCCAGCACCCACGACCATGTCGACAACCGCAACCACCCCACCCCCGCCGCCCTCCCTCCTCCTCCTCAACGGCCTCCTCATCCTCGCCCTCCTCTCAATCCCCTTCCTCGCCCTCCGCATCCTCTTCCTCCTCCCGCCTCTCCGCCCGCCCCCTCCCCCGCGCAAACGCCCCGGAAGCCCCGCCACCACGGACTCGCCGAACAATCCGCCTCCATCGCCCTTCGCACCCGCCGCACCCGCCGTCGCCAATGGCCCCCCCACGCGCCTCCTCGTCGTCCTCGGCAGCGGCGGCCACACCGCCGAAATGATGGCCATGCTGCACAAGCTCGACAAGCAAACCTTCCTCCGCAGCTGGTCGCAGCGGACGTACGTCGTCAGCGAAGGCGACGGGCTGAGCGCGGAGCGAGCCTACGAGTTTGAGGAGAGTCTGCTGCGTTCCGCACAGCGGGGGGACCGCACGGTGGCATCGCAGGAGAAGGGGGAGAAGGGGGAGAGGGGGGAGAGGGGGGAGAGGGAAACCTCCTACACCATCCACCTCGTCCCGCGCGCCCGCCGCATCCACCAATCCCTCCTCACGACCCCCCTCTCCTCTCTCCGCTGCCTCTTCTCCTGCTTCAGCATCGTCCGGTCCCCGCATCCGCCCGATCTGATCTTGACGAATGGGCCGGGCACGGCCGTTGTCGTGGTGTTGGCGGCGCTGCTGCTGCGGCTGGCGGACGTGGGGGATGGAGCGGGCACGAGCCGCGTGCGGACGGTGTATGTGGAGAGTTGGGCAAGGGTGACGGGGCTGAGTCTGAGTGGGAGGTTGTTGTTGAGGGTTGTGGATCGGTTTTTGGTGCAGTGGGAGGGGTTGGTGGGGAGGACTGGGGGGAGGGGGGAGTATTTGGGGGTGCTTGTGTGAGTGGGTGTGTGTGTGCTTGTCACGGATTTGCTACTGGGAGGATTCTGCGTCGTTTCTGGCTGGATGTAATATTTTTGATACCTGATGGCTTCAAGGCTATGAAGAAGAGAGAGGGAAAGGGAAAGAACAGAAAGAGAAGGGCAGAAAGCACGCCAAGGCTAAGCATTGCACGTACCCAGGGGAATGAGACGTCTCTCTAATTCCTTCGTGCATGCGATCTCAAGCTGAGGGTATACTAAAAAATACAATATTACGCAAACCAAACAGAAGCCGCCCGCTATTCCGTACCGTGGAGAGCCATGCAAAAGAGCAAAAGAAGAAAGAACCAGACTACGCCATTACCAAGACCCTGATGCTGTGAAGCCGAAGAACAAAACTCCCCTCTGAGCGCATCTCACTGCTCTCTGGTTTGGCGTGCGGATGACGAACACTTGCCCGAACAGCCAACACCCACTCACGCACTTCCACCACCCTCCCCACCAAACACCCCCCTCACCCACCCCCACGCAAACGCACACCCCAGTATCGCAAACGGCGCAGCCACCAACCCGGCCGCCCACGGCTCAAACGGCACCTCCCACACCTCATCGATCCAACCCTTCCCCTGCTCGCGCTCCTCGGCACGCTGCCGCTGCACCTCCTCCGGCTCGTCGCGGATCGAGAAAACGGTGTCGAACATGGCCTCGAGACCCGTGTCGACCGGGTCCTGCGGGCGGAGCTTGAACTTCGGCTCCGCGAACTCCATCTCGATGCGGCGCTTCTGCAGCTGGTGCGGCGTCATGTTGTTGAGGCGCCATTCGGTGTCGGCGGTGCTGGCGGTTTCGTCGGGGTTGGGGTTGGCTTGGGCGGTGGAGCCCATGAGTTTGCTGAAGAAGTCTTTTTGTTTGGAGAGGGGGGTCTTCTTGAAGATGGGTTGGTTGGGTGGGTTACGGAGTTTGTGGGCGGGGGCGATGGGAGCGGGAGGGAGAGTGCCGCGGAAGGGCGAGGGTTCGTTTTTGGAGGCGTTGACGAGTTGATGGAGTTGCTGGGCTTGTCGTTGGGTAGCGGGGTTGTTGCGCGGGCGCAGGTCGTAGAAGGTGGTCTGTGAAGGCCTCGTAGGGGTCCATTCCATCGTGTCTTCGTCTTGGTCGTACGGTCGTGTCGTAGCTTCAGTCGTAAAGGCTGTGTAGCGTGTTGAGAATGAAGGAGAGGGAGAGGGAGGTTCGTCGTGCATTTGGAGAGGCTGGGCAAGGTTGTTGATCGGGAAAGGCTTGACGTAGGCTGGTGACTGAGAGTTGAAGGCCTGGGTCGGGGCGGGATTGTTGTAGAGAGCATTTGCTTTCTCGGGGCTTTCATCCAATGGATCTTCCAGCAAAGGCTCCTGCGTCTCCTTGAAGGAGAATCGAGGCTTCTCGTCGACCTGGACAACGACTGAGGAATAAATCGCGGACTGTTTCCATGTTAGCATCGTCCATGACGTTCTAGCAGACGCAAACTTACGCCAATCAGCAGGAAGACCATGAGGAGATGTGCACCCCGATAGGCCTGCATGGGAAGCTTGCTGCTCGCCGGGTCCTGCAATACCCAGAAAGTTCCACCTCTTACCACGACCATCAACACCTGTACGATGAGATGATCCTTCAAACCCAGGAGCCTACCGCCCGACCATCCCTTGACTTTCTTGCTCAGCTTGTTATTCCACCAAAAGGTCGCCAGCATGGTCAACATGGCCAGCTTCATTTCCGGGACGAACGTGGTCATGCAATCCGCCTGGGTCATGCCATATCGCCACGCCTGCTTGCTGCAGCTCATGACATTGAGCGCATATGCGTCTCTGCCGTAGCCCAGCGGACCAGTCGTAGCATAAGTGCCCAGCACGCTCCAAAGCGTGTGAATGATGATGCTGATCCACCAAAACCAGCCGGCAAAGTAGACGAGGACGCTTTGCCAGGTGGGGCCGGTGTAGTAGTGCTTGTCGACGTCTCTCCGCGGGCGTTCCAGCAAGCGCTTCAGGTAGTCCGTCTTGGCGGCATAGCCGGCAGCCTTGATGCGCTCACGCACGCGGGGCGCGCAGCTGGCGCAGACGGGGGGGTAGCGGCGCTCGAGATTGCGGCGGTACTCGGGATACGAGCGCTCGAAGGCCTTGTAGCTGGGGTCAGACGGCGGCGGCAGGTAGGACGCTAGGGTCTGGGTGAGGAGGTGCTGGTTCTTGATGCAGGTTGCGCAGAAGAGGTTCTGGTCTGGCGCGGCGAGGTTCGGGGACGGCGAGCGCGCAGGGACATAGGTAGCATATCGTGCGGGCTCGGCGGACTCGGCGACAGGCGGATCAGTGATCTCGCCGTTCTGCAGCGCGGTCGGTCAGCGGTTGTTTTTTTGCGCGACGCGGAGTGAACCGACCTCGTCGAGATAGTTGGTGGCCTCGCACTCCTTGCAGTCGAACTGGCGGATGCTCGGGCTCCTCTTCAGCTCGGACTTTGCGCCGCAGTAGAAGCAGGTCAGGTTGCGCCGCAGCAGCATGGGCATGGTGGTGGTGTCTGGGAGCTCGGCGGCGGCGGTGATGTGACGGGCGCCGGCCGGCCCTTGTCCGCGAGAAATTCGAGGCCCTCGCGCGTCCGCCTTTGTTGCAGCGACAACGCCGTGTCCGCGAGCAGAGGAAGCCGCCGCCGCCCGCTTTTGAGGCCGCCCGGCACTAACACAATTGACTCGCCTCTTCCATTGTCCGCCATTCACGCCCCCGCCGCATTCACTCGCGCCGCCAAGCGCCGCTTCTCGCGCGCCGACTTCACTTCACCTCCGCACCGCCGCCGCCCACCGCACCACCATGCAGAAGGTCTTTCAGCGTACGGCAATGGCCAAGCGCCAAGCCGCCCGCAAGGCCAAGAAAGCTACGGAGATGGACAAGGCCTTCGATAAGAGGCAGAACCGGAAAGAGCTACAGCAGATCAAGACGCTGGCCAACAAGTCCATCGTTGAGGCCCGTCAGCGCCGGCGCGAGGACTACGACCTGGGTCCGCTGGCACCGCGGAGAGACGTGGGCGAGTGGAGGGAGAAATGGGGCACCATTGACCCCCGGAGGTCCCAGCTGCCGCCCGCCGACCCGGACACGAAGCTGAAGCTGGCGCCGTTTGCTGAAGGCGATCGCGTCGTCATTCTGAAGGGCCGGGACAAGGGCAAGATTGGCGAGGTCCGCGACTTCGACGACGATTCGCAGGCTGTGCGCGTAAAGGGCCTGAACCTGGTGTGTATACCCAAACGGCGGAAGCTTGTCTGATGAGTTGCTGACCGTCTTGTGTGAAGGCCGACGTCGCCGTTCCTGAATACATGCGCGCCCATGAAGGCGACACGCGCCCTATCCGCACCGTCGAGCTCCTCATTCCCATCTCCGACGTCCGGCTTGTCTGGGCTCTGCGCGATCCAAAGACTGGCGTCAAGCGCGACGTCATCATCGAAGAGGTTGTGCGGAAGAAGACGGGCGTTGACAAGGACGGCAATGATCTATACAAGCGCTTCGTCCCTGGCACGAATATCCATATTCCCTACCCTAGGCTCGAGACACCGCCCCCGAAGGACATGCCCTCGGACACCCTGCGCATCCTGAGCGAGGAGCAGACGTTTGTGCCCACGCTGCTGCGCCCGCCCATGCCGCCGTCCGTCATTGACGAGCTGCGCAACAAGTACAGCTACTTCCGCGACAGGCACGACCCTGAGTGGGTGGAGAAGAAGCTGGCTGAGGACGCAGCTGAGAGGAAGAAGGAACTTCAGGCTAAGCAGATGATTACCCCATTGAAGGAGCTGCACGCCCGCCAAAGAGCGGCAAACAAGGCCAAGGGCAATCAACCGCTGCCGGACGAGGCTCTCGCGAAGATCGGCGAGCTTATGGCTGCCCATAGAGCAGCACAGAAGGCTACAACAGCTCAAGTATGAAAAATCGGGGATTGAGGGGTATACGGGGAACTTTTCTTTACTCGCATTTACGGCATGGGGAATCATGTAGATTACTTTAAGGACTTGTGTATAGCAGCTCAAGAACGATGCTCGAATACATTTCATGTCAAGACACTAGTAAAAGCTCACTACCTCAATCCCGCGAGAGAAAAGAACTAGAGGCTCTCTATGAAATCTGGATGGAATTCCTGTAAATGTGAAGACATGGATGTCTCCACGCGGTCGTTCTGGAGGTAATTAAGGTATTCACCCAGTCAAATACATATGCCCGAGAACCCTTGGCACATGGAGATCATTCATCTCCAATGTTGCATAAACATGTTAAATTCAAGAAAGAGCCAGTTAGAACACACACTAGAAATGACTTGATAACAATCCTCTGAGCGTGTATCTGGTGGTGTGACACCTAAGGCAAATCAAGGGAGGAACTCGACCTAGGCTTAAAGTTGCGTGACTTGATCGAAACTCCAAACATTCATACCCGCGGACGTAGTCATTTAGTTTCAGTTCATTGACAGTTTTCATAACGGGACATCGGCCCAATTAGAAGTTCATGACTGGTTGGCATGCAGGGCGATAGATCCGTGGGCGAAGGTGAGAATTTGAAGGCCGCGGGACGCTTGCAAGTGGTAGGGGCAGATGATAGGCTCGCTGATGTCTTATTCCATTCGTTTTTTTGGACGCAGCTTTTCGGGCTCGAAAACGGCTGGATTTTTCTGCCCTAACCGTTTCATCCCAAGCTCATGCCATGAGAAGCAATGAAACCCATCCGAATAATCCACGCCGGTTGTCTTTCGTTGAATGCTTCCCCCCACCCAGATTTGCAACGGTCCGTAATCGCTTGTCGCACACGCTTATGACCTGGGCTTCTCCTTCTTCTCCTTCCACAGGGCCGACAGACCGACACCGGAAACCTTGACGACCTTGAAACGGACACCGGGAATATCACCCTTGGCCTTGCCCTTACGACCGAAACCAGCAAGCAGCACCTCGTCGTTCTCGTCCACGAAGTTCAAGCAACCGTCGTTAGGGACTGCGTGGGGGAAGAATGTATGTCAGCCCATGCTCAGACCATCGCCACCCAGCTTCCTCCAAAACTACTGCACCATCCCCCCTCATGTGTGAATGTTTGAGACATACCGAAAGCGGTGACCTTCTTGCCGTTCTTGATGAGCTGGACACGGACACACTTCCGAATGGCGGAGTTGGGCTGCTTGGCCTCAACACCGACCTTCTCGAGGACGATACCCTTGGCGTGGGAAGAGCCACCGAACGGCGACGACTTGTAGGCGGTTCCGAGAAGGCGCTTCTTGTAGTGAAGATCGGCCCAACGACCCTCACGGCGGTGGTTGCGCAGCTTGCGCGCGGCGTTGAGTCCTCTCGGCTTGCCCTTGCCCATGGTTGCTGCGGCGGGAAAATTGTCAGCGACGGTTGTGCTCTGCGAGGAGCGCGGAGAATGGAAACTGGCTTTGCCGGCGGGCAATTGCAGCAGAGAGCGTACGCACCGACTTATGTGGTGATCGCGAGATGGGTGGTGAGGGTGGTGGTGGTCGTCGTTGTCGTCGGCGAGAGCAGTGGGTCGGGCCAAAATTGAAGTTCGCGGGCGGGCGCAGTTGTGCGGTCACGTGCACTCGCTTTCGGAACAACCGTCCGCCGACCCGCGCCCGTGCCCCGTCCCCTTTCGACCTCGCCCGCCCGCCCTGCGTCGCTCTACAGCCACTGCGCGCGGACGTAAGTTTTGCGGTTCCTTCAATAATGCCCAGGAGATGGCTCTGTTGACCCTGTGTAACCTTTCTTTGCCTCCCTGATTTCCTAGCCGCAGTCTGCTTCCGTATCTCAACCCGTATATCCCATGACCCATGCTCCCGTCACTCAACCTTGACGAAGCATCGTGAAGAGAGGTAGAAGAAACGAATACGAACACGGCAACCGGATCCTTGTTCGAGCATACTGCTCCCCCACTATCTAACACAATGGCCTCGAGACCTGGAATCACCCGGACCCAAAGCGGGCGCCTCCCAGCGCCCTCCCTCTTCATTGGCCCGCCCTCCCGCAATGCCTCCAACACCTCCATCATCCCACCAACAGCAAGCGGCGTATCGCCAGCCCCCCGCGCCCCGCTAACCCACCAACGCTCCGAACGAGGCGGCGAGCGTCGAACCGCCGAGCCCAGCGCCAGCGGCGGCGGCGCCAGCGGCGGCGACTCCTCCCCCCCCCCCCCCCCCCCCCGCCGCCGCCCGCCCCCCCCCCCGCCGCCACCGCCACACAATCCTCCGCCGTCCGTCCGCGCTCTTCACTCCCATTCACCCATCCAATCCCTACCAACCCCTACGTAGCCCGCCCCACCATGCCCACCTCCCTCCCCACCCTCCTCC